>NKDA01000002.1:14611574-15811574 GCA_002872375.1 Eulimnadia texana | reverse complement strand
TCGCAGGATTAGAGCCGCAAACGTGCTGTTGTAGAAACTCATGTGACGGGCAATTTCGGTATCAACGAGTCCGGGATGCAGAGCGTTGACCGTCACTCCTGTATCTGAAACTCATTATAATTAATCAAAGCATTTTGATTGTTTATAGTTTAAATGTAACATTTTGTCATTACATTTTTCATTGCTAATTGACATTTAATAAAGATTTAAAAAATAATAATTTATATTTTTTAAAGAATTCATTTGTCCCATACCTTATATTATTTCACGTATTTTATTATTATTATTATTGTTTTTATACTTCTTCTTTACACTAATTTATTATTATTAACCGTACAAAACACTGAAAAAGGCACCATTACAGTGCCTCTCCGTATTTTCTCAGTTCCTTTTTATAGTACCTTTTCACAGTTGTCTGCACCGCCCTAAAGCATCCAAGTTTTAGACTAATGTTCAAACTACCTGGAGTTCAAGTTCACCAAAAAGGCACCACAAAAGGCACCGTCATTTTTACATGGGATAGTACGTAGTTATACCTTTGAGCCTCGATGCTAGTTCCCGAGTGAACAAGACATTGGCCAGCTTGCTCTGGTTGTATGCTTCTCCAGGATCGTAATGCTTCTCACTGTTTAAATCGTTGAAGTTGATTTTTCCTCGAGTGTGAGCGACGCTGGAGACGTTGACGATCCTACTTGGTGTAGAACTCTGTCAGATAAATTAAAACACTGTATTTTGTTTATTAACTGTAAGAGAAGGTCGTGAATACTTTTAGTTTATCCAAAAGCAAGTTCGTCAATAGGAAATGGCCCATATGATTTACACCCAGCTGCAGCTCGATTCCTTCTTTCGTCAGCGTTCGGGGACATCTCATTACGCCAGCGTTATTAATCAACACATCGAGCCTCGATTCCTCTAAATCAGAAAAAAATATATTAATATAAATGCTTATAAGTAACAGGATTTCCTTTCTCAGTTATCCCTTTGTACCCCCTTGGCTGAAGATATGGATTTCCCCTTTTCCCCTCAGTGCTATTTTCCCTTTCCAGTTTTCCAATTTTCGGAAATATTCCCTGGAAAAGGGGAAAACGAGGCGTCAAAAGGGAAAAATAAGAGAAAAAGGGAGAACAGAGTTTAAAAATGTACCTTTATATTCTAGCACAGAGGGGAAAAAGGGGAAAATACAGGAAGAGGGGAAAATGGGGAAATAGAAATTGGAAACACTGCCCCTTTCTCCCTTCCCTTTCGAGACCTAGTTTTACCTTTTTTCAGGGAATTTCCCTGCAAAATCGAAGCACTGGTAAGAAGATTTATGACGTACCATTGTTAAACTGTTCGGCAAATTTGCGGACAGACTCGAACGAAGCCAGATCACATTTTCTGCAGTAGACAAACTTGTTTTTGGTTTCGAGGACGATTTCTTTTCTTGTTTCCTCGCATTTTTTCATGTCTCGACAGGCCATATAAACTTTGGCTCCTCTGCTGGCCAGTTCCCGAGCCGTCTCTTTCCCAATTCCTGTGTTCGCACCAGTAATAATTATTACTTTTCCTTCGGCCTTTTCTTTGCCTTCATAACGAGCGCCATTAGAGTATTCCCTGTAAAAGTATGAAACCGTAGATTTAGTAAAAAAAATACCTGATTTAGTCATTTGTATTCATACTTGGTTAGAATAACGATACCGCATAAACTTCCTATTGTACTAGCGGCTACTAGAGGCCAGCCAAGCCTTGGCGCCATTTTTTGTTTATTTTGTAACTTTTGATTTTAAGGAAAAATTAACTTATATAAATCAAGATTTTTTGAAATTTCAGCTTTCTCTGGGGAAAAATTCATTGGAAAAATTGTTGTTTTGTCGTCTGCATCAAAGTTTTGAAAATTTGCGTTGTTGCCAGATTGTTATTTATTCAAATGCAGAAATATTTTTTCTGAATAAAATAGTTAATAAATAGTTCAGAAAACTTGAAAAAATCAGAATAAAATTTAAAAGCTAATTTATTATTTTTAATTGCCTTAAAATATTAAAATAGAATTAAAAGTCAACTTAACGAGTTTTAAGGAAAGTTGGGAAAATTTTCAACGAATTTAAAAAATGTCAAACTGATATTGTTATTTATATTAGCAGTGTTCTCATAATTACCAATATTATTGAAATAATTTTCTTATATTTATTTTGCAAGTTGCGGACCCCCTCGTGGGAAAATCTACGCAACCGGATGTTACGTTACACCTTGTATTATTTCGAGCATATATATCTACACTGTCTCGTAACAGAATTTTTCATGGATTTAAATCCGTGAAAGTTTTTTTCCAAGGATTCATAATCCGTGAAAAGCCCCGTGAGATAGCTAAAATAACACGGAGTTTTGCTGATCCTTGAAAAATTTTTCAAGGTTTGAGAATACAGATCCGTGAAAATTCCCTGGAAAAGGGGAAAACGAGGCGTGAAAAGGAATCACAATCAAAAGGTAAAACTGGGTCTCGAAATGGAAAAGGGAAAGGGGCAGTGTTTTCAATTTCTATTTCCCCATTTTCCCCTCTTCCCGTATTTTCCCCTTTTTCCCCTCCGTGCTAGAATATAAAGGTACGTTTTTAAATTCCCTTCTCCCTTTTTCTCTTATGTTTCCCTTTTCACGCCTCGTTTTCCCTTCTTCCAGGGAATTTTCACGGATCCGTATTCTCAAACCTTGAAAAATTTTTCAAGGATCAGCAAAACTCCGTGTTATTTTAGCTATCTCACGGGGGCTTTTCACGGAATATGAATCCTTGAAAAAAAAACTTTCACGGATTTAAATCCGTGAAAAATTTCGTTACGAGACAGTGTAGATATGCATGCTCGAAGTTATATTCAAGGGGTCCGAAACTCCGTGGGAAAGTGTACGAAGATTATTTGATAACACGTGATAACACACATAGATAACATAGAGATAACAGGTTGATAACAGTGATAACATGACCTAGGTGTACGAAGACTATTTGATAACTTGTGATAACACACATAGATAACAGGGAGACAACAAGTTGATAACAGTGATAACATGACCTAGGTGTACGAAGATTATATGATAACTTGCGATAACACATGGGTAACAGGGAGATAACAAGTTGATAACAGTGATAACATGACCTAGGTGTACGAAGACTATTTGATAACTTGCGATAACACACATAGATAACAGGGAGATAACAGTGATAACATAACCTAGGTGTACGAAGACTATTTGATAACTTGCGATAACACACATAGATAACAGGTTGATAACAGTGATAACATGACCCAGGTGTACGAAGATTATTGCAAGTTTCGGACCCCTTGGTTATATTACGTGACTACGTTATGCAATAATTACTTCACGCGTAACTCAATCACTTTTTTACCTGGGGATTTCCGATCATCTATGGGTTGAGATATACACAATACCGGAAATCACCTTATTTCAAGGGGTCCGAAACTCCGAGGAAAAGTGTAGGAAGATTATTTGATAACACGTGATACCACACATAGATAACAGGGAGATAACAGGTTGATAACAGTGATAACATGACCTAGGTGTACGAGGATTATTTGATAACACGTGATAACACGGAGATAATAGGGAGATAACAGGTTGATAACATTGATAACATGACCTAGGTGTACGAGGATTATTTGATAACACGTGATAACACGGAGATAACAGGGAGATAACAGGTTGATAACAGGTTGATAACAGTGATAATATGAGCTAGATGTACGAAGACTATTTGATAACTTGTGATAACACACATAGATAACAGGGAGACAACAAGTTGATAACAGTGATAACATGACCTAGGTGTACGAAGATTATATGATAACTTGCGAGAACACACATAGATAACAGGGAGATAACAAGTTGATAACAGTGATAACATGACCTAGGTGTACGAAGACTATTTGATAACTTGCGATAACACACATAGATAACAGGGAGATAACAGTGATAACATAACCTAGGTGTACGAAGACTATTTGATAACTTGTGATAACACACATAGATAACAGGTCGATAACAGTGATAACATGACTTAGGTGTACGAAGATTATTTGATAACTTGCGATAACACATGGGTAACAAGGAGATAACAAGTTGATAACAGTGATAAACATGACTTGGGGTGTTATAAGAAGATTATTGGAAGTTTCGGACCTCTTGGAAATATTATATTTCTTCTAATTTCATTAAACTATTCATTGAATCTTCACATTATACATTGAAGATAATTTTTAGGTTATATTAGAATTTTTTTTCCTAACGTGGACTCATTGCAACAGAGCAACTAGCTAACACTTCCGAATTGGAAATAGGAAATCCCGCGTGAACTTTTACGTCGACAGACCAAGCCAAGCAAAAGACTGGCACGAGAAGGAACCAAAGGGGGGGGGGGGTCTGAAACTTGCAATAATTTTCGTACACCTAAAGTCATGTTATCAACCTGTTATCTCTATGTTATCCCCGTGTTATCATATGTTATCAATTAATCTTTGTACACCTAAGTCATGTTATCACTGTTATCTCCTTGTTATCCTCGTGTTATCGCAAGTTATCAAATAATCTTCGTACACCTAAGTCATGTTATCACTGTTATCTCCTTGTTATCCTCGTGTTATCATATGTTATCAATTAATCTTTGTACATCTAGGTCATGTTATCACTGTTATCTCCTTGTTATCCTCGTGTTATCGCAAGTTATCAAATAATCTTCGTACACCTAGGTCTTGTTATCACTGTTATCTCCTTGTTATCCTCGTGTTATCATATGTTATCAATTAATCTTTGTACACCTAAGTCATGTTATCACTGTTATCTCCTTGTTATCCTCGTGTTATCATATGTTATCAATTAATCTTTGTACATCTAAGTCATGTTATCACTGTTATCTCCTTGTTATCCTCGTGTTATCGCAAGTTATCAAATAATCTTCGTACACCTAGGTCATGTTATCACTGTTATCAACCTGTTGTCTCATTGTTATCCTCGTGTTATCATATGTTATCAAATAATCTTCGATCACCTAGGTCATGTTATCACTGTTATCAACCTGTTATCTCATTGTTATCCTCGTGTTATCATATGTTATCAAATAATCTTCGATCACCTAGGTCATGTTATCACTGTTATCAACCTGTTGTCTCATTGTTATCCTCGTGTTATCATATGTTATCAAATAATCTTCGATCACCTAGGTCATGTTATCACTGTTATCAACCTGTTATCTCATTGTTATCCTCGTGTTATCATATGTTATCAAATAATCTTCGATCACCTAGGTCATGTTATCACTGTTATCAACCTGTTATCTCATTGTTATCCTCGTGTTATCATATGTTATCAAATAATCTTCGATCACCTAGGTCATGTTATCACTGTTATCAACCTGTTATCTCATTGTTATCCTCGTGTTATCATATGTTATCAAATAATCTTCGATCACCTAGGTCATGTTATCACTGTTATCAACCTGTTATCTCATTGTTATCCTCGTGTTATCATATGTTATCAAATAATCTTCGATCACCTAGGTCATGTTATCACTGTTAACAACCTGTTATCTCCCTGTTACCTATGTGTTATCATATGTTATCAAACAATCTTCGTACACTTTTCCACGGAGTCTCGGACCCCTTGGAGGAACCACATTACGAAACGAAAAAATTTGCTTCTTCCTGTGTATTAAGTGATAATACTATTATTTAATTTATATTGTAATTTAAATATTGTTAAGTAATAAAATAATAATGAAATAGTAATATAATAATTAATTAATAATAATTAATTTTGATTATAAAAATTATGTAATAATAATAATAATAATAAAATAATAATGAAATAGTAATATAATAATTAATTAGTAATAATTAATTTTGATTATAAAAATTATGTAATAATAATAATAATAATAAAATAATAATGAAATACTAATATAATAATTAATTAGTAATAATTAATTTTGATTATAATAATTGTATAATAATAATAATAATAATAAAATAATTATAAAATTATAATACATTAAATAATAAATAATTTAAATATATTAAATAATTACATAAGTCTATATTTATAATAATTTATACTGTAGAAGTTTTGTAATAATTGCTGAAATATTCAGTATTAACTTCGTACACCTAACTTAACTGTTGAAGCCAAGTTAAGACATAAGGCACACTCCTGATTGGTCAGCCTCCCCAGAAGAAAATTAGTTTCAGGACCCTGAAAATATCCTGGAAAGGATATTTTCAGGATGCCAATCAGGACTCTTGAGTGCAGTGAAATTAGCCCACTTGCAGGGTGTTCAGGACCCTGACATTGGAATGCCTGAATAATACATGTCCAGGGTACTTAACAGCGTCCTGAAAAACCGCTTTTCAGGATACTTAATGGTACCCTCAGTAATCAAGATTCACAATTCTCAACATATTTTTTTACTCATCCACGATCGGACGTGGTTCAGGATATTTCAGGATATGTTAAGGATATCCTTCCGGAATGTAAGCCGACATCCTTCATTTTCCGCTGGGTCTTGGCTTCGGATTGGTCAGTCTTACCAGTGGGGTGGAGCTCTAGATCTGCCGGGCTTCTCTTATTGGTCGCCTCAAAGAGCCTAGCCAATCAGGCTGCGAATTTTCTTGAAGTTGGGCTTCAAATGATGAAAACGTGCGCTCTATCTTTCTTAAGTGTCGAGGAAACTAACGCTGGTGCCTGTATATAAGCCCTGCTTCACGAGCAGACGATACCAAAGATTCTCAAACCTCCCCAGTGCTGGAGACAAAAATTAACAGAACAATGTAACTACAGGTAAAAATACTGGTCACAGTACTTTTAAGCGTATATTTTACATTTATTCAGGGTCCTGAGTATTATGAAGTAACTTTTACTATTGCTGATTCTATCTATGGATCAACTTATTTCTTTGTGGCCACTGGTTTTTCATCAGTGTTGCCATTTTTCAATCTTCTATTTTTCCCCCTCTTCCCTTATCTTTCCCCTTTTTCCCCCCCGCCGTGCAAGAATGTACAGGGTCTAGATTTCCTCTTTACTCTCTTCTCTTCGTCTTCCCTTATCTTTCCCCTCTTTCCCCCCTCCGTGCAAGAATGTACAGGGTCTAGATCTCCGCTTTACTCTCTTCTCTTCGTCTTCCCTTATCTTTCCCCTTTTTCCCCCTCCGTGCAAGAATGTACAGGGTCTAGATTTCCTCTTGACTCTCTTCTCTTCGTTTTCCCTTATCTTTCCCCTTTTTCCCCCATCGGTGCAAGAATGTACAGGGTCTAGATCTCCGCTTTACTCTCTTCTCTTCGTCTTCCCTTATCTTTCCCCTTTTTCCCCCCTCCGTGCAAGAATGTACAGGGTCTAGATTTCCTCTTGACTCTCTTCTCTTCGTTTTCCCTTATCTTTCCCCTTTTTCCCCCATCCGTGCAAGAATGTACAGGGTCTAGATCTCCGCTTTACTCTCTTCTCTTCGTCTTCCCTTATCTTTCCCCTTTTTCCCCCCGCCGTGCAAGAATGTACAGGGTCTAGATTTCCTCTGGACTCTCTTCTCCTCGTTTTCCCTTATCTTTTCCCCTTTTCCCCCCGCCGTGCAAGAATGTACAGGGTCTAGATTTCCTCTGGACTCTCTTCTCCTCGTTTTCCCTTATCTTTTCCCCTTTTCCCCCCGCCGTGCAAGAATGTACAGGGTCTAGATTTCCTCTTCACTCTCTTCTCTTCGTCTTCCCTTATCTTTCCCCTTTTTCCCCCATCCGTGCAAAATGTACAGGGTCTAGATTTCCTCTTGACTCTCTTCTCCTCGTTTTCCCTTTTCAGAGTCCATTCCCCCCCCCCTTTTTCAGGGAACTTCCCTGCAAAAGTGGAAAAACTGGTTTTCATGGACTTCATGTGTCCATTGGGACAACTTTTCTTATAATTTGTTTAATTCGGTATTTAAATCATCACTTTTAACCTAATAATTCATAATTTACCACATTTAATATTACTGATTTTAAATGATTTATTTACACTTAAAACTAAATAATTTTTCTTCTGGTTTTCAGATCTTTTTGGACGGTTTAATAATGGAGTCGGACTTACTAACTTTGATTCAGTGACATTTTTGTCCGGGGATTCAATTGAGATTTCCCCTTTGAATGCGGTTCAGTGCTTCCTAAGAGGAACACATATCCTGAATTTCGCCGCTCTTGAGCCTGAAATGGGAACGTGTTCGCCTCCGACAACTTTGAACTCTCATAATATGAACTAGTCATTTTTATTTTTCGTTTGATTTTATTATTTTCTTTGACTCTTGTGTGTGTGTATTATTAATGACTTTGACTTTGAACCATACTAATCTACCTCTTGCTGTCCTTTTAAATTGTAACTTATTGTTATATACCTTGTAAATAATAATCCTTAATTGTTGTTAATGCCTTTCCCTAGAATTGCCTTACTAACTTTCACCTCCAATTAACCTTCACCCACAGCTATATAAGTATGTTCCCTCTTCAGCCCCGCCAGTCCTGAATCAGACCCCTGACATCAAACTATCTAACAAGTATCTAAATAAACATTAATTTCATTCGCATCATAACAAATTGGCGACGAGGATAAACTCAATATGGCTGAAGTTCCTGATCCGGCGGTGTCCGAAGTTCGCGTCGTTGGTGTCTTCGGAAGTATGGAACCGTTCAACCCATCCGTGCTGAAATGGGAGATTTACAAACGTCGAATGGACAGCTATTTTCTTGCCAACGGAATCGTCAATCCAGATCGTAAGCGGGCTATGCTGATTACATTCATTGGGTCCGAAAGCTGCGCTCTTCTCTGGGATCTCTTCTCTCCGGAGGATCCGTTCACAAAGTCGTACGAAGAAATCTGCCAGAAGCTCCAGAGCCACTACGTTCCTGAGAAAATCGACATTGCTGAAAGGTATAAATTTTATCAAAGGCGACAAAAGTCGGGGGAGTCCGTTAAAGATTTCATTGCTTGCTTGAGGGCTTTAGCAAAAGATTGCGATTTTGGGGCTTTCCTGGAGATGGCATTACGCGATGCCTTCGTTATTGGTCTCCGGGATGAGGCGGCTAAGAGGAAACTTCTCCAA
This sequence comes from Eulimnadia texana, assembly GCA_002872375.1. Taxonomy (NCBI): domain Eukaryota; kingdom Metazoa; phylum Arthropoda; class Branchiopoda; order Diplostraca; family Limnadiidae; genus Eulimnadia; species Eulimnadia texana. The sequence continues at coordinate 15,802,486 of NKDA01000002.1, read as the reverse complement.
CAGAAAGGTCTGACTTTGTCACGTGCTGTTGAAATTGCTCAGATTATCGAAATCGCTTCTACCGAAACAGAGCAATTCAAGGTTGAAGGGAGCGCAAATGTCGTTAGTGTTTCGCAGAAGGGTCAAGGTCAGTTTGATCAGCAACCTCGTCAAAATGCGAAGAAAGGTCAGAACTCGATGACAAACTCAAGGTCATGTTTCCGGTGCGGCGATTCCAAGCACTTTGCCGATACCTGCCCCCATAGGGACAAAATTTGTAACCACTGTAAGGTTAGGGGACATCTTTCAAAGGTTTGCAGAAAGGCCATGTCCTCCGGTTCTTTCGATTTCCCTAGTGTCTCCGCTTTCACTGATCGACGTAATCAGAGCCATCGGAACAAGGTACATCAAGCCGAGGAACAGCAGGCTGAAGGATTTCCAGAGTCCTCAGTGTTAGGGCAGATTTCGTCGGTTTCCACATCGGTTAATGCGGTCGGCCCTGAACCTTTGCAACTTGAAGTAGAAATTGACAAAACGAACGTGGCGATGGAAATTGATACGGGAGCCGTGGTTAGCTTAATTCCGGCTGACATTTGGAGGAAACTGGGTTCCCCTTCTCTCCAGGCACCTTCAATACAGCTCAGGACATATACAGGTGATCGTCTTCCACTTAAAGGGAAGTGGACTCCACAAGTCAAAATTCAGCAACAGTCCTTACCGCTGGAACTCCACGTAACTGCAGAAGAAGGTTACTCCTGTTTGCTGGGTCGTGATTGGCTTACAAGAGTCAAATTAAATTGGGAGCAGGTCCTGTCCGTGAACAAAGTGTCGGACAACGCGAGTTTGCATCGAAAGTATGCGAAGTTGTTCCAGTCAGGAATTGGAACAATTGCAGGCAAAAAGGTCAAATTGCGGGTGGCCCAGGACGTCGTCCCGATTTTCAATCGTCCCCGTGTTGTCCCGTATGCAGTCAGGCCTAAGGTCGAGTCCGAACTGCGCAGGCTGGAAGCCGAAGGAATTCTGGAAAAGGTGCAACATTCTGATTGGGCAGCACCTATCGTCGTAGTTCCCAAACCGGATGGAAACATTCGTATCTGCGGTGATTACAAAGTCTCCGTTAATCCTTATCTACAACCTGATACTTACCCTCTGCCGCGACCCGAGGATCTTTTCGCCACTTTAGGGAAGGGGGTTCTGTTTTCAAAAATTGATCTGTCGAATGCCTATTTGCAATTGGAGCTCGACGAGGATTCGAAGCGATTCACCACCATTAACACTTCGTTGGGGTTATTTCGTTATACCCGCTTACCCTTCGGCGTTTCGGTGGCCCCCTCCGTCTTCCAGAGGGTTATGGATGAAATTCTCCACGATTTGCCGTTCGTCAAGTGCTACTTGGACGATCTCCTGGTTTCCGGTTCCTCTACAGAAGAACACTGGGAGAGAATCAACATCGTCCTCAGTAGGTTGGAGTCGGTGAATATTCGACTGAAGTACGAAAAATGCCAATTTGGGGTACCTGAGGTTTCATTTCTGGGACTATTGATCTCAAAAGATGGGATTAAAACAGATCGGCGTAAAATTGAGGCTATTCTGCGTACTCCTCGACCGTCCAATGTTAAGGAACTTCGATCCTTCTTGGGGATGGTCAATTATTTCGGTAAGTTCTTGGGAAATCTGTCCCACGTAACTGCCCCGTTGAACACTCTGTTAAGGCAAGACACTTCGTGGAACTGGGGAGTGGAACAGGAAGCAAGCTGGGAAGAGTTACGAAGAAAACTCTCATCGACAGACTGCCTTGCTCATTTTGACCCTGATTTGCCATTGCTGTTGAGTTGTGATGCTTCCAGTGTGGGTTTGGGAGCAGTACTTCTCCACATGTTTCCAGATGGCAGCAAGAGACCCATTGCCTATGCTTCGCGGACGCTGTCGGATACGGAAAGGCGTTACTCACAGATTGACAAGGAAGCACTGTCGATCATTTTCGGTGTGAAGAAATTTCACGCGTTCCTGTACGGTAACCGCTTTACCCTTTTGACTGATCATCAGCCTCTGTTGTCGTTGTTCGGCCCCAAAAAGGGCATTCCAACGTTGGCTGCAGCCCGCCTTCAACGCTGGGCATTGGTCCTGTCAAGTTACTCTTACGACATCGAGTATTGCCGATCGAATGACAACGTTGCCGACGCATTCTCAAGGCTGCCGATTCCTGGAACTACCTTCGACAAGGATTCTGAGGACGTGGATGGTTTTATTCGTTCTTTACTCGAATCGGCACCGGTCGCGTACCACGATGTCAAGCGCGAGACCGGGAAAGACCCGATACTGCAAGAAGTTTTGAATCGACTTAGGAATGGCTGGCACCATAGGGACAAGCATTCAAACAGTTTGGTCCCTTACTTCAGAATTTCGACTGAGCTGGCTGCTGAGCGGGATGTCCTTTTCAGAGGAAACCGAATTGTCATCCCGACAACGTTGCGCGAGAGTGTTCTGAAAACTCTCCATGAAGGCCATCAAGGGATCGCGAGGACCAAGGCATTGGCTAGAGGCTCAGTGTGGTGGCCTCAAATTGATGCAGACCTCGAGTTGCTAATTCAAACCTGCGAAACCTGCCAAATTAACAGCCGCAAACCACCGGCAAAGAAAGACACTTCATGGCCCGTTCCTGAAGAAGCGTGGAGCAGAATTCACGTGGACTTCGCAGGACCTGTACAAAACCGGATGCTTCTTATTCTGGTGGACGCAGCTTCTAAGTGGCCGGAAGTCGTCGTGTTACCTGCTGCAAACTCCTTCTACCTGATCCAATCTTTACGGGAAATTTTCGCTCGTTTCGGGTTGCCTTCTGAGATTGTGTCCGACAACGGGACACCCTTCATCTCCGCAGAATTTCAGAAATTTCTCCAAGTGCATGGCATTCGACATCTTCGCAGCGCTCCTTATCACCCTTCGTCGAATGGTCTGGCAGAGCGGTTCGTACAGTCCATTAAGAGAGCCATCGCCAAGTTCAACACTACAACCGCCGACCTTCCTTCTGTTATTGCAAATTACTTATTCAGCTACAGATCTACTCCGCATCCGGCAACAGGTTTATCACCTGCTGAAGTATTACTCAAAATACCCTTTAAATCCAAACTACATCTCCTCCGTCCAACAATTACCCACCAACAGTCGCCAGCTTCCCCAAAGTTTGCTCCTGGAAGCTTGATTTGGGCCTGCAACTTTCAGAGTGGACCAAAATGGTTGCCGGGACGTATCATTACCTCAATTGGAGACTACATGTACGAAATCAACATTTCTGGAAGGGTCTGTCGAAGGCACGTTGATCAGCTGAGGAAACGAATAGTCTCATCAAGTGTTCCTCCTGAAGTTTCAGAAATGAGTTCAGAAGTTGCCGGAATGTTTCCCCCTACAGAAAATACAGTTCCTGACAACAACCTTCCAGCTTCCGAGAATTCAGCTTCTTCGTCATCATCTTCACAACCTTCTACAACTGATTCGGCCACTACCCCCTTTGAAAACTTACGGACTCCAGCGGACATTACTCCATCGCCTATTGCTCCAGCAACTACATCCTCCTCGTTGACGAACTCGGATAAACTAATACCACGCCGTAGCAGTCGTCTTCGAGTTGAGAAGAAGGATCCAGATTTTCTATACTATTAATATATCGATATATATATATATTTTTTGTTTTTTTTTTTTTTTTTGTCTTTCCGCGTTGTTTTTTTTTTTCAAATCCTTACATTTCGTTCGTTCGTTGTCCCCTACCCTTATTTTTTTTTTTTTTTTTTAGGGGGAAGTAAGTGTTATATACCTTGTAAATAATAATCCTTAATTGTTGTTAATGCCTTTCCCTAGAATTGCCTTACTAACTTTCACCTCCAATTAACCTTCACCCACAGCTATATAAGTATGTTCCCTCTTCAGCCCCGCCAGTCCTGAATCAGACCCCTGACATCAAACTATCTAACAAGTATCTAAATAAACATTAATTTCATTCGCATCATAACACTTATGTTCAGCTGGAATGGTATTTTGTACTTACTTGATTGTAATAAAATCGCCATTTAACAGTAACTTAACGTTTTTGTTGTTTAATTGACTGTTTTGATGATTACAAAAGTCAGGTTTGAACCGATTTTTGTTTAAAGGTTCGCGTTCAGCTGAACCGGAATCAAACCGTATGCACTGAACCGGAATCGCGGTTCAGAGACTTTTAATTTCTCTAATAAAGCAACCTATAATAGATAACGTTTTATTTTATTTAATATTCGAGTCTTTTTTTTTTGAATTACGCGCGTAACGTGTTGAAGTGTTTTAGGTCAATAATTTAAATTCTGGTTTTCGGGAAAATCCGTGAAAAATTTTAAATTGTGTTGGGATTTTCCCAACTTTTGGAGAAGATGCAAAAATATTGCAACCATGCCAAGAAATCTTGTGATGAAATTAATCAAGTTTAGGATTTTTAATTAACACTGAAAATAATGTTACAAGCAGAAAGCGAAACTAGCAAGACTTGTAAATTTAAACTATTATTTTTTTTACTTTACACTATTGGAAATATAGTGAATTTATTTCAAGGTTAATTTAAATATATATTAATTATATACTCATTTCAAAAAATCAGTCTTATTGTTCTGAACTGTAATACAAAATTAAATTATATTAAATTTTGTAAGTTACACGTGGTTTATTGTTTATCCTAGACCTGCAGACGCCTAAGGGCATGTAAAGTAAACAAAACCTATTTTAACATCACAGTCTAGAGAACATTCAGTAACACGGCAAGTCCTATCTCCCCATGTTACTACAGCGAGCGCGAAACTAGCGCCAGATTTCTGCGGATGAGTGTTGTCGGTACTACGAGCACTGAAAGCCTCAGCCGCCCAGCCTTAGGTTTTCTCGATGCAGCCTTAGTACCAAAAGCAGCCGTCAGCAGAAATTTGGCGCTAGTTTCGCGCTCGCAGTAGTAACATGGGGAGATAGGATTTACCGTGTTACTGAATGTTCTCTAGACTGTGGATAAGATTGAACACAGTAATTTGCGAATAGTGCGTATGACAGTTCGCTAAAATAACATTTATAAGTACATTTTTAACATTTGTGTCATATAAATTAAACTAAATTAACCGTCCAGCAATCTACAAACAGTTCCGCGTGCAATATTAGTCCCGAACAAAACACTCGAACCATGCCAGTCTTCTTACCGTCCAGTCCTCCAGAAATTCTCAGAGCTGCTGAAAAAGACGACAGTTTTATTAGCAAAATACAAAACGATGTCAGCTCGGTAATCCGAGAACTGCTCGGTAAACTGCATGATAAATCAGCAATATACTACATTTATGACATTTAATTCTCTTCGTCTTTTTCTACAGGAAACAACTTCTGGGTCAAATACAAACATTCCTCTCACGTAATTTCTGCCCTTTTGTATTACGGCTTCACTACGCTGAGCGATCGTCAGACACTCGGTGAAGAATACGCTGGGCTTATTGAAGTTGATAAAACGCTTCGAAACCTTCCTTCGAAAACAGTATTTCATAAATAATTTACGACTCCCTGTACTTTGTTTCTTATTTCATGTTGACGCAGGCTCGTCTGGTAGCGATATTGCTTCAAGTTTTGGGTCCCCGTTTACTCGAAAAGCTGCTATCAAATTTAGAGGCAAAGGTACGAGCAAGAAAAGACGACATTAAATCTGCAGGAAATCTGATTAAAGCCATTCAAGTCACAAAATTCATCGTAAAATGGGCAGATAAGTTCCATTTGGTGCTTTTCTACCTGCTCGGGAAGCACTACAGGATATCACAGCGATTAACAGGAATCCAGTTTGTAAGTTTATCAATACAGAGCACATTTTACATTTGCAAATATTGAAGTTGCATTTTGTTTGCAGATTACCGTGCGGGAGTATATGAGATCCTCCGGATATCAGACGACGTTTAAAATTATCGGGACTGTGGCGTTGGTTCACTTGCTTTTCTCGCTACTTCTCTCTTTCCGAGACTTTGTTGAAGAAAACGAAATCCTGGGCAAAGACGAGGGCCCTCGAGCCGCAGACTTGCAAAAGAAATGTGCTTTGTGCTTAGAGTCCCGCAAAAATACTTCTTGCACACCCTGTGGCCATTTGTTCTGCTGGAATTGTATAATGCAGTGGTTACAGTCCAAAAATGAGTGTCCGCTGTGTAGAGAACCACTGCAGCCTTCCCGAGTTGTACCACTTTTAAACTACGATTAATTAGTACATGACCCAAATTGCGTTTACAAAAGTTTATTTCCAGTTCAATTACAAAATCAAAATAATCATAAAATATAAGAAAGTATACGGAAATGAATGACATTAATGTTTTCCGTGTTTTCGTTTAGGGCTTACTTCTGAATCGTGGCGTTCTCGTCGTCTCGTGTCGAATGATTTCTTTTTCTCAGAACTTTCTTTGCGGGATTTCTTCCGCTGCTCGTTTTCTGATTCATCTTCCGAATGCCTTCTTTTCAGTTTCCTTTCGTCCGAGTCGTGCCGTTCGTGTCTTTTCTTCTCAGGTAATTCCTTTCTCCTACTACTCTGCTCGCGAGATTTTTCCCTACGATCGTCTTCCGAGTCGGAATCAGAAGAGGTTTCTGGGTGTCGCTTTCGCCGCTCCCCATCTTCCAAACCACGGCGTTCCCCTCGTTTAGTCTCAGAAGATTTGTTCTTTCTACTGCTTCGCTTGTGGGCTTTCTTTTTCCGCTCGTTTTCTGAGTGGGAATCTGAAGAGCTTTCCGAGCTGCTGTCCCTTCGCTGTTTTGCTTTATGGGATTTCCCGTTTCTTTGTTTTCTGCTCGTTTTCTCGTCTTCGGACTCGGAACTGGACGTTTCCAAACTCTCGGATTGCTTCCTCTGCTTCTTCGACTTCTTGTCGCTTCTTGGTTTGTCCTTCTTCTCTTTCTTTTTCTTCTTCTCCATCTTCTCAAGTTTCCTATAAACGCAGAACTATTAGTGTGAAATATTAGAATTCCAAATTCTTATTAATATTTGCGATTATTATCTAAAAATTCTAGTTTTTGCAATATTTATTATATTTCTATTCTGTTGGAACCACAGAATTATTATTGTTGAAGTATTATAATTCGTATGATTTTTATTGTAAGATTTCTATTCTATTTAAGAATTATTTTCTATAATTTTTAAGTTATTATATTTCATTGAACGTGTAATACCTCAACAATTTCTTCTTTTCTTCAACAGAAAGTTGCTTCAGAAATGCGGCATCGGCATCAGTGATACTGTTGTCACCAGACCCTCCATTTGATGTGCCCTGCAACATAATGTCAATGATAATAACGAATAAAATAATAAAAAATAATAACGATAATAATAAAATAAAATATGTATATATATAACATATAAAGTCAGTCTTTCCACTTTTCAATTTCCCCTCTTCCCTTGTCTTTCACTTTTTTCCTCGTCTGTGCTAGAAAATACAGGGTCTAGATGTTCCCTTTTTCCCTTTTCAGGCTCATTTCCCCCCTTTTTCAAAGAATTTCCCAGCAAAGTGGATACACTGCACAAAAGTAACATGAAAAATGTACGAAATATCATGTTTTGCAAAAATCTATAATTTCAGTTACCTGCATCGGGACAGCCATTTGTTCAATAGCGTTCATAGCTCCTTTTTTCATTGCCAAGCCGTCTTCCTTCATCTGTGTGACCAGAGTTCGTAAGTTCGGGTTGTCGGGCAGGTCCTCGTCCCTCGCTTTGTTGAACAGCGGGCACTCCCTATCTAAAATGCTCAGCAATTAGGACCAAACACATTCGAACTTAAGTAGTGTTTCTACTTTACAGGGAAGTTCCCTGAGAAAAGGGGAAATGGGCCCTGAAAATGGAAAAATAAGAGAAGAGGGAAAAGGGAAAATATAGAAGTACAGCCTGCATACTAGCACAGAGGGGAAAAAGAATAAAATAAGAAAAGTGGAAAAACAGGGAAACTAAAAGTGGAAACACTGATTCAATCAACAAAAATAATGTTACCTGTATTAATATGACCCCATTTGTGACACTTGAGACATCTAACGTTTCGAACAGCAATGCCGAATGGCTGATCCCGAATGTCGTCGTTATTCTTGCAGTAACTAAATTACGGAAAAAAATATTTATTTTCAAAAAACCAACACAATGTGGGTATGTAATCTTACTCTTCTCTTGGAGCGTTGTATTTTCTCTGCCACTCGAATTTGTACTCTGGTTCGCCATCTTCTTTTTCCCGCTCTTTTTTCATGCCTGGTGGTGGCTCATACATGAAGTTCAAGCTTATTTTTTCCTTGCTCTCCTTGCTCACCAAAGCCCTGCGAATCCAAACAAAAACATCAAGTAAAATAAATAATTTAAATATTTTTGCTAATTTGGGACAGGCGCTTATAGTTGTTAAAAAGAGGTTGAATTATATTTAATTAAAATTGTTATTTACTTGTTCACGTAAAGGTCCTGTTCCTTCTCGTACTGCGCTTTTAATTCTTCCTGTCGTTTTTTATTCGCTTCATGCTGCTGTTCAGCCATCCATACCTAAAAAAAAAATAAAATTTAAGATTTACTATTCAAGCAGTGTTTCGATAAAATCTGATCTTAGTATAGATATAAAAATAAAAGAGCATCACTTACCCTTTTCAAGTTGTCCCTCGAGCCAGGGTGGAAGAATTTCTTACACATGTAATTATTAAAGCCCTTGCCCATTTTTGAATCAAAAAACCGTTACTTAGCTTGAAAAAAACGTTATTTTGTTGAACAGTGATAAAGTTTGCTTTGAGAGTTATCAAAATTACTAATAAACTTCAATGAAACTTTGAACGGAGATTAGATGTCAGCTACAAACGCCATTTGCAATTGCGTATATGGCGCAATAAGTAAAACGAAGAGCTTCGTAAACAAATGCAGCGTTGCCAGATATGAAATAATTGTTTAAAAAATATTCGAACAAAATTATATATTTAAAATATAAATAATTCATAATATAATATATAAAATATACTTAATGACAAAATTATACGAAAATAATATATTTATTTATCAGAATAATAATTTTTATTCAAGAAATACTGAAAAGAAGAATTATCGAAGTTTATTAACCAAAGGAATGAATCAACGTGATTTACTAAACTAATTATCACGTGTACGTAAAACAGGTAATTAAGTTTATCAATCGTTTATTTGGACTGTGAATTTTCTGAAAATTATTTTCCTCTGGGATCAGTGTTTCCACTTTCAATCTCCCCTTTCCCCCTCTTCCCTTATTTTCCCCTTTCCCCCCTCAGTACTAGAATACAAAGCATGCTTCCAGATTATCCCTTTTCCCTCTTTCCTTATGTTTCCCTTTTCAGGCCCCATAGTCCCCTTTTTCAGGAAATTTCCCTGCAAAGTGGAAACACTGTCCGGGATTTGTTATTAGAGGGGCCTTGTCTTTTTCTTGGATGTCAAGAGTATCGTAGACCCTCCATTTAAACTGCCCTACAATATAAGATTAGGTACAACAAATTACATTCATATATCAGACGTAACATGATACGTGTAAGGTATTCATAACGTATAATATACTTACAAGCATTTTTATAAAAGGTGTCCCAGTCAGTGCTTCCGCTTTTTTTCCCTTTTTTCCCCCTCCGCTTGAAAATATCAGTTTCCCTTTTTCCCCCTCCGTGATACTGAGTAAAGCTACATTTGTAAACTCACTTTTCCCTCCATTTTCCCCTTTCCCTCTCCGTGAGGCTGAGTAAAGCTACATTTGTAAACTCACTTTCCCCTCCATTTTCCCCTTTCCCTCTCCGTGATACTGAGTAAAGCTACATTTGTAAACTCACTTTTCCCTCCATTTTCCTCTTTCCCTCTACCCCATTTTCTCTATTTGAGGGAATTTCCCTGCAAAGTGGAAGTACTGGTCCCAGTAAAAAAATCGATTAGTTAGTAAGTAGTCGTACGTAAACACTTGCAAGTACTTACTTCAACATTGTCAGAATAGGCTGTAAGCAGTGTTTCCACTTTCAATTTCCCTTTTTTCCCCTTTTCCCCCTCTATGTCAGAACAGAGGCTGTGCTTGTAGATTTTCCCTTTTCCCTCTTCACTTATTTTTCCCTTTTAAGACCCCATTTTCCCCTTTTTTTTCAGGGAATTTACCTCTAAAGTGGAAACACACTGGGTGTAAGACGTAACTGTAAGACGTCTTACGAGGACTTAAATTTACCGATTCCAGTAGTGTAAGACGTCTTACTCTGATTAAGTAGTTTGTAAGCACCTATCAAAAGACTTAATCTGGATAAGCCGTGGTAAGCAGATCCAAATGTCTCACTTAGAGTTAGTGGTGGTAAGCAACCGAGTCAGCAGGGTCAACACTAGTCAACAGCGCAAAAAACTGCTTACCTGAATTACTTAATTTTTGACTGGGGTAGAACATGGAGACTAAAGAAAATTTAAATGTAGCTGTTCGAGATTAAAAATATCAGTATACAATTACTTAATGCCACTAGAGATTAAACCAAGGGGTCTGAAACTCCGAGGAAAAGTGTACGAAGATTATTTGATAACATATGATAATATGGTAATAACACAGGGATAACTGGCTGATAACAGTGATAACATGACCTATGTGTACGAAGATTATTGCAAGTTTCCGACCCCTTGGATTAAACCAAACAATTTACCAGAATTATCATGTATTATCAAGTAATATTATAGTTTTGTAGAAAAAATAAATAAATTACGTATAACATAAAGTGTAAATGAACTATCTAATTCTGCTAGAACTTAAAGTTTACAGCTATTTGCTCAATATAATTCATATTTCATTTCTTCATTTGCCAGACCATCTTGCTTCATCTAGCATGGCCGTATGACTGAAAATTTGTAAATTATACAGAATAATATATCGTCTAGGAAACTATTATTATTTAATTTAATATAATTAAAATTCATTAATACTTGATCATCGTTATTGGTTGAATGAATTGAGCTTTTTAGGATTTCTATACATTATTATAGATGCGGGTATAACCTTGGAGAAAGTCTTGAAACGATATGGGGTTATAGTAATCCTTGATAATGAGGGCAAGTTCACTGCAGAATTTAAATGGACTCTAGGTATCTATCCCTGATACAGTTTGCTGCAAAATATTTTTCACTTTTATGACCTGGAAATGACAATACCATATACGGTAAAAATAATTCAAGAAAGTGACTTACTACTACTCCTCCTACTACTACTACACTTATTAATTCTACTACTACTGCTGCTGCTGCTGCTGCTACTACGACTGTTTCTATACTACTACTACACTTATTAATAGTACTATTACTGCTACTGCTGCTGCTACCACTACTACTACTACTATTACTACTCCCACTACTACTACTACACTTATTAATTCTACTACTGCTGCTGCTGTTGCTGCTACGACTGTTTCTATACTACTACTACACTTGTTAATAGTACTATTACTGCTACTGCTGCTACTACTACTACTACTACACTTATTAATAGTACTACTGCTGCTGCTGCTACGACTGTTTCTATACTACTACTACACTTGTTAATAGTACTATTACTGCTACTGCTACTACTACTACTACTACTACCATAATAGTCGTCTAGGATTGTATCACTATTTACTATATAATAATGGGAACACATATGCTAGTTGGGGAAAAAGGTATTGACAGTTATTATTTGTATTGTAACAACCGCTAACAGATTTTACATATAAAACAAGTAGTACCAAATACAGTTATACTACAAATATAACATATCATTTTTTTTATAAATTTCAGTCTATACAAGTCGTAATATATTTAATATAAGAGGATTATTATTATCATACATAAGGTGTTGTTTTGATACAGATTCACGCGGCTATACTACGTCACGCAGAAGGGCGGAGTCTGCAATCCAGCTGCAGCTAGTATAAATATCGGCGAATGAGACCGCAATCTTTCAGTCGAGCGCTGCAGGTCGCACCGCTCATCTCACGCGCTCCCGTAGCCACCGGCCGCGCCGCTTGAGGAAGCAGCTCCCTTACCCGCCCGGGAAAGAGGCCAAGGTTTTGCGCGCAGCTATCGATTCGCACATCCTCTTGTCTTGACCTCTTATTGAAATATAAGGTATTAATATTATCATATCTTCATTAGCATAATACAAATTAATAATTTATTTTGTTAATTTAATTATAATTATTAATTTTACAAAGATGGCGTCTTGGAAATTAACTTTTCCGATTGTGGCATCGCTTTTGTTTGCTGTTTCGAGTTCACTGCCATTGATTGAAGAGTTGCCCCCGCCATGTTCAAGGTCTGTTGTATTTTTCATAAATTCTAACTAATTCGTAAGTTAATAGTTTATCAAAATATAGCTTTAGTTACAAGTAAACAAGATATTTTCGTCTAGATAAAAGCATTGAAACTGATATAGCGAATATACTTTGGACTTGAACCGATAAATCGAAGATTTTAATTATTATTATTTTAATTATTGTTTTTTTTAGTGAGATTTATTGCCACGGAAATCTACTGCATACAGTCCAGTTAGCGGGACTGTTCCACGATTCCAAGACATTCGTGGACAAGAAGCTCAAATCCCCTCCGCAACAAGTTCTTGGAAACTTCAGCACTCTAATGCAGGCGACTAACGGACAGCCGACTAAAGAACAGTTAGCTCTATTCGTTGCTAACTATTTCGATCCCGAGGGATCAGAATTCGAGAGCTGGGATCCTTCAGACTGGAAGAGCAATCCAGCATTTCTAGAAAATATCGACGATGTGGAACTTAGAACTTGGGCTAGCGAACTGAACAAAGCTTGGAAATTCTTAGGAAGAAAAATTAAAAGTTTTGCTTTAAACTTTTCACTTTCAGGATCCTGATTTAAAATCTTTATTTTTAAAACAGATGATGTTGGAGTCAATCCTGAACTCTATTCCATGATCTACGTCCCGAATCCTGTCATAGTTCCTGGTGGTCGTTTCAGAGAATTCTACTACTGGGACTCCTACTGGATTGTTCAGGGGCTTCTTTTATCAGAAATGAACTCGACAGTAACTTTTAACTAATAATATTTAATTGAAATGTTAATGTATTGAATTTAAAGGTTAAAGGAATGCTGGAGAACTTTCTGCTGATGGTAGAACGATACGGAATGGTTCCAAATGGCGGTCGTCTCTACTACGAGAACAGATCTCAACCTCCATTGCTGATTCCGATGATCGAGAGATACTACAACGTGACAGGAGATCTCCAGTTCATCAAGTGAGGTTATCCTAAATCTTAATTACTCACAAATCTTGATTACTGTGTCTTTTTAAAGGGATAATATTGGTCTAATGGAACGAGAAATGCAGTTCTGGTTACACAACCGCACTGTTGAAGTCAATGGATATGTTCTTGCACGCTACAACGTAGAAGCAGGTGGACCCAGACCTGAATCTTACAAGTAAATTAATATAATTCATTAATATATTATTTAATTGTGTATTTGGGAATTAAATTACAGGGAAGATTTTCATGATTCTGCTAATATGACAGCAGATGATCGTGAAGAATTCTACATGAACATGAAAGCGGGTGCTGAATCGGGCTGGGATTTCTCCACGCGTTGGTTTATGCGGACCGAGAACCTGACCACTAAAGCGAACTTGACCCATATCAGGACACGTTACATCGTTCCTGTTGATCTGAACGCTTTCATCTGCATGAACGCTCGAATCCTGTCGGAAATGTTCACTCTGCTCGGAGACACAGCCAAAGCGGAGTATTACCAGGACCTCTTCAAAACGTGGAAGACTTCCATGAACGCGATCCTGTGGAATGAGGAAGCAGGAACTTGGTTCGATTTTGACCTGATGACCCAGGAACAGAGAGACGTTTTTTACCCTTCCAATATTGCCCCTTTGTGGGCTGGTTGCTGGGACCCGTTAACTCCTAACGGCAACAGCACAGTCGACAAGGTATTGCAATATCTGATCGGCACTCAGGCTCTCAATTTCCCCGGAGGAGTGCCCACTTCCATGCAGCATTCAGGCCAGCAGTGGGATTACCCCAATGGGTGGCCTCCCCTGCAGCACATGCTCATCTTCGCCCTGGAAGCTATGAACCACCCAAAGGCTTCCGAACTGGCTCTAGACCTGACTCGTAAATGGGTTAGTAACAACTACGAGGCCTATATTCAAAGTATGCCAAACGCCATGTTCGAAAAGGTATTTTTCACTCTTTATTATTGTTAATGATTAAATATAACGTATTTGTGACTTATTTCCAAGTACGATGTCACTGTTGTCGGACTACCCGGTGGTGGAGGCGAATACGATGTCCAGTTAGGTTTCGGATGGACTAATGGTGTCATCATGGAACTTCTGGACAAATACGGTGACAAATTGTCTTCCTCGACTGAACTGAAAGGCAGAAATGATGAAGACGTCGTCGTCAATGTGGTTGATGTTGATGCCGTAGGAGCTACTCTACTTGCCGGCTGGATCGGGTAAGGTATGTATCGATTATTTACAATTTTTTTTCAGTGGATTTTCATAAATTTATGTTCTGATTGTATTATTTTCAGGCCTGATGAAATTCTGCCCTAGAAAACAGCGATAGAATGATTTGCATGAAAAGCCTACGGTTACGGACTCGAATTATAATTTATGAGTTTCTATATCTTCCTGCTTGTTGGATTAATTGACTAGAAATGTGGTGTTTATTGTATATTTATTGGGTCTATCAAGTTATTTAATAAAATCCTCTGTTGTTGATGCTTTCGTTCTTGATTTAACTTTTTTCTGCGTTTAAATGCTTATAACAAATTTATAACTTCTCTGCTGCTTACGCATACAACGAAATACTTAATACTTACTTTATTGGTCGGTATGAATGTTTCTAATATTAATTAGTTATGTGTGGAACGGTAATTATAGATTTATGTTTTTAGTTTCGTGATTTGGATTCAAAGGCTTCGCTAGAAAACTGGTGTTGAGATCTGGTGCTACACTTCTGTTACATAGTTTCAGTGATGGTATTATAATAAACTGAATAAATTTTGTACACGTTTTAAATGTTTCTAAAATGTTTCAGCAATAATTATTTCTTTATTTTTAAAGTATTGTGGTATTCTTATTACGTTTCGTAGTATTCTAAATACTAGTTGATAATTAATCCAGCAGAAAATTAAGGATAGTTTCAGGACCCAAGGATGCAATCAGAACTCTGAGTGCAGCGAAATTGGCCCACTTCCAGGGTGTTCAGGATCCTGACAATGGAATGCCTGAATAATACATGTTCAGGGTATTTAACAGCGTCCTGGAAAAAACGCTTTTCAGGATACTTAATGGTGCCCTCATTAATCAAGATTCACAATTTTCAACACAATTTTTTTTTACTCATCCACTATCGGATGTGGTTCAGGATATTCAGGATATGTTACAGATATCGTTCAGGATGTAGCCGACATCCTTAATTTTCCGCTGGGAAGAGCATAATAATTAACAACTAGTACTTCAATCTTAATACATTCAACAGGAATGGTAAGCAAACTATAAATTATGAACTTAAACAATGCAGTTACATTCCTTTTTCACTACAGTAAAGATGATAACTAAATTGTAATAGTTTGATTAAATGAAATTAAATGCCGCGCGCTTTGCGAAATCGCTGTGAAATAATTTGAAAAAGCGCGCGAAATAATCGTGTTCCAATGATCATGGAACAATTTAATAAATAAAAAAATAGTTATAACAAATCAAAATAATTTTTCAATTCACAATTAAAATAATAAAATGTATTTAAAAATAGTTTTAAAATGAAATTCAGTTTTCAAAAATTTTATGGAAAACTGGCAACTGTTTATCCCCGCCTCGTCTTCCTCGTTATTTTTTCGCCACCAGGGTAATTCAATCACCCAGCCATTTTGGTAGCGAAACGCGCTGTCAGTTTTTCACAATCGAAGCTCTTTTACTTGTTAGCCTTGGTGTAAAGCCAATATCTAAAAGCAAAATGAGGTATATTTACATCATATAACTTATACTGACCTATAAATAACATATTATTTTGCCCTAAACGAAAAACCAAACAGTCTGTTACAAGAGTTTCGTGATACTGTTTCCTCCTCTGAAGATTACACATTGTAAAAGAACCAAAATTTACTGGCAAACCATGTGTATTTGTTTTGCTTATGTTAGGTGAGCTGTATAATTTCTTCATTTATTAATTTGTAGTACTGCATCAGCTAAACCCTTCAAGATGAGTGACACTGCCCTAAAATTTGGCCCCGAGTGGTAATTCACCAGAAAAGTAAACAATGGTAAACAATGTCTCATTTAAGAATCCTGGCTCCCCCGCAGGCTACGGGCGCTATCCCATGGAGACACTGCCTCGTCTCCACCTCCGAGTCCCGGACCAGTCACTCAACGATACAAGCTGGCCGACTATCGTTACGGACGTGAGGAAATGCTAGCCCTTTTCAATAAATCCATCAAAGCCCCTGACGAGCTGGCCACAATGGCTCCTCTCTACGTTGAAAAGACGATGACTCCTCTGGCCTTAATCCAAATGAGTGAAGAAGAACTGGTACTGTAAACGATATTCGTTTTTCCATACATAGTCGCAGGTAATGTTTTTTACTCGTTTCAGCGTCTCTGGCAACAAGGAATCAACAGTGATGTCGTGCTCAAACTCATGGGCCGAGGCTCGGGAAATGCAGCAGGGGGTAGTGGGGCTGCGGGACCTGTGGGAAGGGGCAGAGGGGGTAGTATGGAGAGGGGAAGGGGTCGAGCACGTGGAGGAGGTATTAGTTCGCTCAGGGGAGCTAGCTACGACGATGAGGGTGAACATCGTCCAGGTCCGAACAGTTTCGGGAGAGGGGGAGCTCGTCCTTTTGAACGATCCCAGGTTTGTTTTATACTGAAAACGTTGAAAGCAGTGTTGTGTATTGGCAAATACTTTTTTATGATACCTGTAAATTTGGCTCATTGCCAACTTAAACTGTTTCTTTGTAATTCCACAGAATATCATTAGCAGTGAGTAGAAGCATTTATTTTAGTCCAGATTACATTCCAAAAAAAGATTCTTTTCCTTTTGTTTACAGTTTTTCCGGATTAAATTTAAATTCACTTTCACAGGGAAAAAAAGTATTTGTGAAGTATCGGCAACCCACCAATGCACAACACTGCTGAAAGTAGAGTAATTAAATTAGAAAATTTCATAAATAATAAATTAACAGAGCAATACTGAACGCTCCTGGCCCGAACGTTCTGAACGAAACGGGAATGAAGAGTGGAATGGACCTGGGAGTCCGAAAAAGGAGTTCGGACGGCCTTTCCAGGATAACTGGAGAAGCCGGGAAGCTAAGGAACGGGAAAGAGAACGAGAACGAGCGGAAAATAAGGAAGAAGATGATGGCTGGCGAACAGCAGGCAGGGCTGAACGATGGGGTAATGTTCTACTATGTTATAAGGGAACGTTCCAAACGTGTGCCTCTCTATAGAGGGCACCTGTATTAAATCACCCTCAAGTAATCTCAAAACTTTCTTCATTTCAAAATGTTATGCGATTTTTTTGTGATTTTAACAAAGATTTCCAAGCGAGATTTTGCTTTAAACTAATTTAACATGTCTGTCCGTAATAGAGGAGGTTAGTTGTTGGTGGCCCTTTTGGAATAAGGTCTAAATTAGTTTGTTATTTTATTTTATTTTTTTTTTTAATCTAAGGTCGTCCTGGATGGAGAGGTGAACGCGAGCCAGAGGATCGAGGAAGTCGTTTTTTCCCGAAAGGGGAACGGGAAGGTGGACTAGACGAGGGAGGCCGAAGATACCGAGTTCGGGAGGAAGACCCCCGTCAGGGAGGGCCTAGTCCTTACAATGCCAAGAGGGTTTCAACTCGGCCGGACAACGACATGCTTCCTGAGTGGTAATCAGTTTAAAGATCCCGTTAATCAGAACTTCCGTTTTGCAGGAAATTCCCTGAAAAAGGGAAAATAGGTTTGAAAAAGGAAAATGTGAGGGAAGAGAGAAAAAGAAAATTTAGAGGCCTAGCCCTCTATTCTAGGACGGATGGGGTAATATAAGGAAAGGGGGGAAACTGAGGGAAAAGGGAAATGTAGAAGTATAGTTTTGCATTGGCATGAAGGGAGAAAAGGGGATAACTGGAAGTGGAAATTTAACCGTCAATATTGTTTCCAGTATCTCTTTTCTAGAGGTGTACCTTATCTGTACAAGCTAACTGTTGGAAAAGTGTTGAAATTATTTTAATTGGTAAATTTAAATGTATGGAAAGGTTTTTTAATAACCGAATGTTTAACGTAGGGCTTCTGAGGATCTTCACGAAGGAGGAGGAACGTTTGATTCTTCTGGTGCTTTCCGAGGAGAGACGTGGTCAGACGAAGATGAAGTAATATTTCAAAAATTATGCATAAAAATATATTTTAGATATCGTATTCTAGTTGCGTAATCGTAATAGCAAAAATGAATATGTACAGTAAATCATAACAAAATATCTAGACAGACCATGATAAAATACTATAATAAATATAGATGTACAATAAATGATAATAAATAAATGATATAATATAGTAAGATGAAAGTAAAGAATATTTGATAAATGTGTACAATAAATGTAATAGTAAATATATAAATATATATTAAGTACGTAATACAGTAAATGAATAATTACATAATAAAATATGTATAATGAATGCAATTGTAATAGTAAATATATGCACAGTAAATGATACTAAATAAATAATACGATGAATAAATAATAAAATACTAAATAATATATGGTAAGTAAAACACTCATGGTGTAGTATGGTTATTCTGATAGTAGTGTAAAATGTAATCATCTAGCCAATCTAATTGCAAAAACACGTGTGACACATAAATTATGATCAGGCTCATATGATATTTGCTTTATTAAATCTTGTATTTGACGTTTATATTTTATAAAAATCTAGGGAGGCCCGAAAGATCCTTCACCCGAGAAGGTCGACCCTTACGAAAACCCGTTGGAAGAGAAGACTCCTCAACCAGTTTCGGATGCTGCAGCCGAAGTGCGCAAGTCCACTGTGAAGGAGCCTAGCGCTCTGGCCGAAAGCTCGTTTGCCGCTGAGAAAATCCCGGATAAGATAGAAAGCATCTTCCTAAACAAGCAGGACGAACCGTTAGGAACTGAGGACGACCTGCAGCACGCTCAGGCTGTGGCCTCGACCCTCGTGGCCCAGCTCGTCGAGGAGGAGGAAATTCTAACACCCAGTGCCCAGGCTTCCGAGCAGTGGTTGTATCGAGATCCTCAAGGTCACGTTCAAGGACCATTCGGGTCTGCGGAAATGGCCGAGTGGTTCAGTAGTGGCTATTTCACAATGGCCCTTAGCGTTAAACGAACTATCGATGAAAGGTTCGTTCAGCTCGGAGAGTTGACCAAAATGTACGGAGGACGTTTACCCTTCTTGCCGGGTAAGTGCTTTACCAGGAATTCAAATTATAGAATTTTTTACTAATCAAATTTTATTTTTAGGGCCGACCATTCCTCCATTGAAAGCTGAAGGACCTAGTCTGAGCACAGACCAGGAGAAGCTGCAGTTGCTGCAGCAGCAAGTGTTGCAGCAGCAGTTGTTCCAGCAGCAGCTGTTGCAGCAGCAGATGATGCTGAGGCAGCAGGAGATGCAGGTCATCCTGGCCAAGTTGACGCAGATGGACGGCTGGAGCGGGTTGTCGCCTGCCCAGCAGCAGCAGATCATCAATCATCACATGATGGCCTCCACCATTAACCCGGGCATCATGGGCACTGATCGCCTGCTGCAGCAGGTCAGGGCTCAAATGGAAGCACAGGCCAAACTGCAGTCGGATATTCTCCAGAGAAAAGACCCAATCCAGGTACTATTCAGTATATATTCATAAAAATACAAGAAAAAGTAATTCAAAACCAGAAGAAAAGTAAAAAACCAGTCGCTTTTTCAACTATGATCTGTCATTAATATAATCAGGTAATATATTCGTAAAAAAGGTACAGCATGTAAACGTCGCTTTTTCTTAATTTTTGCAAAAATGTTATAATATCAATTGATATTATGCATGGATTTAGTTAAAATACAGTCAGTTTAATCTATCTTAACTAAATTGATGCAAAAATAATTTTTTAAATTGTTAAAAAAACGACTGTCAAACCTTCCCATGCTGTACCCTTTTTCTATGAACATGACTGTACTTGGATTTTTATTTAAAAGATTTTCTATTAATTTTTGAGATATTAATAAGTTATGATTTATTTTTTCGACTTACAGGCCGTTGGAGTTCCCGTTTCTCACCACGCCAAGGTGGAGCACGACCCGATCCAGTCCTTCATGGAGCAGTTACTGGGTCAGCCGAAACCTGTAGCCATTCAGAAGCCTGTAGCCCCTGCAGCACCCGCCCCTGTGCCCAAAGAAGTAGATCCCATCCAGAACTTTCTGCAGCAAATGCAGTGGGGAAGCGGAGCTGCTGATATCAACGGACAGGACCCTTCGGCGAACCACGCCGCCCAGGATTCCAAGGTCTGGTCCCGGGACAGGGACTAGTTCCCTGGCCGCCTCAACAGGGCGGGCACGGTCATTTCCCCATGGCAGGAGAAGCTGCGCCGATGGTGTGGGACATGGAGAGCAGCGCCAAAGCCGCTGAGGAAAAGAAGCGATTGTTGGAACAGCAACAACAGCAGCAGCAACAGTTGGAACTGCAGAGGAGACAAGAAGAAGAGGAACGAAGGCTGAAAGAGGAGGAAGAAGAGAGAAAGAGGAAAGAGAAGGAGGAAGAACGGAAGAGAAGAGAGAAGGAGGAAAAGGTGATACGTCAAAACCAGTTTAGAATATTAAAAAAAAATATTGGTGTGACTTAACATTTCATTAGTAACTTATTAAATACATCTATAAGAAAAGTAAATAAAAATAATGTGAAATAATTACAATTCTAGTATTTAATAAATAAAAACTGTATTAGGGCTAGTTTTGAAGACAATGTAAACAAGTAATGATGTTATTTAAAGTTAATTTTAAGGAAAATAGAGTTAGTTAAATATATTAGACTATAATACGTTAAAACCATTCTAGAAAATGTAAAAAAATTTAAATTGTGCTTAACGTTTCATAAATGAGTTGATAAATAATAATATCAAAAGTGTATTTTAAGTAGTAAAAAGTAAATGAAATAGTATTAGAATAATAATAAACAACAGTGTGAAGAATAATAGATCATTTGAGAAAATGGAAATATAAAAAGTTAATTTTTAGGAATTAAGAGTGAGTTATGTAGTATTTGGATAATATCAGACAATAATCGGAAGATTATTTAATAATAGAAATATTAAAAGTTAGTTTTAAGTAATAAAAAATAAATTAAGTATTATTAAAATAATGTTACACACAAATGTGGGTAAAGAAAACAATAGAAATATGAAAAGTTAATTTGAAATAATAAAAAGCGAGTAAAATATTATTAGAAAAATTTTAGACAAGAATTTGAAGAATATTAAGTAATTAAAATAATATATTAACACTAAAATCTTAATATTGGATAATGATTTTGTTTAGGAAAAAGCAGAAGAGGAAGAACGCCGTAGACTGGAGGATCAGCGCCGGGAGGCTGAAGAACAGCGCAGGCGGGAAGAGGAGCGCCAGAAAGCCGAGGAGCGTCGCCGCAAGGAAGATGAGGAACGGCGGCAGCGCGAAGAGGAGCTGCGTCAGCAACAGGCCGAGGAGGAGCGCATCCGTCGCGAGGAGGAGCGACTCGCCGAACAGCAGCGCCGGCAGCAGGAAGCTCTACTCAGGCTGCAGGAGGCCCAGGCCGCGGCGAATAAGGAAAAAGCCAAGGCCGCCGCAGCTGCTGCAGCCAAAGCCAAGGCTCAACCTGCAGCAGTGGCCCCGTGGGCCCAGCCCCAGAAGCAGCAGCCGCAGTCGACCGATACGCTGAGCCTGACCGAGATCCAGAAGCTCCAGGAGGAAAAGGAGAGGCAGCAGCGGATCGCCGAAGCTCTCAAGGCCGAGCAGATTGCCAACCTGAACGCTGCGGCTGCTGCTGCGGCTGCGCAGCAGAAGGCAGTCACCCTCCGTTGGGCTCAGCAGCAGAGTAAGGAAACGTCAGCAGCCAAATCGCTGGCTGAAATCCAGGCCGAAGAAGCTGCTCAGCTGGCGAAACTGAGAGAGAAGGAGAAAGCTGAGAGAGCAGCACAGCAGGTTTTACCTTAAGCAAATCAAAATTTAATTACAGTTTAGTCTAATAGCTGTAAAAAAAAATAACAGTAAATTTAAATTGATTTAATGTATATAATTATTAAGTTAACTAGTTATATTATTAGTTATTATTATTATATTATAAATATGGAATTAATAATTATAGTATAATATACAATGTTATAATAAATATAAATATTTTAAATAATGTAATAATATTAACATAATCTGTAAATTAAATAAATTAATAAAAACAATAATAGGCTGCTCTGAACCTGACTGCAGCAAGAGCCTGGGGTTCAAGTCATCACAGCTCGGCCTGGGCTTCTGGACGTCCTGCTGTGGCACAAAGCAGTCCTCAGTGGTCAGCTAAAGCGTCTTCCAATACTTCTGCAGGCAAAAATCCATTTATTTTTTTTTTACTAATTAAGTTACTTAATTTGATTTGTGTGGTACAGGTTTCTGGGAAGAACCCTCACCAGCCCCAAAACCAGCCGTTCAGCAGCAGCCTACGCCTCAGAAAGCTGCAAAAGCCGCGCCTCCTTCACCAGTGAAGACTGTGCCAGCAGCTGCAGCAGGTCCCGCTGCTTCGAACAGCAAGAAAAACCGCACCAAAAAGGACGAGGAGACGATCAAGAAGCTGTTTGAACAGAAGACGGACGCTTTCAGTCAGTGGTGTCACGACTACCTGGCCAGGATCGGGGCGCAGCTGGACGTTCCCACCTTCGTGACGTTCCTGAGAGACGTGGAGTCCCCATTCGAGGTGCAGGACTACGTCAAGTCGTACCTGGGCGAAGGCAAAGACGCTAAAGAGTTTGCCAAGCAGTTTCTCGAGCGTCGATCCCGCTGGAGACAGTCGCAGAAGAGCTCTTACAAGGAAGAGGACAATATGTGTGTACCTGCTAAAGCTGTCAATCCTGGTCATGCTCAAGAATTCTACGAAGTTAAGGTACTATTATTCAAATATTTTAAAGTTGCTATTAACAGAAGTAACTTTTAACATGAATTTTTTAATTTTGTATATTTGTTATATTTACAATATCTTGATATTCTTAATTCATATTTTAATTTACTTTCATAATTGTTTTAATTTAATGACTTTAATTAAAGAATTTAAGTTAATAAAATTTTAGAATTTAGCAGTAATTTCAGAGCAAACAGTAATTAATTTTAATACTAATTTTTTAATGTGATTTTTTGTAGGGCAAAGGGAAGAAATCGAAGAAGAAGATGCAGAAAGTGGACGCCAGTTTGCTGGGTTTTAGCGTGACTGCATCGTCGGATCGAGTGAACGTGGGCGAGCGAGATTACGTGGACGGCATGTGAAGTCTCGGCCTCGACGTTCAACCCCTCAGCCATTTTTAACGCCCCTTTTTTTGTCGAGGATTTATGATTGGGATTTTTTTGTCATTTGCTGATGAATGATGCAGTGTGTACTTGACGATGTATCGAATGAAATGTACGAAATATTTTGCGTTAACTCCCCGCTTTCTACGCTTTACAGTTCGACTCTGAACTGAACAAGAGGACTGAACGGAATCATACGTTAAGATTAAACCAACAGATTAAATAATACTAAAGAAAAGTATTTTAATTGTAGTTAATTAATATAGTTTTTATTATAAATAATTCAGGTAGTGGGTAAGCACTAACGTAATGTTACTAATCAAAGTAAAATATTAAAATTTGAATAATTAAGAATTGCATGAATATTAGTACGCCGTAAATTGAGATAATAAAACTTAAATGTTTGGATAATGACAAATAACATTAAAATTCGAAATCTAAATTAAAAATATATATTTCCACAACAAATAAAAATATAATTATTAGAATAAATAGTGAGTAATACAAAATATTTAAATATCTAAAAACACTAGTAACTAATAAAATAATATAATTAAATTTGCTTAAATAATGAGAAACTAAAATTATAATAAAAGTTTTGTAAATCTGGCAACGTCGCAAGTTGAGAAAATAAATCGATGCTTAAGCAACGCCGATCTTTCGAGAGCGCATTACGAGCAAAACGTGGTTCTTAGGTATTTGAGAAAATCCGACACAAACAGTACTGTTTTCAGACGTCCCCTGAAAAGATCAAAACCAAGACACAAATCAACATGTCCACCACTGAACAGTACGTATCACACCAAATCTTATCTTTTAATCTTAAATTTTAATACGACTAACTTTCAGCTACTGAAAAATGCCGGCATTCTGTTTCCAAACATGCTATTTTAATAGCACTTAACTAAAAGTGGTCGTTTTCTATAAGCTCTGACCTCTAATCTGGTGTTTATGTAAGTTGTTAACATAAAGGGGTGTGTTGTTTTCTCCGAACGAGAGATTAACGCTTGAAATTTCTTCGCAGAATTCTCCCCCGCCAGTAATGTGGGCGCAGAGGAAAAACGCAGTCCTGCTGACGATCTGTTTAGAGGACTGCAAAGACGCCTCGATTAAAATGGAGCCTCGTTCGGTCCACTTCAAAGGAACCAGCGGCTCAAACAAAAAATCCTACGAAGTCACTCTGGATCTCTACGGCGAAATTGATGCTGAGGTAAATAATTGAAAAACGTTCAGGTTTTATGAAAAACGCAAAACGCAAGTTGATCATTTTGCATCATAGCATTCAAAAAACGCAAGTTGATTGTGTTTCTTTTGCGTTTTCAGAACTCGAAGTCGTTTGTCAGGGACCGCAGCATAGAATTAATACTGCGAAAGAAAGAGGAAGGACCTTACTGGCCTCACTTGATGAAGGACAAGAAAAAATACCACTGGCTCAAAGTTGACTTCAACAGATGGAGGGATGAGGACGATAGCGAACCTGAAGGCGGAGAAGATCAGGATTTCGAAGAGGTAATGAATTTCTGTGAACGAAATTTCGACTTTGCGATATATCTTATTTGAATTATTCGTTTTTTTGTTTTCAGATGATGAGGCAAATGGGCGGACTGGGAGGTGGTGAAAATCCCTCGCTCAACGATCTGGACGACGAAGACTTGTCCGACGAAGGGGACATGCCCGACTTAGAGTAGACGAAACCTGTGTTCACATCGATCATTATTCCAAGAGTCAATTGCTTTTTTTTCCATTTTTGTTTGGCAATCAGTTTTGCAAGCTGCTGCGTTCTGGCTCTGGAGAAAAATTTGTCTCGTCCCCTAATTTCAGTTACCAGTCACTGGGAAAAAAAAAAAACAAAGAAAACTTCACTACTGTGTTTTCCTTCATAATAAACCATGATAATTTGAGTACATCGTTTTCTAATATTTCTCGTCTCGACAACGGGCAAAGTAAATATCGTTCCTTTAGCGATTCGAGCACAGTACGAGGAGTTTGTCGTTACTTTCTACAGTATCGTTTTATACTGCAACGGAGACGTTAAATTTGGATTTGAGTTTTCGGTTTCTTTGGGAAGAGTTGTTTGCTGGCAACGGTTAAGCTGGATAACAAAGATATACTCTTCTTTACATATTGAGGCTAATTTTTTAAAAATTTCGGAATTGTTTTTATATTTGTTTTGATAAAACATAATTATTGGGAAGGACGGATTATTGCTCTTGCCCTGTTGATATTACACGAAAGTTGGTACTTGGATTTAGTCTACAGGATGAGATTTATTCCTACACGCAGTTACTATTTTTCCCGCTAGATGGCCTTGCTTTAGGAAAAATAAATAAATTATTTCATTCGTGTAGGGCTATTGCAGTGTTTCCACTTTGCAGGAAAATCCCTGAAAAGGGGGAAAATGATGTCTAGAAAGGGAAAAGGGAAAATTTAAACGTGCGGTCTGTATTCTAGTACGTAGGGGGGGAAAGGGAAGAGGGAAAAAAGGGGAAAATGATGTCTAGAAAGGGAAAAATAAGTGAAGAGGGGAATGGGAAATTTAAACGTACCGTCTGTATTCTAGTACGTAGGGGGAAAAAGGGAAGAATAAGGGAAGAGGGGAAAAAGGGGAGAATGAGAGTGGAAACAATGTTTACTTGATTTATTAATACTGTATTATGTTACTGCAAATATTACCATCCGTTACTGTTTTCTGATATTGTTATTATCATTATTAATATTTCATAAATTCATGATTAATTAATATTTCATGATTTATATAATATATTATAATAAGTTCTATATTGATATTAATAAATATGAGCTAGAACATAATTAATTTCCATAGTTACCAAATTAATTAGTTGCCAAATTAAATATTCCATAAATTAAATTCACACATTTATTTAAAGTATTATCATTTATTATTATCAATTCCTCTGTATATTTATTAAATATGATGATTTATTTAATATGTTACAATAAGTTATATATTAATATATATGTTATATATATATTAATAATAATTAGATATATAATAATTAATATATCACAACATTATATGTTTTATATTATACCGTATATGACATTATAATGATTATATTAATATATAAATTAATTAATATATACTGATTAATATAATAATTCAATCTATAGTATATATATAAGTTATATATTAATATTAATAAATATGAGCCAAGTGCAACTGGTTTGGAGGTTACTCTCGGCCATTGGCACAGTCACCTACACACGTCTCGATGAAAGCGAAGCCACAATAGTCTCATTTTCCTCTTATATCAACTTCTACTTACTCAATTTACTATTTATCTAGCTAATTGGTAATATTACAATTATATTTTATTATTACTATTATTATATATTATTATTATTATTCATTTATATGAGATTTGTTCAGTTGTCCCGTCGTTCTGAGGGTACGCCACATGATCACGTGACTCAGACGATTGACCCCATTGTCCCGTGATTCCCAAGACTGGACCTATGTATCACGTGACGACAACGCGGATGTTGCATCAACACGTGATTTGTAAGCAGTGAGCGATTCAGAAAATTTTCACAATTGGTACGTGATTCTGAAGATTCGCCTACATATCGAACTAATAGAATGACGTACCTGTGGGAGATCCCTATTGTCCCGTCGTAATGAAGATTCGCCTTGGTGTCCATTTATAGGAAAGACGTACCTATTACGGATTCGCATTGTCCCGTTGTAATGAAGACTCGCCTAGGTGTCCGGCTATAGGAAAGACGTACCTACTACGGATCCGCATTGTCCCGTTCTAATCAAGACTCGCCTTGGTGTCCAGCTACAGGAATGACGTACCCATGGAGGATCTCATTTGCCACGTGATACTGTAGACTTGGTTGCAAGTCCCGTAATTTAGAAGACTTGCCCATAGCGGTTGTTTTTGTTTTGCTGGGAAGGAAGAAGCAAGCCATGTTGGAAAATTTCGAGTGCAAGTTGTGTAAATTCAAGTCACCTACTTTCCTGGTCGGTCGTTGAACTCGCCTCGCTTGGCTTCGCTTTTGCCCGTGGCCGCCATAACACTTTTGGATTCGTTCTTCTCTGGCCTCGAGGGCCATGGCGTTCTATTTCAATTCGAACGCAAAATAAATAATAATATAATGATAATTTATAAACAAAATAATATTTGTCATTATAATTGTAATTCAAAAACCTGAATACTTGTTATTATTTATTTTATTTTTATATTTAAATAATAATTTACTTTTCCTCTTTTGCCTTAGGCGTTTCGGCGTTCCATTTCAAATAGAACACCTGATTAAATATAATAAATATTTATTTTATAAATATTACTTAAATAAAAAAGTGCGAATAAGTATTACATAAATTATAATACACGTAAATTATAATTTTTTTCGTTTTTAATTAAGTTGCGAACCCTTATAGCCTCAGGCTAAGAATCGTTCCAAACGAAAGAGAACAAAAGGGGTTCGCAACTTTCACAATATTAATATTACTAATAAGGAAAATGTGATTAATTTATTTTTTTTGAAAGTGATATAATAGAATATAACGAGTGATAACAAATGATAACATACGATAACAGGTGATAACTTTTGATAACATATCACGTCATTGTGGGTCTCCCGCTCGCAAGTGTGTCAACAACCTGCAGTAACCCAGACTTCGTTCTTCATCAGGGCGGACACAAAGATTCTTGAAAAAAAGAATCTTAAGAATCGTGAATCTCAAGAATCAAGAATCACTCCCAAGAATCTTTCAAGAATCTCACACGATTCGTGTAAGAATCGTGTAGGTATGTCGTTACCTATTACAAAACCGCATTGTCCCGTCGTAATGAAGATTCGCCTTGGTTACCAGCTATAGGAATGACGTACCTATTACAGATCCACACTGTCCCGTCGTAATGAAGATTCGCCTTGGTTACCATCAATAGGAATGACGTACCTATTACAGATCCGCATTGTCCCGTCGTAATGAAGATTCGCCTTGGTTACCAGCTATAGGAATGACGTACCTATTACAAATCCGCATTGTCCCGTCGTAATGAAGATTCGCCTTGGTTACCAGCTATAGGAATGACGTACCAATGGGAAATCCCTATATTCATATAAGTATCATGGAAGAATCCTTCAAGAATCTTGTAAGAATCCTAAGAATCTTGGTAACAAGTGGCGGATCTTTTAAAAGAGGAAAGGTGCGACCAATGCCAAGGTTACGGTGCCAGGCCACTGGCGGTCACTGTCCCACTTCCGCTTTTACCTAACAGCACGGGGTCCGCTACTCTTCAAAACTATCTACTAAAATATTACTGATAATAAATATTAATATTAATAATTATATGTAAAAATATCACGATAATTAAACAAGAATAGAGAATGCAAATAACTATAATTTTAAAATTATTATTACTGTTATTATTATTATTATTATTATTAGGAGTATTGTGATCTGTCGAATCTGTGGACACAATGGTAATCGGAGCATTGGCATATATAGCGTGTCCACGTATTCGACAGATTAGCTATTTCAGTCCCGCTGCTCCCTAAAGACGTTTTTCTTCAGTTTAAAACAAATCTGTCGAATAGTCGGACACCATAGTGTTTCGTCCATAGGCTCTTACGGGGTGTCCACGCAAACTTCAAAATCACTATTTATTGCTTCTATGATCTAATGATTGATATTATTATATTTACTATAATTAAAAACTATCATACGAACTTATAAAATTGTAATAAAGTTGCATCAATTGACGTCAATTGACGCTGTCCTATATCCAACCACCTGTTCGTTTTAGCGGCTTAAATGATGTGGAACCGTAATCTTTTGAAAAAAAATACAAGAAAATTTTTTCTCCAACTTTCAAGAATCATTTCAAGAATCTGGAAACCAAGAATCTTGGAGGGAAAAGTCAGATTCACAGAAAGAATCTAAATGAATGAAGACGGGATAGGGAGAAGATGCATCGCTTGAACGCAGTGTTGCCATTTTTCAATCTTCCATTTTCCCCTCTTCCCTTATCTTTCCCCTTTTTCCCCCTCCGTGGAAGAATGTACAGGGTCTAGATTTCCCTTTACTCTCTTCTCTTCTTCTTCCCTCATCTTTTCCCCTTTTCCCCCTCCGTGCAAGAATGTACAATGTCTAGATTTCCCCTTTTTCCCCACTTCCCTTATCTTTTCCCTTTTCCCCCTCCATGCTAGAATATACAATGTCTAGATTTCCCCTTTTTCCCTTCTTCCCTTATCTTTCCCTCTTTCCCCCTTCGTGCTAGAATATACAATGTCTAGATTTCCCCTTTTTCCCTTCTTCCCTTATCTTTCCCCTCTTTCCCCCCTTCGTGCTAGAATATACAATGTCTAGATTTCCTCTTTACTCTCTTCTCTTCGCCTTCCCTTTTCACACTCCATTTCCCTCCTTTTTCAGGGAACTTCCCTGCAAAAGTGGAAACACTGGTTTCAGGAGGCAAATGCCTCGTTGGAGCTCAAGGTGGGTACTGCAGCAACATAGTCAGTGACTTTGTTTCTAGAATTTTTTGTTTTTCTGATTCACAACGAAAAAGATATTTTTGAGTGTACACACATATAATATATGCAAGACATAATATATGAATACATATATTAGTATATATAGTAGTAGTAGTAGTAGTAGTAGAAGCAGTAGTAGTGCTAGTGGCAGTAGTAGTGGTAGTGGTAATGGAAGTAGTAGTAGCAGTAGAAGTAGTAGTAGTGCTAGTGGCAGTAGTAGTGGTAGTGGTAATGGAAGTAGTAGTTGTAGTAGAAGTAGTAGTAGCAGTAGTAGCAGTAGTAGTAGTAGTATTGCTAGTAGTAATAGTAGTGGTAGTAGTAGTAGTAGTAGTAGTAGTAGTGGCAATAGTAGTGGTAGTGGTAATGGAAGTAGTAGTTGTAGTAGAAGTAGTAGTAGTGCTTAGTAGTAGTGTAGTAGTAGTGTAGTAGTGTCATATTGTAAGTAGCTAGGTGGGTACATTCAAGGTACCAAGGTGGGTCTGCCTCGTAGGCAAGGGTAGGGGGTAGGCACCAGTGCTTCCACTCTTTTTCCCTTTTTCCCCCTCTGCTTGAAAATATCAATTTCCCTTTTCCCCCTCCGTGATACTGAGTAAAGCTACATTTGTAAATTCACGTTTCCCTCCATTTTCCCCTTTCCCTCTTCCCCATTTTCCCTATCTGAGGGAATTTCCCTGCAAAGTGGAAGCATTGGAAGGCAGTGTTTCCACTTTTGCAGGGAAGTTCCCTGAGAAAGGGGGGAAATGGAATCTGAAAAGGGAAGACGAAGAGAAGAGAGTGAAGAGGAAATCTAGACCCTGTACGTTCTTGTACGGAGGGGGAAAAGGGGAAAGATAAGGGAAGAAGAAGAGAAGAGAGTGAAGAGGAAATCTAGACCCTGTACATTCTTGCACGGAGGGGAAAAAGGGGAAAGATAAGGGAAGAAGAAGAGAAAAGCGTAAAGAGGAAATCTCGAACCTGTACATTCTTGCACGGACGGGGGAAAAGGGGAAAGATAAGGGAAGACGAAGAGAAAAGCGTAAAGAGGAAATCTAGACCCTGTAGATTCTTGCACGAAGGGGGAAAAGGGAAAAGATAAGGAAGACGAAGAGAAGAGAGTGAAGAGGAAATCTAAACCTGTACACATTCTTGCACGGAAGGAGAAAAAGGGGAAAGATAAGGGAAGAGGGGGAAAAATGGAAGATTGAAAAGTGGCAACACTGCTGGTAGGCACCCCTGAACCCACCGATACTCAACACTGGAGGTAACTGCCGGTCGTTGTGCCACTAACTTCAGCCCCGATGGAGACGTCACCTTGGCTCGGCTCTATTACAACGGGGCCTTCCGAATAATTTCAGACGTTGTTCAGTGTCCTCAATTGTGTCTAAGCCTGCCGCCGAAAATAATTCAGTATCCTATAACGTACTGAAAATGGGCCAGTTTCAGCATCCTCTATACGTACTGAAAACGGGCCAGTTCCAGTACCTTGAGCATGCTGAAAACGGGCCAGTTTCAGCATCCTATAACGTACTGAAAATGGGCCAGTTTCAGCATCCTCTATACGTACTGAAAACGGGCCAGTTTCAGTACCTTGAGCATGCTGAAAATGGGCCAATTTCAGCATCCTGTATACGTACTGAAAACGGGCCACTTTCAGCATCCTATCTATGTACTGAAAACGGGCCAGTTTCAGCATCCTATAACGTACTGAAAATGGGCCAGTTTCAGCATCCTCTATACGTACTGAAAACGGGCCAGTTTCAGTACTTGAGCATGCTGAAAATGGGCCAATTTCAGCATCCTGTATACGTACTGAAAACGGGCCACTTTCAGCATCCTATCTATGTACTGAAAACGGGCCAGTTTCAGCATCCTCTATACGTACTGAAAACGGGTCAAATTCAGCATCCTATCTACGTACTGAAAATGGGCCACTTTCAGCATCCTCTATACGTACTGAAAACGGACCACTTTCAGTATCTTGTATACGTACTGAAAACAGGCCAGTTTCAGTACCTTGAACTTGCTGAAACGGGTTAGTTTCAGCACCTTGAGCATGCTGAAACGGCATATCTCGATAACGGGATTTCAGGACTTGTCTAGACGTTGTTCAGTATACTTGACTATTTCTGCATTTTTCATTGGGGCTGTGTTACTCGTTTCAGTTTCAGTGTCACCAATTCCCTCTCTTCCGTTTCGTTTATCGAAGGGGGTCCGAAACTCCGAGGAAAAGTGTACGAAGATTATTTGATAACATTTGATAACAGGGAGATAACATTGATAACACTGGCACAGTACTAAATTATGTTTAAGTCCTTATGGCATGTCCACACATTCGACAGATTTACTATTATCATTGTAATTGCTATATATTATTCTTGTTAAAGCAAATCTGTCGAATAGTCGGACACAGCACAAAGTTGTGCATAAGCTCTTATGGCGTGTCCACGGATTCGACAGATTTCCCATTACAATATATTTCCTATATATTATTGTTATTAAAGTAAATCTGTCGAATAGTCGGACACGATACTATAGATCATCCGTATTTGTCATTACACAGGCACCTGAGAAACTAGACTGTGCTCTAGATAATCTGTTGTTGTTGTTGTTGTCGTAGTTGTAGTAGTTGGTAGTAGTACGGTTTAGTACAAGTGAAATAGTGAATGAGAACTTTCGGTGAAGGAAGTGGGACAACGTCCTGGAGTAACCTTAACTTTTTAAGCCGCCTGGCCGTGACTGTGTTGATAAACTGATAACAACCTTGATCATTGGCTGATTATTGTTGTTACTATATAATATTGTTACTACTACTACTACTACTACTACTACTACTACTACTACTACTTCCACTACCACTACCACTACTACTGCCACTAGCACTACTACTACTACTATTACTACTACAACTACTACTGCCACAAGCACTACTACTACTACTATTACTACTACCACTACTATTGCTATTAGCAATACTACTACTACTACTGCTACTACTGCTACTACTACTTCTACTACAACTACTACTTCCACTACCACTACCACTACTACTGCCACTAGTACTACTACTACTACTACTACTACCACTACTACTACTACTACTACTACTACTACTACTACTGCCACTAGCACAACCACTACTTCTACTACTACCACTACTACTATCATTAGTAATCATTTGTGCTCGTGGACGAATTACCATTTTGTCCAACTATTTCGACAGATATAGTTTAATGAGCACGAAAACGGCAGTAAACCGTAAAAAGGCACCGCAAAAGGCACCGTCACTTTTATCGAGGATGATTTTTAAAGCAACAAAAGTAACTTGGGGAGTTTCCGTAGAAAAACACTATAAAAAGGCACCACGATACCTTTTTTTGTGACTTCACTCAAAAAGGCACCGCAAAAGGCACCCTCACTTTTAGGAAGGTGATTTTCACAGCAACAAAAGTTACCGGGGAATTTCCGTAGAAAAACACTGTAAAAAGGCACCACAAAAGGCACCGTCACTTTTATCGAGGATGATTTTTACAGCAACAAAAAGTAACTTGGGGAATTTCCGTAGAAAATCACTGTAAAAAGGCACCACGATGCCTTTTTTTGTGACTTCACTCTAAAAAGCACCGCAAAAGGCACCGTCACTTTTACGAAGGGGATTTTTACAGTAACAAAAGTGACTGGGGGAATTTCCGCAAGAAAAACACTTCACTCAAAAAGGCACCGCAAAAGGTACCCTCACTTTTAGGAAGGTGTTTTTTACAGTAACAAAAGTAACTTGGGGAGTTTTCGTAGAAAAACACTGTAAAAAGGCACCACGATACCTTTTTTGTGACTTCACTCTAAAAGGCACCGCAAAAGGCACCGTCACTTTTACGAAGGGGATTTTTACAGTAACAAAAAGTAACTTGGGGAGTTTTCGTAGAAAAACACTGTAAAAAGGCACCACGATACCTTTTTTTGTGACTTCACTCAAAAAGGCACCGCAAAAGGCACCGTCACTTTTACAACGGGGATTTTTACAGTAACAAAAGTGACTGGGGGAATTTCCTAACGGTACTTTTTGCTTTGCAACGGGAAAAAGTGTTTCACTGCTACGCGTTACGCAAGGTTACGCGACGACGAGATCCGTTACGAACACTCAGTAACGGTTCGAACCGGTTCAAGCCGCTCTTAGAACAGTTACGAGTCTATTAATAACAGTAGATAATAATAATAATAGATAATAATAGTTAAAAATCAAAGGATTCGAGACTTCCAATGATCTTAGTACATCTAGATCGTGTTATCACTATTATCAACCTGTTATCTCCGTGTTATCACATAATCTTCGTACATTTTTCCTCCGAGTTTCGGACCCCCCCCCTTTCTTGGAGTTAAGGGATGTTTCAGCTAGTTGAGATAGCTGAAAGTAGTTGATGATAGTTCGAGAATCTTTAGTCGATTTATAATCTTAATGAACTACTGACTTAATGAGTTTGATAGTTAGTAAGTTGATAATAGTTGATAGTAGTTGTTAGTTAGTACTTAGTTAGTTGATAAGAGCTAAAAATAGTTGATAGTTAGTAAGTTGATAATAGTTGATAGTAGTTGTTAGTTAGTACTTAGTTAGCTGGTAAGGGCTAAAAATAGTTGATAGTTAGTAAGTTGATAATAGTTGATAGTAGTTGTTAGTTAGTACTTAGTTAGTTGATAAGAGCTAAAAATAGTTGATAGTTAGTTTATGTTTGTAATGCTAATGAACAGCCGAGTAACTAATTCAGTGGTAAATAATAAGAGTGGATAGTTGATAAGTTGATAGTTGACGATAGTTAGTAATAGTTGATGATAGTTCTATAGTTTGGAGAATAGTTTATTAGTAATCTTAGTGAACAACCGAAAACATAAATTAATAATCAGTTGAATTTTAATAAAAGTTAATAGTTGACAATAGTTAATAGATAGTTAATAGATAGTTAGTAATAGTTGACGATAGTTCTAGAATAGTTTGGAGAATAGTTTTTTAGTAATCTTAGTGAACAACTGAAGATATCAAATTAATAATCGGTTGAATTTTAATAAAAGTTAATAGTTGACAATAGTGGATAAATAGTTAGTAAGTAGTTGACGATAGTTCTAGAATAGTTTGAAGAATAGCTTATTAATAATCTTTACTAACAACCGAAAACATCAAATTAATAATCAGTTGAATTTGAAGAAAAGTTGATAGTTATGAATAGTTGACAATAGTTGATAAATAGTTAGTAAATAGTTGACGATAGTTGTGGAGTAGTTTATTAATAATCTTTACGAAGAACCGAAAACATAAATTAATAATCAGTTGAAGTCCAATCAAAGTTAATAGTTGACAATAGTTGATAAACAGTTAGTAAATAGTTAGTAAGTAGTTGACAATAGTTGATAAACAGTTAGTAAATAGTTAGTAAGTAGTTGACGATAGTTGTGGAGTAGTTTGAAACTAGTTCGGAGACAAGTGGCAAGGAAGGAGAAGTGGGGCATTGACCGGCGTTGGCCTGCAATCAACGAAAGTATTTCACGTCATTTTCGTTGCTGTGGGGCCAACACGTGGTTGGTATCCCCTCCTTCCAGTGTTTCCACTTTTGCAGGGAAATTCCCTGAAAAAGGGGAGAAATGGAGTCTGAAAAGGGAAGAAGAATGAGAACAGGGTATAGGGGAAATCTAGACATAGTATATTCTAGCACGGAGCGGGGGGGGGGGAAGAGGGGAAAGATAAGGGAAGAGGGGAAAAAGGGCAAATCTAGACATTGTATATTCTAGCACGGAGGGGGGAAAAAGGGGAGAGATAAGGGAAGACGGGGAAAAGGGCAAATCTAGACATTGTATATTCTAGCACGGAGGGGGGGGGAAGGGGAAAGATAAGGGAAGAGGGGAAAAAGGGCAAATCTAGTCGTTGTATATTCTAGCATGGAGGGGGGAAAGAGGGGAAAGATAAGGGAAGTGGGGAAAAGGGCAAATCTAGACATTGTATATTGTAGCACTTGAGGGGGAAAGAGGGGAAAGATAAGGGAAGAGAGGAAAAAGGGGAAAACTGAAAAG
Organism: Eulimnadia texana; assembly: GCA_002872375.1. Classification (NCBI taxonomy): domain Eukaryota; kingdom Metazoa; phylum Arthropoda; class Branchiopoda; order Diplostraca; family Limnadiidae; genus Eulimnadia; species Eulimnadia texana. The sequence continues at coordinate 15,766,447 of NKDA01000002.1, read as the reverse complement.
TGGAAACACTTGCCTCCTTCCGTCTTCTGCACCGCACTCCGCTCAACACAGGTGGCGCTAGTAGCTAACTGGTAACAGGTGGTGATGGGGTGTTAACAAGGGATAGTGTGTGGATAGAGGTAGTAACAGATGATGATAACGTGAAAACACTCTGATAATGGATGATAATAGGTGGATAATGTGTGGATAGAGGTAGTAACAGGTGATGATAGGTGGATAGAGGTTGACTAGTGACGATAAGGTGGTAGTAGGTTGGTAACAGGTATAAAGTGAAAACACTGTGATAATAAATGACAATAGGTGGATAGAGGTAGTAACAGGTGATGATAGGTGATAATATGATGATAACGAAGAATAATGTGTGGATAGAGGTAGTAACAGGTGATGATAAAGTGAAAACGCTGTGATAATAGATGATAATAGGTGGATAGAGGTAGTAACTGGTGATGATAAGGTGGTAATAGGTGTTAACAGGTGAGGATTGGTTGGTAACAGGTGATGATAAGGTGATAATATGATGATAACGAAGGATAATGTGTGAATAGAGGCGGTAACAGGTGATGATAAACTGATAATATGATGATAGTATATGGATTATGTGTGGATAGAGTTAGTAACAGGTGATGATAGGTGAGGATTGGTTGGTAACAGGTGATGATACGGTGATAATATGTTGTTAACGAAGGATAATGTGTGGATAGAGGTAGTAACAGGTGATGATAAGGTGATACAGAGATGAAAGTAGGTGATAACAGATGATAATACGTTGTTAACGTGGGATAGCGTGTGGATAGGGGTAGTGACTAGTGATAATAGATGACACTAAGACGAAAACAGGTGATGATAGTTGACAGTAGATGAGAACAAGTGATAACAGGTTAATTAACGCTGATAACAGGTGATAACATCCGATAACACACTGATAATTGACTGGTAACACATTGATAACAGTTTGATAACATCGAATAACACATTGATAACCTCTGATAACACCTGATAACTCCTGATAACAGACTGACAGCATACTTATAACAGGTTGATAACATCGGATAACACACTGACGACAGCTTGGTGACATCTGATAACACCTGATGACACATTGATAACATCCGATAACAACTGATAACTCTTGATAATTAACTCGTAACATATTGATAACAGTTTGATAACAACCGACAACACACCGGTGTGATATCTCGGTGACATCTGACAACACATTGATAACCTCTGATAACACCTGATAACTCCTGATAACAGACTGGCAGCACACTTATAACAGGTTGATAATATCCGATAACAAACTGATGTGATATCTCGGTGACATCTGATAACACATTGATAACATCCGATAACAAGTGATAACTCCTGATAACATCCGATAACAACTGATAAATCTTGATAATTGACTGATAACGTATTGATAACAGGTTGATAACATCCGATAACACACTGATGATATCTCGGTGACATCTGATAACACATTGATAACATCCGATAACAAGTGATAACTCCTGATAACAGTCTTAACCTGTCTCATTTGAACGTTCAAACAAACGAATCAAAGGGCAAAAAAGGTCACGGAAGTTCCAACCACGCCGCTTTTTAAAAAAGGCATTTTTCCCTGTGACCTTGAATGACCTCGGATGACCTTGGTTTCGTGGCTGACCTGTTGATTTTCTCTCCATTTCTGACCTGTTTTTCTTCTGTTTGGCATGTAGGTCAGTCGGTGTGCACGTCAATAATTCCCAGAAGATTCCAGACGTACACGTTGACGGTTGATAACATGTGATAACACTTGATAACAGGTTGATAACGTATGATAACAGGTTAATAGCAGGTCGATTATAGGTTGGTAACTTTTGATAATAAATGGATAACAGACTGATAAAAGGTTGATAACATTTGATAACAGGTTGATAACATATGATAACTTTTGATAACAGGTTGATAACATATGATAACAGGTTAATAGCAGGTTGATAATAGGTTGGTAACTTTTGATAATAAATGGATAACAGACTGATAAAAGGCTGACAACATTTGATAACACTGATAACATTGATAACTTTTGATAACAGGTTGATAACATATGATAACAGGTTAATAGCAGGTTGATAATAGGTTGGTAACTTTTGATAACAAATGGATGACAGACTGATAAAAGGTTGATAACATTTGATAACACTGATAAATTTTGATAACAAATGGATAACAGACTGATAAAAGGTTGGTAACATTTGATAACACTCTGATAACACGTGAAAACACTGATAACTTGTGATAACAGGTTCATAACATGATGATAATACGTGGAAAACATTTGATAACATATGATAACAGGATAATAGTAGGTTGATAACAAGTGGATAACAGGATGACTCAGCATTTTTTTTTTCTCGGAGAACCTTTCGTTTTCAGACGTCAGAGAACTATACTTGTTTACTTCCTATTTTTTCCCCGAAAAAAGTTTTTTCCCCGCTAGAAATAGTCTATTCGGATAGTAAATAGGTCAAACGGTCGATAGTTAGTAGTAAATACTTGTAGTCAAGTGGAATAGTAAGTAGAGTAAGTAGTAAACTGGAATGTTAGCATTTTTCTTTAGCTTTAGGTTAAAAAAAAAGATTCTGTAAAGTAGATAGTTTCGATTGATAGTTACTACTGCTACTACTACTACTACTACTAGTACTACTATTACTACTACTACTATTCCATTCACTAGACAGCGACTACATTTACATAGTCAGGAAACAAACTAGCCGGGATTAGTAAAAAATTAGTAAAAAGTAATACATGTTAACTTTCTTACTACTTATCACAACTACTACTGCTACAACCACTACTACTGCTGCTATAACTACTACTACTGCTACAACAACAACTACTACAACTACTACTACTGGCACAACTACTAATGCTACAACTAATACTATTGCTACAACTACTACTACTGCTACAACTACCACTACTGCTACAACTAACACTACTGCGACAACTACCACTACTGCTACAACTACCACTACTGCTACAACTACTACTACTGCTACAACTAACACTACTACTACAACTACAACTACTACTACTACATTCACTATATAGACTGCGACTACACTTACATAGTCAGGAAACAAGAAGTAGTTCGGACTAGTAAAAAAGTAGTAAGAGTAGGAGGACTGACTTGAGGAATGGCGGGAGAAAGCGGAAGTAGTAAAAGCAGCCGACGAAAATTCAATGCGTCACTTCCGTCCGGGACAGCAAGGTTTGATAACACATGATAACACGTTGATAACACGGGATGATAACTGATAATTAAGGGGGGGGGTCTGCAACTTCCAATAATCTTCGTACCAAGGGGTCCGAAACTCCGAGGAAAAGTGTTACGAAGATTATTTGATAACATATGATAACAAGGAGATAACAGGTTGATAACAGGTTGATAACAGTGATAACATGACCTAGGTGTACGAAGATTATTGGGAAGTTTCGGACCCCCCTTGGATAATACATTGATAGTACATGGATGATACATTAATAATAAATGGATAATACATGGATAACACATTGATAATACATTGATAGTACATGGATAATAGATTAATAATAAACGGATAATACATTGATAATACATTGATAATACATTAATAATAGATGGATAATACCTTGATAATACCTTGATAGTACATGGATAATACATTAATAATAAATGGATAATACATTGATAATACCTTGATAATAGATAATACCTTGATAATACCTTGATAATACATTGATAATACATTGTTAACCGATGATAACAGATCGGGATGCGCTCTATGCCATGGGGGGAGAGTCTAAGTGCAACTTTCTCCAAAGGCCCGAGACGTAAACACAGAAACGCGTTCACGTGTGTTGCGCAAACGTCAAACCTTTTCCTCCAACAGTTCGTTGACCTACTAACTATCAACTATTTTTCCCCAACAAACTACTGACTCACTACTGAAACTATGGCTTCACCCACCTTACTACTTACTACTTGCTACTTACTACTTGCTACTTACTGTTTCATTCAACTACGTTGACTCACTACTGAAACTATTGCTTCACTCACCTTACTACTTACTACTTACTACTTACTATTTCATTCAACTGAAAAACTAAGTATATAGTGTGAGCGACTACTAACTATCAACTATTTTTTCCCAACAAACTACTGACTCACTACTGAAACTATTGCTTCACTCACCTTACTACTTGCTACTTACTACTTACTATTTCATTCAGCTACGTTGACTCACTACTGAAACTATTGCTTCACTCACCTTACTACTTACTACTTGCTACTTACTACTTACTACTTACTATTTCATTCAACTACGTTGACTCACTACTGAAACTATTGCTTCACTCACCTTACTAATTACTACTTACTATTTCATTCAACTGAAAAACTAAGTATATAGTGTAAGCGACTACTAACTAGCAGAATTTCCTGAAAATATACATTGCTTCACTCACCTTACTACTTGCTACTTACTACTTACTACTTACTACTTCATTCAACTACGTTGACTCACTACTGAAACTATTGCTTCACTCACCTTACTACTTACTACTTACTATTTCATTCAACTACGTTGACTCACTACTGAAACTACTGCTTCACTCACCTTACTACTTACTACTTACTACTTACTATTTCATTCAACTATACATCAACTAGAAAACTAAGTATATAGTGTAAGCGGATACTAACTAGCAGACTGTACTGAACATATACAACTAACATTATTGCTTCACTCACCTACTACTTACTACTTACTACTTACTATTTCATTCAATTACGTCAACTAAAAGAAAAACTATCTACAGTCATACAAGTCGATAGTATAGGATCGTTGTAGGACTAACTTCTCTACTACGGACGGCTGTATAAGATACGTCCATAAGGAAATATTATTTAAAAAATAGTCTAAAAATCACAGAAAAATTCAGGAAACATTTTGGTGTAAAGAAAACTAAAAAATTCCATAGTGTTAATTTGATAACGGTGTCCGCTATAGAGAGGCGCGCCTTTCATAAACGCTACTGGAGATCAGCCTCTCTACTACGGACAGCTATATAAAATACGCGTATAGGGACATATTACTTGAAAAAGAGTCTAAAAATCACAGAAAAATTCACGAAACATTTTGGTGTAAAGAAAAGTAAAAAATTCCATAGTGTTGATTTGATAAAAGTGTCCGCTATAGAGAGGCGCGCCTTTCATAAACGCTACTGGAGATCAGCCTCTCCACTGCGGACAGCTATATAAAATACGTCCATAAGGAAATATTATTTGAAAAAGAGTCTAAAAATCACAGAAAAATTCAGGAAACATTTTGGTGTAAAGAAAATTAAAAAATTCCTTAGTGTTGATTTAATATAAGTGTCCGCTATAGAGAGGTACACGTTTTGAACAGGCTCTATATACGTAGAATGTAGAAACGTACTGAACCAAATACAGACTATATAGAACGCCATACTCCATCTCTACTACAATATGAAATATTTTACATATTCTTAGTGAAGAATACTTTACAAATATTTCCAAATCAAGGTGGGATAATTGAAGTTTTCGAAACTCATTTTTCGCCGGGGTAGAACTCGCCCCCCTTCTCTGGCCAAAATCCCGAGAAGGAAAAAAACTTTGAATTTGGTAAACAATTCTTCGAACTCTCAGTTGGAGAAAGCGCGCGGGAAGGTCTGGGCGGCAGGGAACTGGGTGGAGGGTGACGGGTGTGGGGGGAATTTCCCTCAAATAGGGAAAATGGGGAAGAGGGAAAGGGGAAAATGGAGGGAAAAGTGAATTTACAAATGTAGCTTTACTCAGTCTCACGCAAGGGGAAAAAGGGAAACTTAGTGCTTCCACTCTGCAGGGAAATTCCCTCGAGTAGGGAAAATGGGGAAGAGGGAAAGGGGAAAATGGAGGGAAAAGTGATTTTACAAATGTAGCTTTACTCAGTCTCACGCAAGGGGAAAAAGGGAAACTTAGTGCTTCCACTCTGCAGGGAAATTCCCTCGAGTAGGGAAAATGGGGAAGAGGGAAAAGGGAAAATGGAGGGAAAAGTGATTTTACAAATGTAGCTTTACTCAGTCTCACGCAAGGGGAAAAAGGGGGAAAAAGTGGAAGCGCTGGGTGACAGGGTAGGAAGGTGGGTGGGTAGTGGGTGGGATAGAGCCTCTGATTGGTTCATTGGCTGGGTGGCTCCGCCCCCCGTGCGTTCTTCACCGGATGGAATGTTGACATTCGAAAAGACAGAGAATCTCTTCAGAAGCTTTCGAGCCAGCGAACAGAGCGGACGTGTTAAACGTGTCTCCTAGCAAAATTTTCAAACTTGATTATTACTTATTTGCCGAAATTAACTTTTATTTTCTGAGAGAAAGAAAAGTGAAATTCTTGTTTGTTCGTTGAAATCACTACACAACAGGAAATTTCGTTTGGAAAGAGTAAATTTTGAGGATTATTCAGAATTTTCTGGTAAGTTAAACGAAATCTTGGATTAAAATTACGTATAATCTTTTAGTCAAGTATTATTAAAATTTAGCATTTTCTAAGTTTTTGTTATGGAAACTGAAAGGGTTCGTTGGACGATGGTGACTTTCTCCACTTGTTAAATTTAGGCTTTTGTGTGAAAATAGCCAAACTTTCTCGGAGTGTCAGTTGATTGTATAACATTTTAAAGTAGTTTGTAGTTAATTGCAATTATTTGAAATATTACGTGAGAGTTTCCATTGTCCAAAAATGGCGTATAAACTTTGGAGAAGGTTAAGGTGAACGACCAACCTTGGTCTTCTGGATCAGCGCCAAGCAAAAGACCTTTCCTTAATACTTTATTCAAACAATAAAACTTTATTTTTTTAAAAAAATTTACTTTAATTCAATGAAATTAGAAAACGGTAAGTTCTGTAGTGGTCAGCTGTTTGACCTCGGATGACCTTAGACCAAGCAGCTGACCCTGTGACCTGGCACGAACCAGACACGTTTCCTAGAATCTCATTCCCCCGACTCAAGTATCGTAATTTAAAAATTTAATTTCGATTAAAATTGAAATAAATAATAAAAAGTGAATGCGGAAAAAGGGAAAAGGTAACGGTTCCGTTATTCAGTTTCCTTGAAAATGGTAACGGTTAAGACAAGTTACTCAACACTGGATAACGGTACCTTGCGATAGTTTGCCCAAGGACATAAAAAAAAGTAGTTAACGGATATAAAAGGTAGTTTGGTAGTTTGAATAGCGGTTTACCCCCTCCCTTGAGGGCTAGTCTAACGGGACGCTTTTTTTTCTCAAACCCCACTACGGCCCAGTGCGGGGAGTGCACTGGGCCGTAGTGGGGTTTCTAGAAAATCGCTAACGGGACTTTTCGTGTGAAAAGATGCATTTGCTTGAAACCCCACTACGGCCCAGTGCCGGGGGTGCACTGGGCCGTAGTGGGGTTTGAGAAAATCGCTAACGGAGACTTTTTCTTTCATTTTGTAAGTTTTTTTTAGCGTTTTACTTTCACGGGTTTTGCGAATTTCCGAGAAAGTTGGGCGAATTTTCTTTTCGCGGGAGCCGGGGAAAAAGTGATTACTCCGAGTAACCGTTACAAAGTAACCGGTTACTGTAACGGTTAAGGCATTGGCCGTAGTGACACAAAGCTCGAGGCTAGGATGCGCCTTGTGGGCAAAAGAAATAGAACGGTGAAAATTCTACCGCTACAATCCAAGAGTTCATTGGCCTTTGCTCTTTAAACACTAATATATCGATAATATATTTACGATATAATAATAATAATAATAATAATAATAATAATAATATAATAAAATCCAATTGGAGAAGGTCAGTGAACTATACGGTTTCGTATTGCTATTCTCTATGGTACACTCGTGAGAACGGTATCATTTGATTCTTCTGAATTAAACTTCATTAACGTTTTATTAGGTTGTCTCCTGTTGCTTTATATTGTATGGTCAATTAAAAGTATCGATTTACAGAAGCGAGATTCAAACCCCACTACGGCCCAGTACACGTACTACACTGGGCCGTAGTGGGGTTTGAGGGAAAAAAGCGTCTTTTTACGTGAAAAGGTCCCGGTAGCAATTTTCTCAAACCCCACTACGGCCCAGTGCATGTACCGCACTGGGCCGTAGTGGGGTTTGAGAAAAATTAAGAATCTTAACAAGAATCTTAAAAAATCTATTATTTTTATAGAACTTTTTTTTTTTAATGTGGGTTTCAAGGGTTGATAACAAGTGATAACACTTGATAACAGGTGTATAGATTTGTGACGGGTTGCGAACCCCTTTTAAAGGGAACCTCCCACTTTACCTTTTGTCCTACTCTCCTTTTTTTCAAAAATGGCGGCCAAAAAAATTCGGTCACATTGAGAAAACCTGTTTCTGCTACAATTAATAATAAAAGTATCAAAATTCATTATTAATTTATTCAAATTTTATTTAATTATCATTAATTTTCATTTATTTATTTTGCAGGATTATTCGCGGCTCCAGACGAATATAATGTGTTAAAAGCCCACAATGCCTTCATCGCCAATGAACGCAGCAGCATCCAACAAAATGGAGGAAGGAGCAGCCTGGGACCTGAACTCGCTCGCCGAGGAAGACTTCGAGCAGCGCGCCGTCTACATCGTCCCCGACGCGTCGTGCGAAGGACAGGCGAATCGCGCCGAGGCCTCGCTGCCGCGCAACCTGGTGCTGAGACCCTCGCAGGCGTCGTCCGACGTCCTCGGCGTCTGGAGCACCGACTACATCCCCCGCGGAACGCGGTTCGGACCCCTGACTGGCGAAATCTACGCCAAGGATAACGTCCCTAAAAACGCCAACCGCAAATATTTCTGGAGGGTAAAGAACCTTTAAACACACTAACCACTTTTTAGGGGAAATTCCCTGATTTAAGGGGAAAATGACACCAAGAAGGGAAGAAGAGGGGAAACGGACAGTCGAAAATTTCTGTCTAAGGGGGGAAAAAGGGGAAATAAAGGCTCCTACGAGGGAAATGCCAAACTTTAGAGTAGAAGCTAATAACTCACTACTAACTATCGCTCATCTCACTTTACTACTTACTATTTACTATTTCGTTCAACTAAAAGACTAAGTTTATAATCTAAGCGACTACTGTAACTAGCAGAATGTACTGAATATATTACTAATATTAAATATAATTCTACACTGAATAAAGTACTAACTACTTGTCCCCCAACAGAGGTGCTTCCACATTTAGGGGAATTTCCCTGACGTCAGGGAAAAATGGGGAAAACAATTTACTAGTCCTAAATTTAATAATTTATTAAATTTTTCTTGATTTTCTTTTGTAATAGGTTTACAAGGACAACGAACTGTTCTACTACATCGACGGCTACGACGTGGGCAAAGCCAACTGGATGCGCTACGTCAACCCGGCGTATTCGTCGCAGTCGCAGAACCTGATTGCCTGCCAGTACAAGAGCCACATCTACTTCTACACTATCAAACCGATCCTGCCCAACCAAGAACTGCTCGTCTGGTACTGCCGCGAGTTTGCACAGCGACTCAACTACCCAGTCACTGGTGATTTGATGCTGCAGAAGATCTGCCAGGTCGCGGAACCCACCCCCACTGCTCCCCTCTCCAATAAATCTGATGGTAATTAAATATTTTTAATCAGTGCTTCCACTTTCCTAGGAAATTTCCTTAAACAGGGACAATTAAGGCAAAGGGGGAAGTAGAGGAAAAAGGGAAATTTCTAAATATGAACATGTACCAGTATTTCCACTTTCAGTTTCCCTTATTTTTCCCTTTTTCCCTCTACGTGCTAGAATATAGGCTGTACTAGATTTCCGCCTTTCCCGCTTCCCTTATTTGTCAATTTAGAGACCTCGTTTTCCCTTTTACAGGGATTTTCCCTGCAAAGTGGAAGCACTGGCACTGTGTATAATCAAGTTTTGCCAGAATTTCGTTACTAACTCAACTGTTGGGTTGCAGATTATCATCAGCCTTTGCACTGCAACGCGTCGCTGGACTCGCCGCCGCACTCTGAAGGTCGCGGCAGCGAGCTGACGCCTACGGAGGGATCGTCCGTCAGGTCGGACGAAGGCTACCACAGTCACGGTTACCACGACGACGCGCTGACGCCGCCTGAGGACTCGAGCGACTCGGACGCGGAGAACTATGTCTTGGATTTCAGCCGCAAGACGACGACGCCGGTCGCCGCTCGCGTCAGGGACGAAGAGGCGGACGAAGAGGCGCGGCAGAATGAGTTTCGCCGCGTCAAGATCAAGATGCCCAGAGCGTATCACTACCGCAACCACTCGGAGTCGGAGATCGCGACGTCGCGCGTGATCTCGCCAGGCAGCAAGCGACTGTCGCCTGAACCCGCCGAGCTGCACAGCGTCAAGCTGGCCAAAGCCGCCGACCAGTGGGAGCTGAAGAGCTTTAACGCGCGCGAATCGCCGCAACGTTCCACCACGCCGCTATCGACTTCACTACCGACGGGCAGCATCCTGGAAAGCATCCTGCTGCGACAGAACCCCGACGTCGAGAACGGAGGCGCCGAAGCGCTGCGTCGCGAGTACTACCGCGAGGTGACGCAGCGACAAACGGTCCAGGCGCTGTTGCCGAGCGAAACGTCGCCTGTCGTTAAGCCGGACACGACCGCACTGCCCCCAGCCACTCTGTCCTTCCCTGCCTACAAGAAGATGCACCGCTTCAACATGCCGTCAGGCGCAGATTGTCGCGAAATCACTAAGGAACTCGCCGCGCCTGATTTGTTCTCGTCGGCGCATTTCAAGATGTACGCCTCCTGCAGCCCCAACTACAGTCAGGCGCTGCACTGCAACACGGCGCCCAGCGAGACGCACTCCCTAGAGTCTGGCAGCCCGTCGCCCGGCAGCCAGGGACGCGGCTATCGGTCCCTGCCCTACCCGCTCAAGAAGAAGGACGGCAAGATGCACTACGAATGCAACATCTGCATGAAGACTTTTGGTCAGCTCTCGAATCTCAAGGTAAATTTGCTAAATAAACTGCAAATTTTCATGCAAAATTAACTAATTTGCCAATTTTTGTTAGGTCCATTTGCGAACTCACTCAGGAGAGCGTCCCTTCAAATGCAACGTTTGCCCGAAAAGTTTCACGCAGCTGGCGCATTTGCAGAAACATCACCTGGTTCACACGGGCGAGAAGCCGCACCAGTGCGACATCTGCAAGAAGCGCTTCAGCAGCACGTCCAACCTCAAGACTCACCTGCGACTACACTCGGGCCAGAAACCCTACGCCTGCGACCTGTGCCCGGCCAAGTTCACGCAGTTCGTCCACCTGAAACTCCATAAGCGTCTTCACACCAACGAGCGCCCCTACACCTGCGGAAATTGCCAGAAGAAATACATTAGCGCTAGCGGACTACGCACGCACTGGAAGACTACCAACTGCAAACCCAGCAGCCTGGAGGAAGAGCTGGCACTCGAGAGATCCCCTGCTGATTCCGCAGGATTCGACTGCAACTTGTCGGACCATTTCTCGGAGAGCAGTCTCGATGGCAGCCATTTTGAAGAGCACTACGAAAACGCACCTCACTCGCCCAACGACTGCGGACGACCTAACTTGACCTTTGACCTGGAGTCGAGACCTTCCGTCATCGAATGCACATAAAATGAGAACATTTGAAATTTAATTTAATTTTAATTTATTGAACTTTTGAAAAATGACCAGTGACTGCAAAGAAGGCACTTTTTGAGGATCTCAGGAACAGACAAATTCATCTCTTCGTAAACTAAAATAAAAATGTCAACTGAAAATTTTCAGAAAAAAAAATTCAATCAGTAGTTAAATAGTGCCTTCTTAAAAGTTACTACTTACTATTTTGATACGACATGACGAAAGTCCCACCCTGACTAGCAGATAATCTGTTTTGTAGTTTTGATTTGTTAAATGATTTGAGTAGCTGTGCCTGATATTATTATATTATTCCAACTTAATTTAATTTATCTATTTCCTTATCTATTTAATTTATTGAATTTATTTTGACTGTTCCCTGGAGCAGAGTGACCTGTTGAATGCGATTTCTTGTGTGTGGAATGGTGTTAAAAAATAAACGAAAATCCAAATTTATTTAAATTCTGTGATGATTGTTATATATATTATATAATTATATTATATTCAGAAAAATTTAAAATTCTCTATAAAGCAAGCGCAACCTGAAGGAACCGGAAAAATCTCGATAAAAGGCGCCAGATTCAAATTTTCGATATCGAGAGCGAGTAGATGTGTGTTTGAGTATCGCTGCTTGCAGCGGGAACGATAACACGGCGGGATGTATTCGCATCTCTTTTCCGCAAACCTGAAATTCAGTTTTAATTTTGGTAATTTGGTTAAACTTTGTTCGTTTTATTGATTTTCCTTACTTGCAGATTTCGGTGCGGATCGACTGCGGGAAACGCGGAGTGTTGACGACGAGAAGCCAGCGTCCCGAGACGTCCCGAGCCCAGCCGGGACGAACCCAAGCGACGTCGGATTCGCAAGCAAAGCTTCCGGTGGACCTTGTTAATTGAATCATGAATTAAAATTTAATACAGTATGATTACTAAATCATGATGGTATGTTGGTTAGTACCTGTATGAATGTGTAGCGTTGTCGAGCGAGACGAGTTCCTCCGAGGAGTGTCGGTGAAGCTGAGCGAAAAGCGTCTCAACAAAAACGCGGTCCCTCGATAACAGCTCCCGAACGATTTCCCTTTTGTATAAATGTTCCAATATTAATGTTATTTTTATGTTGGTAGTAGTAGTAGTAGTAGTAGGAGGAGGAGGAGGAGGAGGAGGAGTAGTAGTAGTAGTAGTAGTAGTAGCAGAAGAAGTAAAGTAGTAGTAGTAGTAGTATATGAAAATTAATCCGTCCGATCCTTGGACACCATGGTAATCCGTCCATAAGGACCTATGGCGTGTCCACACATTCGACAGATTTGCTAAAACCATCACAGTTATCATTTCTGTTACTTTTATCACCTTTGAAACAAATCTGTCGAATACGTGGACACAATAGCAATTCATCCATAAGAGCCTGCGGCATGTCCACATATTCGACAGATTTCCTAAAAACCATCCCAAGTACCATTTCTCTTGCTCTTAACACGTTTAGAATAAATCTGTCGAATACGTGGACACAATACAAAATTCATCCATAAGAACCTGCGGCATGTCCACATATTCGACAGATTTCCTAAAACCGTCCCAGGTATCATTTCTCTTACTTTTTACACGTTTAGAACAAATCTGTTGAATACGTGGACACAACAGTAATTCGCCCATAAGCGTCCATGGTGTGTCCACATATTCGACAGATTTCCTAAAACCGTCCCTGGTATCATTTCTCTTACTTTTTACACGTTTAGAACAAATCTGTTGAATACGTGGACACAACAGTAATTCGCCCATAAGCGTCCATGGTGTGTCCACATATTCGACAGATTTCCTAAAACCGTCCCAGGTATCATTTCTCTTACTCCTAACACGTTTAGAACAAATCTGTCGAATACGTGGACACAACAGTGATTCGCCCATAAGCGTCCATGGTGTGTCCACATATTCGACAGATTTCCTAAAACCGTCCCAGGTATCATTTCTCTTACTCCTAACACGTTTAGAACAAATCTGTCGAATACGTGGACACAACAGTGATTCGCCCATAAGCGTCCATGGTGTGTCCACACATCACACAGCCGTCATCCTTACCTAGGGTAATTCTCATCCAGAATACAGAAGGGCGCAGTGGGATCGTTGCCGCAAGGTGGAACCAGCGAATCCCTCAGCGATTTCTCACTGAGTTTCGAACTGAGACTCACGTAAGAATCTTGCAGAGGAATCTTATTCAAAATTCGTCCCTCGCGCTCTACAACATCTGTAATGAATGAAATAAATTTTAATTATTATTATATTATTTTTATTTAATTTTATACAAATTATGCAATAATTAATTAATTAAATTTATTAATAATTATATAAAATATTATTTATATATATTATTTATTACATTAAAATTATTTTAAATATTTAATTAAATTATACAATAATTTATTACAAATTTTTACAATAGACATCTGTAATGAAATAAATTGTAATTATTATTATATTATTTTTATTTAATTTTATACAAAATTATATTAATTTTATTAATTAATTTATTTATTTAGTAATTATAACTTTTATTTTTGTATTAGGTCCAGTTATTATACTAAACACAAAATCTGTAATTAAATTAATTGTAATTATTATTATATTATTTTTATTCAATGTCACACAAATTATGCAATAATTAATTAATTAAATTATACAATAATTTATTATAAATTATTACAATAGATGTCTGTAATGAAATAAATTGTAATTATTATTATATTATTTTTATTCAATTTTATACAAATTATGCAATAATTAATTAATTAATTAAATTTATTAATAATTATATAAAATATTATTTATATATTATTTGTTACATTAAAATTATTTTAAATATTTAATTAAATTATACAATAATTTATTATAAATTATTAATATAGACGTCTGTAATGAAATAAATTGTAATTATTATTATATTATTTTTATTCAATGTTATACAAATTATGCAATAATTAATTAATTAAATTTATTAATAATTATATGAAATACTATTTATGTATTATTTATTATATTAAAATTATTTTAAATATTTAATTAAATTATACAATAATTTATTATAAATTATTACAATAGACATCTGTAATAAAATACATTTTAATTATTATTATATTATTCTTATTCAATTTTATACAAAATTATGTTAATTATCTGAATAATTTGTTAGTTTAATTAATTAATTAATTTATTTATTATGTTTTATTTTTGTCTTGGGTCAAATATTATTATTTTTAATTATATAATTATTAATTTCAATTATATTATTTTTATTCAACTTTATACAATTATTTAATTAATTCAATTATTTAAATTAATCAGCATACAACTTTTATTTTCGTCTTGGATCCAGTTATTATACTAAATATAAATTATTCTATTAAATATAATAAATGAATTATTTAAATAAATACCTTCTGCATTGATGAAGTAGTTAATTGACATTAAAATTAAGTAGAAAATCAACATTTTTTACGATTAAATTTTTATAGTTGTTACTGGAACGAGTGAAGATCCTCAAATGAGAGTTTCTCGCCAAGTTCCAGAGAAAGAGAAAAGACTTTCACTTCCTGCTGACGGATGTCTTCTCCAGTGCTCCCACTTTGGGGGAAATTCCCTGAAAAAAAGGGAAAACGCCAGGAAATAGGGAAAGGGCATATAGAATTAAGTGTACGGGGAGGAAAGGGGAAAACGCCAGGGAAAAGGGAAAGGGAATATAGAATAAAGTGTATGGGAAGGAAAGGGGAAAACGCCAGGGAAAAGGGAAAGGGAATTTAGAATCAAGTGTATGGGGAGGAAAGGGGGAAACGCCAGGGAAAAGGGAAAGGGAATATAGAATCAAGTGTATGGGGAGGAAAGGGGGAAACGCCAGGGAAAAGGGAAAGGGCATATAGAATTAAGTGTATGGGGAGGAAAGGGGGAAACGCCAGGGAAAAGGGAAAGGGCATATAGAATTAAGTGTACGGGGAGGAAAGGGGAAAACGCCAGGGAAAAGGGAAAGGGCATATAGAATTAAGTGTACGGGGAGGAAAGGGGAAACGCCAGGGAAAAGGGAAAGGGCATATAGAATTAAGTGTACGGGGAGGAAAGGGGAAAACGCCAGGGAAAAGGGAAAGGGAATATAGAATAAAGTGTAGGGGTAGGAAAGGGGGAAACGCCAGGAAAAAGGGAAAGGGAATTTAGAATTAGGTGTATGGGGAGGGAAAGGGGAAAACGCCAGGAAAAAGGGAAAGGGAATTTAGAATTAAGTGTACGGGGAGGAAAGGGGAAAACGCCAGGGAAAAGGGAAAGGGAATACGGAACTAAGTACACGAGGGGAAGGGGAAATAAGAGGGGAAATTTGGAGCTTTGTAATCACAACAAGGAGGGGAAAAAGGGGAAACTGAAGACAGGGGCTTCCCTCTTAACAAAAGGGTTCCTGTTTTCACATGTTATCATTAGTTATCATCAATGTTTACTTTTTCAATTATTACTAATTTCCATATTATTTTGTCAATTAATTATTATAATTTCAACTTTCTTACAACATAAATTATTGCCTTAGATTTTACAAGGGGTCCGAAACTCCGAGGAAAGGTGTACGAAGATTATTTGATAACATACGATAGCACGGAGATAACAGGTTAGATAACACTGATAACATGACCTAGGTGTACCAAGATTATCGGAAGTTTCGGTCCCCTTCAGATTTTATAATAAAAATAATAATAAATATAATAACAGTAATAATATATATAATAACAATCATAATAAATATAATAAATATTAATAATAAATATAACAATAACTATAAATACAATAACAATAATAATAAATATTCATAACAATAATAAATATAATAGCAATAATTATGAATATAATAACAATAATTTTAGATATAATAACAATAATAATAAATATAACAATAATAACAATAAAAGATTTTCGTATAGACTTTCGCTTCCGGCATAAATAGTTACAGCAGCGGAACATTTTCTCTTAACCTTTAACGTACAGTACAAGTCAGTCGATTTCCGATTATTTTTTTTCTTCAATACATTAGCATTTTTTTCATTTTCTATTATATTTTGTGTAATATATATATAAATTATACTATTAGCCAGCACTAATTGCATTTTACGAGAGTTCACGTGAAATATATCAAAACGTACGTTACAGTATATACAGACAACTAAAAATAGTTTCCGTTCCTCTCGCTAGATGGCGCCGCTAGTACAAAACAAATGCCCCATCCCTTTCACGTTGTCCCTTATAACTTCTAGACTTCTCGCGTTCGGTATGAAATAAACTAACTAACGACTAATTCAGTAACACTAGAATTATATGAAAATTTGAACTGAAATAAGAAAAATAGTAAATTACATTCTAGTGCAAAGAAACTAAGCCCTACGAGATTTCGTTTTCTCAACACATCTCTACCGACGAACCGAAATATTCAAGACAATCTGGCCTTAAGGTTTTATCGAAACACACTAAATACTTTTTTTATAGTGCAGGTTTTTTCCTCGTTGCCGTATCTTTGCGTTTCAACACGCAGCGATAGAGTGGATCTCGCAGGTCAAATGACGTCTCAAGACACCAGGAAAAACCTCGACTTACACAGGTCACGAGATAAACTTATCTGTAACGTCAGCACTTGGCTGTCGTCTCCAGAATTCACTCTCAAATAAGCTGTGCAGCATTAATCACAAAACACTCGAGAACTATTTTTCCTCAGGCTGGGTTCTGCGTTTCAACTGTACTGACGGAGCAGGACTACAAAGATGAGGACGTTTAGCATTGCCCTGCTACTCTGCTTAGCAAAAGGTACATTATAAACTAGTAATTATAGTATTTTTAAGTAGCATATAAGTTTGTCGACCAGGTTTAAGCTACTGACTACTACTGCTTACTACTAGTCTACTGTACACCTAGCTACTTTTGTTACTAACTTGGTATATGTTGCTTATTATTAGTTCAGTCCTTTCAGTCTAAGTTACTGGCTAACTAGTTTTCCCATTCACAAACTAGTAAATTGGTTTTACTCACCAGACTCGTTAGCAGAAAAGAACAAAGATCTTCAGCATTGTCCTGTTTCTCTGTTTAGCTAAAGGTATATGCTAGCAAACTAGTTTATAGTCTACAAACTACTAAGCTATACATAGACTAGCATACGTTTGCTAGTCCACTTAACCCTTGGCTGCCTAGGTAGCTTTCATGAACTTGACGACTAGTTTATAGCTACTGACTATTACTGCTACTATTACTTTACTGCTAGCTACTTCTTTTACTAGCTATAGTAGTTTTGCTTCTCAGACTCGTTTCAGAGTTCGTTGTTCAGTACCTTCGTCAGCGAAGTGCAGCCACACTTTACGTCTGCGCTGTCCAAGCTGGGCGATCTAGTCAACACGGCGCTGTCCTTCGATCCTTCGTCGCAGTCTCTCACCGCTGACTACTTTCGCAACCCGGCCGTTCAGAACGCGATTCGCGAGACGCACGCTCCTCTGGTCGCGGCGCTGTCCATCGCCAGTCGTCACGTAGCCAAGTACGATACTCGGATCGCTACTGCTACCTCCGACATCAGCGATTCCGAGGCTCAGATCCGCGGCCATCAGTCGCATCTGGGGATTCTGCACAGACAGCGACGGGAGCAGCAGAACCTTGTCGCTTCGCTGCAGTGGAGCATCGACCACAACCAGCGACAGATCGACGAACATCGACTACAACTGGAAAAACAGCAGAAGGAATTAGAATCTGCAAAGACACGAAAGATGTGGTTCTGGATCTTTTTTTTAGTACCGTTTGTTGGTAAATAACTCTTATTATAAACAACAGGGCCGCCCAGAGGTTTCGCGAGGCCCGGGCAATAGTCAAACAGGGGCCCCCCATTAGCACATAGCAAGATAAACTGTAGCACCAGGACAGGGGCCCCTAGAATGCTGGGGCCCGGGGCAGATTGCCCCTTTTGCCCCCCCCCCCTCTGGGCGGCACTGATAAACAACTCAACAAATAACTACTTTCACATTAACTATTAATTAACAGCTCTTGGCATACATGAGAGTCAGAAGGACATCGACTTAATCGAAGGCAAAATTCGTCATTTGGAGAGTAATATGGAGGGTTTCCGAAACTCCAAGCAGCAAGCAGAAAACCAAGTGAACGCCATTACTGCTCAAATCCGAGCGACGGATCAGACTATTCGAGACACGCAGTCTGTTCTGCAGCAGAAGCAGAGCTCCCTCCAGATTCTGCACAACGAGACGAAGCTCATCATCGAGCTGGGCATCAAACTGAAGAACTCAAACATTTTTCTATCGCAGTTAGAAGGCAAAGTCGATGTTATGAAAGTCAGCAATCGACTCAGTTTCGTCTTGGAATCGGTCCTCAACTCTCTGGAGGATTTGCTTGTTTTCCTCTCCAACAACATCTCGACCAATGTTGCAGCTATAGCTACAACACAAGGACTACAACAACTGCGACAACTACTACAACAGAGTCTCGCTTGATTTAAAAACATACATCTTCACTACTTTTAAATATGTGGGATAAAGTTTCACAAAAAGAATTTTGTAGTTAACGGGCTTCTAGCTGAATTGAAATATTTTTGGGCTGCATGATGAAGTTCAGGCCTTTCTCAATGTCTGGTTTGTCCTGAAAAATACAAACTTTTTATCAAAGGAAGATATATTTTAAGTATCGTTTACTAAATAATCAAACCTTTTTCGATATCGATATGAATTGGTACTTCAGCATGATAGTCAATAAGACAATCTTGATTTCCTCGACAGCGAACCTCGTCCCGATACAGCTCCTCGGTCCCGTTCCAAACGGCATGAAAACGTAGGGATGGGTTCGTTCCCGTTTCCAGCGTTCGGGATCGAACTTGTCCGCGTTCTCGTAGTACACTTAGGAGCGGTGCGGAACGTAGGTCGGAACGCTGACTATCGTTCCCTTCTCGAAAAAGATCCCGTTGATCGATATGTCCCGACAACACTCTCGCTCGCTCCTGCAATAATGGGAAAAGGAAAAATATTCACTATAATAATAATATGTTAATAGCAATAATAATAATATAAATACGACAATAACTGCAAGAATAGTAAATCTGTGGAATGTGTGGACAGTTCTTGTGTATCAACACACACTTTACATATTGTCCACACATTCGACAGATCTGATACAGCACTGTCAATAATAATAATAATATGATACTGTAGCAATAAGAAAAAGCAAATCTGTCGAATCCATGGACAGTTCCTATGTATCCATAGATACTTTACACCCTGTCCACGCATTCGACAGATTTGAAGATACTGCCAACAAATAATAATAATAATAATTTTATGTAACGAATTATGAAACGTAATTCTGTCGAAACTGTGGACATATCCTGTGTATAAACACACACTTTACGTACTGTCCACACATTCGACAGATTTGTACATACTGCCAATCCAATAATAACAACGAAAAATAAAAATATTACAACAACGAGAAAAAGTAAATCTAACAATAACAACGAAAAATAAAAATATTTCAACAACGAGAAAAAGTAAATCTGTTGAAAGTGTGGACAGTTCCTGCGTTTCAACACACACTTTACGGACTGTCCACACATTCGACAGATTTTATTTAAAGCCAATCTAACAATAACAACGAGAAAAAGTAACTCTGTTGGAAGTGTGGACAGTTCCTGCGTTTCAACACACACTTTACGGACTGTCCACACATTCGACAGATTTGAATACACTGCCAATCCAACAATCATTACGAAAAACTACAATAAGAAGAAACAATAGTAATTCAACAAACGTTACTTAATAGTAGTAATAGTAAGTCGTTTAATCATAAAACAAATAACGTAAGTTTTCATATGACGTCATATACGATCGGTGACGTCACAGGGAAATCTTTTCTCGAAAACAATGACATCACCACATGCGTAGTTGGTCTTTCCTGTTTACCTGTAACCTGTTTACATTTCTACCCACGTGGATTTTTTTTTTAATATTTCTTATTATCGTCATGTAATAACATGTGTTACCGCTAAAAAGTTCCACTTCCATTTTCCCCTTTATGTCCTGTTCCCTTATTTTTCCCTTTTTTCCCCTCCGTACTAGAATACAGGCCGTGCGTTGAGATTTTCCCTTCTCCCTCTTCTCTTGTTATTCCCTTTCCAGATCTTATTTCCCCCTTTTTTTTCAGGGAATTTCCCTGCAAAGTGGAAACCCTGTCCACACTATCACCGTTTATCAACTTGTTATCTCCATGTTATCTACGTGTTATCACATGTTATCAGCCACAGTTCCACATAATGTAAACACAGTAATGATCAATAAAACTAATTAACACTTCATGATTGTGTTATCGCTCCATTATCATCATACTACCAATGTATTATCATCGTAATTTCATCGTGTTATTACCCAGCGGAAAATTAAGGATGTCGGCTACATCCTGAACGATATCCGTAACGTATCCTGAATATCCTGAACCAAGTCCGATTGCGGATGAGTAAAAAAAAATTGTGTTGAGAATTGTGAATCTTGATTATTGAGGGCACCACTGATTATCCTGAAAAGCGTTTTTTTCAGGACACTGTTAAGTACCCTGAACATGTATTATTCAGGCTTTCCAATGTCAGGGTCCTGAACACCCTGGAAGTGGGCCAATTTCACTGCACTCAGAGTCCTGATTGGCATCCTAAAAATGTCCTTTTCAGGATATTTTCAGGGTCCTGAAACTATCCTTAATTTTCTGCTGGGTAGTGTGTTATCCTCAGCATATTATGACTTATTAAAGTGTTTTATCATAGTGTTACCAACCAGTCAGGTACCACCAGGTACATTTTCTCATGACGTAACACGCAATCAAGGAATTTCCCCAGTTTCTTCCCCACGGATTTTCCCACTTTTTCCCATCACTCGATTTCCCGGGTTTTTCCCAATGACATTTTAAAATTTAACCAATCAAAAATTTTTCACGTTCGCTTCGTAATTGCTAATTAGTTTCCTCCTCTAAGCAAAAATGCATTTTATTTAAATAATTTAGTTTTCAATAAAAATTAATAAAATAAAATAATTTGTATTCAAAATAATTTATTTTATTATTTTACGTTTTGAATTTATTATTAGATATTTATCATCTTATTGTATTTTTACATTTTTATGAAGTCTGATACGTACCTTATCTGCGGCGGGTAGACTCGTAGTACTTCATCGATGACCAGGTCCAGATACTCGAAATCGCTGATCATCTCATGGCTAATCTCTCCGTCACAGTCTTCCAGTTTGCTACGCATCTCGTCGTAGAGCTTCTCCTGTACCTCGGGATGCTCTGTTAGCAAGTGGGTAGCAAACGTTAGTGCGGTAGCAGTGGTAGCAAAGCCGGCAGACAGGAAAACAATCGCTGAGCGATAATTATTCAATCGATTTCTTCTTTTGTCCAAAGATCTGAAACGCCATTAGGTTCTTTAACGGAAGATACGGCGGAATGCACAATTTCTACAAAATGGTTGAATTTCTGGAATCATTTAAAAATAATGAATAAGATGTTACAGAATTTTTTGAATTTTCTTGATACCTGATTGGTTGCAGCTCGACCAATCAAAAGCTTTTCGAGGACATCGGTGGAAAAAAGTGAAAGATTTCGTCTTGTAAATCAAATTGCCGACAAACCTCGTCACGGGTCCCAACATAACTATTAAAATATAATTTAAATAAGTTTATAAATTTGATATATAGAATATTTTACACGGCAGAATGATGAACGATGACTGAGTTATGGGCTGGCTGAAAATATTCGTTGCATTTTTGGTGTAGATATCATTATTTTCTCCGAGATTGCCGATCTTCAGACCGAAGGTACAGCGTGCTACCACATCCATCGTGTAGACATTAAAAATCCTAAATAAAATTGTCAAAAATTAATTCATTAATTCTGTGGTACTTAATTTAAATTTATAGTCTATCTATATTTTTATATATTATATTTTACTTATATAAATCTACTTTCTGTTATATTTCAAGCGTGTATTGGCAACCTAAGCTCCTACAAAATAGTCAACTACAAGCATGATTAGATACAACAGCAAATTCACTAAAGGTAGGGGTGCCTACCCCCACCCTGGCCTACGAGGTAGACCCACCTTGGTACCTTGAATCAGTGTTGTCCACTTTTCAATTTTCCATTTTCCCCTCTTCCCTCATCTTTCCCCTTTTCCCCCCTCCGTGCAAGAATATAAAGGGTCTAGATTTGCTCTTTACTCTCTTCTCTTTTTCTTCCCTTTTCAGACCCCTTTTCCCTCCTTTTTCAGGGAATTTCCTTGCAAAAGTGGAAACAGTGCCTTGAGTGTACCTACCTAGCTATTTACAAAATCATATATACCGTGTACAGATGTTCTATTATGCAAGTATTATCTATGCGTGCAGCCAGTGCTTCCACTTTTTTCCCCTTTTTCCCCGCTCCGCTTGAAAATATCAATTTCCCTTTTTCCCCTCCGTGCTACAGAGTAAAGCTATATCGGTAAATTCCCTTTATCCTCCATTTCCCCTTTTCCCTCTTCCCCATTTTCCTTATCTGAGGGAATTTCCCTGCAAAGTGGAAGCACTGGCGTACAGCTGAAGATATCTTTTTTACTGTGAAGTAGGAAAAACTGATCAAAATTAAGTTTATTGACCAACTTAGTATAGTACCCGCCCTGAGCTTTCTACGAGGCATTTGCCTGGTGAAATCCCCTCGTGGGCATTCCTGACTAAAGGGAACTCTTACAATCGCATGTAACGATTCTTAACGTGATCAAATCAAAGGCGGGGTCTTTTATATCAAAATGTTTTAGGTAGGATGAAAACGAAAATGAATTATTTGTTTAATTTATTCTCGGCGAAGGCTACTCAGCCCATTGCCGCATACAAATTCAAGAGTGACTTGGTATAAAAATGCGCTTAGCACTACGAAACGATTAAAAAGAAACGTTAATTGATCTTACTAAAGTCTAGTCTACTGATGGAAATACGCTTCGAAATAGTTTAGAATTGTTAACTAGCTTAGACATCGAGGTACAATTTATAATAACACTAGAAAAATTTTGATAAGGTAGGGGAAAAGTGGCTCAGTTGTGAGGCATTTTTGCAATGAGAGTGGCCAAAGGCTCAAGTGGCTGTATGTGGACACTACTTCTTGGTATTTCTTACTACTATTTTTACTATTTTTCTACTGTTTTTCTGTTTTCCTATTCTTTCTTAATATTTTTTTCTATTTTATTTTACTGTTTTTATTATTCCCGTAGAAAATAAACGCGAGGCTAGTCGCGGAACGGACTCGTCGCCACTCGTGGTCCCGAAGAAACATCAGAAACTTCCTTGCCAAGGGAGTGTTTATTTAAAACTCTGCAAAATTGAAAATGTAAAATTTCTAAGTAACAGCCACATGATTTAGTTCATCTTAAATAGCAATTAATGAATTAGAATTAACTTTAACACTAACAGGCACACGATTATTTATTCTGTAAATTCCCATTAAAATAGTAATACTGTTTATTACTATTACTATTTAATACCTGAGATTGGTGAAGTGGTCAAAGTGTTTCACCCAGACGGCACGAATCAATTCCTCGTCGAGAACGAACAAGTTCAGGGTCGGTCCGCCAAACATCCCGAAAACTTTCCCGTACTTCTTTGCGAGCTCCAGTTCGTACTCGGGTAGATTCTGTGGAAATTAAATGTAAAATCGTAAACTTCTGGTAAGAGAGTCTGATGAAAAATATTCAATTTAATACCTTTTCCCATATGCCCCAAATGTTGCCAACAAATGGCAGTGGTTTAGGTCCTGGGATTCCTTGCCGAGAAAAATAATCTGCTCTCCGGTTCCACAATCTAAAATATAATAGTACGATTATTATACAACACTGGACTGGTAACTTGATTAGAAAACTTAACGTGTTTCTATCTGCTAAAATACTTATTTGTACATGCCACCGAAAATGGCGGATTCTATTCGGGATGGAACATTTTATGAAATTCGAAAATGTAAACAAACTTTTAAAATTATTTCGTAAATATTTCAAAATTATTTGTTTAAATTAAGCACTAAAAATAATGTAATTTCTTACGCGATAAGTAGAAAAGGTAAAGCTATATGTTATAAAAATATTTTTGCTAGGTTTTAAGAACAGTTTGAATTTGGCGCCAAAAAGCGGGCGTTCAATTACAAATCGAACAAAGTCAAATCAGCATCTGAAAAATGTAAACAAACTCTTAAAAAATTTGCAAAATATATTCAAGCTCAAAATAATAAAATCTACTTGAAAATTATATAACGAAGTTAAATAGCAACGAATAAGAACAGTATATAAAATAATTAAGTGAAATATTAATTCGAATTTGGCGCCAAAAAAAAATGCGTTCGATTGAGAATGGAACGCGCAGCCTTCATTCGAAAATGTAAACAAACATAAATCCTTGAAAGTTCTGTAGAAAATACACGCAATATTTACCGATAAATAAGCCACAACAAGCCCAGTTTTACACAGAATTATAACGAAATATTTAGTGGACTAAATATATCAGTCATTTTCACACAAATTCAGACTTGCTACGACCTAACTGATAAGCTAAAACAGCCTTGCGCTTTGAAAGACCGTTGCAGTATCGTTCGGTCAAGGATTCCCGATCAGCTGATTTCGCGTTAAATTATTTTTAAAATTTTTCAACATAATCACTTGATTAGATGAACATTACTGTTTAGTTTCAAAAATTCTTATGAAATTGTTGTATCCTGATTGCAGCCCATACTCGAAATCAGTTCTTAGAAAAAACGTTGCTGAATGTATTTGAAAGATTTTGGTTTGGATGAATTTTTAGTCTTATCATCGTGTTAATAATTTAATATAATCTGCGTTTTGTTGGGCAATTCAAATGTAAAATACTACGCACCTGATGTAATACACTACACGGGAAAATTCCAATTAAATGTCAGAGATGAAAGATGATTCATAACTTCCGTAAACACGAGTCACAGCATCACGCAACCGTTACGTAAAATCATATAATCCCTTCGTGATTGCGTCACAGAACAACCCGGTTCAAACCAGTCACATAACCAAACGAATGGGCGGATTTCCCATAAACATAAATTATTGATATTTAATGAAATAATAATAATAAGAAATAATATTATTTTAAAAGCGTAATAAGTAATTGCAAACAATTTACATTATTTTAAATATGTAATTATATATGTTTTTAATAAATAATTTTAGTTCAGAATTTTGCCGTAGGTGGCGCTGCTGTAACAAACAATGAGACTGCACCGTTTTGTGAGATTTCGTCACAACATTAGAGACTTACGCAATCGTGACGCACTTATGAAACACCTGGACCCCCCCGAGTATAAGTACCAAAAGGTATCGAAAACAAAGATCAGTATTTGACTGACTACTCGCAACTGATCAGGTAGAGAGGAATCTACCCCGTTTCGCACGTACAGATTACGTTGCATTTTAATTTTTAAGAATCCTGGTTACATCAGTTGTAGACGACATTTTGTACTCGGCAGTTGAACGTGATGCAAGAACAAATGGTAGCTGCGACCCAAGAGCGTAAAAGGCATTCGGTGTCGGAGGACTCAACAGTGGAGCCGCACGAACAGCAGAAGCGGGACAGCGCCTACTGGGAAAGAAGGAAACGCAACAACGAAGCTGCGAAAAGGTCTCGAGCCAAACGACGAAGCAACGAGCAGGCCCTGGAGGAGAAGGTTGTCGAGCTGTACAAGGAGAATCACGTGCTGCGTGCGCAGTTGAAAGCAATCTGGGAAAAACACAGGATCAGTGGCGAGAACTTGGTTTCTGTCGAACAAGTCCTGGCATCCCTACCTTCGCTAGAACAAGTCATGAGATCTAAGAGAACGCTATCTCCCGCGCCTGTTGTAGACTACCAGTCTCCTGTTTGTAAGAAAATGAAGCCACTTCCCGCTTTAACTCCTGTTGCCGTGACAACGTCACCAAGCAGTCACAACAGAGCGGATGAGCATCAGGAATCCGTGAGCGAGGATAGCTCGTCTTGTTCCTCCGGTCCCTGGACTCGTCAAACCGATAACTCCTCCGTTTCTAACAAAGCCCCCGAGCAAATATCTAAAAATCCGCAAGCTGTTTTGCCTCAAAGTCATGCGTCCGAAGCCGAGGACCTTCATTCTCTAGTACTTCAGTTGAAATCTGAACTGGAAAAAATGAAACGGCTTATCATCAGAAGCTGAAGTCTCTCTCTGTCGGGGGAACATCTCACGAAAAAATTCTCGGTTTGCCCCCGTTCGTTGCAGATTCGGGACGGGCTCCTAGTCTTTCCCACCAATTATCTTTCGTTTTAGTTTTCACTTATTCAGTGTTGTATCTATGATTCCACGGAAACCTTCCCTGTTTCTGAATCCTCTCCATATTGCAAAGATATCCCCTTATATTTTTCTATCATGTTCCCAAAATATTATATTTATTTAGTTTTGAAAATCGATTTTTGTCATTTTTAAAGAGGAAATACAAAAACTACAAAAATGAATAGTGCAACTGATATGATTTTCAATTACGGGAAAAGGTCATTTGAAACTGGTTCCGGTTGTATTGCGTATTCACCGCAATCAACTGGTGGGTGGAGATAGTAAACGTCTCATTTCGGCGAAAGCTAGTTATAATATTTGAGAAACTTTTATGAATCCACCATTGAAGAAGATTGCATTAGCTTAATTCGTCTTGGGCAACAGGACTCAAGATAGTGTTTCCACTTTCAATTTCCCCTTTTTCTCCCTCTTCCCTTATTTTCCCCTTTTCCCCCTCCGTACCAGAATACAGGCCGTACTTGTAGATTTCCCTTTTCCATCTTCTCTTAGTTTTCCCCTTTTTCAGGAATTTCCCTGCGAAGTGGAAACGCTGACTCCACACCCCCACTACGGCCCAGTGCAGCACGTAACTTAACGAATTGTCGCATTTACTGATGGACGGAGCGTTTATATAATTACTGCTTATTAAATGTTTCATAACCATACTGTTTACAATATTACGTTATAGAAATATTATTTTATGTTTATGCTATGATATTTACTAAGTTATTCATTTAACAAAACTAGGCTTAACGTTCGGCTGGACTCTGAATCCGTTGACGGAGAAAATCAAATATTTCGGATTTTTCTCTGTAACTCGTTCAATATGGTTTCAACCTTACTTAATGGGGAAAAATAAATCATTCATTGTTAAATAAAATGGCAGAGAAAAAAAAATTTTACAATAAATAAGATTATTATACTTCTGGTTGCTTGGGAAGTAACTATGGCTTACGAGTAGCACATTGGTTGAGTTCATTTTCATTTATGTTTTTCTAATTTTTTTTTATGTTTAATTTTAAAAATTTAATAAATAATTAATTTATGTTTAATAGGTTTATTAAAGACTAATTCATATTGTGGCCGCTTAATATATTGCTTTAATCATACATTTAGTAAGAGTGCATTATATTATCTACCGTAACGTTAACTATACCAAGGGGTCTGAAACTTCCAATAATCTTCGTACACCTAGGTCCTGTTATCACTGTTATCACCTGTTTATCTCCATGTTATCCCTGTGTTATCGTGTGTTATCAAATAATCTTCGTACACTTTTCCTAAGAGTTTCGGACCCCTTAAACTATACCAAACTACTACTGTCTGTACCGTTGCTTAATGGAATCAATTTGTCTCTAGGTTATCTACATTAAGTTAAAGTATGATGCGATAAGCAGTGTTGCCACTTTTAAATCTTCCATTTTTCCCCTCTTCCCTTATCTTTCCCCTTTTCCCCCCTCCGTGCAAGAATGTACAGGGTCTAGATTTCCTCTTTACTCTCTTCTCTTCTTCTTCCCTTGTCTTTCCCCTTTTCCCCCCTCTGTGCAAGAATGTACAGTGTCTAGATCTCCTCTTTACTCTCTTCCCTTCTTTTTTCCCTTATCTTTCCCCTTTTCCCTCCTGCAAGAATGTACAGGGTCTAGATTTCCTCTTTACTTTCTTCCCTTCTTTTCCCTTATCTTTCCCCTTTTCCCTCCTCCGTGCAAGAATGTAGAGGCCCTAGATTTCCTCTTTACTCTCTTCTCTTCTTTTTCCCTTATCTTTTCCCTTTTCCCCCTCGTGCAAGAATGTACAGGGTCTAGATTTCCTCTTTACTCTCTTCTCTTCTTCTTCCCTTATCTTTCCCCTTTTCCCTCCTCTGTGCAAGAATGTACAGGTCTAGATTTCCTCTTTACTTTCTTCTTCTTCTTCCCTTATCTTTCCCTTTTCCCTCCTCCGTGCAAGAATGTACAGGGTCTAGATTTCCTCTTTACTTTCTTCCCTTCTTTTCCCCTTATCTTTCCCTTTTCCTCCTCCGTGCAAGAATGTAGAGGCCCTAGATTTCCTCTTTACTCTCTTCTCTTCTTTTTCCCTTATCTTTTCCCTTTTCCCCCCTCCGTGCAAGAATGTACAGGGTCTAGATTTCCTCTTTACTCTCTTCTCTTCTTCTTCCCTTATCTTTCCCCTTTTCCCTCCTCTGTGCAAGAATGTACAGGGTCTAGATTTCCTCTTTACTTTCTTCTCTTCTTCTTCCCTTATCTTTCCCCTTTTCCCTCCTCTGTGCAAGAATGTACAGGGTCTAGATCTCCTCTTTACTTTCTTCTCTTCTTCTTCCCTTATCTTTCCCCTTTTCCCTCCTCTGTGCAAGAATGTACAGGGTCTAGATCTCCTCTTTACTCTCTTCTCTTCGTCTTCCCCTTTCAGACTCCATTTCCCCCTTTCTCAGGGAACTTCCCTGGAAAACTGGAAACACTGGCTATGAGTTATAATGAAGCAGTCGTGGCCGAGTGGTTAAGGCGTCTGACTCGAAATCAGATTCCCTCTGGGAGCGTAGGTTCGAATCCTACCGGCTGCGAAGGATCACTTTTGCATCACAGGGAAACAACATCAGGACCCTGATCTATTCAATTCAGTGGACCAATCGGATACATAACATCTCATATAGTAATCCACATCATATGGATTCATGTACATGTACAGTCATGTTCATTAAAAAAAAGGGTACAGCACGGGAAGGTTCTACACCACTTTTCCTTTGTTTTTACGAGAATGTTTGAATATTATTCGATGATGCATGTATATTTAGTTCAAATATAGTTTGTTTTATCAAGAATTATATACATTAATTGTAGAATAACTTAATAACTAGCGAAAAAACGACTTTGAACTTCGCACATGCTGTACCCTTTTTTAATTGAACACGACTGTATACTTGTACGTCAAGACAATCAATTTATCAGATCCATGCCCGCAGGATCTACTAAGGATTAACTAAGGCCTAAGGCCTAAGGCCATGGAACATCCCATATCGATCCTGAGAACCTTCTTTACAACGAAGAGATTTCTACGAGGGAAACAAACTTGTTTTCAAGAACCTTGTAACATATACCGATACCTCCCGACTGAAAATTCATACGGTTGAGTACCGAATGACTAGGTAGCTGAACACTAGCTCCCCTCTGAATTGCTAGCTGAATAATCGCTGAACTCACTTTAGTTACTATAAATGAACCGTCTGAATACGGGGTTCAATACTGCATGACTTAGTACTTTCAAAATTCAAGCGTACAAACCGTTGAAAGTGGGCCAATTTCACACTATCATCTAGCTGAATTCACGATAGTCATGCACCATTCAGACGGTCATTTAAACGTATGGCTAGCGTATCATTTTTCTATCGGGCTAACCTGATACTCTATGTTTTGGAAACATTTTTGAACCAGCGGTTATCTATTTCACCATGGTGAGTACTCGTAGCTGTAACTTTAATTATGTTTGAATTTAACCAGAAGGAACATTGATTCTTGAAAAGTATTACAACCCACATCATCATAAGCTTAAATCGTTTTCAGAAAAGGGTAGACAGCATGGGAAGGCTAACTTCACTTTTTCTTACTTTTTCGAAGAATATTATGAAACATCACTTTATAAAATGTACATCAATTTAGTTAGAATACAGTTAATTTAATCTATACTCATTAAATTAATTGCATAAACTATTTGATATATTCCCATAAACACGACTTTTAACCTTCCAAGGGGTCCGAAACTTCCAATAATCTTCGTACACCTGGGTCACATTATCGCTGTTATCTACCCGTTACCTCCATGTTATCTCCGTGTTATCATATGTTATCAAATAATCTTCGTACACTTTTCCTCGGAGTTTCGGACCCCCATGCTGAAACCTTTGCTTAAGAACAGTACAGTGCGCTTAACGTATCGCTAATCTAAACCTTTTGTGAGATAATATACCTCATTTTCTTGAATATATCTTATAATGTACCACTAACGAAAGATGAATGATAATCGTTTATCCTCTCTACATTAGAAGAACATTAAAGCATGAAAAATGAAGCACGAATATCTTCAAAATACTTCACAAACTCAATACACATCTCATCAATAGTATGGGATATGTTCATTATCGCAGAGATAAGCATATATCATTAACTGAGTTCGGAAAAGGACTTGATTACTATGGATAAGGAAATGTTTCGAATATTGAGGATGTCTGTGTTAAAGGGACAGTCCGGAATTTTTGGGGAAAAAAACCATGTGTTATAGAACTTTTTACGCCGATTCCGAATATATATAGTGTCCCTATCTTAATTTTCTACCGTTTGGCCGCTAAAATCAATGAAAGTTTGAAAATGCATGTGGCAACGTCGGGAACTGAGCGCACAATCTGATTGGTTCGCACTAGTCACGTGATCAAAACAGCCAATTAGAATCCTA
This sequence comes from Eulimnadia texana, assembly GCA_002872375.1. Lineage (NCBI taxonomy): Eukaryota > Metazoa > Arthropoda > Branchiopoda > Diplostraca > Limnadiidae > Eulimnadia > Eulimnadia texana. The sequence goes on along the minus strand of NKDA01000002.1, from coordinate 15,735,016 downwards.
GTAGCGGACGAATTTCGTACTACTGCTTACTCCCTACAATATTCCGAATATCTGTTCAAGCGTAAAAAATCCTATAACAAATATATTTCCCAAGTTGTCTGGAGTTAACTGTCCCAGTGCTTCCACTTTTTCCCCTTTTTTCCCCCTCCGCTTGAAAATATCAATTTCCCCTTTTTCCCCTCCGTACTACAGAGTAAAGCCACACTGGTAAATTAACTTTAGCCTCCATTTCCCCTTTTCCCTCTTCCCTATTTTCCTTATTTAAGGGAATTTTCCCTGCAAAGTGGAACCACTGAATTGCCCTTAAATGGAATGGAACTAGAATTGTTTCTATAAGGTTATGCCGTTACGTTACAAGATACAGGGTTATCCAAGTTTGTTACGTTGTGAATGACGAATACAGGTTATCGTTTATTAGAAGGAACATGGTAGATAATTTAAAATCTATGGTGAAATCCAGTGGCGCAACAGAACGGAGGTTACAAAAACACATATTTTTCACTTGTAAGTTAACGTCAACCTTTACTGGAATAAACAGTGAACTAAACCTATGGAACCTGGACCAAATATCGAAGTGAATTTCATTGAAACTATAAACGTATGCGAACTGGATGTCAGCCATGTTTTTGCTTTTTGATTCAGTATTTGCACATCCATTTTCCGTCGTATGTAAGGTATCTGGAAGAAATGGACCCTCACCAAAATGGACCCTGAGAAAAATATCACTGGGGATGTAAAAAGTAGGCTAGACCCTGCCAGTCGAGTAGGCCTATGGAAGATCCATTGTAGGACTGTGGTGGGGACTGAGGCCTATTTCAAGTTAGGTTAGGTAAAGTAAGGTATAGTAACTTTTGCTACAGCAGATGGGGAAAGGGTCCATTTTGGCCAGGGTCCCAAGGGGTCCGAAACTCCAAGGAAAAGTGTACGAGGATTATTTGATAACATGGAGATAACAGGTTTATAACAGTGATAACGTGACCTAGGTGTACGAAGATTATTGGAAGTTTCAGACCCCCTTGATTCAATGTTAATCACATCTTGAAAACAGATTGATAACATGATGATAAACATTTGATAACAATGATAACACGGCCTAGGTGTACGAAGATTATTGGAAGTTTCAGACCCCCTTGATTCAATGTTAATAACATCTTGATAACAAATTGATAACATGATGATAAACATTTGATAACAGTGATAACGTGACCTAGGTGTACGAAGATTATTGGAAGTTTCAGACCCCTTGGAGGGTCCATTCCGCCCAGGATTCGTATGTAACAGAAGTTCTTGTCTAAATCCTACAAACTGCATATCAAACCAGTAAGTGGTTTGCAAGGTCTTTAGGTAGATTTGGGTGGCTGATTTCACCAATGCTGAAATCCTTGAACAGTTTTACTTATTAATTTCCTTCATTTCGTTTCTCTTTAGAACATCCATTGTGGTCTGGGTGTCGGCAAAAGTCTTTGACAAAACTGTTTATGTTTAACATAACATCAACTTCTAGAGTAGCGTATTTTGTTCAGGTTTTATGAAATACTCGTTTATATTTCAGTCGATTGATGCATTGCAAAGAGTGAAAAGTCGAACGTCTCATTAGCTTAGTAGGTGAGTTCCAAAGGGGTCCGAAACTCTGAGGTCAAGTGTACGAAGATTACTTGATAACATGGAGATAGCAGGCTGATGACAGTGATAACACGACCTAGGTGTACGAAGATTACTTGATAACAAGGAGATAACAGGCTGATAACAGTGATAGCACGACCTAGGTGTACGAAGATTACTTGATAACAAGGAGATAACAGGCTGATGACAGTGATAACACGACCTAGGTGTACGAAGATTACTTGATAACATGGAGATAACAGGCTGATAACAGTGATAACAAGACCTAGGTGTACGAAGATTACTGGAAGTTTGGGACCCCCTTGGTCAGTTCACGTATACGGTCCCTTTATATGTATTAATCTGATCAGTTATTGAATAATCTCTTTAGTTTGAAGTTATTTTGATCAAGTACATCAAGCAGTCGTGGCCGAGTGGTTAAGGCGTCTGACTCGAAATCAGATTCCCTCTGGGAGCGTAGGTTCGAATCCTACCGGCTGCGAAGGATCACTTTTGTATCACAACGAAACTACGTGATCCTTACGAACTGTAGTGAAACAACGAGGCAGTACCGGAGTTCCCTATGGGCCAGTATGGCGACGAGCCACAGGCCCGGACATGGAATTAGGCCTGCTAAACTGCTAGACTTGACATGTTGATGAATTTTTTAAAGTATCTGGTAGACCCACTTCAGCTTTAAGCCATAGGCCACGAAAGGGTCAGATCCGGCCCTGCAACGAGGTAGAGTACCTTTATCATTGTGATCCTTGTAAATTCGTTGGTCTTATCATTATCATTATAAAATGTTTTATTATCTTCTCATGTCCAGGGTATTTTCGCTAAGGACTAACCAAAATAACAGAGCGTCTAATATCAATGCTGGGAATCTAGTTACATTTCAATGAAGAGACACTGAAATGAATGGATGTTCCTTTATAAAAGGTGTTTCAAGAACCTTGTAACAAACACTGAATACTTAAAGTTCTGAAATTAATTTTAAGTGTAATATTTATCTTAAGAGATCTGAATGAAAATCCAGAGGACATGTGAATAGGATTATTCATATTCAGTTGATTTAATAAGTGCTAAATATAGTTCAAAATGTTTTCTTATGCAATTACAAGTCAACTCTTTCATGTATCTATTTATAATCTATTTTAATTTTCAATTTCAAATTTGTCCACTTTTGTAATTTAAAGACAAAGTGCTTCTGAAATCTACCGCTAGATGGCGTTGCTCAATTTTAAGTTCGAAACGGGGAATTTACAAGTGATCGATTTACAAGCACAATATCGAATTCAAATAACGTACAACAATGATAAGAAAACGCAGAATGCAGTCTGGAGTGAAGTCCAGTATCACGCCAGTCTTGTTTTCTGTTTGTTTTTCCCACACAGCAAGGGTCCCGTTTGAAAGGGAAAATCGATTTTGAAGGCATTGCGCGTAAAGAGAGAAGGGGGAATTTCCGTGTTGTCCTCCTCAGCCTTGTTTTCGAACACAGCGGGATTAGATCAGGCACGAGTCTAAAGGTCATTCACCTTTTTGTAAGAAATTTCAAGGAAAAACCGGTTTGAACTAGAGTTTAAAGACTTTATGGAAAAGAGTTCAGTAAGGCTCAGTCTTCTTCAGATCTCCGAAGCACGAGGTGTGTTAAAAATCTCTCCTAGAAAGAAATCAGGTTTGATGGTTTGTTATTAATTTTTCGTTTCGACTTGTAGATCGTGGCTCGGGACTGTCGATATTTCCTCAAATATGGCTCAGGAAACTATTAGAAACATAACAGGCTCCGTGGAGAAAGTCTGCCGAGATCTCCGAGGGACCTCTGAAGAAGATCCCGAAGTTCGAATCCCGTTCCTAGATCCCAGCTCTAGTCCCGCTGCTCGACAGGTACATCCACTTGTTTGCAAATATTATTCAATCAGATTTACAACTGAATTTTGTAAATATGTTATATAGAAGAACAGATGGACTCCATTACTAGTCGGAACTGCGCTTTTAACAATGTTCGGCAGTGCTGTACCGCCCGGGTATAACCTCGGATCATTAAATTCTCCACAAGAGGTGAAATTATACTTTATCATCCAAATTTTGTTTAATCTGAATATTTTGGAAAAATGTTAACACATTATTTAACATAAAACTTGAACTCAACTAAAGTTTTTATTATTTACAGGTCATCAAAACTTTCTGCAACAATAGTATTTATGAACGCTACGGAAGCGCGCTCGATCCTACCTCACTCGACTTGCTGTGGTCGTTTGTCGTTTCAATTTTTCTCATTGGTGGAGGAGTGGGAGCCCTTACCAGTGGTTGGATAGCCAACACAATCGGCAGGTATTATTAGTAAAATTATAAATTTTTGTTTAAAAATTATTATTATAGTAACTATTGATTTGATTAGTATATTTCTATTGGTGATAAGACTATTGCTATTCTATGATTATTATTTAATTTTGTTTTCATCATTGTCAATAAATTATCAGATTTTAAAAATATTATTTTATAATTTATCATTTATTTTATTATTATATTTTACTTACTATTTTGTAACTTTATTTTGTTTGATTATTATTTTTATTACCTTTTTTCATTAATAATCAAAATATTGAATATATATAATAGTTAATATCGATATATTTATGTAATCGGATTAATGAGTTAATTATATTTTGACTAATTAATTGTTTTTTTTTTTTTTGCAAAATTTTAGAAAGAATACTTTGCTTTTCAACGCCATGCTGGGTCTCATTCCCGCGATATTGTTCGGAGTGTGTCGACTCGCAAATTCCATTGAGCTCATATTATTGGCTCGATTTCTTGTCGGGTTTGCTGGAGGTAACATTTGATTTTTTAAAAAATAGTGCTTTTGTTAAAGAAATATATTTCATTTTCTCGTTTTCAGGTTTGTCCTCGAGCTTCATGCCGATGTACTTATCTGAAATCAGCCCTGCGAAGTTTGCTCACATTATGGGGATCCTCAATCCTCTAGGCTTCAACGTTGGACTCGTTTTGAGCCAAACTTTAAGTCTTGAAAGCATCCTAGGTACTAATCTTATTTTCTAACACTATTCCAGCATTGTATCAGTGTTCCTACTATGCAAGGAAATTCCCTGAAAAAGGGGAAAAAGGTGTTTGGAAAGGGAAACGTAAATGAAGAAGGAAAATGGAAAATCTAAACGCACGGCCAGTACCCTAATACGCAGGGGAAGAGGGGAAAGTAACGGAAGAAGGGAAAAAAGGGGAAAATGAAAGTGGAAACACTGCATATTATATCCTCGTAGAGGGGAAAGGGGGTCTGGAAAGGGAAAAGTAAGTGAAGAAGGAAAAGGGAAAATCTAAACGAACGCCAGTACCCTAATACGGAGGGGAAAAAGGGGAGAGTAAGGGAAGAAGGGAGAAAAGGGGAAAATGAAAGTGGGAAACACTGCATAGTATACCCACGTCGAGTCCGAGCAATGGTGTTTTATACCGTAAAAAAACTGTAAAAGGTACCATACAGTGTCTTTTCGTAGTTTCTCAGTTCTTTTTGACGGTGCCTTTTTCACATTTGCCTTACGTCGCACTAAAGGGTTCAACCTAGTTCAAGCTCAACAAAAAGGCACTGCAAAAGGCACCATCGCCCTTATCCGAGAATAGTAATATGATGAATATAATAAGCGATTTAATTAATGATATCTGGTAATATAATAAATAATTTTTGCCTATTTTTGTAAATTTTGATAGGAAACGAGGAATCGTGGCACATCCTTCTGCTGATTCCCGTGATTCCCAGTGCCCTGTGCGTTGGTTCGTGGTACTTTCTGCCGGAGAGCCCGCGCTACCTGTACGTCACCAAACGAGATATTCCTGCAGCCACAAAAAGTAAAACGGAAAAACCTGGAAATGCAAATCTCATCTTAAAAACCAATATTATTTACTTTATAAATAATAATAAAAATACGGAGGGCAAAAAGGGAAAAGTAAGGGGAAAAGGGGAAAATAAAATAGAAACTGCATAGTATACCCACGTAGAGTCCAAGCAACGGTGTTTCATACCTTAAAAAATTGTGTATATTTTAATGTTTGTGTTTTGTACTGTTATTAATTATTAGTTATTATTATCCGTTGCTTTTTTAGTTATTAATTAACGTTTCTTCAAATATTTATCTTTTTAATATTGTTTTTGGTTAATTTTTTAGCGTTGATTCGCTTGAGACGTGCTTCCGCAGCAGCCGTGTCTGACGAGCTGAAGGTCTTCGAGAACGAGGTCAACAGTCAAGCAGGAAACGCGGACGGCGAGAACTGGAGTCTCGTCAGGATTCTCCGAGACGACAGGATTCGCTTCCTCTCGTTCGTGGTTATCGTTTTCCACTTTTGCAACCAGTTCAGTGGTATCAACGCAGTAAGTTTTACCCTATACTCCAGCGGTTCCACTTTGCAGGGAAATTCCCTTAAAAAGGGAAAATGAAGGGAAAACGAAAATCTCCGAGTATGAACATGTACATTGAAGCAGCATACGGCTGAAGTGGGTTTTTGAGCTCTTTTGCAGAGCGAAAAAAGGGGAGGAAAATAAACATTTTAAAAAGGGGGGAAAAAGGGGAAATCAAGTTGTACCGTACAAAGGGGAAAAAAGGGGAAACCCCACAGTGCAAGCACTGCTCTACTCCCTAATTGCTATTATCCTGTAGTAGTAGAATGTCAATTAAATTGTATTTTTGTGTATTATAGGTTTTCTTTTACTCCACTGCCGTGTTCGAGTCTGCCGGCCTGGACCGATTCCAGGCGCAGCTAGCTAACTTGGGAGCCGGTTGTACTAACCTTCTGATGGTTTTCGCTGCCATGCCCCTGACTAGCAAGTTCGGCAGGAGGCCCCTGATGCTGCTGAGCTGCGGGCTGACTGCCACTTGCCTTGTCGTTCTCTCGCTGACTATCAGCTCCATCGTAAGATATTATTTTACATGTTTACTTTTATTTTATTTTATTTACTTGTGTATAAAATTTGCCCCTGATTTGACAGAACGAGTTCACGTGGATGCCCCTGGTTAGCATTGTTTCGCTGCTGGCCTACATCGTCTCGTTCGGTATAGGAATCAGCGCCATTCCCTTCTTCATCGCCAGCGGTATACTTAAAATGAAATATCCAAACATAATTATTAGTTACAATAATGATATTTAATACTAGAATTGTAATTATAATTTATAAATATAAGGAAAAATAGAAGATTACACAATAGTACTGGTAGTAATGTGTAAAATACAATAAATTGTCACAAAATTCAGAATCGGATTAAGATACAGTGTAAAGTTATCTGATACTCATTTTATTTTAACGTTTAATTTGTTTGAATTATTGTCAATATGATATTAATTAACATCTATAATCTATAACTTATAAATATATATGAGAATGGGAGAAATTAAGAATAATAAAAATACATAAATTAGACGATAGTACTTGTAATAATACCTAAATGCGATAAAAACTTATTGATCCTTATTTTTGTTCTTAATTTTTTGAATTATTTACTGAGATAACTTTACATCACATTACATTAATATCTGTAATTTATAAATATGAGTAAAAATAGAAAAATTCTCAATTATCATATAACTCTCAATTAATAAATAAATCGAATTTACAATATAATATCATACATAATATCAAATTAAACTGTAAACTACGAAATAATGTAACATTCCAAAACTAGATTAAAATACAATAAAAAATAACTAATCCTTATTTAACTTTGATTCTTGATTTTTAAAAGTTATTATCAATATTATATTTTTAATATTTCTATTAATAAACATTATTAATTGTTCATTTTGTTTTTACATTATTAATTTTTGTTTTATACTTACAGAATTAGTTCCAGCGGGTCCACGTCCCCTGATTATGTCTATTGGGTGCACAGTCAACTGGTGTATGAACTTCACAGTCGGGATGGGTTTCCCATTCATCCAGAACGTTACGGGCCCTTACGCTTTTATCGTGTTTGCCATATTCACAGCCATGGCCGGTGTCTTTTTCTACTACAAACTGGAGGAGACGAAGAACAGAAATCCTAATTAAAACAACTGCCTCGTTTAAAAATGATTAAATTATAGATTTTTTTTCCTTTTATTTTGTATGCCCCTTTTTTTATACTGCCATTGAAAGTGAAGGGCATTTCAAAGTTCCTTTTTTATTAACTAATATTTAAAAAAAATCCACAGATAGTGATAAAATAAATTTGAGAAGTTTTTCAGGATTTTTATTCAGTTTCTTCTTCGGAAGACAAGTCGTCGGAATCTAAGGACTCTTCGTCTCTGCGAGAAAAAGATATAAATTCAAAACAATCATAATTTAATTAATATCAAGAAAACGAAAACCTTGCAGCTTTGGCAGCGATTTGCAAGTCCATAGGGATTGCACCCTCATTTCCTAACTTCATTTGGGAAAGTCGTTCCTCGAGACCCGACTCGTCGGAGGAAGACTCGGAACTGCTCGACTCAAAGAGCTCGCTCAGCGCTTCCTGCTCGATCTCGACTAAACCGAGATTCAACTGCTCTTTGTCAATTTGGATCTGAACAAAGATATATAATTTAATGAAGGTAATTAATTTATAATTGATTAATTGTACTTCATAATTGTGAATAATGATTCAGTTTACCGAATTCAAAGCATCGGCTAAGGATTCCAGCACGTCTTCGTTAGCTTGCTGGATCCAAATGCAGTAATCCTGAATGTAGAGCTGATTTAGTAAATAACGAGGCTCGCTTGCGTTGAACAGATTATGAATGTCCACCAGACAACGTAGTATCGTTTTCCGACCTGTACCCCAATGGTTATAAATATAGTTATAAACAAATGGGGTCAATTAATTATCATTATTAATTAATTTTCCCTTGCGGCCTGAAGGACTGGTATATGGAAAAATAAATGCATAATTAATAATTACTACACTTTTTTCATATATTTTGTACTTTTACTAGTTTAGCGAAGTAGAATAATTACAAATAAACGCAATTAATTAATTATAAATTATTTTCTGGCTTGTGGCTTAAAGTGCCGGCATAAAGAAAAATTAATGTATTAATAATTAAAATTCATATTGCTTTTTTACTTCAAATCTTACATTTTTATTATTGTATGTAAATAAAATAAAATATAAATTGATGCAGTCAATTCAGTGGTTCCACTTTCAGTTTCCCGTTTCCATTGCAGAGGGCTCTACTTTCCCCTTTTTCCCTTCTGCACTTAGAATGTGAACATCAAAATTTCCCTTTTTCCTTATTTCTACCCTGCTCTGTCCGCTATAGTTCCTTCTAGATTTTCCTATTTGCTCTTCCCTGTTTTTCCCTTTTCAGCTCAAATTTTCCATTTGTCAGGGAATTTTCCTCAAAAGTGGAAGCACTGAGTCAATTATTTATTAATTATTTATTAATTGTGACCTTAAGGGTAGTAAATGGAAAAATAATACATAAATAAATTATAATAAATCTTGTCCACCTATTTTATTACTTATATTTTCATTATTGCATGTAAGGAGAATAAAGTACAATATATTTACCTCGTCGTAGCAAGGTTTCAGTGTCTTTCAATATTTTCAGCGACAACTTGTAATTCCGAAACAGCGGGTAGCACAGACTTCTGCGGAGGCAGCACAAAACGACATCATTGATATTCGAGAAAGTCTGCAATGTTCCAGATTAATTAAAATTTTAATAAATTAACAAAATTAATGTACAAAATTTCGCTTGCAATAAGTAATGGGAGTTGCTAATTGTAAAGTAAAGTAAATAAAGTAATGAAAAAATAAATGAATAATAATAAATTGCAAAAATAAATAAGAAATAATACAATAATGACAAATACAATATAAAATTATATTTAATAAGCCTCAGTAATATGTATCAATAATCAATTAAAAATAATTAAAAATGAATGAAGCAAATCTAAAATTAATACCTCGAGCCAGGAAACTGTTCCGCTCAGTTTTGATATCGTCCACGCAGACTCGACGGTGTGTTCACCTAACGTTGTGCGGGTATCGTAACAGTAAGCAAAGAGGATGTCGATAAGTCCCAAGTAGCAGCTCTGGAGATTATCCGGTTCAATGAGAAAATCCTTGTTGGGTAAATCCTTCAAAAAATCCAGTTCAGCATCTAAAGAAAGGAGACAATCAAATATTTTTTTTTTTCAATAATTCAGTGTTAATCGATAAAAGAAAGTGAAACAAAGTTCATTTCTGATTTTTAAAATTTTTTTAACGCTGATGCCCAGTGGTTCCACTTTCAGTTTCCCTTTTCCATTCCAGGGGGTTCTAGTTTCCCCTTTTCCCCCTCTGCGCTAGGATGTGAACATCAAAATTTCCCTCTTTCCTTATCTCTCCCCTGCTCTGTCCGCTATAGTTCCTTCTAGATTTTCCTATTTGCTCTTCCCTGTTTTCCCATTTCAGCTCCCATTTTTCCTTTGTCAGGGAATTTTCCTCAAAAGTGGAAGCACCGCTGTTATGCCAGAAATGCCTTAAAAGACCAGCCCCTCTACTGCGGACAGCTAAATTAAATATTTATATTTACAAATTTCACTTAAACATACGGAAAAAATCAGAAAAAATAGTGAAATATTTCTGGGCAAAGAAAACGTGAAATTTTGTAAAACTGATTTAATAAAGGTGTCCGCTATAGAGGGGTGCGCGTTACGGGAATATACCTGACCACTGATGTGCTGAGCATTCGTTGGAATAAAACAAAGGTTCGTATTCAAAGTAGGGCTTTAATGAATTCTCTTGAAAGAAATCTGCTAAGTAGTAGTCTTTATCGAAGTCTGCTTCTTCCCGCTGCAGTCGTTCGTCCCGCAGCTGCGAGTTGGTTTTATCGTCCGGAAAACGAACGTCTACAACAGCCTGCAGCTCGTCCTACAGAAAATAACTAATTAACAATTGAACTTATCTGTTAGGTACTGACTGATAAGTGATTAATTAATTTTTTTTTTACTGTTAAACTTCTGAAGACTCCCCTCTGTTTCTGAGCGAAACCGTAGCCGAGCTGGTTCATTCCCGACTCTTCGTTTTCAGGAAATTTCTGACCGACAAACCAGTCAAACTTTGTCTCGCTGTCGCTTTCGTCTTCTGAATCTTCTGAGGCAGTCGTGATGTCGAGTACTGGATTTTCCACGTTTTGTTTGCCTTTCGGTTGAAGTAACTTCGTCAAAAGGTCGAGCCCTTGAAAGTGTTGACCTTTATTGACCTTGGGACACGTAATGACAAAACTTGAAGTATCAGTATCATAACGAGCTTTGGCGTCATCAGTTTCGTGAATGGGTCCCGGCAAAGACAAACGTAAATAATAAGGATTCGAATGAAAACGAAAATCTTCGTTTTCCATAAAGATTTCGGCATCACTGATGCGAGCAAACGGTGCGTGGATGTACACTGTGACAAAATTGTCATCCTGTTCTAGACGAAAACGAGGAGTTATCATTCTGAATGAGAAATTTGTAAGTATTCAATAAATATTCGGAATGTTGAAGGACCACCACGTGGGTTTCTTGAACGAGAAGTCCGCTTGCAGAAGAGGATTTCAAAAAATCAAAACAATGCAGCGTTGCCAGATACTATTTAATATATTTAATATTTGTAATAATTAAAAAGTTCACTTTTAATATTACTACGTGCTAGCCAAAAAAATTAAAATTAAGTTTTAGCTGTTAAATTTGTAATATAATATACACAATATTTCAGTAAGATTGGTAACCTTCGGATCTGCCACCCCTGCCCCTGATTCTAAGAATGGTTTACCAATTCAAAACAAATGAGATTAACATGGATTTTTTTTTTCGTGACAGGCGTTCAAGCAGCAGAGTTTCCACTTTCAAGTTAGGGCTTTCCCTGGTAAGAGCCTGTATTTTCCCTTTTTCCCCCCTCAACGAAATTTTTTTATTTTCCCCTATTTTCCCCTCTCATTTTTCCCGTTTTCCCTCGTTTTTCCCTTTCATTCATAATTAATAAAAAACACAGTTATTGATTCGTAAGGTTTATTTCAAGATTAATTTGCAGTTCCAAAGGGTAATCTAATATTTGTTGACAAAAAATGCGACAAATAACATGTCGCTATAAAAAGAAGTCAAGATTTCTTCAGTTCCCCTGGTTTTTCCCCTCTTTTTCCCTTCCCAGTGCCATTTCCCCCTAAAAACAGGGAATTTCCCCTAAAAGTGGAAGCTCTGTCAAGCAGATCAACACGCATGAAAGGGAGTTATTTACAATTTTTTTTTTATTGAAGAACACATTTGTATTTCTTTTAAAAATTCTTTCTATAAACAAAAGCTAATGTTGTGCAAGCACAATACAATGTAAATATTGTACGCTTCATGGACTAATAAGAATTTTTTTTTAACGTACTAGGTATTTGAAAAGAATTGGAAGAAACTTTAATCGATTTGTTACTCATTTTTAAGGTCTATTGTTGCGTTTATTTCGGTCTGAAAGGCATTACTTATAAAACACACAAAGCAAAAAAGTACAAAATTATAAACCTAGGATTTTGTTGAGATTTTTTCTGTTACTTTTAAATCCAGTAATATTAATGAATATGTTGTCATTTTCTTTGGTCCTGACTGTTCACGAAGTAAATTCACGACCCGTTCAGCAGGCACGTTGTATGCGGGAACGCTACCTGGCCCTTCAAAACACGTTGCTGCAGCTTCTGCAAAATAATAATAACAATAATAAATCACAGTATTATTATTATAAATATTCCAAACCTTTTGATAAAGTGACGCAGCCGTGCGATTATCTTTTGCAACGATCCGCTTGTTGGCTTCATCGTGCTTCCTCTTCTTGATGTTCTGAGCCTCGGGTAATCGACTGTACAGCGCTTCCGTCTGACTCCGCAGCTGGGCGTACGTGAACAAGTGCGGGGGCTTCTCACAGAGCTGTCGGGACTTGACGTTTTCCTTTTTACTGAGTCTCCACTCGACAGCCTGACGCAGTAATTCTTGCCGTTTTTCAGCGTGCGACAAGAAATCAGGGCGTTTTTTTCGAAGGGCTTCCTGCAATGTTAAATCTTTCTTCTCGTCAAAGATTTTATTTGTGTTAGCGTCTACGAGAAAAGCTATAGGCTCCCTTTGAGGAATCGTTTGACTTGCAAGACTTTCCGACTTCTTCGAAGATTTGGTGCTTTTTGCCGGGCATTGAGAGCAGCATGATTTGTTCGACTTGCTGGTCCTTTCAGAGAAATTGCTCGACTCTAAGCTCGCGTTTGAACTACTCACCAGATCTTGCAGGTTAAGTTTTTCTACAGGAATCGACGAAGGCTCCCTGCTGGAACTGGGAGGGCGCAAAACTTTTTCCCGCTTCTTTTTTTTTATTTTTTCTTGTCGTTCATGACGGATGGACGATAGAGAGCTCACAGTTTTCTCTCGCTCGCTCTCGCTCGATGCCAGCAACTCCCACGTTTTCTCCAGCTGGGTGACATACTGACGAAGACTCTGCAGATGATCTCGGAACGTATGATAAACCTCCATTTTGACATTTTTTGATCGAAGTTTTAATTCTTTAGTTCTTAGCTCCCTATCTGATTCAAGGCTCTCAGTATCGGCAGCGTAATGATTATCAGCTTTCCGAGCCTCTCCGTAGACTCGTTTAAAATTTTCTGGCGGCAGAAACTCGAAATCCGAAACGCTGCTTTCAGTTTCAGAGTGAATACTACCTTTATCGTTTTTCAGTGCTTCGACAGAATGACTTTTCATAGTTGCTGTCTGCTCATTTTCACTCGCAGAACTATCGTTGATTATTATCTTCGGGACTGGTACAACAGTGTTGACTGATTCTACTGAACTTACAATGCTTTCTTTGGGTAGTCCGATATTCACGTTCATCTCCGTAGCATTTGTTTTGAGTTTGTGTCTTGATAGTAATTGATCTATTCTCGTTAACAGGGACTCGCTGCGATCGTCTTCCAAAAAACAGAGCCGAGTTGCTGAGCTGCTGAGAGCCATTTTCTCGATAGTGCAGAGCTGGGTTTCCCGAGACTCGGCAAAAACCGTCCTGTACCCAACATCAGCTCCCGAGTCCCATTCGAGACGTTTCGAGGAGTGTGTTGATCTAACTGATGGCGAGGCGGTTTCTAAACAAAGTAGTTTTTGAAATTTGCTTTCGAGATTTTGTGTGTTGATATCTGAATCTGAAATGCTCTCAACGTCAAGTAGAGAAGAATCTAAGTTGTCTTCGTGAATTGAGATTCCGGGCTGAATTGATGTTTTCAGTAATTTCTGGTCCATATTTGAGTTTTTTGAAAATTCAGTTTCTATTTAAAACAACCGTCTTCATTCAAACTGCCGACGCTAGTTATTGAATGTAAACAAAAGCCAGGGTGCGTTCGTAAAAACGGTTTGCGCACTTTGAAAATAATTAAATAATAATATTGTTTTGTTTTATAGTACATTATATAGTTGTAATCAGGGATGACCGATATATCATATCATATATAAAAAAACTGATATATCAGGCTGTTTTGCGTCTGATATATCATATCAAATATCATATCAAATTTCTGGCGATGATTTTGATATATCAGTATCAAGAACTTATTTATATTACAATTGATATATCATATCAAAATATCAAGAGTTTTGATGAAAAAATATCACGTATATGATATTTTTAATTTCTATTTAAAACCTTCAAGGTGAGGAATTTTCGTACAAAGAAAACTGGATGTGCCAGCACCCTCTGTTGAGAAACAAATTTGGCGGGATTTTTGATGTTCCAGATGAATCTGGACCCTCGAAAGGTCAAAAGCATTTGACCTTAGCCAATGACACGTTTCTCTGATTAATTCTTAGTACAGGTCTCAGATCTGACCCGTCTTCGTGAATACAGAATCATCAAATAAAACTAAATTTGTTACTGAAATTTGTAGGAAGGCCTTGTAAGACAATGGTGCATGCGAAGTAAATGTAATGTGTAATTTAAATGTAACTAAATCTAACTAAAAATAAATAATAATAATAAAAATAAAAGTATTAGCAGAAATATCGATATATCGATATTTCACCGGGAAAACTGATATATCATATCAAATATCATATCAAATTTTTTTCACTTTGATTGATATATCAAGTAATTTGATACCGCTGTTTGAGATTTGATATATCGTATCAAAATATCGATATCCCAAAAAACGAATATCGGTCATCCCTGGTTGTAATGAAATATTTTTAGGAATAGATTATACATCATTAAATAATGTTTTTGTATTGGCTCGTTCAATGAGTCTAATTATTATTAATTATTTATTATCAAATATAAATATTCAAATGAAATAAAAATAAAAATAAAGAAAGTTTTTTGAATTTCGATTGCAACTTTAAATATAATAATTAAAATCATTAATTAGATTAAATTAAATTTTAAAAAGGCAACACAGCATTTGGTTTGTTTTGAATGTTCAAACATGGCGGCTTCCAATGAAACACGTGTAGTACCATGGTATTCTATGTAAGTCTAAAAATATTTCTATTACCACAATGTTTTTAATTAGATTTTTATTTCATTCTAGGGAAGAATGGCGTCAAGTATACAAGAATATATACTCGGAAAAACTTGCGGATTTGGAAAGTGGCTTGTCGCGTTTGTTATTATGGAAGACCAGGTACTATTTGTAGAATTTTTATCTTTTAATTTAATTCAGCTTTAGCTTTATTTGTTATTTAGAGTACCGAAACTACCTGCAGGCGTCGAGTGCACGTTATACTTGATTCAAGCCATCATCCGCGACACCAAAACCAATGACAACAGCAACGACAACAACGATTTAAGTTTGGTTTACTGCACTGCCATAATTCGGTAAGAACTAACGAACATTTTGAGTAACAACATCATAAGAGTATTAATAAATAATAAAAGTATTACTAAAATTATAAATATTATAATAAATTAATTATGAATGATATATGCACAAATGCAAATATAATGACTAAAACAAATATATAATAAAGTAAAGTCCAATAGTTTATGGACTGTCAGTATTTTAACATGAACAACTCTGAATATTAAGTTTTCGAGTATTCAATCAGTTTTAGGTGAACAAAAATTTTAATAAAATAATTTTCTTAATATCAGGTTCGTTAATCTCGTCTCTCACTTGGGACAAGTCAGCGTTCGTCATCAACCAATCCAGTCTGTTGCGGAAAGTTTCGGCATCCCTGACTGGTTAGTGATGATCCGGCACGAGGCGACCCACTCCAAGTTCCCTTCGCTTGGGATCCTGCGTCCCGCTTCCCGAGTCGCGTTACAGTGGCTACACGTAAGACAATTGAAATTAACAAAATAATTTATATTTTCAAATCTAATTTATTGTTTATTTATTGCATTTTTAATTTGTCTGTTTATTATTATTATTATGGCTGCATAATCTACAGGGTTCACACTGACCTGGGAAACCGGGAAATCAGGGTAAAGTCAGAGAATAAGATTTCAGTCAGGGAATACAGGGAAATATCACGGAATTGGTAATAAATGAAGAAAAGGTTAGGGAATTTGAGTTGCCACTCCACTCAGTTTCAACTAACCTTTGCTTAAGCCTCTAGTGAATAACTTCTAGAAAGTATAATGCGTTTTAAAGGTCAGGGAAAAACTGGAAAAATTGTCAGGGAAATCAGGGAAAAATCAGGGAATTTGATCAAGATTTTTCAGTGGGAACCCTGTATATGTACTGTTTATTATATAGTTTTACCTTCCATATTGATTTATCATAAAGGACAATTACTGGAAACAAGAAGGCGAACTGACTTTAGATTGGGTTCTACCCGAAACTGCTGCAAACGCTACGGCTATTGAAAACGAGAAATCAGTCCCGTTTGACGAACTTCCTGAGAAGCTGAAATTTCTCGCTGCCGATTGCTTGAAATTCATGAGAACCAACAAATCAGCACTGAAGCAGCAGACCCACCAACCAACCAAAAAGGGAAGAAAAAATTCAGTTAAAAAACAGCCAGCAGTCGAGCAATTACAAAATATGCTTCACCAAGTCCTGAATCTGGCTAGTTCAGGAAAAACAACTGCAGAAATTTTCGCCCATCTCCTAAAAGATAAAAAAATTATTATTGAAGATTTCCAAATGCTGTTCCAGTTTCTGAAAGATAACCGGAGTTTCCCACACTTTCTCGAAAAGCTTGTCCAACTCCGAAATAATGGTAATCAGTCCAGATCCAGCGTTCAAGACGTCGTGACGGGATTGGTCGATTTCTTTACTGAAGGTTCTACAGAAACCACAAAACTAAATTATGATTGGATGAGAATTATTCGAGAATTTTTGAAATTCCCCAATGAAGAAACGTGGGACTGCGTTAAAAAGTATTGTGAAATATTTAATAATGTTAATTATGAATATTAAATTAAAAATTGTAATTTTTTAAAGGTTATTAGACCTTCAGCAGCCGCCCGTTGAAGAAAAAGTCGTTGAAAATATAAAATTTTTGCTGGAAACATATTTAGCGAAGGGGACGAACAAAACATTGAGTGATTCTTCGAGAAGAATTTATTCGTTGAGGGAACTGAAGCCAACGGACAAATGTCCCGAAACTGAAGAGACCGAAAAAATGAATGAAACGCTGAATGAAAATCAGCAGATTGAAATTGTGTCGTCATGGACTCTTAGCTCTGGTAATTACGATTATTTGTATTAGATTAGATTTTATTTATTTTATTATATTATATAAATTATTATATTTATTTCTCATATATTATATCGGTTTAAGGCTGTTTTAACCATAATTGACGAGTAAATTATAATTTAGAATAGTTATTATACTACTTTTATGTGTTGCGTATATTAATACTATTTTATCCTATTTTTCATTTAGTTACAACTATACCAGTATTATTAATTCATTTTGATTTATTTATTTTATCAATTCTATGTATAATTGTGAACATTTCTATATTGTTCGTACTCATTAAATTGTCGGTTTTTGTGTTATTACTTATATTATAAATATTAATATTGACCTAATTTCTGATTTTGCTACCTTTTCCCAGATATCGAATGGGCGCAAATCCCGATAGGTTCGCATCTCGGTTCGGGAAGAAATCCCGCAGAAGTTCCTGAGTTGAACCTGACGTGGCACAAGACTGTAGCAGCCGCCGAGAGAAACGGTCCAACAAGCCCGAAGAAACGCAGAGTTTCCGAGGCTTTTGACTGGGGCTCGCTGGTCAAGAAACGACGGAAACGAGGAGGAATGGGGAAATCACAACCTGCGATCAATTTAGTATAAATTCCCATTCATTTTTAGATGAATAAAAAATATTTCAATTAATAACATGTATTTATGTCAAAGGATTAACACGTAAACCTTCACCATTTTTCAATGAAAAATAACATTAGTGTTTCCACTCCGCGGGGAAATTCCCTGGAAAGGGGGGAGGGGGAAATGTTGGTCTGGAAAGGGAAATATAAGGGAAAAGGGAAAATTTAGAAGTACAGCCCTGTATTCTAGTCCAGAAGGGGAAAGTAATGGAAGAGGGGGAAAGGGGAAATTGAAACTGGAAACACTACACACAAAATTCAGACCTACAAAAGGAGCAATAAAAAGCTCCAAAACACAACACTTTTTAAACAATACACAGTATTGTGAAGATACACAAAGAAGCCATTGATATTGTCAGCAATTAAAAAGTTAATTTACTGTAATTTTTTTGCAAAATAGTCGTTTTTTTGTCTTTGTCCCCCAGAAACAAAATCACAGTGCACACACTACACCCAATCAAAAATATTTTTGAATTCCGCATTTGCCACTTAGCAAAGCGAATGTAATTCAAAAAAAATTTCGCGAGAAAAATGTGCGGAATTTCAAAACGTTGCACTGGAAAATCAACGTATCCGACATTTTAGAAACACAAACAAAAATGAGACTAGTTCCTTTTTACAACTCTTTTACGTGGTTTTACATGCGGTTAATTGGTTTCTGACCAATAGCAAGCTGCGAGATGGCAGCGCAGATTTTGACTGCGTCAGTTTCTTCAGGCATCATCGACATGGCCTCTTCGACAAGTTCCACAGGAAGAATGGCTTTGAGATGCAGGGCGATTTCCTGGCGTTTCTTCTCTACAGCGGGTAGTGCGAAATTGTAAGGAGGAAGACTAGAAGTTCTTCCAGCCCAGGGGTGTGTTACAACAGGAGGCGGTACCCGAAGATCGAGGGGACGAATTTTCTCCGCCGACTCGACGTTCCGGAGTGGCGATCGCGCCTGATTGGTCGTCGGAAGAGCGAAGGGCGCTGATTGGTGGCGGAAGACTTGGGGGTGCGCGCTGATTTGCGGGGTGGGAAGGGCGGGGCCAGACCTCCGTGACGTAGAGACGTGATTCGCTGATCATCAGGCAGGAGGCTGAGCTCCCGCGTGACCTTGCGGTGGGGGTTGACCCCTCCTCGCTGCTGATTGGCGGAGGAGGAACCGTGAATTTGTGATGACCAATAGAGTTAAAGTTTGAGGGGTTGGGGGAGGAGCCTCGCACTGGTCTATCTTCCGTCACACCTCTGGGTAGCGAAACGACCGGAGCCGTGGAATACGTCCTCTGCAGTGATTTTTTGCCTGTCTCGGGGTTCAGACTTCTCGTCGGAGTATCTCGAGTAACTTTTTTCTTCGAGACAGCTTCCCGCTGCTTTTTCTGCGTGTTCTCGGCCAACTGCTCGACAATGCTCTTCTGCGGGACGTTTCCCCGTTCCGGGTGGAAGTACTTGCACTTGTTGCCGTAGGTGCAGCGTCCATTGTAAGGACACGGCTGCGCTGGAGTCTTGCGTAGAAACTGTTCGAGCTTCGGACCGCTGCGTCCTAAGGGATCGTCAGGTGGCATGAAGCGGTCGTTGACGAAACTGTACATCAGAATACGCTTCTCAATGATGGTTCGGTATTCAGGACATTCAGCGGCAAGGTCCCGGTAGTTGTCGTTGGATACGACGATGGCGTCGTTGTCTTTTGCCGTTTGAAGAATGTAGCGGTCATCGTAGCAGATGATTCGGCGACCGTCTGGACTCTGACGGGATGGAGTAAAGACCAAGAGCTTCTCCTTCTCCAGTTCCAACAAAATTTTGCGATCTGTATCGCAATGAAAAATGAATTTATTAACGCTTCTAATGCGAAAATTTTGCAGTTCGTATCAAATAATTAATCAAACAAGTAAATAAATAATGAAATACAAACCAATAAATTAATTAAGAATTAAGAATAATAACTACATAATTCAATAAGTTAATTAAAATAATAATTAAAATCTTTGTATGCAATTCTAGCTTTAATATGGTTACTCCAAGCTACTCGATTTACTCTGTTTCCATCACAGAACAAGGAGATATAGAAGCGGCAAGGCCTGTGCTAGGGATAGGGAAACCCTGTCCGGCCGATAAGGACAGGAAGAGAAAGTTTTTGGGATAGTGGGCGGGGCTTCTGAATCCCACGGGTACTGCAACCATAGTAACTACTGTCAGCTGATGAGGCCAAACCATTTGTTTACAGCCATTTTTAAGATAAAGTTACGTAATAATTACTTTACACAGTTATTGCTCTATGTTTTTGCTAATTAATAAAAAAACAAGTTCGAGTTCTGCGAAATGTCACAAATGTAAACAAACTATAGACGCCGCCATTTTGCTATCCCAGGCCACCAGGTCGGCGGTTTCGGCGCGGACGCTTTCTCCAATGGGATGCCGCTTCTATATCTCCTTGTTCTGTGGTTTCCATTTATTATCACATTTCGCTATTTTAGCTCTAGTTCCACGAATTTTTTAACCATTATATATACTATTATATCAAACACTGAACTGTGTATTAAATCTGGTGTAGTTTAATATGTTTTACCAGAAATGGGAGCTTCTACGGTGGAAGCCTCTTTTCTCCACGCTGGAACGAAGACTGTGATATTCTTATGGCCTCTTGCAAGGAACCACTGGACGCATAACTGAATCCCTTTGCATGAAAATTTTTCCTTATTTCCATGTCTGCAAAAACAATGTTTAACAAATATTTTATTAATAATGAACGTACATTATTATGCTTTATTTCAGTGATAATTGTTATTTATTATTATTATTTATTTGTTACTTTTATTGTATTTTTTTACATTTTTATAATTATTTTAGTTCTTTGTTAGTAACAAATTGTTACTAATTCTACTATTACTTATGTTGTTAGTTTACATATAATAAGCATATGTTGTTTTTTCTTACGTCATGGCCACGTTGCTTCCATCGATAACAATATATCGCAGAACAGGGGTAGGATCGACTATCACGGGTCCAGGAGCTTCTTCATGTTTGGCTATGACGGGCTGACTGCTACCACTGTTGCCTAGCTGCAGCAGGCCGTTGAGAAATTGATCTCGAGGAGGGTTCGGTCCGATCTTTTTCAAGACGGCTCTCGCTTGCTCTTCGGTGAATCCCAGTTTGAACGAATAGCTGGTTTGACAATTTTTTTTTTTTATTAATTCCATCCATTTAAACGATTCTCTGGTTAATTACTTGAGATAGTTGAAATCTTCTGGATTGGTAAAGCTCTCGCTGTCGCTACCTTCCGAGTCCGAGTCGCTCTCGTTCTTCAGTTCCCCGTCCAAAGTCTCTGAAGTGGTGCGGGAAACGCTGTCGTGCACAGACGACGCCCCTGACGTGCTGCGGGGAAAGTCGTAGTCTGAGTCGTAGCTCGAGTCCTCAGAGTCCAACACGCGGTGATGATATTCACCTGGCTGCACCTAATTGAAAAATATGATATAACGTTACATTAAATTAAGATCCGGCTTGGGTGGAATTAGTTGTCTTATCAGTCGACAGATAAGAACTCATCAAAAGTTAGTTTTTCAGGTTGTATAAACATTCAATTACTTGCGAGATAGTAATTTTGCTGACGTCACTGGCCATTACTTCCGGTTCCGGTGTGATGATTCTGCACTTGAATCCGACTTCCAGTTCCGGCGGAAGTGGGCAGTTCAAAAGAGCCCGGGCTCCGCCCACTGCGTAACAATCTTCCGATTCCATTATTTGTTTATCTGGAATAAAAATATATTTTATAAGTAAAACTTAGTCTACTAAATAAGTACGCATGAAATTTAATATAAAATGAGTTGTAATACTTTTATACATAATAAAAATCTAACCTCACAATGCGTTAAGTCCAAACAAACTTTTCACAAAAAAACACAATTTCAATTTCAAACTTTAATATTAATTCCAGTAAAATCGCAATATCCAATGAGTAAGGCAGTAGTGGTTCGTTTTCTTCATAAACTTTGTCATACACAATTAAATAATACTAATTAAAATTGAAAAATGAGGAGCGGTGTCGAGACACAACCGATCGCCAGCGCAGCGTCGGCTCGACTGAGGCCAGCAGGTTCTCTCGATTCATAACCTTCTTTCCCACTGACGCCTTAAGATTCTTCATTCACAAAGATTCTTGTTTCTCAGAATGATTCTTAAACACACAGCCAACCCCATAGACCTAGATTTTCACTATTAGACGTTAAAATCAGATTACAGTTGATAACTAACACAGCATGAAGCTGAATCTTTTAAGAAGAGAAATACCAAATCTTAATCTTTCAACTGAGATTCTTATAGTCTCAACGTTATGGTTAAGATTCTTAGGTGAATCTTGTAGTGCAAGTTTCGCTTCTTCCCATTTACAATGCACGTAGCAATTGAGCAGGGCGACATCCGGTTCCAATACGCTCACGGATCTAGGTGGAAATTCCCCTTCGCCGCCCCGAAAAAGTCCCTGGCCCACAAATCCCATTTGCCCGACACAGTAAACACTCACAACGCCACCTAGCGACAAAATGTATTCAAAATAGTTCGGAAACTATTATTGTGTCTGCACACTAAATTCAAGAAAATAATTCAGTAAAATGTTAGCGAGTTGAAATTATAAATCAAGCAGTGATTCGGCAAAATTGAACGAAAAGCTTCATAATTCCACCGCTAGATGGCGTTGCGCGACGTTTTACCCCCACTACGGCGCAGTGCTGGCTCCTCGCTCTCACTATTCCTCAGCGTACGAAATCAATGCAGGTAAACGGCGGGAATTAGGCAGCACTGCAGCGTAGTGGGATTTCGCCCCTGTATATGGGCGACCTACATCCTTGAGCAATGCGGCGCGAGGGAGAGAGCGTTCAAGACTTTGCAACTTTTCTTTTTTCTTTTGTATTATTAATTTCACTTGTTCAGTTTGAAATAACCGAAAAAGTCGCATAGCTTTAAATCGCGTGTTTTCACTTCGAATTAGTGTCTTTATTATTGGGAAATTACGTTTCTCAAATCGAGAAGAAGACGGAGAAAAAAATTCGAGTTTTTGGCTGGGATGTTTTTGAACGCCATTGACGGGGGAAGGCCAGAGAGAAAGAGAGAGCCACCGAGATCCGGATCCGGGTTCAACGATACTCTTTTCGCGGCGAACACAAAGTTTTAACTGCTACTTAATGACGCTGCTGTTATCAACTGTTATCAACGTGTTATCGCAAGTTATCAACTGATCGCTTGATAAACAACAGGATGTTATCTATGACGTCAAGGAGGCCCTTGTATGACAATCGGTCGCTTGTTTATGATCCAAGTTTCACAAAAAAAAAGCACTTGGCAACTTATCACTGATGTTATCAACCTGTTATCGTCGTGTTATCACAGATTATCATCATCTTTCACGTATTATCCCCATTATTTGTAAACGGCAACTGAAGAGTTCAGTGATATATTACGTACGGCATACTGGAAACGTGTTGATAACACCTGATAACAGGGTGATAACATGATGATAACAGGTGCAAACAGGATGTACTCGAAAAACTGGACCACAGCCAAACAATGGCGCAAAATTAAAGCGTCACGATTTCTCCTCTTCTCACAGTCTCCAGACTCGAGATTCACGAGCAAGAATCTTAACCATGAATCTTAAGATTCTTGATAAGTGGCGAACCACCCAAGGCCAAGTTTATCCCGAACCGGAACTTGATTTTCTATAAGATTTTTGTAATTTACAGAATTATTTAATATTATTAGAGTTAACATTAGAAAACGTTAGCAGCCTTGAGTAGCAGTTACGTGCTCGATAACTGTTAATACTTTCTTACTATTAGTTCAATTTACCCGCTGATGGCTGGAACGTTCACAAAGCATCAAAAACCCGGACTGCCGACGCAAAGTTCGAGACGATCGAGATTCTGCGCGAATAAAACGAAAAGATTAATTCCGAAGAAACGCAGGTCGTCAACGACGCAGTTCGCGACGATGGCGACTGCGACCAAATAAAGACAAGAGACTAACGTGCAGGATTTTTCGCAGACTTTTTTTTTTGATTTTAAGAAAATGCAACAGTGAATTGCATAAGGTTGTTGGATCCGCAATCATCGTTTTTCCAAGGACGCTTACCAAATGACGTCATTTACGGAACCAAACCTCTTTTATCGCAGTCATCTTGCACGTTTCAGTCATTAAATTTTATTGTAATTAAACTTACCATTCAGTTTCAGTACATGTGTCCTTAAGCTGTTTAGTGTGTTACGATTAAATGTAAATGTGTCACCTATTGTCAAGTTTGGTAGTAGACAACAAACAACAACAATCGCACAAGGTTTACGGTACATAAATGGTAATGGTACGGAATGGACCGGGTCTTGGACTAGTAGACTGCAATGCTTCCCCCTTTCGGTTTCCCCTTTTCCCTTTCTTCCCTTCAGTTGAAACCATCACTTTTTCCCTTTTCCCGCCTCAGTCCTTAAGTTCTCCTTTCCCTTCGTTTTCCCCTCTTCCCTTATTTTCCCTTTACTAAGGGAATTTCCCCAAAAAATAGAAGCATCTGCTGTTGACTGACCAGGAATCCCTGGTGGCGATTACTGGAAACTATAAAATAAGTAGTTTCATTTGTTATCATAATATGCAAATAATTTCATTAAATATTATTTTTTAACTTAATTCAAGATACCTTGATATTTATATAAATTGAGTAAAATAATTTTGAACGTTATTATTGTAGTGTTTAAACGATCGCTAGATGGCGCTAATCAATGTTTATTTTTAAACCTATATTTGACTACTCCCCTCGGTTTCTTTCGTGGCTAATTTTGCAGACATTGTCTAAAGATTGTCACTTTCGGAATGAAAATTTGTAATAACTAAGTTGGTGAGTTTTAGTAAAAATATTATGTTGTTTAAATTAAATTTATTCATACACTGACAAGGTTTCATTTCCTTACTGGGTTCACCGCAAAAGGGGAGGGGCAGTATTGCACTATTAGATGTCAAACTATAACTTAACTGTTCACTATTCAGAATTATCTTACAGCTACTTACGTGCATACAAGGCCCAGACATTGTTAACCTTAAAAATTACATGTTCTTATCTTTTGCAGAAATAATGGATAAACTACGAAGAGTTCTGAACGGGCAAGAAGCTGACGAAGAGGAACGAGGCTTCGTGGCTCAGGTATACATTTAATCATATTTAATGCAAAACACTGACACATAAACTGAAAATAATAATTTCAATTAAATCAAAATATTGAGTATAGTTTTTTTTTAAATCACAGATCTCAGATGCCTCTACGTTGAGCTGGTCCACTCGAGTCAAGGGATTTGTCGCATGCTTTGTAATTGGCGTAATTCTTTCCGTTCTGGGCTCCGTTTCTCTGTTCTTTGGCGGAGGAATCACTGCATTTGCTGTTTTGTATACCCTTGGCAACATTACAGCGTTGGCCAGGTATATAATATACTTCCTTCGCAAAGCAATAGCAAAGCATTATTATTATTGCTATCCATAGGAATAATAGTAGTAATAGTAGTAGTAGTTGTTGTCCTTGTGTCAGTAGTTGCAGTTGTGGTTTTAGTAGTAGTAGTAGTAGTAGTAGTAGTAGTAGTCGTAGTAGTAGTAGTAGTAGTCGTAGTAGTAGTAGTAGTAGTAGTAGTAGTAGTAGTAGTAGTCGTAGTAGTAGTAGTAGTAGTGGGTATTATTATTACTGTTAGTTGTACTGTTAGTAGTAGCAGTAGTAGTAATAGTGGCAGTATTAGTAACAGTATTAGTAGCAATAGTATTATTATTATTTGTCTCGGTATTACCGCTAGTATTAGTGCTAGCAGTAGTAGTAGTAGAAGTGCTGGTATTGTTGCTACTATTATTATGTTATTAAATTACTTTATTATAATGTAGCACGTGCTTTCTCATGGGCCCACTGAGTCAGTTCAAGAAAATGTTTGCATCGACCCGCATCGTCGCGACAGCAATCGTCATCGTCGCTTTAGTCCTGACAATGCTATCTGCGTTTTTGGTAATCAAGCTTTCCTGCCTCGTTTCACTTATCATTACCATTATTTGTATCATTAGTAGTTAGTAATGGTGGTAGTAGTACTAGTAGTAGAAGTAGTACTAGTAGTAGTAGTAGTAGTAGTAGAAGTAGTAGTAGTAGCAGCAGTTGTAGTAGCAGCAGTTGTAGTAGTAGTAGAAGTAGAAGTAGTAGTGTCATCTTCGCTAGTATTATTACTACTAAAAATTTTCATTATTTTCATTATGATTATTACGATTGTGAGTTAATATGTTTTTGCTTAATATTCTTTTGTATTTCCAAACACAGTGGCATAAAAAGGGGCTCGTTTTACTTTTCTGCATAATCCAGTTCCTGGCAATGGCTTGGTACTCGCTGTCGTATATTCCGTACGCAAGGGACCTTCTGAAGAAAACGTGCACGTCCTGCGTCGTTTGAGTGCGTTTTCACCTTCTCGAGTAAAGTTACGAGCGAGAACGTATGAAAAAGCAATTCCTACGACAAAACTATCAAACATGTTTATACCTTAAATATTTATTCATAATTCTTTAATTTATAATCTGATTTTTGATTATTTATAACTATATTAATTAAAATACTTTTGCGGAACATGTCGAGTGCCTTATCGAAATGAGATTGTATCGCGTACCAGTATTTGATGGTTTTCGAACTAATCAATTTGTCGCCAGTCCCAAATTTTTGTATTTTTTTGTGAAGTGCTTTTGGAAACAAGTGTCTTTTGTCCCGTTTTGGTTTCTGTTTAATACACAACCTATTTAATATGTATGGAACAGAATAAAAGAGATAAGAGTAATAGTGGAAGGGAATATGTAAATAAATTACTTTTGTTCCGGATAGATCCGGACTTTCCTTTCAGTTTCACCCTTTGTACATATTTTCGTCCTTCGTTTTCGCCTCATTCCTCGTTAACTAATTTGCTTACAAACTCCCTCGTTTTCGTCGTGCTTAGTTACTCGTGCTTATTCAGGGTGTAAACCCGAAGTGTAAAAACTCCTAAGTTCTCGACCGCGTGTCAATCGAAGTCACTGCTAAGTCGAGTCAACATCCTCCAACAGCAAGTCCCTTTTTCGTATTTTTGCCTGTTTAGTTAAATACATTGGCTTTCTTCATTTCGTCTCTCTCTGCTTCTTAACCTTCATCGCGATTGGCTAGATTAAATTAAAACTACACTGAACAACTTTATTGAAATTGTTATTGATAAAATTTACAATACGATTTAATTTATTGATGAAAGTAATAAATTGCATAAAAATAAGTCAAAATATCGACAATAGACTTAAAAACTCATTAATAAACAAACTGAAATAATAATTCATAATTTTATTTTACTTTGGAAATGTTACCATTTAAAGCTTGTTTAAATAAACAGATATTTAGTATTTAAATAGACTTTTGATTAATTAAACTACTATTAAATTTAAATTTAGTATTTTCATCATAATTAGTTTTGCAAACTTTAGTTTTTGCAATCTGGCAACACTGGTTTTTTGTTGGCTGTCAACTTGGGCGCCAAATGCTGCAGTGGACAACTCCATTGTCTGCTGCCGTTTAAGTTTCAACAAGTCCACCGAAACTCAACTCTAAATAAAACAAAAATGGCTCCACCAACGAAAGATTACCAGACGCAGAAAGGTTCGTACAAAAATGCAGTTTAATTTTATGTGAAATTTGGTTATAAAAAGTAACGCTGTGTTTTGTTCTAGATCAAATAAAGAAGTTCCTCGCAGAGTTTCATTCCACCGATTCAAACAACCGCAAAATATTCAAATATGCCAATGACTTAACGAAACTTGCACACAGAGAACAGGTAATCTGTAAATTGATTTTGTATAACAGTAACCCATAAAAAAACAATCTATTGCAAATTATAGGTTGACATCATAATTGACTTGGACGATGTGATGGAGTATGATCCAGAGCTGGCAGAAAGCATTGTTTCGAACACGAGGCGCTATGTTCAGCTCTTTGCTGATGCCATTCAGGATATGTTACCGGATTACAAAGAGCATGAAGTCGAAGCTCGGGATGCTCTCGATGTTTACATTAATCATCGCCTCATCATCGAACAGAGGAACCAAGATTCTGCGGACGGACAGTCTGCTCAGCACAAATACCCGCCTGAGCTAATGAGAAGATAGTAAGTCAAAAATTTCACTATTCAAGCTATGTGTGGATTGAAAAATTATCGTTTTTATTTTCTAGTGAAGTTTATTTCAAGACCTCTTCAGTTGAGAAGCCTGTCCCCATCCGAGATGTGAAAGCTTCGCATATTGGTAAATATCTAATTTAGTGACACAGTAATAAATATTTGCTTATATATTACTGTGTATTTACTGGTCTTCAGGCCTGCGACTTCGTAAAACTTAGCAATTGTAATTTACGTTAATTATTATTTTTTAAACGTTTAAATAGGTAAATTGGTGACCGTCCGAGGAATCGTCACCCGCTGCACTGAAGTTAAACCCATGATGCAAGTGGCAACTTACACATGCGATACCTGCGGAGCTGAGACTTATCAAATCGTAATTATAAATAAATCTATAAATTCAATTCTATAAATGCATTCATTTGTAAGTAAACGTATTAATTTAATAAGCTTTTACAAGTAAGTTGCATAAAATTGATTATCAAATTAATACACCATTATCAACGTTAGCAGTAGAAATATTAATTATAAAAAAGACATTCGTCTAAAAGCATATAATGAAGTTTGATAATCAGAAATTAACATAACAGCTTAATAAATACATTACCCTCAACGTAAAAGTATGCTACAGTTTATTTATTACTTCAAGCAATGTAATTTAAACAAAATAAAACCTTAATTCAATTAATTTATTATAATTCGTCACAAAGGTGAACTCGACATCATTCATGCCATTGCTACTCTGCACGACTGACGATTGTCGCGTTAACAAAACAGGGGGACGTCTCACGCTCCAAACCCGAGGCTCTAAATTCATCAAATTCCAGGAGATCAAAGTTCAGGAACATGTAAGTTAACCAAATCATTAAAAGTGAATTAAATTATAAACTAAGTAAAAAAATTACTCACCCACGTAAAAATGACGGTACCTTTTGTGCAGTGCTTCCACTTTGCAGGGAAATTCCCTGAAAAAGGATAAAATGGGAATTGAAAAGGGAAGAAGAAGGGAAAAAGGAAATATGGAAGTACAACTCTATGTTCTAGTACAGAGGAGGAAAAGGGGACATTGAAAGTGTAAACTGTTTTTGTGGTTACTTTTAGTAACCCTGAACTAGGTAGTTTGAACCAAACTGGAGAAACCTCGAAAAGGCATTATTTCGTGGTACCGTTTTACGGTACTTTTTTTGTACTGCATAAAGTACCAACACTCGGGTTCATTTTAACGTGGGTGTTCACTGGCTGTCGATTCAGCCATGGGAATAAACAAATGAAATAAATTTTTCTGTCCACAGAGCGATCAAGTTCCTGTTGGCCACATTCCCCGCAGCATAACAGTTTTCTGCCGTGGTGAAACGACTCGCTTGTCGCAGCCCGGCGACCATGTCAGCATCACGGGAATCTTTCTCCCGATGCTGAAATCGGGATTCCGTCAACTAACGCAAGGACTGCTTTCCGAAACCTACCTCGAAGCTCACGTAATTCTTAATACTCACTTCATAAAATGAATTAACTAGTAGTGAATAACTGCTAAAAAAGAAATATACCAATAATTACTAAATATAGTTTAATTAATTGCATTCTTTTCTAAATAGTCATAGTTAGATAGATACGAGCTACTACGAACTATATTAATTGTTAATGATAATTAGTTGAACTAACAAAGTTTTATTTTTCTAGAGAGTTACTCTGATGAACAAGACGGAAGACGACGTCCTCGATGTTCACGACATGACGGAAGAGGAATTCCAGCAAATCCAGGAAGAGGATTTCTACGAGAAACTGGCTTCGAGTATCGCTCCCGAGATCTACGGACATGAGGACGTGAAAAAGGCCCTGCTTTTGCTGCTTGTCGGCGGAGTGGACAAAAACCCGAAAGGAATGAAAATCAGAGGTGCGGTATTAGCAGTGTTTCCACGTTGCAGGGAAATTTCCTGAAAAAGGAGAAAGTGGCGTCTGAAAAGGCGAAAAAAGGGAAATGGGAAAATCTAGAAGAACAGCATTTTTTCTAGCAGGGAGGGGGAAAAGGAAAACAAGGGAAGAGGGGTGGAAGGGGGAAATCAGAATTTTAAACACTGAGTGTTGTTTAATTTACTTTATTTTTATTTTATTAGTGAAGTAATTCGTTAATTTCTTGAAATCCTATTGAAACCTAATCAAGTAATTATTTGATTTAAACTATTTATTAATTTATTAATTATTTTTTATTCGGATAATTTATTGAAATTCTATTTCAGTAAAAATTTATCGTAGAATATAATTGTACAATATTCTTCCAACTGATACATAATATTCATTCGCAGTTTTATTCTTAACTTAAATGTCTACCAAATCAAATATGATTTTTAGTTGATTTTTCATATTATTCATGTTAGGAAGTATCAACATTTGCCTAATGGGAGATCCTGGCGTGGCCAAATCCCAGCTTCTGCACTTCATTGACCGACTGGCTCCCAGAAGTGAGTATTATTCGGTCTCAGCCTTGATTATACTAATTAACGTAATTAACTATATACATTTTCTAACTATTTCTTACTTAAGTTAGTCGTTTGATAAAATTGATTAAAGTATCTTTTTTAACTTTAATAGTTATTAATATACGAGTTATTGTCTTTTTTAACACGGTTATTTTCTCAATTTCTGCTATTGTAAAATCTGAAGTTTGCCATTGGGTATAATATTTCTGAAAAATTCATGTTGTTGAAATTGTATTATTTGAACTATTTGAATGTTCAAATTATTTCATAATTAAATTAATTTAATAATTTGCTTCTAATTCTCTATTATAATTTGAATAATCATTAATCAAAGAGCTAACAACTGTTTTTAGTATTTCTTTTCTTATTTTTGCTGTTATAAATTCTGGAGCTTACTGATTTGTTGTAATATTTTCATTAATTCATTTTTGGAGCTTGCTGATTGGGTACAGTGGTTTATATTTATTTATGTTCTTATTTTTAATAGGCCAATACACGACTGGGCGTGGCTCTTCAGGAGTGGGTCTTACGGCTGCCATCATGAAAGACCCAATCACTGGAGAGATGACACTGGAAGGTGGAGCTTTAGTTTTGGCCGATCAGGGTGTCTGCTGCATTGACGAGTTCGATAAAATGGCTGAAGCTGACCGAACTGCTATTCACGAAGTCATGGAACAGCAGACCATCTCTATTGCCAAAGTACGATTATTATTATGATTAGTAATAGTAGTAGTGTTAGTAGTAGTAGTACTACCTATGGACAGTATGTTAAGAGCGCATTGGAACGTAGGAACTGTCCACGGATTCGACAAATTAGGCTTTTACTACTTCTACCAACGTTATCACTCTTATTAGTAGTAGCAGTAGTATCTGTGAATAGTATGTCAAGAGTTTATCGGTCCCCTAAGAAACGGTCCACGGATGCGACAGATTAGATTTTTACTACCATTATTATTATTATCATTGTTATTAGTAGTAGTAGTGTAGTACTATCTATGGACAGTATGTAAATTGTGTGTTGGTGCATAGGAACTGTCCACGGATCCGACAGATTAGATTCTTTACTACTACTACTACTACTTTTACTATTATCCGTGGTGATTGTGTTAGGTAGATGAAGATACATTGGAATTGTCCACGAATTCGACAGATTATTATTCTTAACACTACCACTTCTACTGCTATTATTATTTATTATTATTTTCACTTTCATTTACAGGCAGGGATCATGACGACTCTGAACGCCCGAGTGTCGATTCTGGCAGCAGCCAATCCCGCTTACGGACGATACAACCCTCGTAAATCTGTGGAACACAATATCCAACTGCCTGCCGCTCTGTTATCTCGTTTCGATCTGCTCTGGCTCATCCAGGACCGTGCTGATAGAGAAAACGATCTCCGGTAAAAAAAAAAAATATATATATATATATATATATATATATATGTATTTGCATGTGTTCAAATATTATATGTTAATTATAATTTTATTACAGTATTATCATTTACATGTCTACTCTATTTTACATTTCGTATAGTCATGCTCACATTGTTAAATATGATATTACTTTGGTTTCAGAATTATTATTACAATTGTACTAACCACTGTACGTAGGACATGTGGAATTATCATAATCGTTATTATGTGTTTATGTAAGTTTTTAAAATTCGTTTTACTTCACTGTTATTATTTTTACTTGATCTGAAATATTATGTTTTGTTATAGTGTCATCATCAAACCATGAATATTATTGCATTTCTGTGTTTTTACAAATTATTTTTAATCTTATTTTCTAATTATTTGTATTTTAGTGTAATTTATTAATTATTTCAGACTTGCTCGCCACATTACGTACGTTCACCAGCACAGTGAGCAGCCACCAACCCAAGTGCGCCCGCTCGACATGAAGCTGATGCGCCGCTACATCGCTTTCTGCCGCAAGAAGAACCCCACCATCCCGCAGCATTTAACCGACTATATCGTCAGTAAGTTATTCTAATTTATCAAAATTAATCAAAATATTACATTGAATTTTACTAGTGTGTATATATATCATTATCGAACTCTTTTAGGTCATACTGTTATATTAATTTATTTGATAAATTATGATTTACTAAAATTAAATCGAATATTATAATTCATTCATACATTATTGATATTCAATGACTTTGGTATGTTATCATTTTATTAATTTGCATTTTATTAATATTATTATTATCCAGTGTTTCCAATTTTTATTTCCCCTTTTCCCCTCTTCCCTTATTTTCCAATATTCCCCTCAGTGCAAGAATGTGAGGCCCCATTTCTAGATTTTCCCTTTTCCCTCTTCTCTTTATTTTCGCCATTTCAGACTCCATTTTCTCCTTTTCCAGGGAGTTTCCCTGCCAAATGGAAACACTGCTATGAGCCTTATTAATTATGTGACGAAATGATGTTATACATTTTATAGGTGCCTATGTTGAGATCCGCAAGGAAGCCAGAAACAACAAGGACATGACGTTCACCTCAGCCAGAAACCTGCTCGCTATTCTCCGTCTCAGCACTGCACTGGTAAAAATAACTCGTTTATCATAAAATTCCAAATAATTACGTTTTTCATTGAACCGTCTATTATATTTATTATAATTAATATTACGAAAACTTATTATTTTATTTAATTTGAATCGAGGTATTAGTGAAACTGAAAAATTTTCTGATTGGTTATTTTAGGCTCGTCTTCGACTGAGTGACGTTGTCATCAAGGACGATGTCATCGAAGCCATGCGCTTGCTCGAGATGTCCAAGGACTCGCTGAACCACAATGAGCAAAAGAACACGAGGTACCTAACCTATCAACTATTATTATTATTATTATTTATTATTATTATGTTATTTCTTGCACAGGACTGTAAGCGTCACAGACAGGATTTTTGCACTGATTCGGGACTTGGCGGGTGAGAGCAAAGTTGTCCGCATGTCTGCCGTGACGGAACGGGCAACCAACAAGGGATTCACTCCGGCGCAGATCGAGCAGTGCGTCGAGGAGTACGAACAGCTCAACGTTTGGCACGTCAACCAGACACGGACGACACTTACCTTCATCTAAGAGTGTCACTTCGAGCAAGAAGTGAACAACATAAATAAAACACATTAAAATATCAGGCTTCTTGTTCTTCTTGTTTTATGATTCAGCGGCTGAATTTAATTTTTCTTGCAGTTAAACAAAAAATACACGACTTTCTCAACGGTTTACACGGTAATGGATTGCATTTGATTATATCTATCATGTTTGTAAACCAAATTAGTTAAAAAGTGTACTATTATCCAAAAATGTGAGTCTGAACTTAATGCTTTATATGCTGAGATAATAGTTTTTGTTGGAATTAGTAATGAAATGGAGATGTAGCCCTTAAATCGTAATGAAATAGTATATTATTACTAGTTCTATTAATTTGTAGTTTTATTATAGCCTCTGATCTTAATCAAAATAAATATTAACTTGAATGACAATTAGAAACCTGTTGATAATACAAGTGTGTTAATAATGTTTTAATTAGTGGTTTTTTAACGTTTAGTTTAGGTATATGCAGCTCAGTGTTTCCACTTTCAATTTCCCCTTTTCCCGCTCTTCCCTCATTTCCCCCTTTTTACCCTCTGTGCTAGAATACAAGGCTATAGTCCAGTTTTTCCCTTCTCCCTCTTCCCTTATTTTCCCTTTTTCCAGGAAATTTCCCCGCAAAGTGGAAATCACTTGATGCAGTTCATGAAGTTATTCTAATAACTTAGTCTAATCTTTACGAAAATTAATACTAATATTATTATATAATTTAATTGTTAAAGGTAAACCAATATCTTATTGCAAAATAATCTTTTATTATTACATTATGAATTAAAAACGAAAGCAAATAATAATAAAATCAGTAATAATTTATAGTGTAAATATAAATAATGATTTCCGTCTAAATTATTTATTTAATTATTTGTAACTAATTATACATTATTTGAAATAAAATATAATAAATTAATTAAGTTAATGAGTTTGGCAACGCCGGTTTCTTTATCGTCAGCCAACAGCGTTTCAAGAATCTGGAAACTTTGCTCCCGATTTTCCACAATAATAGACACAGACCAAACAAAAATAAAACATAATATACACATCTTTACACTCCTTCCAAACCAAACTCGAATTTTACTTGTGGATCCTTTAATTCTCTTTTAACACAATGGTAACCATGAAAATAAACTACTGAAAGATAAAAAGTTCTATATTGAAACTTTTTTTTTTCCAGCACAAGCTGAAATCTTCTCAGAGAGACAAGGTGAAACAATTCATGGGCTTCACTCAAGCCAGCGAGAAAACGGCCATCGCTTGTCTCATGCAGCACGACTGGAGACTAGAAGTCGCGTCTGATCGCTATTTTCAAAATGCCGACCACTATTTTCGAGAAGCCACACCGACAAGACTACCGCCTGTCGACCGGAAGAAAATCGAGCAGGCCTTTATAACGTACAGAGGTAACATAGTCGCATTGTTTACGAACTAATCAGCTCGTACTAAGTCTAAACCGTTATTGTAGATCCTAGCGAGCCAGATAAAATCCTAGCAGAAGGAGTTATGAGACTTCTCGAGGATTTGAACCTGAGTCCCGATTCTCACTTAGTCCTTTTACTGGTGTGGAAGTTCAAAGCAGCGACTCAGTGCGAGTTCAGCAAAGAAGAGTTCGTTAACGGAATGGCCGAACTTGGGTAAACAAAACATTACATCTTTTTAAAACTGTATATTTTTGAAATAACGTTTTACGCATCTTCCAGGTGTGACAGTATTGAAAAGCTGAAACATAAATTGCCTTCGCTCGAAGCCGAGATCCGAGACCCCGTCAAGTTCAAAGAGTTATACAACTTTACGTTCAATTATGCCAAAAATCCTGGACAGAAGGGACTGGACCTGGACATGGCTATCGCCTACTGGAACATTATTTTGAAATCGAAATTCAAATTACTCGACTTGTGGAGCAAATTTCTTCAGGTGCGTTCTTGTTACGCTAACCCCGATTCAATATAATCTCTGTATTATTTGTGATTAGGAGCATTACAAGAAGTCGATACCCAAAGATACGTGGAACCTGCTGCTCGACTTTGCGCAAAACATTAATGAAGATCTATCGAATTATGATGAAGAAGGAGCATGGCCCGTACTTATAGATGAATTTGTTGAATACGCCCGCTCTACGTTAAAGAAACATTAATTTTTTTTTCTAAAATAAAAACTTGGATTTGAAAGTTTTTTTGTGGAAAGTGTACGCTGCTTTGCTAAAGCTTTGTTTTTTGGCTGTAAATAAATAGAAGCTCGGCAAAAGTCTCGTTAATATAATTTCTCGATAAGCCTCGTTTCACGGATCGTGTTACAATAACTCAATTGAAGTGAATAAATTATAATTTTTACTGGTTTTTTCTCTTTTTCAAAAGTACAAAGTAAATTTTGTGAAGATTTTTCAATTGATTATTAATTAACCTCGTGGCGTATGTGTAATGCAAAGCGTTAAATTCAAAATGGCGGACGGTCCCAACCGCGCTCCGCTTTACGGCCTGGCCGTTATTTTTATCGCATTTTTAGCCAAAGATTTATTTCTCACTCAGCCTGCCCAAGCAGAGTCCAACACAAATGTAGAAAAAGAACTACCTGCTGTGAAATTTAATAAATACATGGGGCCCACATTAAAATTCTCGTTCTGGTAAGGCCTGTCAAACACTGTCTAAACATTACTCAGCGTTTTTGAAAAATTAATTTAATTTGTTTTGATTTTTAGTTATTCGTGAGGCTACCGCAAAGTGTTTGAGCAGTATGAAGCTATTCTTCAGGAGAAGTACCCGTCTTTGGCAGTGGTTGGCGAACATTACCCGCCGCCCGCTTACAAGATGCACCTTGCTCAAGTTCTGGTATATAACGTTTTTAAATGTAATTGCAAATATATAGTTCATCGATACTCAATTGTAACGTTATACTAAATTAAATGTTATTTCGTTCCTATGAACATTAAACGTTATGAACTTTGTTATGAATGCTGTTTTTCAACATCAGTTCAGACTAAATTCTGTTGTAACGTTTGACTAAATTAAACATCATTTCATTCTCTACCAGCATTACAGATTGCAAACTAAAGCACCAGACTGTGTTTTTTAACGTTTGGTTTTGAAAAACTTGTTTTTAACGACTCATTTTTATTGCAGGGAATAAGCAAGATACTGCTCATCATTAGTGTGGTCTCGGGAATCGACCCGTTCACCGTTTTGAACGTGGCGACCCCTTCGTGGTGGACGTGGATGCAGACGAACAAATTTTATGCCTGTCTCATGACTTTCTTCCTGGTCAATGCGGCCGAGAACCAGCTGGTCTCGACGGGAGCCTTCGAGATTACGTTTAACGGTAAAATTTTCATATTATTAAGATATAATGTCCTGCAATATATTGCGGATTTAATTGCGATTTTCTTTTTTACCCGCAGACGTCCCAGTCTGGTCAAAACTGCAGACGGGCCGCATTCCGCAACCTCCCGAACTGTTCCAGATGATCGAAAGTCAGATGCACCTGAGCCCGCCTTTAGATTTAAATCCTTCCCGAGTAGAAGCAAAACTACTGTAACGTTCCCCTCTTTTCCCTTGAGCTGCGGTTAACTTCTGCAACTTCTTTGAATCGTGTCGCGTATGAAGATACCCTTAGAAAGCACAAACTTGTGTCGGGGGGGATCTGAGCTTTTTCCGACTGTCGGTTCAAAGAGAGTTGTCGAACGTTACCTGTCGTCTTTAGCGGGAAAGAAAACGTGAATTGCCGTTTTGTATAATTGTCTTCAACAGTTAGCGAAATAAATTGATGAATTCGATATTCATTCCGTTAAACTAGTCCCCCACCCGTTTTCAGAAACTAAAGAAATACACGTACATCTTTAGTTTGCTCCAGAAAATTTTATATTAATTCAATGCAAATCACTTGAGAGGAATGAAGGTATTATGTCCAAATAGCAGTAGCATGCAAGAACATATAAATGAATATTGTTATTACATTAAGTAATTAAAAATCACCGAATTAGTGTTTCAAGGGTATCAGGTAGCATACAATGAAAACAATACAAGGTCAGGATTCGGAAAAAATTAAAGAATAATAATAATGAAACTGAGTTGTAAATTTAGGAATAAATAAGTCATAAATACTAAAGGATTCTGGCCAATGTTTTTGTTTAGGTTCGTGAACATGCGGTAGGTAGTACAGGGCGTATGCCAAACGCGCGTCCCTCTATAGCGGACACTGATATTAAATCAAATTTTAGCGGTATAAAAACTTCTTTTAAACCAAAATTTTTTAAAAATTTTTTGCATATTTTTAGGGGTAAGTTCAAGTCAGATTTTCATGCCGAAGTATTTTGTACGACTGCCCGTAGTAGAGGGGCTGGTCTTCAGCGGCCGTTTACGCTCGGTTCTCTATAGCGGACATTGTTATTAAATCAACCTCTACATATTTAAAAATTTCCTTTGCAGTAAAACGTTTCTCGAATTTTTTAATGATTTTTAAAAGTATTTCCAAGTGGTACTTTAATATGGAAGTATTTTATACAACTGTCCGTAGTAGAGAGGCTAGTTTGGAGTGGCCGTTTACGCTCGCTTCTCTGTAGCGGACACTGTCATTTAAACAAATTTTACATTTTTCTAAAATTTGTTTGCATGAAAATGTTTGCCGAATTTTTTGCAGATTTTTAGAAGCATTTTCAAGTGGTATTTTAATATAGAAGTATTTTATACGACTGCCCGTAGTAGAGGGGCTGGTCTTCAGCAGGCCTGTAGTAATAGTATAGACCTTATTCCAAAAAGACCTCTGTAGACCACCCCCTCTACTACGGACAGTCGTGTAAATTAACTTTTTCAATGAATCGACTTGAAAATACGTCGAAAAATCGCCAAAAAATCTGAGAAACAATTTGGCACCCAAAAAAATTAAAAATACTAATAAATTGATTTGATATAGGTGTCCGCTATAGTGAGGTGCACGTTTGGAATAGGCCATATGCGGGTTGTAGGGGGTTGTTCAACTCTTTTCCGTAAACATGTTGTTGCGCAGTAACAACAAAGACGATTTCTGTAATGTCATTGTTGTCACTCTTCAGTGTTCAGTTTTCCCTTTTTCCCCTCTCCTTTATCTTTCCCCTTTTCCCCCCTCCCGTGTTAGAATATAGAGAGGTTCTAGATGTCACCTTTACTCTCCTCTCTTCTTTCTTCCCTTTCCAGACCCCATTTTCCCCCTTTTTCAGGGAATTTCCCTACAGAAGTGGGAACACTGTCAGTCTTGTCCCTTTAAATTGTGCTGTGCTGTGGGTTTCCTGGTCATCTTGAAGCAAAACTGTGCAACTTCTGGACTCTTCTGTTTTATAATTACTGACAAAATCTGTGGAGTATACAAATTTCAATCATTTACTTTAGTTATTTTATATTAATATTATTTTGTTTTTATATCAAGTCCTATATAAGATTGCTTAAAAAGGAATCAAATTCAGCACATCGTTTTGGAACCTGATTTTGAATACAGTTACCGCTGTGCAGATTAATTTTTTTTTTCACAGTTATAAATTTTATGTGTGTTCGTATAATTACGAACCTGAATGCAGTCTCAGTTTAGATCATTTATTACGATTCATAAATAATGAAAAAAAATTAAAAATTTTTAGGTCATAACATGGTCTATAAAGTTTGGCTACTCGCATTTATGAAACGTTAGTTGTGTAGTACCTTTTTGGTTTAGCAGTGATTTGGTAAGTTCTATTAAATGAATAGAAAAATTTTGATAAAAAGTCATGTATGTCTGATTTTAACCTAGAGCAACTGTCCGTCTATAGACCCTATTCCAAAAAGGCCTCTGTAGACCACCCTCTCTAGTGCGGACACTCGTATAAAATCATGTTGTCATCAAATGTGACTGAAAAAAAACTCTAAAAATCACAGAAAAATTTGAGAAACATTTCGGCACCAAGAAAGTTGAAAAATATTAACAAGCTGATTTAATATGAGTGTCCGCTGTAGTGAAGTGTGCGTTTGGAATATGCCCTATAGAACCTTAGTCCGCACTTTCTAGACCTAGCAAAATAGGAAACTAAACTTAGCAAAACAGATCCGAAATACTGGATTGTACTGAAATTTTCAGTATGTCTAGATGATTTAATAATATCGATTAATAATTTTTGATAATCCTAGCTCTTTCCTTCATTGTTATCTGCTCGTTATCACCTGTTATGAAGTAATATTCATAATATTTTTGTCAAGTTGCGTACCCGCTCTAGGGATAGAGACTAAACTTAGCAAAACAGATCCGAAATACTGAATTGTACTGAAAGTTTCATTATGTGTGGATGATTTAATAATATTGATCAATGAGTTCCAATCATCCTAGCTCTTTCCTTCATTGTTATCTGCTCGTTATCACCTGTTATGAAGTAATATTCATAATATTTTTGTCAAGTTGCGTACCCGCTCTAGGGATCCCCGTGACTTTTTCAAGTCGTGCGCAAGCGCTTGTATTATTTTCATATAGCGAAATACCAGTTCGCTCCGGTCTGACAAAGTCTCGTGTTCAATGTTGTAACAGTCGGGGGACTGATACTCTCACTCCATGTTGTTGTACGGAACAGTCCTGATTGTGCTTCCAGCACAGCAACATCTCAAATGCGGCTGTGATAATTTTAATCATAGAGAAGCGATAACATAGAAGATATCTCTCAAGCGAGTTGCTGTATTGTTCGTGCGGGGCTAAGGACGTACGTATTAGTTTTATCGATTGTTTGGGTGTAGCTTACTGTCGCATTGCGCAAAAGGGCTAACTACGTACTCAGTAATATAATATTATTATATGTTTTTGTACTTATTCTTATCAGTAGATATGTTATTCTTAGTTCTAGAATTTCACAAAGCAGGATTTATATATAGGTTTTTCTGAAATGAATATAGCCGAAATAGCTCAGTTGGGAGAGCGTTAGACTGAAGATCTAAAGGTCCCTGGTTCGATCCCGGGTTTCGGCAAAACTTTTTTTTCCCAGATTCAACATCTACTTTATTTATTTTATTTTATATAAAGATACCCTTATATTGTATTTATCGTAATTCAGTTTAAATAA
The DNA here is from genome assembly GCA_002872375.1 of Eulimnadia texana. Lineage (NCBI taxonomy): Eukaryota > Metazoa > Arthropoda > Branchiopoda > Diplostraca > Limnadiidae > Eulimnadia > Eulimnadia texana. The sequence goes on along the minus strand of NKDA01000002.1, from coordinate 15,694,391 downwards.
GCATACTCTTCATACAGTTAACTGTTAGAAACTATAGTTAATAATGATATTTTTTTTCTAAAAATACTGTAGACTTCGTATAATGTATTAGTTAAATTTCCATTAAAATAAATTATTTAGTGGTTTCGTGTTGTTCTAAGATTTAAATAATATGATACTATTTACTGAATTTTCAAGGATACGTCCTTTAAGGATTTAACGTCATGTTTTAAATTATCGGAGTCGTATCAGTTTCAAGTCTGGCCTGCAAGTTGTACTTTTCAGTTCGAAGTTCATTGTTCAGAATCAGTACTTTAAAATATCCTATTAAGTACAATAACAGTAATTTTAGTACATCCGATTATGCTATAAACAAACATTAGTATGAATTAAAAAATCTCACTTGCAATAAAAACAAATTCGGACTTTCTCCTCGCATGACAAGCGAAGCGAACCAGACCCTCCCAAATAGAAAACCGGATAATACTGACTAGCCAATTTAAATGCAAATTACAAAACAACAAATCAAATAAGGAAAAAATGAAGAATTTCAATCCAATCTAAAGAAGGAAACTACGTTATTTTATACCAGAATAATTATTATTTTAGTTACAGGCAAGATGAGCGGATACGAGGAAACTAGGCCATTAGACAACAAGCCAGAAACTCGACCCTGTATTAAAAAGACGACCGAGAAAGGATCGCCTGAAAAAGGTCCTGAATTTGATTATAAAATGAATTTAAAATGAATAATTATTTTTATAGCCAAGGACGATGAAGAGGATCCTGATGTCGATGGCGGCTGGGCCTGGATCGTCCTTTGCGCCAACTGCATAGCAAATGCGATTAATTCATGTAAAATTAAATTTCAATATGTCCAGTAATGGTGGTTAGTAAACTAGGCCTGTTTTTAAATACTATTTTAGCACTTTTTTATACCTTCGGAATGTACTATGTCGAGCTACTGGAGGAATTCAAAGCCTCGAGAAGCGTTACAGCCTGGGTCGGATCCCTCAACAACAGTATCTTCATGCTGGCTGGTATGAAATGTTATTCCAATTAAAATACGTTTAGATTTATTACCGCAGTATTTCCCCTTTTCCCTTCTTCCCGTATTTTCCCCCTTTTCCCCCCTCGTTGCTAGAATATAAGGCTGTACTTCTCGATTTGCCCGTTTCCCTTTCCGGACCATATTTTCCCCTTGTTTGCTAGAACGAGGCTATAAGGCTGTACTTCTCGATTTTCCCGTTCCCTTTCCGGACCATATTTTCCCCTTTTTCCCCTTGTTTGCTAGAATGAGGCTATAAGACTGTACTTCTAGATTTTCCCGTTTCCCTTTTCGGACCATATTTTCCCCTTTTTCCCCTTGTTTGCTAGAATGAGGCTATAAGACTGTACTTCTAGATTTTCCCGTTTCCCTTTCCGGACCATATTTTCCCCTTGTTTGCTAGAACGAGGCTATAAGGCTGTACTTCTCGATTTTCCCGTTTCCCTTTCCGGACCATATTCTCCCCTTTTCCAGGAAATTTCCCTGCGAAGTGGATAACACGAGCTAGTTCTTAACGGTCAACAAACTAGCAAATGAACATTAGATGGTTTTATTTTAATAACTAAACTACAAATTTTTAATGATTATTTATTCGTGTATATTAATCATGTTTTATTATTTGATTTCTAGGTCCGTTAGCGACTATGATCATGAACCGTGTCGGAAACCGAGTTACAATCATTCTAGCTGGAATCGTGGCTTGTATCGGATACGTTCTCAGCAGCTTCGCACCCAATTTAGAAACCCTGTTCCTCACCTACGGTTTAATTGCAGGTTTAAAAAAAAATCATATTAAATACTACAAAATCCTTATTATTAAACTTATATTTGACTGGAAATAGCGTTCGGATCCTGCCTGAATTACACGGGATGGGTCATCACTCTGGGTACGTACTTCAAGAAGAAGTACGCAGTAGCGTTCTCTGTAGCGCAGATGGGAGTTGGAATCGGAATGTTTACGCTAGGACCTTTATTTAAAACATTTATTACTGATTACGGCTGGAGGGGATCGTATTTGATCAGTGGAGCTGTAGCTCTGAACCTGAGCGTTTGCGGTTCGCTAGTTTTCCCGCAGCGTGGAGCGCGAAATCTGAAACAGCGCAGAGTTCCAAGCGATTCGGAAACGGGTAAAGAACTGTTGAAAACAGAATCGAAAACGGATGAACTTTACGACAAACTGACGATGCATTCCATGATGCGAGATTCCAGAGCTTGGTTCCTGAATATTTCCTGCTTTTTCTGGCTGATGGCTACGATGATCGTCTACGTCCTAATGCAGGATTTTTCTTATTCGCGTCGTCTGCAAGATTTCTACATGTACACCTTTTCCGCTATGGGAGTTGGTGATCTGCTCGGACGGTTGAGTATCGGACCGATCATCCAGAAATTTCAGTTGAATTCAGTGCTGGTCAGCATGGTTTCGCAGTTCGCCTGCACCCTGGCTATCCTTTCCTTCCTGGTTATCTTCGACGGATACCAGATGGCAGCACAGGCGTTCGTCTTCAGTATTACGTACGGGGTGCAGTGCGTAGGGCTGGCCCTGGTTCCAGCCCACATCTTCGGACAAGATAATTTAAGTCTAATATTTGGGTTCAACATGTTCTTCTGCGGTGCTGGAACGCTTTGCGGACCTCCTATTGCAGGTATGTAATCTAGACATCAAGTTTTATAAATGAAATTAATTAAGTATTACTTAATATTTGAAGGTCTCATCGTGGATTTGACCGGCAGCTACGACGGAGCTATAGGTTTTGCAGCGGTTTGCGAGCTTCTTGGCGCGGGGCTTCGGTTCTTTGCTTCGTCTGCTACAAACGACAGTTACGGAGAAATTTACAGATCGCAGAAATATGAACTTTCCACACACGTTTAGCTGAATACCGCCCCCTACGTTTTAATGAATTGCTAAATATTATTTTCGGGTCCTAAAAATTTGTTGATAAGGTGATTTGAAAGTGCTGGAAAAGGCATATATTCCATGTTTTGGTACAGGAAAATGATTTTGTGTTGAATGAATGCGTTCTGAAATACTCGTTATAGGTTTAAAACGGTTTGAAAAAGTATAGACTATTATGCGAACGAATTTTTTGAATGAAATACAAGAGTTATGTACAGTTTAATAAAAATGAGTTTACTAGAAAGTAAGATATGAATTTATGTTCGATTAATAATTATTTTAGGATCAGCAGCCATTTATTCCAGAATAAATTGCCAATCTGGTGTAAACCATACATACTCGTTATAGATTTGAAACGGTTTGAAAAAGTATAGACTATTATGCGAACGAATTTTTTGAATGAAATACAAGGGTTATGTACAGTTTGATAAAAATGAGTTTACTAGAAAGTAAGATATGAATTAGATTAATAATTATTTCAGGATCAGCAGCCATTTATTCCAGAATAAATTGACAATCTGGTGTAAATCATACAGTGTGTAAAGATCTACTTTTACTTTTATTAGTACTATTACAGCAGTAACAAGAGTAGTAGCAACAGTAGTAATAGTACTAGTGGTAGTAGTAGCAGTAGTAGTAAGAAATAGTTCTCCATTTCTTTTTTTTCCGACCACCCAGCGCTTTTCTTTACACTTCAGTGGCCCCCATAACTAACCTTTAAGCCCGCCCAAAATGGCCGACCTTCCTTTCGAAGTATCGCTGCAGAACTGGTCTTAAAAACAGAATATCATAATTATTTCCATTAATAACTACAAAATTCTCTATGAACTTTCTAAAACATTAACTCCAGTAAGATTTTTCAATACTAATTCGCTTCTATATTTATTTCTGTATTAATAAAATGACTTTTAACGTAAGCAGAATGTGCACAGGTGAGTGGTTAGAGCCGAAGTTATAAGTAGGGGATGAAAACTTCATTCAGGTATCGCTTCTCGGCCTTTTGGCTAAGATCAAAGTGTAGTATCTGTTCTTATCAGCTTAATATCTGATACGGGCCCTACATGGGCCCCAGAATATTAAACTGATTTTTGGAAACCGGGAGAGTTCTGGGGCTTGCTCCGACTCTCCCACGGGTTGGCCCGGTATTGCACTACCTCCGGGATCGGCCCACTCCCTCACAGGGGAGGTTTTATCAATGAATATAAATTGTATGACTTGTCTGAATCCACATTCCAACCTAATGTTCACGCTGATATTTATACTCTGTTACAGTAGTGCTTCCATTTTCAGACAACTGTATTCCCTAAAAGGGGAAAAAGTTTTCCCTCTCTTTCCAACGTTTGCTGATGTGCAGTTTTCCCCCTGTACACTGTCTTCTCTTTCCCCATTCGCGAATCTCTTTTTTATGGCTTCTAATGGTTGTTTAAACAGTTTGAAGGTAAAATAAACATTTAAGTTACAAATTTCATTTTCCATCTTCCCTCATTTTTCCCTTTTTGAGGGGATTTCCCTCAAAAGTGGAAGCACTACACAACAGATGTATATTCTTCATCTGTGCTTACGTGCGGGAAATTTAGAGATGCGGACCTCTTAGTGTATCACAATATCTTTGCATAGGAATATTAGGCTTCACCTGTGGGTACTTCTTACTTCATAGCTCGTAGTATCTCCAGGGCCGGATCTGAGCCTTTCTGGGCCTATGGCTTAAAGCTGAAGTGGGTCTACCAGATACTTCAAAAAATTCATCAACATGTCAAGTCTAGCAGTTTACCAGGCCTAATTCCATGTCCGGGCCCGTGGCTCGTCGCCATACTGGTCCATAGGGAAGTCCAGCACTGAGTATCTCTTCTTATTGCTTTAGTTGATCGAGTCACTGGACCACAGTATAATTTTTCATTTATTCACTTTTGCACATCCTGAAAAATATACAATTATTTATTGCTTACGTTTCGTTACAACTTGTATCGATCTTCAGTTCAGTTCCATTTGTTCAGCGTTGTCTGGGCTATTTTCCAAAGGCCATCATGCTAACATGTACTTGAAATAATATTTTCAGTTAATATGTAAGTAATAAATTTTCTGTGTAAAGTTTATGTTGCTTAATTGTTCGTCATAGTAATAATAATTCTTATATATATTTTCATAATTAATAATAATTTTAATTATATTTATTATTTTATTATATTACATATTATATCATATATATAATAATTAATAATAATAATATCATAATAATGAAATAATTCATAAGTCTTCACTTTGCCTGTTATTAAAGGTTCCATTCTCTTACTATGGTATTTTTATTACTGATCTTGATAGATTTTAATCTTATAGATCAAATATTTAGATAGATATTTGTATATAGATTATATATATATATACATATATATATATATATAATATATATAGCCTAATTTATACTAATTATAATTGACCTAATTTATTTGTTCATTATATATATATATAATATATATAGATATATATATAATCTATATATATATTTATATATTTATAGATATTTGGATAGATCTTATAGATAGATCTTGATACTTATTTCATTTATATTTTATTTATGCTACACAGACAGTGCTCGACTAATGATTCATTTGTCATTTTATAATTAAATCAGTACACATAATAAATTAAGAATTGAGATCCATTTCCAGACTTGAAGTGAACCGAGCTTATTTTTATCTGTCCCAGAAAAATCATCTTGTCAGTGCTGATTTACAAAAACTGTAATAAAAAAAGAAGGAAAAGAATAAAATAAATCATTGATACATTTTTCACAATTGATTTATGATAATAAAATAACAAATTGTTGTTCAATCATAGTTTTAGTTATTTATTATGTCTGATTTGAACTTGAATGTACCGACTAAGTTTGCATTTGAAATTTGAATTAACCGCCGTTTGCTTAGAACGCCTTTGGTCACGTGACTTTTTTTTTGACAACAACAAACATGGCGACGAACTCGTCTTCGTCAATAGAACCGGTCATTCGAAAACAAATTCTCTCACTGCTACACAAACGAAATAAAGTCGAAACAGCACCTTATGCCGACATCACAACCTCTTGTGAGTTAATTTTGCCGAAAAGTTTAAGCCTATCGCTAAGTTTAGTCGAGTTCGATTGCCAGCGACGAAATATGCTCAGCATAAAAGATTATTTATTGTTAAATGGGATATGCCTATTTCGTCGAATAGTTGATTAGTAATGTTTCTACAGATTGTAGGCTCTTTGAAATTGTTTCCGAGCTGAAGCACGATGTCCTGCAGCTGACGATCCAGAACGAGAAGCTTCGGCAGGAAAACATACAAGCGCAGTGCTCTGCGGGAACAACTGACGGCAAACCCAATGAACGGGTTCTTGTAAGTCCCATCATAAATGATAACGTTTTATATAATTATTATTTTTTGAATTATTAGGCACTCGAACAAAAGTTGTTTGCCGTTCAGGAAGAGTTGACAAGCCTGCATAGGAAGAAAAGTGAAAATGCTCAACAGCTGATTGACCTAAACACAAAACTGCAAGAAAAAGAGCGAGAGCTTCTGCTGAAAGATACAAAGTATACAAAGTCATTCATTGATTCATTCGTGCACTCGTTCATTTGTTCATTCATTCTTACACTCTTTCATTCAGTCAGTCGTTCATTCACCTCATTCATTTATTCAAGCACGTATTCGTTCACATATTCTTGCACTCATTCATTCATTCAACTAATTCTATCTTTCCTTACTGATCTAGACTGCAAGAAGCAGACACCATGATAGTCTCGTTAAAACGCGACATGAAACAAATGGAGGTCCAGATCTCGGAACTCGAGTCTGCCAACATCGTACTGCGTGATGAGTACGAAGCCCTGCAGATAACGTTTGCTTCGGTCGAAGAAAGGGCCAACAGACTGCAGGTTAATTCATATCAGAAATGTATATTTTCTACCTTGTAATTATTTAAGTTGTATTAATTCAGTCAGAGAATCGGGACCTTGTAGATCGGTTGATGAACATCAAAACGCAGGACGCCGACGTGCTGAATCGAGAGAACGAATTCTTCTTCAAGTAAAACTACAAAACCTTTATTTAGTCAGTCTCTCACTATAATTAATTAATTTTTTGTATCGTTATTATACTGATACTTTTATTTATAGACTTGAGTGAATAGGGCTTTTCAATATTGTTTGAATTGTGTAGGCAAAAGCAGGCTCGAATGCAGCGAGAGCTGGAAGAAGCGGCCAAAGAAGTGAAAGTAATCAATCCAGAACGATTTTCACAAGACTTACCGGCAGCGGCCCTTTCTTCGTCAGTGCCCAGCATTGCTCAGACGAATTTTGTAGGTGCACAGAGCGTAAATCAATAAAAATGTCGCGGCATTTAATCTTTTGTTCCGTTTTCATTCTCTTTTGTTTTTGACTGGACGATCGTAAAAGTCTTATCGTTTGTTGGTTGTGTATAACAGGATGCCCACGAGGGTGAAGTGAATGCCCTTCGTTGGAATTACAATGGCAAACTACTAGCTTCTGGGGGTGGAGATAGGAAAATAAAACTCTGGGAAATAAATCAAAGTATAAAATTTCTATTTTTCAATTTTGCCTTAATAAAAGCCATAAAATGTTTTTTTTTGTCATTTTTAGATTCACAAGTCTGCAGAGGGACGTTAACGGGCAGTAACGCCGCGGTCACCTGCGTCGAGTTCGACACTTCGGGAAACCTCATTCTCGGGGCCTCGAACGACTACGCCACGAGAGTGTGGAACGTCGACGACCACCGCTTGCGAGTAAGTTTTAAAAAAATTACAAGTTAGAGTTAAGTAAATAGTGAAGGAAAGTTTTTTTTTTAAAACTGGTTTATTTAGCACTGGGTTTACAAAAAAAGAGAGAGAAAACATAAACGAGGAACATTTATATACACACTACACAAAAACTGGCAAAATTTTTCTGTGGAACTTGTGAACGTTATTGCACACACTAAGAAAGTCTGAAAAAATTGCGTTATTATGGTATGCCAAATAATTTGCAAAAAAATTGCACGTCCAGAAGATTGCAAAAATTGATCCCAGGTTTAAAGCTTGTAAGTGGTCCCGACACCTCGTCCCGCAGCGACTTCGTAGAAGGAGGGTTTGGCTGTTTACCTTTAACATCTCAGTTGTAAAATACAAGAGATGAAAAAGTTTCTTTAAAAAAATGGGCCATCTTCCTATGAAGTCGCGTTGAGATTTTGTTTAAAAAATAATGAAAATTTAAAGGCGTCGTGGGTAGTTGTTGCCGTAGAGTTGATGCAAACTACTCATGGCCGCTTCAGTCATGGCGGTGAAGTCTTCCTGAACTTTGGCGCCTCGTTTACGCTGCCAGATGTAAGTGCAAGCGATGATGATGACCAACTGGGCTGCGAGGAACAAAGCTCCAGCGATAATCAGACCGATGGTGTTGGCGCAGCTTCCAGAAATGTCCTGGCGAATGAAGACTTCGCGCAGCGTCGAGTTGGTTTCAGCGGCTTCGTTGAGTACCGTGTAGAAGTTTGGCGAGTTTTGGTTGTTTTCTGCGGTCTGGGTAGCAGGATTGAACTTATCGACGATCTGAATAGTTTTCACGACGAGCAGTTCCTCCTCTTCGGCCTGGCGACGCTTCCTGCGGCCGTAAGAGTCGACGTTACGCGTGTCGCCGGTGTAGTCGACGATGTCGCAGCGGACCGGCTCGCAAGTGGGCAGACAGGGAGTGACCAGAGCGCGGAACTGCACCAAGTCCGACGTCGGGAACTTGAAGGCGTCGAAACCAGAGACGAGGATTTTGCTGCTCTCGAAGGACTTGTCGACGGGACCCATGATGGTGTGGTCAGTAGGACAGCCGTGGTCGTCGACGAGGAGGATTTCGTTGACGCCGCCAGCGTCGAAAGCGACCAGGTTGCGAACAAAGATCTCGTAAGGACTGTTCTTGTCGACGATCTCGAAGCGTAGGTCCAGGGAGTCTCCCACTTGAGCCGCGGTCAGATCCTTGCCGTCCTTGGACGTGACGCGCATGATGACGTTGGGCGAATCGACGACGGCTTCTTCGGTGATCATCGGCAAGTTGTCGTTCTTGATCTCCAGGTTCACTTGGTTGGAGACGCTCTTGTTGCCCAAGTCGTACTGGCAGTGGACGGAGAGACCCAAATCAGCGCTGGTGACGATGCGATCGTGGTGCTGGAGAATGATCTCGTTCGAATAGCGACCCACGCCGTCGTTACGCACGTTGCAGTCGATGTCGTTGTGAGCCATACGTAGTTCGAACTCCAGACTCGCCGTAATGTCGTTAACGCACGTCGCCGGACTGCCTTTAGCGTAGATTTTACCGTTGAAGATTTTGCTGGTCTTGATCTTGGCCACCATGTCGCCTGAACGGCAATCGATGGTGACGTTGTAGCAAGAACTCAGTTCGTAGGTGGCAGCACCGGCGATCTCCAAAAAGGGTTCCTGAAATTCAATCAAATTTAAGTTTATTAAATTTTAGTGTAATTTTTTTTATGAGCGTTAAGTTTTCGTGACTTTTCTTTTGTTTGTTTTGAACGTTTTGATCGTCGTAAAAGCTTTTCCCATGAATCAACTCGAGTGTAACAAAATTGCTGTAATTATTTTAGTTCAAAAAGTTTTGCGACGAGCAGACTTGAAGCAAATAGAATTAGTTTTAAATGTAGCTTACCTGGATGTGGGTGAGGGTGGCAATGGCGTGATGGCTCAGACGGCAGACATTCTCGCCAGTGTCACCGTAGTCGAAGGAGTGGCATCTGTAAGGGGCAGTCAGACAGAGCTGGCGACAGTCGTCGATGGAAGCAACGTCCTGGAACACTGAGTCGACGGTCTTGAGGATACGGCCGTCGAGTTTCTGGAACTCGCATAGCTTAACGGGATCGTCGACGCAATTGTTTTCCAGATACTCGGAACTGAGCGACGCTTTGAAGGCACCAGTACCGGACATTGTGTGACGGTCCATGTCCGACAAGCGGCAGTCGCCAGTAACGTTATTGAAGTTAGCAGATCTGTAAAAACAAGATTTTAAGTTGTGAAATATTTATAGGAGATGTGAACATATGTTGAGATAATTTGTATAAGTTGTGTGGTTTTCCCATTTAAATTGTGTGGGAAAAAGTGAACGACCTTGTGCAAGGTTGCTTACGAGGAAAAGTCTGTAAGCGCCAAACGCAACACATGGCGTGAAGACGCCACGCAAAAGTGCGTTGACTTTTTTCCTCACGCAGAACTCTACGGAATTTCTCGAAACCATTGTTGCGTGAGAAAGAGCCAGCGTTTACACCGATTGATTGGTTGATTACATCTGGAAAAAAAAGCCCAGGCTTTGAAGTGAAGAAATTTTACCTGCAGATGAATTCACGTTCTCCCATGCAGAGTTCTTGGCAGGCCGTGCGAGTCGCGACGCGTCGCCTGCGCTTGGGGACGATTTCCAGTTCGTAGCCCTGGACCCTCTCGAAGGCCCAGGCGCGGTTGCAGAGCGTCGCGGCACCGACAGGTTCAGCGCGGCTCGACGGTTTGCGCAGGGCCTCGGGTTGACCGCTGGGATTGATGCGCAGGGCTCCGCGGCTGTCGGTCACCGACTCGACCGGATCGGCCGGCGGAGTGATGCGTAAGCAGTTCTTTTGGACGTACATTGTGAAGACGGGGAACTGAGAAGAGGACAAAGCACCTGCGCAAACAAAACGTCATTGAAAGTTGATGAAAGGTCTTAAGAGCGATTTTTGAAGAATCATGAAGGAATCTTGAATCTTACCGGGTACCATGTCGGCGTTGGATCCAAAGAGAACACAGAGCCCAGTCTCGTAGTTGATTGATCTGCACGTGTCGTTATTGCGGCACGTCTGAATGCAGTCTGTCAGCATCAGAGTCCCCGGCTGAGAGTCTAACATGTCGGCTGGGGCCGAGAAGACGTAGCCGGTGATCAGTTCGAACGTTACGCTGTCCGGCGAACAATCGAACGCCGCGAAAGGAGACGCGGCAACGGCGGCGGGCGAAGTGTTGGACACGATGCTAGTCTCCTCGTCGATGTCGGTGGTTTGTGAAAATACCGACGGTGTCATCGATAGACCGAGTATCGACATAGAAAGTACTATCGATGCAAATCTCGCCATTTCTTAAGCTCGGTTTCCTGTAATGCAAATAATCGATTCCTGATTCTTGCTATGATTCGTAGATTCTTTTCATTAAGCAATATTTTTATAGCAATTTGATTGCAATTAAGATGTTCTTAATCTTGATTAGCGAAACATGTTTTTTTGGGTGCTCGGACGCACATGAAGCGTGGAATTAGTGATTCGTTCCAGTCATTAATCGAGATTGTGTCATATTTTACTTTAATTGGACCGCACTGAGTGCCAAGGACACTTTTGAAGTAACAGAATAAGTAATAGTAACACTAGATGATAATATTTTAGGAAACGTACCTGTTTAGTATTAAGATTGAACTTCGATTCTCCGTAAGCTGCTCGATTAATCGATTCTGAATATCACTATCGGTTTAAGTTGGCTTTTTTCCAGAATAGAGAACCGAAAGTAAGATCCCAGTACTTGCTACTCGAGTACTGGAAGTTCTTACTTGTTCGGAAGCCGGCTCTGAACTGACCATCAACCGGCAGTGCACCTTCTACTTAAAGGCCACAGAGCTTCTCGCGTTTCGGACTATCGCTTCTTCCCTTTTTTCCCCCGCTACCTTCAAGTATATTTTGCTGGACAAAAAGTTTCTGGAGAAAGCCCACCCCCACCTCCCTCACTCCTCACTCCCTCACTCCTCACTCCTGACCAAACCGCGGGACTTTCAGTGTGATGGTCAAGGTTGCGGATGTCTTCCCCAAGAAATGCCTCCGAGGCAGCAATTGCGTTTCCGACCCCGGCGGTGTGGCTCCGCGTGCTTGAGGTCTTTTACCTCCCGTGCACCGGTTGTCCACCCGGGTCTCCTGTTTTAAATTTTTCTTCAAGCATTTTAGCATTATTACTATTAGCTTTTTCTTGAGACGGAATAGAGAAAACAGCTGACGTGCTTAGGTGAAAAGAGGGGGGGGGGGTCTTTGATAACACGTGAGTTTTTTTTAAAGGTTTTGGATTGTTATATTTGTTTGTATTAGCTGGATGTGGCGAAGATTACTGGTGCGTATCGATATTATTGAAAACGGTATCGATATTAAGCAAACGGTATGAGATTAGTTATGACTTACATAGAGATTACTGGTATAACTGTTTCTTTGTATCAAGCGGGGTTATGATTACAGATTCTTGATTCCAGGACTGTGATTCTTGTGATTCTTGACTTGTGAATCTCGGAAGTAGTAGCCAACCTGCGAAACAACCGGAGGGAGCGTCAGAAATGACGGAAACGGATTTTCCCTCAAGAATATTTTCTAGACCCGTTAACGCTTGAACGTCAAATAATATTTCATCCAATTACATTTAAGTAACCCAGGATCTAGTCTTCGAATTTGAATGCGTCTAGAATAGTATTTCATCAAATTACATTTAAGTAACCCAGAATCTAGTCTTTCCAATTTGAATGCGTCTAGAATAATATTTCATCAAATTACATTGAAATAACCCTGGATCTAGTCTTTGGATTTTGAATGCTTCTAGAATACTATTTCATTCAATTACATTTAAATAACCCAGAATCTAGTCTTTCGAATTCGAATGCGTCTAAAATACTATTTCATCCAATTACATTGAAATAACCTAGAATCTAGTCTTTTGATTCTGAATGCGTCTAGAATAATATTTCATCCAATTACATTTAAATAACCCAGAATCTAGTCTTTCGAATTTGAATGTGTCTAATCCTGTGAACGGTTGACCATGTTTCCTAACAGATTCGATTGTTGTAGAGTATTACGTTTGTCTTTGTAAAAATTTTTAAAAAAAAGTTTGGAAGTGAGGGTTGTAGTATTGTGTTTGTAAATCTAGGTGTCACGCAGAGAGGTTTGTATTAAGAGACGGTTTAAACCGTAATGTTTTGCACTGGTCATTCTAACGGCAGATATTAATGATGATAATTAGAGCTGCAATCATTGTCTCATCTAACCCGGGCAAAACTATTCAACACGCTCCAAACCAACAGAAGAATAACTTCGAGATACAATAACGAGATAGTAATTTAGATAAATAGCAATAAGAAAACAATAGAGGCTGTTTGTTCAAACCATAAGAAAGTCTAAACAATCCTTTAATGTGTAACTACTAAATTGTACTTCATTTGAATATGCATTTGGTATTCGTTATTTTATTCAATGTTTCCCGTTTTTCCCCTCTTCCCTTAGTTTTCCCTTTTCCCCCTCCGTGCTAGAGTATAATGGGCTGTACCTAGATTCTCCCTTTTTCAGACCCCATTTTCCCTTCCGTGCTAGAATATAATAGGCTCTACCAAGATTTTCCCTTTTTTAGACCCCATTTTCCCCTCCGTGCTAGAATATAATAGGCTCTACCAAGATTTTCCCTTTTTTAGACCCCATTTTCCCCTCCGTGCTAGAATATAATAGGCTCTACCAAGATTTTCCCTTTTTTAGACCCCATTTTCCCCTCCGTGCTAGAATATAATAGGCTCTACCAAGATTTTCCCTTTTTTAGACCCCATTTTCCCCTCCGTGCTAGAATATAATAGGCTCTACCAAGATTTTCCCTTTTTCAGACCCCATTTTCCCCTCCGTGCTAGAATATAATAGGATCTACCTAGATTTTCCCGTTTTCAGGTCCCATTTTCCCCTCCGTGCTAGAATATAATAGAATGTACCTAGATTTTCCCTTTTTCAGACCCCATTTTCCCCTCCGTGCTAGAATATAATAGACTGTACCTAGACTTTCCCTTTTTCAGACCCGCATTTTCCCCTCCGTGCTAGAATATAATAGGCTGTACTTGGATTTTCCCTTTTTCAGACCCCATTTTCCCCTCCGTGCTAGAATATAATAGGCTGTACTTAGATTTTCCCTTTTTCAGACCCGCATTTTCCCTCCGTGCCAGAATATAATAGGATGTACCTAGATTTTCCCTTTTTCAGACCCGCATTTTCCCCTCCGTGCTAAAATATAATAGGCTGTACTTGGATTTCCCCTTTTTCAGACCCCATTTTCCCCTCCGTGCTAGAATATAATAGGATGTACCTAGATTTTCCCTTTTTCAGACCTCATTTTCCCCTTTCCCAGGGAATCTTCCTGCAAAGTGGACAGACCGGTTTTATTATTATGTTTTACTGGGATTCTTGATTCTTGATTCTTGATTCCTTACCAATGATTCCCAATCAAGCGTGTGATTCTTGAGTTTTCACACCTGAATCGCCGTAGGGATTCCTGGAAGGATTCTTTTGTGAATCTTGAACATTATTCTCTTTGTGTTTGTGAATTCGGCAGTGCGTAAAAATGTGATAATTTGATCATTTTTCTGATAACTCCATTTTGTGTGGCGGAAAATTATCGAAAAACATATTTCTTCCTCTCGTCACCGTAATTAATTTTTTCTTCATTATGCAGTAAATTAGTCATTTGAACAAATAGCAAAATAATTTACTACTATAAATTATTACTTACTATTATAACTTATTATATTATATTATTATATTATAACTGTTATCATTTTTTCTTCATTATGCAGTAAAATTACTCGTTTGATCAAATAGCAAAATAATTTATTACTATAAATTATTACTTACTGTTGTAACTTATTATATTATACTATTGTATTACAACTTTTATAATATTTTCTTCATTATGCAGTAATTACTCATTTGATCAAATAACAAAATAATTTACTACTATTATTATTACTTACTATTATAACTTAGCTTAAGTCTCTGTCAAACCTTACTATTATCCAGGGTTAATAAGCAAGTTGGTTAATGTGATAAATCATTATTAACTTACTATTATGACTTAGTTTAAGTATCTGTCAAACCTTACTATTATCCAGGATTAATAAAGAAGTTGATTAATGTGATAAATCATTATTAACCCTGGTTAACAGTGTATTATTACTATTTCTTTAAAAAAAAAGTTTGTGTGGTCTGAAGTTTTGTCAAGGGGTCCGAAACTTGCAATAATCTTCGTACACCTAGCTCATGTTATCACTGTTATCAACCTGTGATCTCTATGTTATCTCCGTGTTATCATATGTTATCAAATAATCTTCCTACACTTTTCCTCGTATCAACCTGGGATCTCTATGTTATCTCCGTGTTATCATATGTTATCAAATAATCTTCGTACACTTTTCCTCGTATCAACCTGTGATCTCTCTGTTATCTCCGTGTTATCA
The DNA here is from genome assembly GCA_002872375.1 of Eulimnadia texana. Taxonomy (NCBI): domain Eukaryota; kingdom Metazoa; phylum Arthropoda; class Branchiopoda; order Diplostraca; family Limnadiidae; genus Eulimnadia; species Eulimnadia texana. Next base: position 15,679,201 of record NKDA01000002.1, on the reverse strand, counting down.
TATGTTATCAAATAATCTTCGTACACTTTTCCTCGTATCAACCTGGGATCTCTATGTTATCTCCGTGTTATCATGTGTTATCAAATAATCTTCGTACAACTTTTCCTCGTATCAACCTGTGATCTCTCTGTTATCTCCGTGTTATCATATGTTATCAAATAATCTTCGTACACTTTTCCTCGGAGTTTCGGACCCCTTGAGTTTTGTAGTGAATAACCGGAAAGGCCATGTTCCTATTGCGTCTTGTGGTCTCTGGAGTCCTGGCGTTCGTTTGCCTCGACTTAAAATTGTATAAAAATTTATTAAAATTATTAATAATTATAATATTAGAAGCACTTCATACAACTCTTGATTCTATAATTAATAATATAATATGTATATTATGCTAATTTAAAGAAAGATATACAATCAAATATCAGTTAGGATTTTTTTAATGCTGTAAGTCAATAAATTAATGAACTAACCAATAAAATTAAATAATTAATTATTGTCGCAAATATTTAGACTACGTTTTGAATTTATGTATTTATTAAATTATGTTAAAAAATTAATTAGTAATAATAAAATTAATTACCAATCATTAGTGCTGTTAATAATTCACTGAATGAACGAATGAAATTAAATTATTTTTGTCGCAAATAATTACTGTATTAAATATCGGATTTATGTGTTTTATTAAATTGGATTGAAATATTAATTAATAATAATAAAATAATTACCAATTAATATGAGATAATTTTAGTAGGAAATATTTAAAGTATTAAATATCGCATCTATGTGTTTTATTAAATTGTGCTAAATTGTAATTAATTACAATAAAATAATTAGCAATTAATAATGCTGACAATTAATAAATTACTGTATTAAGACATTAAATTAGATTTTTTGTCGCAAATATTTACCTTATAAATATTAAATTTATGTATTTTATTCAATTGTATTGAAATATTAATTAATAATAATAAAATAATTAGCAATTAATAATGCTGATAATCAATAAATTACTGTATTAAGACACTCAATTAGATTATTTTGGTCGCAAATATTTACAGTATTAAATATTGCATTTATGTGTTTTATTAAATTGTGCTGAAATATTAATTAATAATAATCAAATAATTACCAATTAATAATGCAGGTAATCAATAAATTACTGTATTAAGACACTCAATTAGATTATTTTGGTCGCAAATAATTACGTTATAAATATCGGATTTATGTGTTTTATTCAATTGTTTTGAAATACTAATTAATAATAATAAAATAATTAGCAATTAATAATGCTGATAATCAATAAATTACTGTATTAAGACACTCAATTAGATTATTTTGGTCGCAAATAATTACGTTATAAATATCGGATTTATGTGTTTTATTCAATTGTTTTGAAATACTAATTAATAATAATAAAATAATTAGCAATTAATAATGCTGATAATCAATAAATTACTGTATTAAGACATTGAATTAGATTATTTTTATCGCAACTATTTACGTTATAAATACTGAATTTATGTATTTTATCAAATTTGAAAAAAATAATAAAAACAAACAGGAAAAGTGTTTTTCGGTGGAAAATATTGCGAATTCTGCCTTACGGCGTTTGTATTCGGAAGTTTCTGAATGGGATTGAAAGAGTTGCGGTCAAGTGGCTTCCGCCATTATCCAACTTTTCATTGTGTCGCATTCCTTGATAACACTAATAATAATAAGTTTTATCATCGTCACTTAAGATTATAGTTCAACAAGAGATCCGCAAAGTCGTTGGGAACTGCTTAAACGAGGATTGTGCGAAAAATTCCCAACGTTAAAAAAAGTGCAGAGGAGTGATAACCCGTTAGAATCGTGATTCCCGTATAAGATTTGTGTGTAAATCCATGGGAAAGGTCAACAGGAAATCTACAAGCTTTCCCAGAGATTTAAGAATCTTAATTCTTCTTTGATTAACTTACATTGTAGACTATTAATTTAGTAATTATGGTATCTCGTGCGGGGACTTGACAATTATAGTTTCGTGTCAGTTTTGTTAGTTGTAATGTCCAGTTTCAGGTTCCGTTTCTTTCATTAACTTTCGTTTAATTGTTTTAATGGAAGTTTGCTTTTTCGTGTCCGAGTCCTCGGGCGGAATTGACTTTTGTTAATAACACGTGTGAACGGCAAAACTTTTTTTTGCCCAGAGTTGAATTGAAAGTTAATGCAATAATTTGTGGGAAAATGTGTTAACAAGCTCTAGTTGTGTTTGCGTGCGATATTTTAGAGTTTTATAGATTAGACTAGAAAATACTAAGTTATTGTGTGCGAAGGACGTCCCGTGGTAGTCGCTGGAACGAGTCGTTCTCCCCGCGAGATCTCGTCTCGGAATCTGTGGTTCCGTGTTGTGTTTGTATGTGTGGCAGTATGTTTTGTATCACTGGATGCAGATTTTTTCTCACCCCTCGCTGATTCAAGGCCAGCTGAATCTTCTGAAGGTCTCGGAAGAATGTCTGGAAACATCCCGAGAAGTCGAAGTCGCTGAGCAGCGGGAAAAGTCGCTCGAAGTCTTCCCGAAGACTTGTTGATCGTCTAAGTTTGCGTGGAGTTGTGTTCATGTGACAACAAACGCGAAAATCAGGTTTATTTCATTTAAAAAAGATATTTTAAAGTTAAAATGTTAGGTCTGAGATTTCGAACACTCGGGTCCTGCGTTTTCCCTCGGTCCACTGATACTTGGTTTCGGTATGCAACCTGTGGTTTGAAAAGTAAGAAATTCATCCGTCAGTTAGCAGAAGACCACAAAGCAACCTTGGTAGAGTTCAGTCCCATGTTCTCAGAACATCCCGACTCCAAGGAACAAAGCCGGTATCTTTCCCGCTGCCCGAGCTAGGATCGGGACGAGTACCTCGAGTCCCGATTCCTGCAATATTCCCTACAGTGTCTTTACCACTGGCTTCGAAATGACAAATAAAGTTAACTAATCATTATTTCCGTCTGTAAAAACTCAATAAAGCATGAAAACCACAATGTATGGGTACCTCAGTGGTACACTGACATCAGGTGGAGTGTACCTTCTTGAAGAATTAGATTTGCTTAACCCCAAAGTTGTAATCAGTTTTGAATCCCCGGACGGATTTACTTTTGTAGTCCTGTATAATTTTGGTTTTGGTTTTTTTCCCACGACTCTAACGCTATGTTAACTCATTATCATTTGTTTTCCCCATTTCTTGGTGCCATTGACATGAGCTGAAACCAACATGGCGGCGCGCTGTTGAACCCGCGGCGTTGCCAAATGTTTTTTTTTACTTCTTTACTGAAACAACCTTTACAAATTATTCTGCATTAGCATTGGAACTGCTATTTTTTAATCTGAATAAGAGTTTGCGGTCGTCATTTTCCCACGTAGATTTGTTGTTATTGTGAATAGAAAGTAATATTAAAGCAAAAGTATTTGTATCGCTTTAATGAATTGAGCCGTTTTTGCGATTTCATTGCAGACTGTGTTTTTATTGAAGCAAACTTTTTGACCGAGCATTGGACATTAAGACTTTATTCACTTATATTTGCCCAAAAAATGACACTGAAAAATGAAACAATTTCTGAAGAAAGTCGTGACATCCTTCACGTTATAGACCCCAGAAAGAAAATTGTGTGCTTTTCTTATTGCAATTTTTTGTTTGGTAAACAGTGTTGCCACTTTTCAATCTTCCATTTTCCTGCTCTTCCCTTATCTTTCCCCTTTTTCCCCCCTCCGTGCAAGAGTGTACAGGGTCTAGATTTCCTCTTTACTCTCTTCTCTTCGTCTTCCCTTTTCAGACTCCATTTCTCCCCCTTTTTCAGGGAACTTCCCTGCAAAAGTGGAAACACTGGTGTGTGTGTATATATCCATTTCCCCCCACTTCCCTTATCTTTCCCCTTTTTCCCCTCCGTGCATGAATGTACAGGGTCTAGATTTCCTCTTTACTCTCTTCTCTTCGTCTTCCCTTTTCAGACTCCATTTCCCCCCTTTTTCAGGGAACTTCCCTGCGAAAGTGGAAACACTGTTGGTAAAGCGTACGTATAACGTTTGTGTTTGTTTAAGAATTTTTCTTCCGAATTCAAGGCCAGAAATGATGAAGCTTATTTTATAGTCGAAATGATGAACCATTTCACCATATGTCGCACTTTCAGTGACTTTTTCAGCCGTTAACTTTTTCTTCACAAAATGGTAGTTCATTTCAAATGTGCAGAAAAAAAGAAGAATTAGTTGTGAATAATGGCTGGTTGCTTGTCATTGAGTGTTTTGAAAGTTTGGATTTTTGAATTGCCGGACAGTTTTCTTTTCAATGGAGTTCATTAATTCGTTGCCTGATGGAATTCTAATTGCCGTCTTGTGGTTTAAATGTCCATTGACTTCTTCCAACGGGGAGAGGGTTGGCAAACTTATAAGAATTCACGAATACCCAGGAATCATTTGAAGAATCTTGAGCTTATTCTGGTCAAGGGGTCCGAAACCCGGAGGAAAAGTGTACGAAGATTATTTGATAACATATGATAACGCAGAGATCACGTGGAGATAACAGACTGATAACGGTGATAACACGGCCTAGGTGTACGAAGATTATTTGATAACATCATATGATAATGTGGAGATAAGAGACTGATAACGGTGATAACACGGCCCAGGTGTACCAAGATTATTTGATAGCATATGATAACGCAGAGATAACGTGGAGATAGCAGACTGATAACAGTGATAACACGGCCTAGGTGTACGAAGATTATGTGATAACATATGATAATGCAGAGATAACGTGGAGATAACAGACTGATAACGGTGATAACACGGCCTAGGTGTGCGAAGATTATTTGATAGCATATGATAACGCAGAGATAATATGGAGATAACAGACTGATATCAGTGATAACACGGCCTAGGTGTACGCAGATTATGTGATAACATATGATAACGCAGAGATAACGTGGAGATAACAGACTGATAACGGTGATAACACGGCCTAGGTGTGCGAAGATTATTTGATAACATATGATAACATGGAGATAACAGACTGATAACAGTGATAACACGGCCTAGGTGTACGAAGAATATGTGATAACACATGAGAACGCAGAGATAACGTGGAGATAACAGACTGATAACAATGACAACACGGCCTAGGTGTACCAAGATTATTAGAAGTTTCCGACCCCTTTGATTCTGGTTATTCAATAGAGTCTAATTAATTACTGAAGCCTGAAAAGAAGTTTTGCAGACCCCCGGCCATTTCAAACGGTTAAAACAAAGGGAAGAGTCGAATGGTCCGTTCCGTTTTAAGGAAGAATTTTTTTTTTTTATTTCAAGTGAAAATAAAAATTCCGCAGTCATTTCCGGTCAGTGTTGATGCCTCATCGACCTGCGGAGTTCATTGAACTTTCCTTCAATAGATAGGCCTACCTTTACGGTACATAATAGACACTTCTCAACACCTATTCCCAGTAATAGGCCTACTCTGACGGAACCTTAGGGAAGCCTATATAGCTTATACAAAGACAAATAATTGGACTTAGTTACTAAGAAAATTTTAATATTAGCTAATTAGTTATATTTGTATACAGGCCTACCTTTGCGATATATAGTAGACACCTCTCAACACCTATTCCCAGTAATAGGCCTACTCTGACGGAACCTTAGGGAAGCCTATATAGCTTATACAAAGACAAATAATTGGACTTAATTACTAAGAAAATTTTAATATTAGCTAATTAGTTATATTTCTATACAGGCCTACCTTTGCGATATATAATAGACACTTCTCAACACCTATTCCCAGTAATAGGCCTACTCTGACGGAACTTTAGGGAAGTCTATATACATATACAAAGCATTGGCCTTAATTACTAAGAAAATTCTGATTTTAGCTAATTAATTATATTCCTATACAGGCCTACCTTTGCGATATATAACAGACACCTCTCAACACCTTTTCCCAGTAATAGGCCTACTCTGACGGAACCTTAGGGAAGCCTATATAGCTTATACAAAGACAAATAATTGGACTTAGTTACTAAGAAAATTTTAATATTAGCTAATTAGTTATATTTCTATACAGGCCTACCTTTGCGATATATAATAGACACGTCTCAACACCTATTCTCAGTAATAGGCCTACTCTGACGGAACTTTAGGGAAGTCTATATACATATACAAAGCATTGGCCTTAATTACTAAGAAAATTCTGATTTTAGCTAATTAATTGTATTTCTAATAATTTTTACATTTTTGTAAATTAACTACAGGCCTACCTTTACGGTACATAATAGACACGTCTCAACACCTTTTCCCAGTAATAGGCCTACTCTGACGGAACCTTAGGGAAGCCTATAGCTGATACATATACAATAATTGGACTTAATTGCTAAGAAAATTCTAATTTTAGTTAATTAATTTATTTCCAATTATTTGAATAATTTTTTGTGTTATTTTAATTATTATTTATTATTATTGAATGCAATTATTTTAGTGGTAAATTAGATTTGTTGCGAAGCTCGGGGTCCTGGGTTCGATTCCCGGCGAGGCCAAGTTTTTTTTTCCTTATCAGAAATAGTCTTAACGTACGAGGAAGTCTTGTTTTTCAGTTTATTTTACTTTATTTGTCAAAATTATAGGCCTAGGTAATAGGCCTTACCTGTGCGGGGACACAACACAGCGGACGTGACGCCTATTCGAGTTAATGGGCCCGCTGTTACGGAACCTAGGGGGTCGACACGAACGTCCAATAATAGGCCTACCCGAAAGTAGGGAGGGGGTGTGAAACTTTTAAAGGATTATTTGATAACAGTTGATAACACATGGATGATATTAGACGTACCCGAAAGAAGGGGAGGTCCGAAACCACGTAAAAGATTATTTGATAACAGTTGATAACACATGGATGATATTAGACGTACCCGAAAGAAGGGGGTCCGAAACCATGTAAAAGGTTATTTGATAACAGTTGATAACAGACTGATTGATCAAATTCCAATCATAGGCCTACCCACAAGAAAAGGGGGCCCGAAACTTTGCAAACATTTTTGATAACATTTTATAACACATGGATGATATTAGACGTACCCGAAAGAAAGGGGGGGGTCCGAAACCATGTAAAATATTTTTGGATAACAGTTGATAACAGACTGATTGATCAACTTCCAATCATAGGCCTACCCAAAAGAAGAGGGGGGTCCGAAACTTTGCAAATATTATTTGATAACAGTTAATAACACATGGATGATATTAGACGTACCCGAAAGTAGGGGGGTCCGAAACCATGTAAAAGATTATTTGATAACAGTTGATAACAGACTGATTGATCGAATTCCAGTCATAGGCCTACCCAAAAGAAGAGGGGGTCCGAAACTTTGCAAACATTATTTGATAACAGTTGATAACATATAAGTTAAGCTTCGATAATATAGGCCTATCCAAAATAGGGGGGGGTCCGAAACTTCAGTAAGATTACTTGATAACAGTTGATAACACACAGGTGAAGCTCCAATACAATAGGCCTATCCAAAATGGGGGGTCCGAAACTTCAGTAAGATTACTTGATAACAGTTGATAACACATAGATAACAACTCGATAACAGTAATACCTGCAATCTTTCCAGCTTTACTTAGAATCTTTTCTGGTTTGTTAAGATTCTTACGCTATGCACGTGTATTGAATTTTACACAGAGTCACGTGACCGTGACTCGACCAATCAGCGTTCTCATCAAATCGAATTGTTTTTACTATTGTCATAATTATTTACTATTATTATTAATAAATTTTCTACTACTATTATTATTATTACTATTATTAATAATAAATTTACTACTACTATTATTACTATTACTATTACTATTATTATTAATAAATGTACTACTACTACTACTACTACTACTATTACTACTACTATTATTAACAATAAATTTACTACTACTACTACTATTACTATTATTATTAATAAATTTACTACTACTACTACTACTACTACTACTACTATTATTAACAATAAATTTACTACTACTACTATTACTATCACTATTATTATTAATAAATTAACTACTACTATTACCATTATTATTAATAATAAATTTACTACTACTACTATTATTGTTATTACTATTATTATTAATAAATTTACTACTATTATTATCACTATTGCTATTAATTATGATAGTATTATTATTTCAATTACTGTAGAAATATTTGATGAAAATAGAAGCTTAGCTGGCGCCATTGAACCTTGGACAGCCAGGTTCACTGGAGGCCATTTTCCTGGAACCGTCAACAAAACTTTGCTCGTTAAAATCAAACGATTCCCGGGTCGTTTTCAATTGAATTTGACAATTAATTTTCTCAAAGACAAGAGTTTGATTCATAAATGAACAAAATTTTTGCAAATCTAATGGATTTTTCGCAGATTTTTTCTTTTTTTGCGCGCGCGTTTCTGCGAAAACCTCTTCTCCAGCAGCGAAAACTACAGCGAATCTAAACGGGCTTTAGTCCAGTGCTTCCACTTTTAGGGGAAATTCCCCTTTTTCCAGGGGAAAATGGTACTATGAAGGGGAAAATAGGGGAAAAATCAGGGAAACTGAAGAAATCTTGACTTCTTTCTATAGCGACATGTTCTTTGACGAATTTTTTTTTCGGTCAACAAATATTAGATTTCCCTTGGGAACTGCAAATTAATTTTGAAATAAATCTTACGAATCAATAACTGTGTTTTTCACTGATTATAAATGGAAGGGAAGAACGGGGAAAAACGGGGAAAAAAGGGGAAAATAGAGGCTCCTACCAGGGAAAGCCCAATAATAAAAATAATAAATATTATAAGGCCTAATAATAATGAAGAAAATGAGAGGGGAAAATAGGGGAAAGTAAAAAAATCTTTGTCTGAGGGGAAAAAAGGGAAAATAGAGGCTCCTACCAGGGAAAGCCTAATAATAAAAATGATATTGTAAAGCCTAATAATAATGAAGAAAATGAGAGGGGAAAATAGGGGAAAATAAAAAATGTTTGTCTGAGGGGGAAAAAAGGGAAAAGTAGAGGCTCCTACCAGGGAAAGCCCAATAATAAAAATAATAAATATTATAAGGCCTAATAATAATGAAGAAAATGAAAGGGGAAAATAAAGGAAAATAAAAAAAGTATTTGTCTGAGTGGAAAAAAGGGAAAATAGAGGCTCCTACCAGGGAAAGCCTAATAATATAAATAATATTGTAAAGCCTAATAGTAATGAAGAAAATGTGAGGGGAAAATAGGGGAAATCAAAAAATGTTTGTCTGAGGGGGGAAAAAGGGAAAAGTAGAGGCTCCTACCAGGGAAAGCCTAATAATAATGAAGAAAATGAGAGGGGAAAATAGGGGGAAATCATAAAATTTTTCTCTGAGGGGGAAAAAAGGGAAAATTAGAGGCTCCTACCAGGGAGAGCCCAAACTTGAAAGTGGAAGCGCTGCTTTAGTCAGCAAAATTCTAATTAAAAATTAATTAATTAATATTATTAATTAATAACTTTATCTGGGTATGGAGAAATTTTGTTCTGATAACGTATATTAAGCACAGCCATTGGAATTATCGATATAAAATCGTTAAATCGATTATTTTTCCATAACTGTTTGCTTTGACCAGAAACACGTGACCAAGGGGTCCGAAACTTGCAATAATCTTCATACACTTAGGTCATGTTATCACTGTTATCAACCTGTTATCTCCCTGTTATCACGTGTTATCAAATAATCTTCGTACACTTCTCCTTGGACTTTCGGACCCCTTGCACGTAACGGACTTAGAATCGCGACTGAAAATTCTCATATGAGACTCAGTGAGATCTCAGTGAGAAACTCTACTAAGTTCTGAGATCTCACTGAGTCTCTGTTCCAAATTCTACATACCCTATGAGAATTTTCAGAGTGAGATCTCAGAACTTTTTAGAGTTTCTCACTGAGATCTCACTGAGTCTCAGTTCCAAATTCCACATACTCATATGAGAATTTTCAGTCGGGAAAACTTAAAAGTTCCTTAATAAGGTTTCCTGAAAATTGTATAATGTGTCATACACCGTAAAACTATAGAGATAATAGATGATTAATTTGTGTATAATCTGGTTGTGTTATCAGCGTGTTATCACCCAAGGGGTCTGAAACTCTGAGGACAAGTGTACGAAGATTATTCGACAACACGTAGATAACAGGGTGATAACAGTGATAACACGACCTAGGTGTACGAAGATTATTGGAAGTTTCGGACCCCTGTTATCACCCGTTATCAGCGTGTTATCAGAGTGTTATCTCCATTTTTCGTACTATACTTTCTACGTTGAACTGATGGAACATTACTTTTTTTCTTGTTAATAATTTGCAAAATTTATATTAATAATATTGAACTACTCTATATCTGTTATATTTCTAAAACCGTACATTTTTTCGTAGTTTTTTTTTTAAATTCCATTAAAGCACGTAGGCCTAGGCCCATGGCTAGAACAAGATTATATAAGAACAAATAGAGAAAAGTCAGAAAATTGAACGACATAGGCCTAGGCCTATGGCTAGTACAGGATTCTATAAGAACAAAAGTAGAAAAGTCAGAAAATTGAAAGACGTAGGCCTAGGCCTATGGCTAGTACACGATTCTATAAGGACATATATAGAAAAGTCAGAAAATTGAAACTGACTAATCTCAATTAAGTTCGATTCAATAGTAAAAGTGCGTGACAATTAAGGATTTTTTCGTAGTTATTTTATTATTATTATTATTATTTTAATATTTAGTATTTTATTCTGTACAGAGGCCATGTGCCGAATGCGCGCTACTCTATGGTGTTATTTATGTATATTATAAGTCTATATATATTTATACATATATATATCTATATTTATTTATATCTATATATATATTATAGTGTCTATATGTTATTAAATCAACCATGCGATATTTTGAAGCTTTCTTGGCACGAAAGTGTTCAGCAAATTTTTCTCTGATTTTTGGAAGTTTTTTCGTGGACATTGTCCCATAAGCGGATTCTATACCACCGTCCGTAGTAGAGGAGTTAGTCTTTAGTAGCATTCTTGAATAAGCCCAGTGTTTCCACTTTTCAGTTTTTCATTTTCCCCCCTCTTCCCTTGTCTTTCCCTTTTTCCCCCCTCCATGCAAGAAGATACAAGGTCTAGATTTCCTCTCTACTCTCTATTCTCTTCTTCTTCCCTTATCTTTCCCCTTTTTCCCCCTCCATGCAAGAATGTATAGGGTGTAGATTTTCTCTCTACTCTCTTCTCTTCTTCTACTTCCCTTATCTTTCCCCTTTTTCCCCCTCCTTGCAAGAATATACAGGGTCAATATTTCCTCTCTACTCTCTTCTCTTCTTCTTCCCCTATCTTTCCCCTTTTTCCCCTCCGTGGAAGAACATACAGGGTCTAGATTTCCTCTCTACTCTCTTCTCTTATTCTTCTTCCCTTATCTTTCCCCTTTTCCCCCTCAATGCAAGAAGATACAGGGTCAATATTTCCTCTCTACTCTCTTCTCTTCTTCTTCCCCTATCTTTCCCCTTTTCCCCGACCATGCAAGAAGATACAGGGTCAATATTTCCTCTCTACTCTCTTCTCTTCTTCTTCCCCTATCTTTCCCCTTTTCCCCGACCATGCAAGAAGATACAGGGTCAATATTTCCTCTCTACTCTCTTCTTCATCTTCTTCTTCTTCCCTTATCTTTCCCCTTTTCCCCCCTCCATACAAGAATGTACAGGTCTAGATTTCCTCTCTACTCTGTTCTTCTTCTTCTTCCTTATCTTTCCCCTTTTTCCCCTCCATGCAAGAATATACAGGGTCTAGATTTCCTCTCTACTCTCGTTTCTTCTTCTTCCCTTATCTTTCCCTTTTCCCCCCTCCATGCAAGAATGTACAGGGTCTAGATTTCCTCTCTACTCTCTTCTCTTCTTCTTCCCTTATCTTTCCCCTTTTCCCCCCTCCATGCAAGAAGATAGAGGGTCTAGATTTCCTCTCTACTCTCTTCTCTTCTTCTACTTCCCTTATCTTTCCCCTTTTCCCCCCTCCATGCAAGAAGATACAGGGTCTAGATTTCCTCTCTACTCTCTTCTCTTCTTCTTCCCTTATCTTTCCCCTTTTCCCCCCTCCATACAAGAATGTACAGGGTCTAGATTTCCTCTCTACTCTGTTCTTCTTCTTCTTCTTCCCTTTTCAGACCCCATTTCCCCCCCGTTTTCAGGGAACTTCCCTGAAAAAGTGGAAATACTGAATAAGCCCTGTTATTTTCAGCACGCGTTGACGGGACACAGTGGAAAAGTATTGGCCGCTCGGTTCTTCGGCGACATGGTGGTGACGGGAAGCCATGACAGGACCCTGAAAGTCTGGGATCTTCGCTCCAGAAGCTGTAAGTATTTGAATTTCTTAATTATTATCAAATTATTGAATTATTATCTATATTATATTGAATATTTATATTAATGAATATATATATATATATTACTGAATAATTGAAAATTAGTTGCAAAAAATAATATTATTCAGCAGAAATGTACCTACGTTGGGAACTACGAAAAATTAATTAAAATTTAATTACAGCATTTAATTAGTTAATTGAAAAATATTAAAAGTAATTCCAGTACGTTAGTAAAAATCAGTGTTTCCACTTTTCTATTTTCCATTTTTCCCCTCTTCCCTTATCTTTCCCCTTTTCCCCCCTCCTTACAAGAATATACAGGGTCTAGATTTTCTCTTTACTCTCCTCTCTTCTTCTTCCCTTTTCAGACTCCATTTCCCCCCCTTTTTCAGGGAACTTCCCTGCAAAAGTGGAAACACTGGTTTGTGTGTATTTCCATTTTCCCCCTCTTCCCTTATCTTTCCCCTTTTCCCCCCTCCATGCAAGAATATACAGGGTCTAGATTTCCTCTTTACTCTCCTCTCTTCTTCTTCCCTTTTCAGACTCCATTTCCCCCTTTTTCAGGGAATTTCCCTGTAAAAGTGGAAACACTGATAAAAATAAATTTTATTAATTGTAATGGCTAGTAAGAATTATTAATATTTAATAAATTAAATTTTTTTTGTAGATTTTTACGAATGAGTACTGTATTTATAATGTGAATTCAATAGGGAAATTCAAGGAAATGAATAATTTTTACGATTTTTCTGAATGTTTAGGCATTGCTATTTGAAATTTGTCGGTTTGAGTTGCAATGACCTAGTATTATTACTAATTTACTATTATTACTATTTATTATTGCTACTAATTTACTATACTTATTATTACTAATTATTATTGCTTATTAATTTATTAATTATTAATTAATTATTATGAATTATTACTATTTATTATTACTACTAATTTACTATACTTATTACTAATTATTATTACTTATTACTTAAATAATTATTATGAATTATTACTATTTATTATTACTACTAATTTACTATACTTTATTACTAATTATTATTACTTATTAATTTATTAATTATTTATTATTAATTAATTATTATTAATTATTTATTATTAATTAATTATTATTAATTAATTATTATTAATTATTACTATTTATTATTACTACTAATTTACTATACTTATTATTACTAATTATTATTACTTATTACTTAATCAATTATTATTAATTATTGCTATTATTTATTATTACTTATTATTACTCATTTACTATTATTACTATTACAAATGACCTACTACTACTATTAAATTTCAATTAATTTTTCGTAATTCCCAACGTAGATACATTTCTGCTGAATAATATTATTTTTTTTTTGCAACTTATTTTATTCAATAAATTGATAGTAATTAAGAAATCCAAATAGTTAAAGCTTCATTTTTCGGAATTTTTAGGCATTGCTACGAAATTTGCCGGTTCCAGTTGCAATGACCTGGTGACGATAGACTCGATCCAGATCATCAGTGGCCATTTCGACCGCAAGATCCGCTTCTGGGACTATCGCTCGGAGACCAGTCACAACGAGATCCTGCTGCAGGGCAAAGTGACCTCGCTTGACCTGTCTCGTGACAAGTTCTATCTGCTGGCCTGTGTCCGAGACGATACCCTGAATACCATCGACCTCCGCATGAACAAAATTGTCGCTACGTTCAGGTGACAATTGAATGGAAATTTCTATTATTTAGTGATTTTCATCTCGGCTTAGGCTAAGAGCCTATTGCATTATTATTATTATTATTAGTACTAGTAGTAGTGGTAGCAGTAGCAGTAGTAGTAGTTGTTGTTGTCGTTGTTGTTCTTTTTGTAGTGGTAGTAGTGGTATTATATTATTACTACTGCTGCTACTACTACTACTGCTGTACTACTTCCACTACTACTACTATTAATACTGCTACTACTACTACTACTACTACTACTATTACTACTACTACCACTACTACCACTACTGTACTACTTCCACTAACACTACTACTAATACTGCTACTACTACTGCTGCTAGTACCACTACTACTACTACTGTACTACTTCCAAGTACCACTACTACTACTACTGTACTACTTCCACTAACACTACTACTAATACTGCTACTACTACTGCTGCTAGTACTACTACTACTACTACTGTAATACTTTCACTAACACTACTATTAATACTGCTACTACTACTGCTGCTAGTACTACTACTACTACTACTGTACTACTTCCACTAACACTACTATTAATACTGCTACTATTACTACTACTGTTACTACTAATACCGCTACTACTATTACCACTTTTACTATTATTATTGTTATTTCTTTTACAGTGATGATAATTTCAAAGTGGCCAGTGACTGGACGAGAGCAGCCTACAGCAATAGCGGACAGTACGCAGCTGTCGGGTCAATGGACGGGTCGGTCTATATCTTCAACGTAGCTACTACGAAAGTCGAGAAATGTCTCAAAGAGCACACGTAAGAAGAATAACATTTTGTTATTATATATTATTACTAGTAGTTGTGATAGAACTAGTAGCAGCATTTTTAATAGCAGTATTATTATTGTTATTATTAATATTATTCATTATACCACTTCTGCTACTACTACTAGTACTGCTACTACTACTATTTCAACGGTTGATATAAATATTCTTATCAGTCCTACTACTACTACTACAACTCCTTCTCCTCCTCCTACTACTACTCCTATTACTACTGCTACTGCTGCTACTGCTACTACTAATTTTAGTATTATTTGTTTGATTACTATCATTGGTATCACCACTATAATTTTTGGTACCACTACTACAACAACAACAACAATAACTACTACTACTACTATTATTATTATTATTATTATTTGTTTCATTATCATCATCAGTATCGTCACTATGATTATTAGTACCACTACTACTACAGTAACTCCTACTACTACTGCTACCACTATTATTATTATTATTATTATTATTATTATTATTATTATTATTATTATTATTATTCATAGGTCTGCTGTGCTCGCAGTCTCCTGGAATCCTCATGACACGGCACTGGCTTCCTGCGACAAGAACAAGAAAATCGTTATTTGGACCAATGGAATTCTTTAGTGATTTTTTCCCCATTTCAGTGACTGAAAAATTGAAATTTCTTTCCAGTTGAAGATTTTCTGTTGCGCTGCTTTTTGTCGTTGAAAGTCATTTTTCTGTGAATTGTGATCGAAGGCAAACTCCATTCGAAATATATTAATATTATTCGAAATATTTCCCCAAATTCTATAATAGCTTATTGATTTATTGATTTTTTAAAATGGATATTCTTGTCTTATAATAATAATAATTATTATTATTATTATTTAATAATTTATTATTATTTCTTATTATATTATATTTTATATATATATTATATTATTATACTTATATTATTATTTTATTTATATTATTATTTATTATTTATTATTATTTAATAATAATAATAATTATTATTATTGTTTAAATGAAATTGGCAACGCTGCATTTGCAGACGAGCGGGAAAATTTACTGATGTTTACATACAAATCAGCGCGCACCCACTTTGCAGGGAAATTCCCTTAAAAAGGGAAAACCGGTTCTCAGAAAGGGAAAATAAGGGAAAAAAAGACATAGGAAGTAAAAGCCTTGATGGAGGGGAAAAGGATATTGAATATCCCCACAGAAAGCAAAAAAGGGAAAATTTTCCCTCTTTAAGGGAAAAAGGGAAAACTGAAACACTGATACAAACTTCAACAATCCCTTATGAAATAAAACTACTTAAAACTCTATATTTGGAGTATAATTTACTATATTTAAACATAATGACGTATTCTTAGACTATTCTATTAACAAAAATTAAACTGAAAATGTGTTGGTGGCTGTATTTATTTGGTATAATTTGGATTTTAACATGCTGGGTGCTGTACCGTTTCGGTCAGCACAAAATGCCAAATTTCTTCAAAAATGGTTTTAGGAAAAAAGAAAATATTTTATTTGTCGTCGCACATCCCGACGACGAGTGCATGTTCTTCGGTCCCGCTATCATCGCCTGCTCGAAACCAGTAGGAAAACGAACGAGCAAAAACGTCAGCGTCCTTTGCCTCAGCAATGGTACGATTATCAATAGCAGAATACAGTAGTACTATTTTCTTTTGATATTTCAATAATGAGCAATTACTGTATTTTAATTTAACTGGAATGATCACTCAAAGATTGTGTCTTATTTTCAGGAAATCATTATGGTCTCGGGGAAGTTCGGAAAGCAGAATTTATCAGCAGTTGCAAGATTCTTGGGATTCCTGAACAAAACATACACTTAAACGAGTAATAAATAATGACATCTTCTAATAATGATGTATTAATAATCTGATACGTGTTTCTATTTGCAGCGTTTTCGAGGATGACCCCAACGAGCTTTGGGACTCGAGCGCGATACCGGAAGTACTCGCAAAGTTCTCAAAAAATGTTAAAGTGGATCGTGTAAGCTTTTCTGCGTCGCGTATAGCTTTGTTTGTTTATTGATAATTGAAATATTCACAATCTGGTGTATTATAATTCATCGTTCATCACATTAAATTTGAATATTATTAGAATTTATGTATTTATTGATTCAGCATTTTGATTTCTTCCATAGATTTTCACTTTCGATGAGTACGGCGTTAGCGGTCACCTGAATCACCGAGCGCTGTACCACGGAGTTCGAGAATTCTCGAAACGCAGCGGTTTTTTTTTTACTTTTCCCTATTTAAGTCTCAATTAATAAAGATTTTAACAATAAAAATTTAAATTTTTAAATTTTCATCTATGTCAGATTATAATTTTTTGAAGTTTAATATTTTAACTGGAGATAATTCATAATTTGCTTGCTTTTGCTGTATTTATAATTATTCAGTTTAGTAGTTAAAATTTATTTTGTTTTCAATTATTTTGTGGTATAGTGCTTAAAAGTTATTTTTTCTAAATTAGCATTTTTAATTAATAATTTCAGTTTAATTTTACGGTATTATTTTTAAAATATTTTTTCTCATTTTACCTCTCATTATTTGAATTATTTATTTTTGACTTAATTTTACTTTAATTTTATTTAATGCAGATTTTTTTTCCTCGTCTTAGGAATCGCTTGTTATGCGCTCGAGTCAGTCAGTTTGCTGCGAAAATATATCGGGTTCGCAGACTTGCCGCTCGCGATTTTCAGTGCCGACGCAGTCGTCGCTTCCAAGGAAGATCGCACACTTATTCAGGTATTTTTGTAATAATTATTAATTGATAATCGTAATGATTTATTAACTAATCAAGTTAATGCAAAAAGGAACAAAAAAATAATATTTGATTTAACCAGATAATTGTAAAACTTTAATCATTTATTGTTAATTAACGCAGTACATATAATTTCCAAGCTCCTAGATTATTTGAATATTGTAAATAACCATTCATACAGTGCTTCCACAAATGGGGGAAAATCGACCTTTTGGAGGAGGAATGGGGAAAAGGGGGAAAATGGGGAAAACCAGTCAAAACCGGGGGGGGGGATGGAGAAAAATACCTCAAATGAACACATTGTTCATTTTAACATTGAAATACTTGCAACAGTTGCCTTACACGGTTTGTTTTCTAAGACCAAGAGTGACAAAGGGGGAAAATGCATGGAACTTGAGTTTCGTTTTGGGGGAAAATGGGGGGGAAAAGTCACTTAGCAGGGAATCAAATGAAGGAAAACTAAGGAGAAAGGTTTATGGGGGAAATGGGGGAAATCTGGGGTCTCCTGGCGGAAGGTAGAAAAACTGAAGTGGAAACACAGCATTAATATCGAAACAAAATAATTTATCCAATAAATATTTTTTGTCCAATTGTAGGAAGCGATGAAGGCCCACGCCAGTCAGCTCGTTTGGTTTCGCAAACTCTACGTCAAATTTTCCCGTTACATGTACTTCAACACGTTCCAGAAAATTAGTTAAATTATGCGGAAGTATATAAATGTCTGAATATGTTGTCGAACAAACTTGTTATAGATGGCATACAGTATAAGGTGAAGATCAAGGTGAGAATTAATTAATGTACAAAAATTAGCACAAAACAAAACTTTCTAAATAATAATTATATCGTAATAATAACTGACTAAGGGCACTCGAAATCCTGGGCGAAATGGACCCTTGCCAAAATGAATCCCCCAAAATGGACCATTCTCTGTCTGCTGCAGCAAAAGTTACGATGCCTTACGTAGAGTACTCACTACCTGCCTTACGTCGAGTACTACTTAACCGAATCCTGGGCGGAACGGACCCTCGCCAAGATGGATCCCCCAAAATGGACCCTTCTCTGTCTGCTGTAGCAAAAGTTACCATGCCTTACTCTACTTAACCTAACTTGATTTGGCCCTCAGTCCGAGCCCTACCATCCCAACCTCAGCCCTCCAATGGATCTTCCATAGGCCTACTCGATTGGCAGGGTCGAGCCTTTTTACTACTTTTTTACTTACTTTTACTACTTTTACGTACTTTTTATATCCCCAGTGATATTTTTCTCAGGGTCCATTTGGGGGGGGGGGTCCATTTTGGCGAGGGTCCATTTCTTCTAGATACCGGGCACTGGTGGCGCAATGGTTAAGACCTCAGGTCAAGACCCATCGCTCTCCACCTCTGGGTCTGTGGGTTCGATCCCATTCGACTCCATGTGAGGACTTTTTTCTCAGACCAGCGATCCTTAGCAGATGAATCTGCAATTCCTACCCTTGGGGGTCATGGGTTAACGCTTGCATATCCGTCAATGAAATAAAAAAAAAATAATAATAACTGACTAGTAAGGTATTCATTTTGTTGTAATCTATTTGTATTAATCTCAATGTGAAGCTTGTATAATTTATTAATTTGATTAAGTTAATAAAAAATCCCAAATTATATTATGTTTTTCATAGACTGATTTATTATTATTAGTAATGATTAGTTATTTTTAAATTTTGTTAATATTTATTCGTTATAATATTTCATATATGGCAACGCTGCATTGTTATTGTTTTGCCAACAATAAAACTCCGATCAGTCTTTCAAAAATGGGGGAAATTCCCCCATTTGGGGGAAAATCGACTTCTCGGGAGGAGGAATGGGGGAAAGGGGGAAAATGGGGGATAGCCACCTAACAAAGAGTCGAAATGAGCAGTGTTTCCTCTTTGAAGGGAAATTCCTTGAGACAGGGGGAAAATGGGGTCGGAAAAGGGAAAACGTGAGAAGAAGGAAAGGGAAAATCTAAAAATACAGGCTTAACTCCAGCACCATGGGGGGGAAGGGGAAAATAAGGGAGGATGGAAAAAAGGGGAAATTCAAAGTGGAAACATAGAAAATGAGGGAAAACTGAGAAGAAATTTTGATGCGGGGAAAATGGAGAATTTTGGGGTCCCTTGGCGGAAAGGTACAAAAACTCAAATGGAAACACTGACTCGGATTTCAAGATGAAATTTTCTCCAATTTTAAGCGGCTCAGTTGTGCAATGAAACCAAACGGACCCATTAAATATTTCTAGAGTAAATTATATAAAATGAACGAAGACGAGAAAATTGTCAGATTTCAAGGAATAATCGAAGAAATACCATGCATTTCCATAGATTATTTCAAAAATTTCAACGTAGGGGCCTATTTTCTTTCTCACTGTCATGCAGGTACTAAACTTTAAACAAAATAAAAACGAAATAATGTATGGAGATATAGAAATCACATTAACTTTAAGTAAAATAATACAGTTTTAGTGAATAAATATTAATTTTGTTTTGCGTTTTCGTAGATCACATGGCTGGTCTGGGTTCTGCTGACCTTTTCAATCACCTTCGGACCTCGGACAAATTTATCTACTGCAGCAAAGTTTCTGCTAATTTATTAACACACTGGGAAAATTACGAACAGTTAGGACATTTTCTCAAACCCCTCGAGATGGGCTACCCTTACATGCTCGATATTCAGCACTGTGATGAAGAAAAATCCACACGTTTTTGTGTCACGTTAATATCATCCGGACATTGCCCTGGAAGCGTGATGTAAAAAAAGTATTACTCGTTCACATTTTGTTTGTTTTTATTAATTTTTTTTCTGTAGGTTTCTGTTTGAAGGTGACTTTGGTAATATTTTATATACAGGAGATTTTAGACTCGGAATTGGCGATGGCCTCAAACTGCCGGAGTTAAGGGAAGATCCTAGAAGACGAGACTGCGGACCAAAACGTTTTGACCACATTTACCTTGACTGCACATTTTGCTTCGGAAGAGCCCAGAAACTGCCATTACGATCCCACGTTTTATTGCAATTAACAGAAATTATCAAATCATGGATTGAAGCTAGTCCCGACCATCACGTTTTGTTGTCGACCAGCGCTAGATTCGGGTCTGAGTTCCTGTTTGTCGAACTTTTCGAGAAACTGAAGATGAAGGTCCATGTTTCTGCTGATAAGTATGAAATGTACAAAAATATCAGAATTTTGCGACAGGCCATTACAACTGACGGAAATATCACGAAAATTCATTCGTGCCTCGATAAAGCAGTAATGAAACTTTTCTTTTTATTTGAATTTGTTAGTAATAATTATTAATTGATTTATTGTTATGTAACAGATGTTTAACCAAGTTCGAACGCTGCCGTGCTTCGGAAAAAGCAGAGCGAGTGCAAAGATTCGGACCATTCGACCTACGACACAGTGGCACTTGTGGAAAGGCCACTCGGACGTGATTGTCAAGGACGGGGAAATGTACCGGGTCTTGTATTCGATGCATTCCTCGCTGGAAGAAATCCAGGACTTTGTTTGGAGCTTGAAACCTAAACGAGTAACACCAATTTCAAAACCTAACGACGTTACCGTCAAGCAGGTTCGTCACTTAAACTTAAATTAAATAACTCAG
Organism: Eulimnadia texana; assembly: GCA_002872375.1. Taxonomy (NCBI): domain Eukaryota; kingdom Metazoa; phylum Arthropoda; class Branchiopoda; order Diplostraca; family Limnadiidae; genus Eulimnadia; species Eulimnadia texana. Next base: position 15,657,919 of record NKDA01000002.1, on the reverse strand, counting down.
AGATTTAGTGGTATTTCAGCCTATTTGAGTATTTCAACGTATTTTTGTTCTGAAACGTAGATCGAGACTTTGCTCAAATGTAAGGTCACCTCTCCCGCCGCAGTGAACGCTGCGTTCACTTCTGTCATAAAACAGAGAACAGTGATCGATTCAGCAAAAGGAAAAGCTGTCGTGGAAACTACTGTAGCAGTTGAAGCTTGTACTGAAATGCAGAACAATGATACTTTGGAAGGAAGCGCAGAAATGATGGAAAATGTCTCCGTATTGAGTCCTAAAGAAGTCGAAAATTTAAAACGAACTGAAGACAATGCAATTCTAGTAACAGAAGAAATATCAACAGATACAGAAGATTCTTCAAGGTCGTCTTTTGGTGTGGAGACTACAAAAGTAGTTGAAAATCAGGAAAATAATCGAGGAAGTCCCGCAGAGGAGTTCAGTTTGGAGCTTCAGGAATCGTCAGGATCTCAGTCAAGTGTAGAACGTGCTGAAATAGTCCCGAGTCAGAAACAAGCCGAAGACTGTCTCGACAAGGCCGAAAAACCTAGCGTGACGGATTTGGAAGAAGCTGCGGTAACAGCAGAAGGTTGTACAGGGTCGCAATCAAGTGTGGAGATTGTCGAAATAGTCACAAGTCAACAGAGAACTCCAGAAAAAGGGAAATCCTCATCAACTGATTTGGAGTTCAACTCTCCTTCGCTACTCGAACTCAGCCGGCACGAAGTAATTTTTAGTCGATACAAACGAAGGCTACCATTTGATGACGACGAAGTATCAGTAGTCGGAACTAAATCTCCGTTACTGACGGGAGCTGCGGGACCATCGTACGATGAAATTGTTATTATTCTGGAATAAGTTCTTGTACCAGTATTATTATTTTTCTAAAATGTGACGTTTTATATTGCGATGAAATGTTAAGAATATAAATTCAAATGTATTTTACAAAGTACCAGACCTTCAATACACAATGCATCAGAAACAACAGAATATATGGAAATTTACTTGGGAACAGGTTAGTGAAAGCGATGTAAACGTATTAGCAAGTTTAACTGTATGAATCGTATTATTCGAGTAACTCGGAAAAGCATAATATGAATAAACTCGAGGCTGCACTGTCGGTGATTAATGAGAAATATTTTAGGAATCTTGACTAGTTGTAGAACAGTTCCGAAATTATGAACAAGAAACAAATGCATAATTTTTAAATGCAACAAGGCCGCAGGGACAGTACTTCCACTTGGCAAGGAAATTCCCTTAAAAAGGGGAAAGCGGGTCTCAAAAAGGAAAAGTAAGGGGGAAATTGTCGTCCTAGATGGAGGGGAAAAGGATATTTGATGTCTACAAGGGAAGGGAAAAAAGGGAAAACCGTACTGTCCAGGAAAACGGAGACTGGAAGTGGAACAGTGCTTCCACTTTGCAGGGAAATTCCCTTAAAAAGGGGAAACCTGTCTCAGAAAGGAAAAATAAGGGAAAAACCATTGAAGTATAGGTTGTTGTTGTTATACTAGATGGAGCGGACAAGGATATTGGACGTTTACAAGGGAAGGGGAAAAAAGGGAAAACTGAAAGGGGAAGCACTGCATAGGGAATACTTAAGTATACATCTATCTAGTCGTAATTGAGTATTGTCACACACTACAAGCCATGAAAATAAAACAGGGAAATTATAAAATCTAATAAACGATCCTGGAAAAGAATAACTTGGATTTTTGCTTAATAGAAAAATCGATTTGTCGAAAATTTGGAACTTAGCTTTAGTCGAATGGTTAATTCTGATATAAGTAATTCTTTCCCAGAGATCCAGTGTTGAAATGCAAAACTAAAATTTCACCGCTTGTTTCTTGGAGGTTTATTTGGACCTTTGATGTGAGTTTGCTGATGTTTCGCTAAATGCGCTTTCTGCCGAAAACTTTTCCCGCACTGCGAGCACGAGAAAGGCTTCTCACCTGTGTGCGTTCGAATGTGGACGGTGACAGAATATTTATCTTTAAAGCCTTTGCTACAAATGTTGCAGTAATGCAGTAGTCTCTCTCGTTTCGGTGAGTCGTTCGTCTCGCTTCCCGCTGTTTCGTCCGGTTTGGTGTCGTTCGTTTTTTCTATTTTGGTTTGTTTGGCCTTCGAGACTTTTTTGCTTCGTCTCGGCTTAGGATTCGTAGTTTTTGTAGCCAGCAATACAGGGTGCTGGCTACTTAAATCTCCCGGCATGCAAACGCTGAGCGAGTTTTGATTGTCGTCCACGTTCAGTTTCTCGATCTCTACGTAGTGATAGCCAAGCAGGTCTTCGAGCGATGTAACATCAGTATTGACAATTTGATTTTCTTCTTTAATCATGGTATTCAAAGCCGAAGTGTTTACTGTCGAGCTAATTCCAGGTGTAATTAACCCAGAAACAAAAGAATCATTCGTATCTTCCGCGCTATTATTCGGAGATGACAAGTGGTTGAGAAAACAGCCGCTAGATGGTGTTGTTTGCAGTGGCGCCATCAAAGCTTTCCGAAGTTCCGGATGTTCAGCAGGCGCGGTACGTTGTTTACCCTATTTACGATATAACCTTAAATGTATTCTAATTGAATTTTATAATTTTCAACTTACTTGAAGGGCTTCGCGTAAGAGAGAGTCGTTACATGAAGTTGCCCGTCTGAGCGTTGAAATCGAGGGCAGCGGGGACGAAATCGGACTTGTCGTAGAATTCAAAATTGTGAAATTTTCTACGTTTCCAGTGTGATTTTCGTGAGCAAAACTCATTTTTAGTTCAAACTGAGCTTGGTAGTTGAGCGGCTGCGATTGTTGCTGAGGGTCTTCGGCTGATTGCTCGTTCTGCTGCGGGAAAGGGTTTCCCGAAGACATCGGTGGCAATCCAACGAGCTGTAGAAGCGCGTCAATGTCCATAGATTCAGCTAGTGGCATTCTGAACAGTAAAATAATTATTTAAACCATAAAATTTAATTATAAAATAATATTCTACAAAAATATTACTCTGCATTTGTTTGTCCAGCTCCAGCAGACAATATGGCTGATACTTTTTCTTCGTGATTCCACGGAGTCCCGAATTTGTCGCAGAAGCCGTCTTCGATTCTCGTGACCGTTCCCTCGTCGCTGCTCGTCGCGCTTTGAAACCCTTCGTCGGGACTCGGGGTCTCCATCCACAGAGACTCAAAACTCTGCAGAGGCCTCTCCGTTCTCAATCCCGCTGTATCGTTACTCGGCGACAACAGGTACGTCCCGAGATCCCGTAACCTGAACGGGGCTGGAGTGTCGGGACACACCAAGTCGAACAAATCTGTTCGGGACAAATCTTCCATGGGTAACTGCTCGGCTAAATCCATCCTGTTATATTTCCGATGATTTGGTCTCGTTCCCGCTGACTTCAGATTTCCCGCTGGACCATTCCGTTCCCTATAAAAAAAAGTACCACTAACTTTAATACATATTTTATAATTCATTTCATGCATATACAAACAATATACTACTTATTTAATGAAATAATGGCTATTTTGAATAATGTCAGGTGTGTGCGAAAAGTTAAAAAATCAAGTTGACAAAAAGGCTATTGTGTAATGTTTTTGCGTTTGATGGTTCTAGGAAGTGAGATTGTGCAGATAGATGAGACTTGTGAGAGCTGAGAGACGAGTCGCAGCATGGGGTTCTGTCGAGGTACATCCATCAAGTCCGTTTTATGTTCGTCTGCGTCAAAGTAGAAAGCGCAGCTTTTTTGCCGACCTATTCCAGAACAGGTTGTCTCTCAATGGACCTTTTCGCCTTTTTTTTTTTTACTATTTTGCTTTTCGAAAAAGTTCCTGCGCTTCTTCAATAGCATCATTTTGATTTATTCTATTTTCTTCTAAATTTTATTTCAATCTTTACTTTGCCAAAAATTTACTGGCATGAATTACTGTGCATATAATTTGCTTAATTTACGCTGCTTTCACTCGAGTTGTAGTTTTTTACAATTCGCAAAACTATTTACATATACTTTTTCTTTACTATAATATATAATATTTATTATTGTACACGAGTAATCTTATATATTTTTCTATATTTTGCGCATCAGGATTTCATGAAGACGTTTTTTTGTTCGTGGAGGAGAAATCTTGGGTGACAAGCAGAACTTGTCCTATCGGGTTGTAAGATGGAGGACGTCGCGAAACCAGTTTATCGATATCTTGGCCAGACATCGACTTGGTCCATCCTCACGTAATCTCAACGTTTATACGATGCTACAACCTGTCATCGTCATTGGTATTCATAGTAGGTATACTGGTGGTAGTACAGTAGTTGTAGGAGTAGCAGTAAGAGGTGAATAAGTAAGTAGTGATAGAAGTAGTAGTAGTAGTATAGCAGGAGCAGTAGTAGTTCTTGTTGTGGTAGTAGAGTAATAGTAGTATTACGTAGGGGGAGTTATAATGGTAGTGGCAGGAGAGTTGCAGTAGTGGTAGTAATAGTAGCAGTAGTAGTAGTAGCAAATTAGTAGTAGTTATAGTGGTAGTAGCAGAAGTAGTCGTAATTGAAGCAGTACTGTAGTAGTAGTATTAGTTACAATAGTAGGTGTAGAAGTAATAGCAGTAGTAGTTGTAGCTGTAGCAGCAGCATTTATGGTAATAGTAATAGTATCAGTTGGACTAGCAGTACTATTATTACTACTGCCACTACTACCACTACTACTACTACCTTCACTGGTATTACGAGTGCTGCTACTACTACTAATACTGCTGTTCCTCCTCCTCCTACTGCTACTACTGCTACCACCACTACTACTTTTACTGCTATTACGAGTCCTATTATTTACTACTACTACTTCAAGTACTACTACTACTACTGCAACTACTACTATTACTACTACTACTGCTAATGCTACTCCTCCTACTAAAACCCTGCTGCTGCTATCACTACCACTCCTAATGACATTGAGTATATAAATATCAATATATACGCTATCATTATTATAATGTCGCATAGTTCTAATCTCTATCATGCTATTATTTAAATTATTTATATTATTTATTACTATTATTATTATTACTAGGTCAGCCATGTTAGGTAGGGAGTCTGTATAAGGATTTGTAAGGGACATGAAGTGTGTTTCTCTGTTATTGTTACACCATGATGTGGACAATTTGAATGGCGACGGAAAGAGGCCGGAAAATTACAGAGAAGCAAAAAAGTTTCTATACACAGGAGAAAATTTATGTATTATTATTATCATTATCATTACAGCAAATCTGCCGAATCCTTGGACACAATGATGATTTGGCCGTAAGCACTTATGGTGTGTCCACTGATGTAGCAGATTTATTAGTGTCATTATTGATACCAGTGATATCCTTATTGCTATTGTTACTGTATAGTTCTCATGTTTACAGCAAATCTGTCGAATCCTTGGACACTATGATGATTTGGTCGTAAGCACTTACGTGTCCACTGATACGACAGATTTATTACTAAGGTTGTCATCGCTACCTTTTCTAATACTGTTATTATTTATGATTTTTTAACTTCCTAAGAAATCTGTCGAATCCCTGGACAATATACTTACTCCTTGCGAACCACATACGGGGTGTCCACTAATTCGACGAATTTAGTTTTAGGATTATTAACACCATTATTTCTATTATTATTATTATTATTAGTAGTAGTAGCGATAGTAATAGCAGCAGCAGCAGCAGCAGTAGTAGTAGTAGTAGTAGCAGTAGTAGTAGCAGCAGTAATAGTAGTAGTATTAGTAGTATTAGTAGCAGTAGTAGCAGCAGCAGTAATAGTAGTAGTAGTAGTAGCAGTAGTAGTAGCAGCAGTAATATTATTATTAGTAGTAGTAGTAGTAGCACTAGTAGCAGCAGCAGTGGTAGTAGTAGTAGTAAGTAGTATCATTACGGCTACTACTACTGTTATTATTATTATTATTAGTATCATTACGGGTAGTACTACTACTACTACTACTATTACTACTACTATTATTATTATCATAGGTTACTTCCTGTTATTGTTCGATGATGATATGAGAATTTTCCAGTGCGGATGGAAAGCAACTGGAAAATGCGTTGACAAGCAAAAAACTTATTCAAAGCAAAGGAGAAAATAATTAGGAGAAAACTCGAAGAAACGACAAAAAAGACCAAATAACAATGAACATTCTGAACTTAGTGATTAACAGGTGATAACAGGTGATAACAGTGGATAACATAATCCGATGATAATGGATGATAATAGGTGATAATCGGTTATAACAAGTTGATAACAGTGGATAACCATCGGAATGAAAAAAGGATCATTTGATGATAGGTGATAACAGTGGATAACATCATCCGAGTGTAGAAAGAACACGTGGTAACAGACGATAATAAGTTGATAACAGTTTCAATAATGTTTTGAGCGTAGACAAGTTCTGGATAACATGTGATAACAGGTGATAATGGATGATAACACTGACCTAAGGGTCTGAAACTTCATGATTAACATGTGATAACAAATTGATAATAGGTTGATAACAGTGGATAACATCATCGAAGTGTAGAAAGATGGTTTGATAACACGTGATAACAGGTGATAATGGATGATAATTGAATGATAACAGGTGATAACATCTTCTGGGTGGGAAAATATTGTTTGTTGAGATTTGATAAAAAGTAGATAATGAACGATAACACTCAACAACTTAAGGAAGAGTATCTTTGTTAACATGTGATAACAGGTTAATAGGGACACCATCTGGAAACTTACCAGATCTTCCTGTTAACATACGATAACAAGCAGACTACACTTTGATAACACACTGATAACAGTGATATCATCTGTGGCCTTGCCAGATCCCAATATTAACATACGATAAGAAGCAAATTAAAAGTTGATAACATGTTGATAACAGGCTGATAACATAATTCTAACATCATCGAGTGTGAATAAAGCAGATTACGCACTGTTAACAGGTTGATAACATATTGATAATAGGCTGATAACGCAATTCTAACATCGAGTGTGAATAGGTAGATTACGCACTGTTAACAGGTTGATAACAGGCTGATAACACGTTGATAACAGGCTGATAACATAATTCTAACATCATCAAGTGTGAATAGGCAGATTACATACAGTTAACAGATTGATAACATGTTCATAACAGGCTGATAACATAATTCTAACATAATTGAGTGTGAATAGGAAGATTACGCACTGTTAACAGCTGATAAAAGGTTGATAACAGGCTGATAACATAATTCTAACATCATCGAGTGTGAATAGGCAGATTACATAGCGGTAAAAGATTGATAACATGTTGATAACAGGCTGATAACACGTTGATAACATAATTTAGTGTGAATTGGAGGGTCCCCCCCGTTTGAATAGGAATTGAGTCACGCGGCTTTTGTGTCACGGAACTTTCCTCACGCACGCCTACGCCATTATCACTCACGCCCGCGACGGTTCTCTATACCAAGATTCTTGGCAAGATTCTTGACAAGATTCTTCACAAGAATCTTCACAAGATTCTTGACAAGATTCTTCACAAGATTCCTCACAAGATTCTTGACAAGATTCTTGACAAGATTCCTCACAAGATTCTTCACAAGATTCCTCACAGGATTCTTGACAAGATTTTTGAAAAGATTCTTGACAAGATTCTTCACAAGATTCTTCACAGGATTCTTGACAAGATTCTTCACAGGATTCTTCACAGGATTCTTGACAGGATTTTTGAAAAGATTCTTGACAAGATTCTTCACAAGATTCTTGACAAGATTCTTGACAAGATTCTTGACAAGATTCTTGACAAGATTCTTGACAAGATTCCTCACAAGATTCTTGACAAGATTCTTCATAGGATTCTTGACAAGATTCTTGACAAGATTCTTCACAGGATTCTTCACAGGATTCTTGACAAGATTCTTCACAAAATTCTTCACAAGATTTTTGAAAAGATCCTTGACAAAATTTTTGAAAAGATCCTTGACAAGATTCTTGACAAGATTCTTCACAAGATTCTTATACAGGGAATCATTCGAGAATGATTTGCGAATCACGAATCTAAGATTCAAGTTGAAGATTCTTCCAAGATTCCCAGAGATTCTTGTGTAGGAGACTGTACTAAGAATGATTTGGGATTCTTTTTTTAGGGAATCATGTCAAGATTCTTGTGAAGATTCTTGGAGATTCTTGAAGGTGAAATTCCTGCGCAGTTTCTTGTGCATGATTCTTCTGAGATTCCTTCAAGATTCTTGTGAAGGGAATCCTGTTAAGAATGATATGAGATTCTAGAATGTAAGATTCTTGCTGTGATTCTTTGAGATTCTTCGAAGAATCTTTGTGATTCTTGTAGGATTCTTCCGAGATTCTTAAAGATTCTTGGCAGGGAATCATATCAAGGATTCTTTGAGATTCTTGAATGTAAGATTCTTTTAGAGATTCTTCAAAGATTCTTAAATTGAATCTTTCTAATGCAACTAAAAATTTAAGTTAATACGATGATAACATTTGATAACAAGCTGATAACAATTTGATAACACCATAACACAGTCAGTGATAGTAGCGCATACGATAATTGCTGCAAAATGTGTTATTAACAGGAGATAACAAACTGAGAATAGGTTGATAACATATGATAACGTGTTGATAACACTGTGATAACACTGATACGAGTGATAATAAGGTAAACGATAACGATATAGAAAATAGTGTTAACATAAGATAACACCCAAGGGAGAGGCTGATAACATATGATAACGTATGACAACATTGGATAACAGGTTGATAAAGTAGTGATAACATGACGATAACAGAGAAATGACAATAAAGGCACAACAACTTACGAAATTGCTGTAATACATTGAATATTAACTTGAGATAACGTATGATAACAGGTTGATAACATGATGATAACAGCGTGGCGAACCCCCTCTTGCGGCTTTGTGCCTAATGTGGCGACACGTAAAAAGAAAATTTCATGTGAAAATAGAATAATTTCATTGATAACAAGGAGGGTTCGCAACCGTGGCAAACTTCTTGACAAGAATCTTGACACAAATAAAGAATCTTACCAAGAATCTCACCAAGAATCAAGGTTCTTATCAAGAATCTTATCAAGAATCTCTGTAAATGCCAAGAATCCTTTTAAAAATCCAAGATTCTTACCAAGAATCTCTTCAAAGCTTAAGAATCTTGTCAAGAATCAAGAATCTTACCAAGAATCTCTGTAAATGTCAAGAATCCTTCTAAAACTACAAGATTCTTACCAAGAACCTCTTCAAAACTTAAGAATCTTGTCAAGAATCAAGATTCTTCCCAAGATTCTTACCAACAGTCAAGAATCTTACCAAGAATCTCTCCAAGAATCGAGAATCCTTTTAAAAAATTCCTTTAAATATCAAGAATCCTTTTAAAGATCCAGGATTCTTCCCAAGATTCTTACCAAGAATCTCTTTAAATGTCAAGAATCCTTTTAAACATCCAAGAATCTTCCTAAGATTCTTACCAAGAATCGTTTCAAGAATCCCGCTAAGAATCAAGAATCCTTTTAAAGATCCAGGAATCTTCCCAAATTCTTACTAAGAATCTTGTTGAGAACCAAGAAAATCTTCCCAAAAGGCCAAGAATCATATCGAGATTCTAGCTAATAATCAAGAATCCTTTTAAAGATCCAGGAATCTTCCCAAATTCTTACTAAGAATCTTGTTGAGAACCAAGAAAATCTTCCCAAAAGGCCAAGAATCATATCGAGATTCTAGCTAATAATCAAGAATCCTTTTAAAGATCCAAGAATCTTCGCAAGATTCTTACTAAGAATCTTGTTGAGAACCAAGAATCTTCCTAAAAATCTAAGAATCATATGGAGATTCTTGCTAAGTATCAAGAATCCTTTTAAAGATCCAAGAATCTTGTTGAGAATCAGGAATCTTCCGAAAATTCTAAGAATCATATGGAGATTCTTGCTAAGAATCAAGAATCTTCCAGCCGTGGCTAAAGCAATTGACTCGCTTGGTCGTCTGCGGTTTGGATTCGGTGAAAATTTTGTGTCCACGCTCAAATGTGAAACAACAAAAAATCACTTTTTTCCTAACATTTCAACACGAAATCAAGTGAAAATAGTTCGATAGTTTTCTCCCATTCAACTAAATCATCGGCCGTTTTTTTTCACTACTTTTAGTTTGAACTACTTGGCAATGTTGCATGTAGGGCGCACCTCGTCCTACAGCAACCTGGATTCCCTATAATAATTCTAATAATAGTAAATTTGCTGAATAAGTGGACAGGTCTTGTGGGGGTATACAAAACTTTAGATATAAGTATGTCCAAGGATTCGACAGATTTGGTATAATGTTAATAATAGTAATAATTGGAATAAGAAGAAGAATGATAGTGAATCTGTCGAATAGGTGGACAGGTCGTGTGAGAGCATACAAACTTTAGCTGGTGTCCAAGCATTCGGCAGATTACGATGCCGTTTTTAACAGTGATAATTGGAATAAGCGGACGAAGGATAGTGAATCTGTCAAATAGGTGGACACATACTGTAGGGATGCAGATATCTTACGTGGGTGTCCAAGCATTCGGCAGATTTGCTATGGGGTCATTAATAATAATAATAAAAATAGTAATAATAAGAAGGATAAGTGAATCTGTCGAATAGGTGGACGGGTATTTGCACTGGCATAGACATTTTGCAAGGTGTCCACGCATTCGGCAGATTTGGTACGACGTCAATTAATAATAATAATTAACATTTAAAAAAATGAGTAATTTTTCGAGTCTCGCGCTTTTACGTCAACGTTGCCATTTTGTTATCACTGTGTTATCAGCGTGTTATCAAAGGTTTTGGAGTCTTGCCCATTGGGTTACGTCAAGACACATACTTTGGCAGAAGATCCTGGAATTTGGCTAATTACATGCTGGGAAAATCCCACGTTTTCGGTAAAAACACACATATGTTGTAATTATATTATATATTATTTATATAGCATTCTTATTATTAACTAGTATTACTGTATTATTATTATTTATTTTATTTTTCCTCGGCTTAGGCCGTAGCAGCGTTTCCACTTGCGAGTTTCCCTTTTTCCCCTCTTCCCTTGTTCCTCCATTTTCCCTTCCGTGCTAGAATACAGGCTGTAGTTTTAGATTTTCCTTTTTTTCCCCTCTTCTTTTATTTTCCCCTTTTTTAAGACCCCATTCTTCCCTTTTTCAGGGAACTTCCCTGCAAAGTGGAAACACTGGGCCGTAGGCCTATACTACCACATAAGATTAACAAACACCTTTCAAATAATATTATGTAGAATTTTTTTACTGTTTGAAATATATTATTCTTATTAATATATCATTATTGTTAAGGGTGTACCAAATCTGTTGATTACGTGGACGCCGTCTAAGGTCTGTGTGCAACGTACAGATCTGTCCGCCTATTCGACAGATTAACCATTCTCACGTTTAATCTAATAACTCCTATTTCTATTATTACTACAGTTGTTGCTTTTCATGCTGTTGCGAATCTGTCGAATGCTTGGACACCATTTCATTGTTTTATGTCTATCCGGGATCTGTCCACCTATTCGACAGATTTGCTATTAATATTCGTATTTTCATCATTTTTTTCCATTATTAATAATGTACTACAGCTGCTATTACCACTGCTGCTGATCCTACTACTACTACTACTACTACTATTACTACCACTACTAAAACTGCTACTTATGCTATTAATACTACTACTAATACTACTACCACTGCTAAAACTGCTACTCGTGCTATTAATACTACTACTACTACCATTACTACCACTACTAAAACTGCTACTTCTGCTCTTAATACTACTACTACTACTACAGCTTATACAACTTCTATTACAACCACTTCTGGTGTTACTAGTATTATTACTGCTACTGCGACTGTTTTTACTACTACTACTACTACTGCTATTACAGCTATACCACTACTACTACTACTGCTATTACTGCTATACCGCTACTACTACTACTGCTATTACAGCTATACCACTACTACTACTACTGCTATTACAGCTATACCACTACTACTACTACTGCTATTACAGCCATACCACTACTACTACTACTGCTCTTACAGCTATACCACTAGTACTACTACTGCTATTACTGCTATACCACTACTATTACTACTGCTCTTACAGCTGTACCACTACCACCACTACTACTACTGCTATCACAGCTGTACCACTACTACTACTACTGCTATTACAGCTATACCACTACTACTACTACTGCTATTACAGCTATACTACTACTACTACTACTGCTATTACTGCTATACCGCTTCTACTACTACTACTACTAACCAGTACCACTATTACTGCTACTATATACTGTAATATTAAAGTGTACTTCCTGGTTGAAACTAAACTACTTCCTATGATAATTTTGAAGTTTCTATTTTCTATTATCTAGGCGATTGCTCTATTTTCTCCACGTAACCAGATTGACCCAATTCCTTTTGCAGCCGTCCAATTAAAGGTGTGGCCATTCAGTCCACAAAAAATCTCAACCAGAAAACCAACAGAAAAAAAAAATACAAAATAAAATAAAATATATATAATATTATAAAGAAATATTTCGATAAAATTTAAATTAAAGAAATTAGTTCCAGTTTTCACCGGCCACGCCCTTTGGCGCATTTTATAATTTACCTTGCTCCCCTCGTTTACCCCCATTGAAAACTTTCACTTCCACCCCCTCATTAGCGAAACAGGTAATATTTTATATTAAATGCAGTAAGCCATTGTTATAATATATATATATATATATATATATATTTTATTCGAGAGGGTAGAATTATATATTTAATTAAATTTGTAACATAGTAATAATAATAATAATAATAGTGCTGGTTTTTGTCAAAGTGAGTGTGATACAGAAAAAGATAGTAATTAAAGTAGTAACGTTGTTGGACTATATATATATATATATATTATATTATATTTCAAAATATATATATATTATATTCATTCATAACATATATATTATATATTATACTTCATTCGAGAGGGTAAAATTATATATTAAATTAAATGTGTTGAATAATAATGATAATAATAATAATACAGGATTTTATAAAAGTATAAAATATTGTTATTATATATTGTTTATATATATATATATATATATTAAAAATATATATTAAAATATATTATATTATTATATATAAAATAAAATATATAAAATATAATATATAAAAAAATATAAAATATATTTTGGTCCACTCTTTTGCTACTGTACATTTATAAATATATTATACTTCATTCGAGCGGGTAAAATTATATATTTAATTAAATATGTAGAATAATAATAATAATAATAACAACAATAATAACAATAATAATAATAATAATAATTGCACTTTTATTATTGTTATTATAAGAGAAATAATAAATTTCCACACAATCGAACAATTTCTTTGAAGTGTATGGAAATCTTATGTGGCAATAGGCCTACGGCCTAAGCCGAGAATAAATAAATAAATAATAATAATAATAATAATGCTGGATTTTTATCAAAGTGAGTGTGATATAGAAAAAGATAGTAATTAAAGTAGTAGCAAAAGAGTGGACCAAACCATAATGGCCGCTAATGAACTTTCACTTTCCAGACTTTTTTTTGGTGCAATTTCTGCAAGAAATGGTTAATTAAAGGGAAACGGAACTTGTTTTCTGTGTTATCATCTTGTTATCAATGTGTTATCGCTTTGTTATCAACCTGTTATCAATATCACAGTATAAACTCTTAAAATACATTATACGATAAAATTTGAATAACTCGGTTAAATATACTATAAAATAATTAATAGATTATTATTATTATTATATCAAAATTAATATAATATTTTAATATTAATATTAAACTTACCAACAAATTTTTGAAGATATATTCTATTTCTCCAGATTCTTCCAGGATTTTTCCAAGATTCTTCCAAGATTCTTCCAGGATTTTTCCAGGATTCTTCAAAGATTCTTCCAGGATTCTTCAAAGATTCTTCCAGGATTCTTCCAGGATTCTTCCAGGATTCTTGAACCTGGAACGTTAACTTGGGTTCTTCGTGTTTGGAGTTCGCGCGTTGAAATCTCCTGAACAAAGTACAGACTTTAAGTTTAACTGCACTTTGATTCGTTCAAATTAAATGAATTCTAAAGTTTGAAAACTGAAATTTTCAGACTTTTATTGGGTGATATGTGAACACGTTGGAAGTGGCCAAGCAACTGAAGAGGAAAACGAAAACTTCCAGGTGAAATCTCCAGGGAAGTTTTCGTTTGCCCAATGGCGCGAATCTGGGAATCATATCGCGAGAATCCTTGGCAATCTAACCTGGAAATAATAATAAAAATAATTTTATTTTCAGTATAGCGGTAGCAGTAGTAGTTGTAGTTGTAGTGGTTGTTGTAGTGGTAGTTGTATTAGCAGTAGTAGTAGTAGTAGTTATTGTTGTAGTAGAAGTAGTAGCAATAATAATGATAATAGGTTAGTAGTAGTAGTAGTAGTAGAAGTAGTAGTAATAGTAGTAGTAGTAGTAGTAGAAGTAGTAGTAATAGTAGTAGTAGTAGTAATAGTAGTAGTAGTAGTAGTAATAGTAGTAGTAGTAGTAATAGTAGTAGTATAGTAATAGTAGTAGTAGTAGTAGTAGTAATAGTAGTAGTAGTAGTAATAGTAGTAGTAGTAGTAATAGTAGTAGTAGTAGTAATAGTAGTAGTAGTAGTAGTAGTAGTAGTAATAGTAGTAGTAGTAGTAATAGTAGTAGTAGTAGTAGTAGTAGTAGTAATAGTAGTAGTAGTAGTAATAGTAGTAGTAGTAGTAGTAATAGTAGTAGTAGTAGTAATAGTAGTAGTAGTAGTAGTAGTAGTAGTAGTAGTAGTAGTAGTAGTAATAGCAGGAATAGTTAGTTTTAGTTATTGTTGTAGTAGCAATAGTAGTAGATCTTGTGGTAGTAGTAGCAACTGCTGCAGGAGTAGCAGTAGTAGTAGTAACAAATAATAATAATAATGATAATTCATATATCAAGGTGTTGATAACACGTGTTATCAGAGCTGATAACATGTTGATAACACACTACGAATCTTATGAGAACCCGAGGGGTCCGAAACTTCCAGTAATATTCGTACACCTGGGTCATGTTATCACTGTTATCAACCTGTTATATCCATGTTATCTCCGTATTATCACGTGTTATCAAATAATCATCGTACATTTTTCCTCGGAGTTCCGGACCCCTTGTGGAGAACCGTTTAACAATATGACAACAGGAAGGTAAGACGATAATAATATGATAACCAAGTGATAACACGCTGATAATAGCTGATAACACGTTGATAACATCCAGTATTGTTGGGTAGCGTACTGATAACATGCTGATAACAAGTGATAACGATGACAGATTGGTAACAAGACGATGATAACAGCTGATAACTTGGCGATAACACCCTAATAGCATTTAATAACACGGTGATAACACCATGATAACACTTGATAACACCAAGGGGGTCCGAAACTTCGAGGAAAAGTGTACGAAGATTATTTGATAACATATGATAACACGGAGATATACATGGAGTTAACAGGTTGATAAACAGTGATAACATGACCTAGGTGCACGAAGATTGTTGCAAGTTTCGGACCCCTTGGCACAACCGAATCAAGGGGGTCGAAAACTTCGAGAAAAAGTGTACGCAGATTTTTTGATAACATATGATAACACGGGATAACATAGAGTTAACAGGTTGATAAACAGTGATAACATGACCCAGGTGTACGAAGATTATTGGAAGTTTTCCGACCCCTTAGATAACACGCTGATAACTGTTACTGAATCAGCGATAACAGGGATGATAACAGGTAGATAACACATGATGATGATAATTATGTATATATTGTGTTAGAGAAAATGTGAATCGACTTGAGTTACCTACTGACCTACTGCCGCTCTCAAAAGGTTCAACCGGTTCAACCGCCGCACGCCGCTGCCCGCCTTATCATCAACCGCTATATCAGTGTTATCGTCTGTTATCAGCGTGTTATCGAGTGTTATCACTGATCTAGTAACCTGTTGTCATCAGGTTATTATCAGTTCATCAACTTGTTGTCAGTGTTATCATAGGTTATCCACGTGTTATTATGTGTTATCACCTATTATCAGCCTGTTATCGTCTGTTATCATCTTGTTATCGTGTGTTATCACTGATCTAGTAACCTGTTGTCATCAGGTTATTATAAAATTATCCGTTCGTCAACCTGTTATCAGTGTTATCATAGGTTATCAGCATGTTATCGGGTGTTATCACTGATTTAGTAACCTGTTGTCATCAGGTTACTATAAAAATTATCAGTTCATCAACCTGTTATCAGTGTTATCATAGGTTATCAGCCTGTTATCGCTGTTATCATTCGTTATCAGCGTGTTATCGGGTATTATTACTGATTTAGTAACCTGTTGTCATCAGGTTATTATAAAATTATCGGTTCATCAACTTGTTATCAGTGTTATCATAGGTTATCATCTATTATCAGCCTGTTATAGTCTGTTATCAGCGTATTATCGGGTGTTATCACTGATCTAGTAACCCGTCATCATCGAGTTATCATAAAATTATCAGTTTATCAACTTGTTGTTAGTGTTATCATAGGTTATCAACGTGTTATTATGTGTTATCACCCATTATCAGCCTGTTATCGTCTGTTATCAACGTATTATCGTGTGTTATCATTCGTTATCAGCGTGTTATCAGGTGTTATCACTGATCTAGTAACCTGTTGTCATCAAGTTATCATAAAATTATCAGTTCATCAACTTGTTGTCAGTGTTATCATAGGTTATCGACGTGTTACAATGTGTTATCACCTATTATCAGCCTGTTATCGTCTGTTATCAGCCTGTTATCGTCTGTTATCAGCGTGTTATCGTGTGTAGTCACTGATCTTTAGGAATGCGTTATCAGTGTTTCATAATTTTTATCAGTCTTATCATAGGTTATCAACGTGTTATCGTATGTTATCATTCGTTATCAGCGTGTTATCGTATGTTATCACTAATCTAGTAACGTGCTACCATCAAGTTATAAAATTATCAGTTCATCAACCTGTTATCAGTGTTATCATAGGTTATCAACGCGCTATCATCAAGTTATAAAATTATCAGTTCGTCAACCTGTTGTCAGTGTTATCATAGGTTATCACTAATGTGTAGTAATGCGTTATCAACGTGTTATCACATAAATAAGCATTTTATCAACCGGTTATCAGTATTATCGTAGGTTATCAACGTGTTATCAAGTGTTACCAGTGATTTAGTAAAAAGTTATCAGTGTTACCATCTGTTATCAGTGTGTTATCAGCGTGTTATCAACATGTTATCAATACCTTACGATGCTTTACAGATCTGTTATCAACTCTTATCACTTGTTATCAACTGTTATCACATGTTATCAGAAGCCCCGGTTTGATTTGTGTGCGGCTGCTGCATCTCGATGTGACACTTCCCATTGGCCCGTTTCCTTAAAAAGACAACCAATCAGAAAATTTAAATATTAACTGCTAATTTATACATTTTAAAATAAAATACTCTTATTTAAATTACGTTATTTATTAATTTTAACATTTTTGTTTCAAATCAAAATTTATTTACTTGATTCTGGGCTCACATCAATGACGGTGCCGTTTGCGGTGCCGTTTGCGGTGCCTTTTTTGTTGACCCTTTACTGAACGTCGTTGAAAACTCGAACTCCTAAGGCCGATACAGGCTACCGTCAAAAGGCACTGCGAAAAGAAACTGAAAATGTACAAAAAGGCACCGTACTTTTTACAGTGTGTTTTGTACGGTACAAAACACTATTGCTCTATACGTTTACCTTAAGATTCACATCTACGTTTCTACAAGAATCTTGGCATGAACTTATTTGTATAATATTATAATAATAATCAAACTATTATTTATTATTATTATTATTCTTTATTACTATTATTTAATAATAATAATTTCCCAAAATTTTTGCGTAATTAACTTTCACTTACGGACGACGTGATACCGGACAGAACTGGCTGCCATTTGCAGACAAGTTTCCAAGAAAGTAAACTCGATTCTTCTGCCAGTGTTTCCACTTTTGCGGGGAAACTCCCTGGAAAAGAGGGGGAAATGGGGTCTGAAAAGGGAAGAAGAAGAGGGGAAGAGAGTAAAGAGGAAATCTAGACCCTGTATATTCTCGCACGGAGGGGGAAAAAGGGGAAAGATAAGGGAAGAAGAAGAGTAAAGAGGAAATCTAGGCCCTGTACGTTCTTGCACGGAGGGGGAAAAAGGGGAAAGATAAGGGAAGAAGAAAAGAACAAGAGTAAAGAGGAAATCTAGACCCTGTATATTCTTCCACGGAGGGGGGAAAAAGGGGAAAGATAAGGGAAGAGGGGAAAAAGGGAAAACTGAAAAGTGGAAACACCGTCTTCTGCGTAGGTTCCTTTCCATTATCAAAAACAAAGACAAAATCAATCTTTATTTGAATAAATGAATACTACATTGTTTCCCAGTGTTTCCACTTTTGCGGGGAAGTTCCCTGAAAAAGGGGGGGGGAAATGGAGTCTGAAAAGGGAAGACGAAGAGAAGAGAATAAAGAGGAAATCTAGACCCTGTACATTCTTGCAAGGAGGGGGAAAAGGGGAAAGATAAGGGAAGAAGAAGAGAAGAGAGTCAAGAGGAAATCTAGACCCTGTGCATTCTTGCACGGAGGGGGGAAAAGGGGAAAGATAAGGGAAGACGAAGAGAAGAGAGTAAAGAGGAGATCTAGACCCTGTATACTCTTGCACGGAGGGGGAAAAGGGGAAAGATAAGGGAAGAAGAAGGGGAAGAGAGTAAAGAGGAAATCTAGACCCTGTACATTCTTGCACGGAGGGGGAAAAAAGGGGAAAGATCAGGGAAGAGGGGAAGAAGGGAAGATTGAAAAGTGGCAACACTGTTGTTTCCTTACCTTAATTGTTGGACTGATACTGATATTTCAACACGTACAGTTTGACCCGGTTTCTTCATGGCTGCTGTAGAAGTTTTTGCCAAAGCTAGACCTTATATAGACCCTATAATGTTATATATATTATAATTAATTATTGTATTATTATATTATTAGACCTTATTTATTACTTTATTATTATATTAATATTATTATTAATTACTATATTATTATATTATTAGGCCTTATTTATTATTTTATTATTATATTGTATGTATTTTTTTTTTTTCGGAGGAGGGACATACTCCTATTGGAGTGTAATCCCCTTTCTGTATTATTTGAATTTCCACAAAAACTTCATACATGGTTAAGAAAAACAGTTTAAAATATACATTTAGTTATAAAGAAAAATGGTGAATAATATAAGATATATATATGAATGACAAAAATTTAGGAACAAAGATTAACAATTTTAGATTATCACTTACAAAGGACATGAATCGTTGAAACGCGCTAGTTAGTAATAGAGAAAAAATAAACAAAATTAGTAAAGACTACGATATGTACAGAAAGTTGATGCAAGACAAACAACAAATAAGTAAACTGTAACAGATAAAAAAACTGACAAAGTGAAAAAGATAAAAATGTATGAAAAATATTGTATGTATTATTATGAAGTATTATATTATTATATTATTAGACCTTATTTATTATTTATTATTATATTATATATAATTATTATTAATAATTATATTATTAGACCTTCTTTATTATTATATTATTATATTAATAGTATGATTAATTATTATATTATTATATTATTATTAGGCCTAATTTATTATTTTATTATTATACTATATATACTATTATTATATTATTATACCTTATTTATTATTACATTATTATATTAATATTAGAATTAATTATTATATTATTAGACCTTCTTTATTATTACATTATTATATTATATATACTATTATTAATTATTATATTATTATATTATTAGACCTTATTTATTATGTTATTATTGTATTATTATATTATATAGACCTTATTATAGACCCTATTCCAGAAAGGGCCTATGTAGACCATACTCTGTACTACGGACGTTGGTTAAAAATAATTTTTATCAATTAATTTACTTTTAAATATGTCTAAAATTCGCCAAAAAATCTGAGAAACACTTTAATGCCCACAAAAGTTATAAACTTTAATAAACTGATTTAATATAAGTGTCCGCTATAGTGAGGTGCTTATTGGGAATAGGCCCTATAGGCCTTATTCCAAAAAGGCCTTTGTAGACCATTCCCTCTACTACGGACGCTCGTATAAACTAACCTTGTCAATGAATCGACTTGAAAAAATGTCTAAAAATCGCCAAAAAATCTGAGAAACACTTTGATACCCACAAAAGTTTAAAATTTTATTAAACTGAATTAATATGAGTGTCCGGTATAGTGAGGTGCTTATTGGGAATAGGCCATATAGGCCTTATTCCAAAAAGGCCTTTGTAGACCATCCCCTCTACTACGGACGCTCGTGTAAACTAACCTTGTCAATGAATCGACTTGAAAATATGTCTAAAAATCGCCAAAAAATCTGAGAAACACTTTGATACCCAAAAAAGTTAAAAATTTTAATCAGTTGATTTAATATAAGTGTCCGCTATAGTGAGATACGCGTTTGGAATAGGCCCTATTCAGTTAGTTTTATTATATCTTGTTGTAAATCTTTGGAGAAAAAAAAACTTTGCCATACCTTGATATGGAAACCTGTTTGTTTCTTTATCACTGAATCGCAGTAATGTATTCTCATAAATATTAATGAAATCACAATCTGCAGGCGAAGCCATTAATAAAAGTTTCGCAAGGTCCGCCATAGAGGTTTCCATCGCCTGAACGACACGCAACGTTGCCGCACATTTATAAAAAAAATTCAATTTTATTATTGCAATATTATTGTAAATTATAATTATTTTCAGTGTTTTAATCAGATACGACCGATAAATCATATTAAATGTAATATCAAAATTTTTGCGAATAATTTGACATAGGGCCTATTCCCAAATGCGCACCTCACTATAGCGGACGCTTATATTAAATCAGTTTATTAACGTTTTTAACTTTTTTTGGTACCAAAATGTTTCTCAGATTTTTTGGCGATTTTTAGACATATATTCAAGTAAATTAATTGATAAAATTATTTTTAACCAACGTCCGTAGTAGAGGGGATGGTCTACAAGGGCCTTTTTGGAATAAGGTCTATAGGGCCTATTCCCAAATGCGCACCTCACTATAGCGGACGCTTATATTAAATCAGTTTATTAACATTTATAACTTTTTTTGGTACCAAAATTTTTCTCAGATTTTTTGGCGATTTTTAGACATATTTTCAAGTCGATTCATTGACAAGGTTATTTTACACGAGCGTCCGCAGTAGAGGGGATGGTCTACAAGGGCCTGTTTGGAATGAGGTCTATAGGGCCTATTCCCAATAAGCACCTCACTATAGCGGACGCTTATATTAAATCAGTTTATTAACATTTTTAACTTTTTTTGGTACCAAAATGTTTCTCAGATTTTTTGGCGATTTTTAGACATATTTTCAAGTCGATTCATTGACAAGGTTATTTTACACGAGCGTCCGTAGTAGAGGGGATGGTCTACAAGGGCCTTTTTGGAATAAGGTCTATAGGGCCTATTCCCAAATGCGCACCTCACTATAGCGGACGCTTATATTAATTCATTTTATTAACATTCTTAACTTTTTTTGGTATCAAAGTGTTTCTCAGATTTTTTGGCGATTTTTAGACATATTTTCAAGTAAATTAATTGATAAAATTATTTTTAACCAACGTCCGCAGTAGAGGGGGTGGTCTACTCTACGATCTACAGAGGCCCTTTTTGGAATAAGGTCTATATCAATATCAAGAAGTTTTTGTTTTAAATCCCACTTGATATTTCATATGAAAATATCAATATTTTCATTAAAACTATATCATCCATTTGATATTTTCTTTCATCCAGAACCTTTGAAGTTGAAGAATTTTTATTAAAGCTCCTCTGTTTAGTCATAGCCTTTTAAACATAAAGCCAGTGCTTCCACTTTCCCCCTTTTCCCCCCTTTTTCCCCCCTTTTTCCCCCCTTTTTCCCCCCTCCGCTTGAAAATATCAATTTCCCCTTTTTCCCCTCCATGCTACTGAGTAAAGCTATACATTGGTAAATTCACTTTATCCTCCATTTCTTCTTTTCCCCCTCCGCTTGAAAATATCAATTTCCCCTTTTTCCCCTCCGCGCTACTGAGTAAAGGTATGCATTGGTAAATTCACTTTATCCTCCATTTCTTCTTTTCCCTCTTCCCCATTTTCCTTATTTAAGGGAATTTCCCCTTTTTCCCCTCCGTGCTACAGAGTAAAGCTATACATTGGTAAATTCACTTTATCCTCCATTTCTTCTTTTCCCTCTTCCCATTTTCCTTATTTAAGGGAATTTCCCCTTTTTCCCCTCCGTGCTACAGAGTAAAAGTATACATTGGTAAATTCACTTTATCCCCTATTTCTTCTTTTCCCTCTTCCCCATTTTCCTTATTTAAGGGAATTTCCCCTTTTTCCCCTCCGTGCTACAGAGTAAAAGTATACATTGGTAAATTCGCTTTATCCTCCATTTCTTCTTTTCCCTCTTCCCCATTTTCCTTATTTAAGGGAATTTCCCTGAAAAGTGGAAGCACTATAGTACAGATCTGACCTTGGAAAAACGTTAAGAGAATGCAAGTTTGATTCAAGAGCAATTTTCATTAGTTGAATTTTTTTAGTTAGTATCGAGTCAGTTTTCTGAAAGCAGTCCTGTCGCCAATATATATATGGTAATAAATCATAATAATAATAATAATAACAAAGTATAATAAAAATAATAATATATAATAGTAAAATATAATAAAAATAATAATATATAATAATGAAATATAATAAATAATAATGAAATATAATAAAAATAATAATATATAATAGTAAAATATAATATAAATAATAATATATAATAATGAAATATAATAAAAATAATAATATATAATAGTAAAATATAATATAAATAATAATATGTAATAATGAAATATAACAATAAATCATAATAATAATAATAATGAAATATAATAATAAATCATAATATATAATAATAATAATAGTATATAATAATAACAGTATATAATAACAATAATATATATCAATACATCAAAATAATAATAATAAGATATAATAATAATAATAATAATAATATTGTAAACAACAAAAATTTCCACACAATCGAACAATTTCTTTGAAGTGTATGCAAATCTTATGTGGCAATAGGCCTACGGCCTAAGCCGAGAAGAAATAAATAAATAATAATAATAATAAAAGTATTAATAAAGTTTTGTGGGGACTATTATGGAGAAGACCATTCAACACAAAGTCCAATGCAGAATCTAAACTCTCCAAACTGAAATAAAAGTTCTAGTATATTTAAGAAGTTTACGTAAAACACAATGGTGGATATGAAGTATAAATTGTAAGTAAAAATATTAATATATCGATATCTTCCTGGGAAAAAAATGATATATTATCAGTACTTCCACTTTTTCCCCTTTTTTCCCCTCCGCTTGAAAAATATCAGTTTCCCTTTTTTCCCCTCCGTGCTACTGAGCAAAGCTACATTTCTAAATTGACTTTTCCCTCCATTTTCCCCTTTTCCTCTTCCCCATTTTCCCTATTTGAGGGAATTTCCCTGCAAAGTTTATTTCACGTAGTACTGATATATCGGTAACGAATATCGGTCATCCCTTGTTTTAATTAATATTTGTAATATTTTAAAACTAATTCTTTAATATTTTTAAATTAATTTACGTCTAATTAAATAGTCGTCCCATCCGGTTTGGGAGCGCCTCGCACAGCGCCGCCAAGCGGTAAATTTGAGAAGCCCTTAAATAATGTCTGGAAAAAAAAATAATCTTTTCCCCCGAGAAACTTATCTTAAATAGTAAAATAAATTAATTATATTCAAAATTCATCTAAAACTAATACAATTCAGATATGCTAATACTTTAAACTTGCGAAAATTCTAAGTTCCTTTTTTTGCTGATTTCGTTAATTTGTGCTGTGTTGTACTTTGGCCGGTATGCGTCCTTCAGAGAAGAAAAATCAACTAAATAAAAAAAAACTCAGTTTTCCTGGTTATTTATTATTTTGCGGGACAGAGAAACCTGCATATTTGCCTGCAAAGTTACGACAACCTCAATGTCCCCGTTAAGAAGAAGAAACGTAAATTTTGTGGGTCACTTGAAGCCGCTAGTAAATGAAAATTTTCGAATTTTCCCGCCAACATGGCCGATACGTTTATGATACTTGAAGCTAATTAGAAACTATGTACGCAAATTTGCATGTAAATTATTAATTTTCCAGACGACAAAGTAGAAAGGTGCGCTCAAAAGTTTTACAAAAATATTACCGACTTTTTTTTTAATCTGGCAACGTCGCAACGTCCGCCATTACTTAGAGCACCGTAACCTAACTTTTCAGTAAATGAAAATTTTCGAATTTTTCTGCCAACATGGCCGATACGTTTATGATACTTGAAGCCAATTAGAAACTATGTACGCAAATTTGCATGTAAATTATTTAGTTTCGAGACAACAAAGTAAAAAGGTGCGCTCAAAAGTTTTACAAGAAAATTTACCGACTTTTTTTTTTAATCTGGCAACGTTGCAAGGTCCGCCATTACTTAGAGCACCCTAACCTAACTTTTCAGTAAATGAAAATTGCGAATTTTTTCGCCAACATGGCCGATACATTAGGATACTTGAAGCTAATTAGAAACTATGTACGCAAATTTGCATGTAAATTATTAATTTTCAGACGACAAAGTAGAAAGGTGCGCTCAAAAGTTTTACAAAAAAATTTACCGACTTTTTTTAAAAATCTGGCAACGTCGCAACGTCCGCCATTACTTAGGGCACCCTAACCTAACCTCGTCCTCCCTGAATTAGCGAAGTGTTTGCCATAGGGCTGTTTCGGCCAAACAGTTTGGGCAAACGGGCTACAGAAACACGATTTTCTTGCTTCAATAAAACACAAAACGCAAGGTAATAGAAGCAAAATGGTTGTTTGGTCCCAGGCAAATGCTCAGGAAATTTATTAGTGTGCTCTGAAATCTTAATGTATGTTTTTTTGTTTTTTTTTTTCCAACTCGTTTGTCCAAACGGTTTGGTCAAAACAACCTAACTGAACTGAACCAAAAAATCGATCACTGATCGTATCCCTGACATTACATCATGCACGACCTACTGAATCCCCCAGCAGAAAATTAAGGATAGTTTCAGGACCCTGAATATATCCTTAATAAGGACATTTCCAGGATGCCAGTCAGGACTCTGAATGCAGTGAAATTGGCCCACTTCCAGCGTGTTCAGGACCCTGACATTGGAATACCTGAATAATACATGTTCAGGGTACTTAACAGCGTCCTGAAAAAAAAACGCTTTTCAGGATACTTAATGGTGCTCTCAATAATCAAGATTCACAATTCTCAATACAATTTTTTTTACTCATCCACGAACGGATGTGGTTCAGGATATTCAGGATATGTTACGGATATGGTTCAAGATGTAGCCGACATCCTTAATTTTCCGCTGGATCGCTTAACAAATTCAAGAGGAAAGGGTACAGGTTATGTGTTGTGGCCATTACTATCGTTTTATTCTAACTTACTGTACCTGATGAAATGAAAATTTCAGATTCAACAAGGCATAATATATTCTGTCAAAACTTATTCCTTAAATTCAGGATGTTCGCTTGATGTAGTTTCCTTAGGTTCGTCGATGTGTCCAACTAGATTCAACGAGTCATAAAGTGTTCGAGATTTTCTTATGTTTAATAAGGAAATTTCAGTTAAATTGGTACAAAATACAGTTCAATGAATTAATTTATCCGACTAATATCCATACTGAAGTGAATACTTATAGCTATCCACGAATTATCAGCTTTGAATGCCGTACTCATTGCTCAAAATGTTTTTTTTTATGTAAAATGAATTTTTCTGCTTAATACGAGTGAAACACGCAAAACTTAAGTGAAGATTTTTATTTGTTCTGAAGCCTACAATTTTTGGACCAAATATCACCATAACGAATCAAAAATTTCGAAAACTCGAGTATCGCCTCCCTGTTGGAAGGGAACTACAAGATAATCTGCTGCAATAGAGTATCAAGCTAGTTATATAATAATAGAAGTGTAGTAGAGAGTTCTAGCTGCTTTAAAGAACGGTTTCGGGACGGCTCTCGACCCACTTCTTGATGTTGGGCAGCTGACCGACCTTGTCGACAAGGTTCAGGACGTGAGGGAAAGCCTGGAACGCATCTTTGCCGACTTTACTGATGAGGAAACTGAGGGTCTCGAAGTAGGCAATGTCAGCCCAGGTTACCTAAACAGTAAAAACTTGATAATAATAATTTCCAACTTAAATTATAGTGCTGGCTTACTGAATCACCAACGAGAAAGCCAGAGCTGCTTCCTTCCAAGTGTTTTTCCAAGACCTCGAGATGCTCCTTGACCTTAGTGTTGGCAAACTCGGTCAACAGCTCTTTGACTTCTGCTTCCTCTACGCCGAAGATCTTAGGGCGAGCTGCGGGACACAAGAATCGAATCAGAAAACGTTCCTGATCAACTTAATGTACGACAAACCATTGAGCAAGTCTTTAATGCAGTCTCCGTACATGTCAACTCGTGCCGACTCCCAATCATCCTTTCCAGCCAGGCCGTGCTTGCGGGCCAGGAAACGAGTGATGGCTTGCGACTGAGCCAGGAACTTGCCGTCAACCTCGAGAACGGGCATCTGACCGAACGGCATTGCTGTTGAAAAGAGAATTATCGTTAAATCATACAAAGTTGGCAAAATATCTGTTTGAAACTTACTCTTCTTTACTTCAGGCCACTGGTCGAACGGAACCCTGACATCTTCGAATTCGACTCCGGCCTGGGCCAGAACGAGACGAGGAACTTCGCCGAGACCTCGCAAGTTGAAATAGTGAAGTTTGTAACCAGCCATTTTGACACTTAGTGGTTTGTTGACAAGACTGCTTAAAACTGCGGCAGCACTTTCTGTATTTATACTCCGTTCGTCTGCAAACGTTCAAGGTCATCATGTTGGCAACACGTGATTGGCCGCTTGAAAGATCACGTGACTACTCAGCTGAAGACTGGCTAGCTCTAAACCACGTGACTGCTTATACAGCCATTTATTGGCTAATTCAAAAACACGTGACTACGTTTAAATTATTGGCGCGAAAAAAATTCCATTTAACCAGTGGTTAAAGTAATGGAAAAGCAGCATATTAATTTTTTTTTTATATTTTGATTTAGAACAGGAAGTAAAGAATTTAGGTTTACAACTATTGTCATGGCGACGTTTCAAAAAAACTGTCAAGTCATGGTGATGCCTGTGAAAACCTGTGCAACTGGAGAAGCTTTCTAGAAGCCTGTATAAACAATTCATTAATTTTAACAAGGCTTCTAAGTAAAACTTCATTTCATCGAAACTTTTCATTTGTAGCCTAATATTATTTCCTAACTTATTATTTTCTTCAAGATAAAACCAAGATAAGATAACATATCGCAGCCATATAGACAAACGCGTTTCCGTATTAACCAAAACTGATTTCAAATTTTTAAAAAACTTACTATTTACTTATAGTAGTAAGTAGCAGAATAGCAAGTAGTAATCTCCATAGCAACCGATTATCAGTTATCAACATGCTCTATCAGGTTTGTTATCGATTTATCATTATAATATTATGCGATCCCCCGAAAATTTGCTGAATGCAAATCACGATGACTGGCCAGTATTTCCACACTGCAGGGAAATTCCCTGGGAAAGGGGAAAAGGGAAAATCTAGAAGTGTAAGCTTCCTATTACAGCACGAAGGGGAAAAAGGGAAAAATAAGGGAAGAGGGAAAAATGAGGAAACCGAAAGTGGGAACACTGTGACTGACTTCAGTTATACTTAAGTTAATTATGGAATTTCATTACAGCTACTTAATATTTCTAAATATAATAATCAATCTTGCTGATATATTTCAACCGTGAATGTTAAAATTCTGAATTCAGTCTCTTATTATCAATCAAACTGAACTTGAATCGATAATTTAAATCTATAATCAAAATCAGATTGATGAGAAATCAAATGGGTCACAGATTAATAAGAAATTTTTCTATAGTATTTTTGAAAATAGATTTAGCTAAGAGAACGAATTAATCGTGGAAGGTCACCGTGGTCGAGCAAAATTTAATAAATATTCATTACTAAAATTAAATTATAAAATAATATTATTAAAACTAAATACTTCAGTATTAAAATACATTATTGTCATGAGAACCTACACATTATATATAATACTAAAAGCAGGAAGCTCGGTTTCTCAGTTGGCTCGCTTATTTTCACTAGACCGAAACAGCCATGTTATTGTATTAGTCTCGGGATCAATCGGCATTCGTTATTTCTCCGTTCCCGTTCTTTCGTTTTCCACCGGCTTCCGATAACTGTAATTTTTACTTAATAAAACGGAAAAATCCGTCAATTTGACAGTTGCATGAGAGTGAACGAGACACTGCGAACAGTGAACGTGCACCATGTATTGTTCCAAACCCGAAGAAATCTGCACTGTGCGAGATTACTCTAGTACTGATCACTAAACTAAAAGGGAAAAGCTATTAGTTGGTTTTAGAAAACGGCACATTAAAGGATTATAATATAAATGCAAGGGTGAAGATGTGGCTGCTCAAAACATGGTATCGGGACGAGTCTCGACCCACTTCTTGATGTTGGGCATCTGACCGACCTTGTCGACCAAGTTCTTGGTGCGGGGAAATTTCTCGAGAAGATCTTCAACGATTCCCTGGCTCAGGAAACTGAGCAGATTGAAGTACGCAATGTCTGCCCATGTCAACTATAACCAACAAAATGTTAATTTACACATTTTTTGTGTCAGATTTAAAATAGCAATTTCGACTTACAGAATCGCCAACTAGAAAGCCCGAGTTGCTTTCTTCTAAATGTTTTTCCAGGATCTCGAGATGATCTTTGACCTTCGTGTTGGCAAATTGAGTCAGCACTTCTTTAATTTCAGCTTCCTCTTTACCGACAAGTTTCGGGATAGCTGAAAAATAAGATTAGAAATATAGAAAAAATAAGTCTGAGCAATAGTATTTTATAGTATACAAAATACTCTAAAAAGGCACCATTACAGTGCTTTTTTGTAGCTTCTCAGTTCCTTTATACAGTGCCTTTTCACAGTTCCATGTATCGCCCTCGAGCGCCCTTATGTTTAACTATGTTCAAAATGTCTTAGTTCGAGGTAATCGAAAAGGCACTGCAAAAGGCACTACCATTTGTACATGGGTGGAAACAGAGAATTCAAAAAAATTCTAAGTTAGTGTAACCAGTCAAACCATTGAATAAATCCTTGATGCAGTCTCCGTACATGTCAACTCGAGCCGACTCCCAATCATCCTTTCCAGCCAGGTTGTGCTTGCGGGCCAGAAAACGAGTGATGGTGAACGACTGGGCTAGAAATTTACCGTCAACCTCGAGAACAGGCACCTGGCCAAACGGCATCGCTATTAAAAGATAGTTATCATTATTAAATAACGTTAAGTTAGTAGAATATTTATTTGAACTTGCTCTTCTTCACTTCAGGCCACTGGTCGAAAGGGATCCTGACATCTTCGTACTCGACTCCAGCCTGGGCAAGCACGAGACGGGGGACTTCCGCAACACCCCGAAAGTTGAAATAGTGAAGTTTGTAAACGGACATTTCAGTTGTAATATTGAAGCTGTGAATGACTTGACAAAACCAGTGTTTCGGCCCGTTATGTTGTTTTCAATTACAGTTTCCCCTTTTTTCTCAAAGAGGTCTCTGGTTCCCTAATTTTCCCCTCGCTTGGATATATCTTTTCCCCCCTCTATGCTAGAATAACGAGGCTATTAATCCAATTCCCTTTTCTCTCTTCCCTTATTTCCCCCTTTTCTAGGGAAATTCCCTGCAAAGCAATAAACCAAAACTGACAATTTTCTGTTTTACGCCATCTATCGGTCAACTTAAGAAGCTTATGCTAAATACAGTTCTCTGACAAAGCTGAAAAATTAAGAAATTTCATTTTCAAATCACTTTATTGACAAAAATTACCATACCCTCTTCTGAAATTTAATTAAATACATGTAATGTAATTCAATGATAATATAAATATAATGTTCGTATGTTTTAGTAGTTCATGAGTCCTTAAATTTTATCACATTACATTATGAGTTATGGAATATACTAGCTTAATATAATTTTTTCATATTATTATTTTTACTACAATATTAATAAAGATTAAAACAACTTGTATATAAACTTCAGCATTACTGCCTAATGATATACTGTACATGTAGACGTAAGATTCAAGATTCTTACGTGATTCTTGTATGATTCTTGGAGGAATCCTGAGTCTCAACAAATCTCTTGACATTATTTCAAAGTTTAATAGACATTTCCTTATGAATTGTAACCGTTAAATCTTCACCGTGCTGAATTATTATAACGGAAAAATGCCGGCGAGATTTATTATTGTTTTAACACTTACAATCATCAAATAGGCCTATAACACAAGTTACCGTTTATTCTACATTATTATAATTGTATATATTTATAGCAAATGTACTCAAAACATATCATACATACATAGCTTGCAGACAGCCCAGCTGAAAATTAAGGATGTCGGCTACATCCTGAACGATATCCGTAACATCTCCTGAACATCCTGAACCCTGTCCAATCGTGGATGAGTAAAACAAAATTGTGTTGAGAATTGTGAATCTTGATTATTGAGGACACCATTAAGTATCCTGGAAAGCGTTTTTTCAGGACGCTGTTAAGTACCCTGAACATGTGTATTATTCGGGCATTCCAGTGTCAGGGTCCTGAACACCCTGGAAGTGGGCCAATTCGACTGCACTCAGTGTCTTGATTGGCATCCTGAAAACGTCCTTTTATGGATATTTTCAGGGTCCTGAAACCATCCTTAATTTTCTGCTGGGAGCAGGGTCTTCTTCTTCTTCGGTTATTTCTAATTAAATATTGTTAAATCATATTATCAAAATTATTAAATAATGTCCTACATTTAAATGATATTTTTAAATCAGTTTTATATTTTCTTCATATTTATAACATGGTAGTGTAAAAAAATTAATAGCTATGGATAAAATAATACTAGGATTATTATAATCATGTCTGCTACATCTATTATCATCATATTATCACTTGTTATCGGCTTTGTCAACCCTTCAGTTGTCTAATAAAATTAATTAAAAGAATTATTAGCTATGGATAAAATAATACTAGGACTATATAATCATGTCTGCTACATCTATTATCATCATATTATCACTTGTTATCGGCTTTGTCAACCCTTCAGTTGTCTAATAAAATTAATTAAAAGAATTAATAGCTATGGATAAAATAATACTAGGGTTATTATAATCATGTCTGCTACATCTATTATCATCATATTATCACTTGTTATCGGCTTTATCAACCCTTCAGTTGTCTAATAAAATTAATTAAAAAAATTAAAAGCTGTGGATAAAATAATACTAGGATTATTATAATCATGTCTGCTACATCTATTATCATCATATTATCACTTGTTATCACTTGTTATCGGCTTTGTCAACCCTTCAGTTATCTAATGGCGCCAAATACAGTAATATTTTCCCATAACGGACGCATAGACGCATGAAGAACAACGCAGACTAAATGCGTAAGTGCGGGAGACCCAAACATGAAAATTTTTTACCTAAAAACCTGGAAAAATTTACAAAATAAAAATTTTTGGACTTGAATGGTTTTCCCGCTGATGTTCATTTGGCCAGAATGACAAGGATAACCGATACTGCAGACCCATATATCTCCCAGCGGAAAATTAAGGATGTCGGCTACATCCTGAACGATATCCGTAACATATCCTGAATATCCTGAACCCCGTCCGATCGTCGATGAGTAAAAAAAATTTTATTGAGGATTGTGAATCTTGATTATTGAGGGAACCATTAAGTATCCTGAAAAGCGTTTTTTCGGACGCTGTTAAGTACCCTGGAAATGTATTATTCAGGCATTCCATTGTCAGACTCCTGAACACGCTGGAACTGGGCCAATTTCACTGCATTCAGTCCTGATTGGCCTCCTGAAAATGTTCAGGGTCCTGAAACTATCCTTAATTTTCTGCTGGGCTATTTAATATTCAGAACACAAACATAGAACCAAAGACTGGAATTTATTATTTAATAAATACATGTCGATTTTACATTTATTTTATATTATCGAGTAGTACATGTAGTGATGTAACATAATGTTATATTATATTAATATATTTATTATAATAAACTATAGAATAAAATAATTGCTATAATTGATTCTATTTGATTTATTTTATTTGACGTTATTATTTACTTGAATTAACTTACTTATTTGAATCTCAATTTACTACATTTTATTTCTTAGCAATTCTTAATTATTATTTTATAATTAATATTTAATAAACTCATTTCATTTCGTTGAATTTTAAACATATGGCAACGTCGCGGATGTTTACAAACCGTAAAACCGCCTGCCGTATAAAAAGCGCCCCTTTCCGTCACAAAAATTCAATGTACTTCAAGAAACAGTCCAGTGAAGAAGAAATTTACCAAATTACCTCATCTTCATTAGAAAAATATAATTCAATTAAATAATACCAGAAATGTTGAAGCTGCTAATTGCTGTACTTGTTTTAGTGTTCGTCGGACTGAGCTCAGCAACCGAGGACAAAGTATTTCCATTAATTAATTCAAATTTTGTAACTTTTACCGCTTTAATGTAAAATTTTGTACAAAAACACAGTCAAATTATTAATATTTTATATCTTAATAAATATAACTAGCTTCTTTTTACCGAAATTAGTGCGCTAACGTAAAATCGTCGTATCAAAAACTTTTTCACATAAAATGAAGTGTTGATATTTTTCAAATCCTAAAAGTGAACTACACGTTCATTAACATGTAGCATTATTATCATTATACAAATTATTTATACTATTTCATTCTTAATAATTATTATCGTAGCTTTTCTGATACTCTTTAAGTAACAGTGTCATATAACTAGATGTATTAACATAATATAAATACATAATCAATATTTAAATATAATTTTCGTATTTCCAGGAGTCTGCATCTCCATCCGTAGTGGCAGAACATAAACTTCCGGCGTCCAAATACGGATCCGGGGGCGTTTACGATCCCAAAGGATTTAGCGGCGCAGTCCTGCTCATAACGTTCATCGTTTTCCTAGCAACTCTAGTTTTGCTAGTTTTGTCTGGCGGATCCTTCCTCACTATCACAACCACTGGACGCAAACGAAGGGATCTGACAGACTACGGATTGCCAGAATGGACCCCGAAAGTCCTGGAGATGATCCAGAAAGGCTTTGAAGCCTGGAACAAATCTTAAAAAATCACTTTAATTGTAAAATTTCAACAATATATTTAAATATTATTTTAATTCTGTGTATATAATGTGTGACGCTCAATAAACTTTAACTGAATGCAAATAAGAAATAAAAATTAATTAATTACTTATTGTTGAACTAAAATCATTCGTAAAAATCGTGTACTGTTAATTTTTACTTTTTTTTAAAACCTAAATTAATTAAACTCTTTCTTGAAATTTATGAAGTGGAGGATTCACTACAAGGAAAGTCTTCAAGTGTTGAACTAACGGCACGAGGAAATTTTACAGACTGTTAGCTGATGACACCGTCATGTAGGGAAAAAACTGTTACTAAATCCATATGGCGTGAAAAATGGCAGTTTAGACTCTTTCAAGTTTCCTCGTTTCATAATTGCAAGAATGACAGTTGTCGAGATAAGTGTATTGGAGCGACAGTTTAAACCATGTAAGAAAAAAATAGAAAAAAATGATTGAAAAATTTTGCTTTTCACTTGATGTACTTCTCCATGAACCTCTTATGAAAGTCTGAACGAAGCGAATCGTTAATGAAGTGCGGCTCTTTCTTGTCGGGCTCGGCACGAGCGCAGTTCTTGAAGACGACGTCATCGTCCCAGCGTCTCTTGACCGCAAATCACCTTTTGAGGTTTTGGCAGCAAAATTCAAAAGTGGGTTCCCGCTCAGAATGTTTTCCGTTCGAATGCGTTCCTCCTCCTGCCGCTGCTCCATGTCCTGCGTTTTTTACAGTTATACATAAACAAATGGAAAACTCAAGTTCGAATCTTATAATACCTTTCGAGCTTGTTCTGCCGCACGCTCAGCTTTGATTCGCTGCAGTTCGGCCATGAGTTCCGCGGTATCATCTTCATCATCACTCTCGTTTTCTTCACTGTCGTCTTCGAGTGGATCATCCGCGTCCAAATTTGCTGAATTTGTAGGTTCTATCCTCGGCTTCTTCCTTCAAAGTGCAAAAATGTGTGAATTTATAACTCGTGATGCAAGTTAGCGAAAGCTTTATTGGAACGAATCAACTAATATTTTTCAGTTTTCAGGAAAATTATTAAACAAATACTTACTGTGTACTAGGAGCTTCGACTGCTTTTAGTTTTTCTTTTTCCTTTTCACGTTCAGTATCGCGATCCCTTTCTCGATTTTTCCTGTCTTTTTCCTTGTTGCTACGTTCCCGTTCCTCCAGTTCGCGTTTCAGGTCTCTCGAACGAACTTCAGAGCTGCTGCCTTGTCCGATTTCTCTGTGTTAACAAATAAAATATAATTAGATATAATGTTTTATTTTGATTAATGTTGACTTTTGAGAAAATTACCTGTATTTAAGTTTAGTGTGGCCTGGCAAATCTCTGCTTGAATACTGCTTAGTAATGGAACTAAGTCCAGTTTCTCCCCGGCCCTGACCACCGGTCGCAGGAGCAAAAGTCGGTCTTGACGCTGTGGTCATTTCTTTTCAACTTGTAAAAATTTTAATCCAAATATTCTTCGAAAGTTTGTGCGAATGGGGACAATTTGGAGGAACGTTGCTCGGTGATGCAAGATGGCAGAAGACAAAACAGTACGCCTTGAAATTTAATTTTCACTTTTTCCGTAAGAGGGCATTGTTTTCCCCCCTATTTCCCCCCTGCAGTGGGACACGAAGCTTGGCTTCTCGATTTCCTTCTAGCCTTCTTTTCCCCCCTTTTCCCCTCCACACTATGAAGCTTACACTTTTAAATTTTCCTTTTCCCTTGAATTTTCCCCTTAGAATCCCGTTTTCCCTTTATCAGGGAACTTCCCTTCAAATTGGAAGCATTGACCAGTTGCTTGATAACAGTAGTTCGAATCGGATTACTATTTATCCATTACCGTTAATTATTATTCCATGTAAAGCATGTCATATAAATCATTAATTAAAATACGTTTTTAATACTTGAATCTAAAATTTGAAATAAAAAATTTATTTTTTAAAATTAGTTATTGGAAAATCAAAGTAACCGGATTTTGGAATAGGTATCCGTTACCAGTATCCGAATACATCCATGAATACTTATTAAAACGTGTTACACTAACATAGATGCTATTTTACATTACTTTTGTTTTGGGGGAAAATGTACATCTTGAATTATTATAATGTAGCAGTTCATGTTTTAGTTACATTTTTTGCCGCTAGATGTCGCACTTATTTCTATTTGTGTTGCGCAATATTCATCAAATCGTAAAACTCGTTACTGTTATCTGTTCTAAGGAATTGTTTTAAGTCTTACGTTTTCACTGTATTGTTCATCAAGAGACTTTACCGACAAGTTTCAATAAAACTTCTGAGCTTAGCACTTACAACTTGACACTTGATACATTTGATTGCAAAAAAAAAGAAAAAAGTACAGAGAAACAAGGTGAAAAAAATCACATTTGTTGGTAATTCAGAAGAACATCGTATCCATGTACTTCCAAAAGTAAAAAAAAGGAAAAATAAACAACGCGTAGATCAACGAACATTCTCTAGATCCCGAATCCACTGAGTGACGAGTTCGGCCAGGACCCTGCGTTTAAACCTTAAACATTCGGCCACTATGTCCATGGCGATAGGTTTCTGAACGTCCACAGAACCCTGCAGTCGAGACATTTCCTTAAAAAGTCCCTCGTAATCTGAAAAAAAATACAATAGTAAAAAACAATATTCCATACTGTTTTCAGTCTTCCCACTTTCAGTTTCCCCTTTTTCCCTCTTATGGGGGGATGTCCCTACTAAGTGGAAATACCAATATTTGTGAATTTACAATCTATAGTTACTTTTTCCTGGTCTTCTGATGAGCTTAAACGCAGCTCCTCTAATTTGATTATTATGTCTGCTAATTTCTTCTAGTTCCACTTTGCTCAGCACAGGTAGACCATTGGATTTTGTCTTTTTCTCTGTGGTGTGACTGATCCCGTTGGCCATTGTCGAGTAAGAGTGACTGCTTAGATCAAAATTGCCTGAAAATACAAATTTTTGAATTAGAGACACATTCCTGGTTAATGGAAATTATGGAAAAAAAACCTTTAGGTTCTAAAACTCCATTGAGAAGTCTGGGTGGTAGTTCAGCCTCAGAAATTAAAGGTGTGGTTGGTTCTACAGCTTCTGCTACTGGAACAGTAGTAGTAGTAGTAGTAGGTTTTGCTACCTCGATTTTAGTCTCAGCTTCAGGCTCTGTTGTTTTGCCGTTGACTAACGAAGGGTTTGGAGTAGCAGCAGCTGCCGGAGCTGCTTCTTCGGGTACAACAGCCACTTCAGGCTCTTCGGCGGTGGAAGAGGGCAAAGGAGAGGCTGGCACTAGACACAGAAGGAAAAATAAAATCAAACTTAATATAATATTCGTCAAAAATCATAACATTGACTTAAATTAATAACATGAAAAGTTAATTAAGGCAAGGTAAAATAAAATATTACTTGGTTCAAATACAATTAATTAAAACTTTCACATAATTTAAATGTAAAAATTAGGTTCATAGACCTAGCAATTGTGTAAGGTTAGACTTGGACAGTATATATCAACGTTCGTAGATAAAATACAATTACTGATCAATAAAATTAATTAATTAAACTAGATTCAAGTGCCAAGCAAGACTTTATTACTTAATTAATATTCAAAGATAAATTAATTAATTAACTTGTATTCAAAATTGAAGTAAACTAAATATAAAAAATAAAGTTAATGAAACTTATTCATGTACAACCTTAAACTTGGGTCATACATATTAATAACTAAAAACGTAATTTAGTTACCTGATACCGAGGACTCTGTTTTGGCACTACTTTCCACAGCAACTGGAGAAACGGGGGAAGCTGGAGGTGGAAGATATGGCGGGAACAGTGACGGAGATGGAGGTCGGGGAGCGGGAGACGGACTTCTTCTTAGCGTAATATCTCGGGAAAGCGGCCCAGGTTTCCGCTTTGATGGACGCTGTGCCACGGCATTTGAAGCCTCGGCTGCTCTCTTTGCGCTGCGTCCCCCGCCATGACCTGCTGATCCGCCGACCAAGTCGATATCAGCCTCGTCAACCATCATTCTCTGTGAAAAAATAGAATTTGAATACTGTTTAATGGCGAACTAACGATATTCTTTATTATTGATATCACTATTTACTTCTTCAGTATATTCACTACTAATTCATTAAATTTATAAGTTATTTATTGTGTAAAATACACGATGCTGATACCATTAGTAGAAAATGTACGTAATAATATACAGGTATACAATACAATAATACCTTAATTCCAATACACGTGTGAACAGATAAAAATATAATAATTATTATCTATCATTTATTATTATGTCTAGTTGTGTTGGATACTGATTATAACTTGTGGATCTTGAAAGGATTTCCGATACACATATACAAATGAAGCTAATTTTTACACATGTGCAAAGATATAAATTTTGAATGTTTTTACGGAATACTGGTTATACCTTGTCAATTTTGAAAGGATTTCCGAACATGTGCTGGCGAACGGGAGTGGATTCAATTTCCCGCAAAGGTGGAGGTATCCGCTTTAAGTAGTCCTGATAGTTGCCCATTTGACTAACCGGCATGCTGTGTATGTGATCTATTTGATTCAAATGTTAAAAAATTCATCAGAAATGGTGTGGTAATGTTACAGTACTATCAATATGGTTCCTTAGTCATCATAGTAATATTATATATATAATAAGTTATAATTTAATAATTATTATATTTTATAGAAGTATTACATAATTTTATGTCATAATCAATAATAAATAATTCAGAATTAATTTATGAACAAAAATCAATAAACAATGCATACTAAATATAATTTAAATCCATTATCTGATATAACAGCATTAATACATAAATATATATTTTGAACTGTACTGTAATTTCATACTTATTATATAGTAGTATAATATTAGTATCATAATAGTTCGTTTGGTAGTAAGTAAAGTGCTAAAAACTGCAAACGTAAAGTTAGTTAATTAGTTAAACGTATAATTAGACATGGAAAATGTCTTACCGTAGCACACAATAATTTGTATACGACAACTAGTAATCTATTAATTAATATTTGATTAGTAATAATCAATAAAAACGTACAGTTATAGTTCGTAGATACTAAATCAACTGCAAAAAAACTGCAGAGGTTAAAATAGTTATTAGACTGAGCTAATTGAATTATTATAAACGGTGTATACAGTTTGTACTTAATTAACCAATACTAACTACAATACTAATCAATCAAGGGGACACGACCAGTGTTTCCACTTTACAGGGAAATTTCCTGAAAAACGGGAAAATGGGGCCTGAAAGGAGAATTATAAGGAAATAGGGAGAGGGGAAAATACGGAAGTATGATTTGTATTCTAATGCAGAGGGGAAAAAGGAAAAAAATAAGGGCAGAGAAGGAAAAGGTGAAATTAAAAGTGGAAACACTGGACATGACTAACATGGATCATCATTTTAGCTCATACGTAGCTAACTTAATTGCAAACGTAAATCTAGTTTATTATTTAGACTATAATTGACGCTTACCGTCATCGTATAATTTCGTATACACCAATTCATAATCCATTACTTAATACTTAATCAGTGAAAACAATCCATAAAGCAGACACAATTATAAAAATTATCATTACAGTCCATACGACACTAAGTTAATTGCTACAAATTGCAAACGGACAGCCTACTAATTAACTAAACTAAAAGAGAAAGTAGAAAAAGGTTTGCCGTCGTGCAATTTTGTATATAACAACTAATAATCAACTAACTAATACTTGATCAATAAAAAATATATCATAATAATCAATAAAGCATACACAACAATACGAATTATTATTGTAGTTAATACTAAACTGACATAATTGCTAAAAACTGCACTCAATATAGAAAATTTATTACCGTCGTCGTGCAGTTTAGTATGATTAAGCGAAGGCTGAAGGAAATTTGCACGCATGCGTGCCAGCTGGTCCAGTACAGCAGACCTGGGAATGTCGAAAGGGTTCCTCAGACTCTGCGGTCGTACGTCCCTTTCCTTCAGGGCCAGAGTGAATCCAGCGAAATCGTTGAGTTGGTCGCGTAAATGAGCGAATTTGGCTAAAAATCAATTTAAAATATACATCAGACATTCGACTATCAGAGAAATGTGTGAGAATTATTTACCCGCTAAACTGGGGTTTGAAACAAAGTCTTTTCTCAAGGGCGTTCGCCAGATGACTTTAACGGAATCTGCCAAGACGGGCCGGTGTCTGCCAACTTCTGAACAGATTCGGTCAAACTCCATTTTGGCTTGATTCTTGAGTCGTTTCAGGTAGTTCACAACACTGTAGCTGAGCGAGTTATCCAGGGATTCAGAGACCAGTTGATTTGCTAGTGTAGAAGCTCCCATTCTGTTTAACGCTCTCCGTAAAGGCTAAATAAAAAAAATGTTATATTTTATATCATAGAATTTTTATTGTATTTCTTATTTATTACTTTATTGTTCATAGCGTAAAAATAAATAATAAATTATATTTTAAATTTTATTCACTATTTGTTTTTGATTATTACTATTTCATTTATTATTCATAAGGTAAAAACAAATATATTTTTCATGATATTCATTATTTAGTACATTTATTATCATAGTTATTTTATTTGTTACTATTACTTTCCTTACAATATTTATATTCCTTGCTCATATACATATTTAAATTAAAATTATATAATATATTGTATATGATAAAATGTAGTAAAAAACTATAAATAAGTGAAAAATTAAATTACCGCTGCATAATAAGGAGGCATAGTTCGTAAGTAATTAGAGAACTGCGTTCTCCATTCAGTCGAGGGTTTCATGCGATGAATTTTGAAGAGATCATCGAGCAGAGGAAGAAGAACGGGATAGTTGTAAGGCATCACGAATAGATTCACCGACTGCAAGTTAGTGCTGGCTTTCAAGTACCCGAAAGCGTGGCCAGTCTCGTTACTTTTGTAACTATTCGACACAAAGACCTAAAAAAAAAATTAATATTATTTCGATGTTTCCTGTGTTGATAGTGTTTTAAATGTATGAAATACCTGCCAACAGGTTGTAGCTTGTTTTCTTTGCAAAATAAACTGCGTCAGCGGGCAAGGCTCGACTTCGTATTTGTCGAAAGGAAGATTTTCAATGATCATCGGCTCTTGATTTGTACACGTGAACTTTACTACAGGATGTGCTGTCCTTGGCGGCTAAAGGTAAATAAAACTTAATAATATTAATCCTCAATAACAGAAATAATTTCAAGTTACTAGTGAAGGTGCATTTGTATCTGGCCAGAAAGCTTCAGGGATAGGCCAAAATCCAACAGCAAATCCCTTTTGTGCAGAACGGGGAACATAGATCATTTTCCTGCAATACTGCCAGCCGCTGCTCGAATTGAGTAGCTTGCTTTCTTCGCTTTCAGCAACAATTTCCCCATTATTGGCTTCGCCTTTACCTAACGAGTAAGTTTTTATTAAAAGGGCATAAATCGACAACATTTTTATAAATTTTACTGTCTATCGCCAGCAGGGGTGGGTCGG
The DNA here is from genome assembly GCA_002872375.1 of Eulimnadia texana. Lineage (NCBI taxonomy): Eukaryota > Metazoa > Arthropoda > Branchiopoda > Diplostraca > Limnadiidae > Eulimnadia > Eulimnadia texana. Next base: position 15,616,934 of record NKDA01000002.1, on the reverse strand, counting down.
GTCCAATCTTCTCGAACTGAATCACGACTCCGCTCTGTATTTTCTGAACGAGGCTTTCCACACACTGCATCAGCATTCTGTGCGAGGATATGGTGTAGGACCTCCACCCGTCACCTCGCACATAGAATCGATGGGCGAGCTATCGCTGGGTACCAGGCCCATTGGGTCTCGTTCGAGCGGGGGCGTCCCTGTCAGTCGCAAAACCAGACTGAAAAGTCGCTGGTCCAGCGGAAAGGCTCTCGAGTCAACTCGGCACCCGGGATGTTAGGATTCATTGGCAAATGTAACTGGAAACGAAACAATACTTGACGTTAGACATATCCAGTAACGATAGAATGTTTTTACCTCTTCCTGCATGCCACCGTTATGGGTAAGGCGACCTCCGTCTGTTATTGCTACGATGAAGGCTGGCTCGAGATAGAAGGGATACCGCCCCTGACCGTACATGTCAATTCCCGTTTGCATGCGATTTATGTTGAGAAGATCAAACGTGGCTTTAAGCGCAGCACCTAATGTCGTCATCCCTGTCGCCTGGAGATTTTTGAGTTCAGTCATGAAAGTGCTGAGGCTTTCCTTCCAAGCAGCCTGCAAAAGACAAAGGACATTAATAAATTATAAAACCAGTTGTAATATGAAGATTAATTACTTTTATATTGAAAGGGGGCTCCTCGAATGTCAGCAGCATGTAGCGATCTCCTCGACTGTCGGGTGATCTCTGCCGAATCTACAAAAACAAGAGCACCATTTTTGTTAATAATAGCAGTTGGTGCAAATGAAAAACTCAGATTTTCACGGAAACGAAGATAAGAAGATTATGGGACACGAGGTGAGACTTGCGTTGTAAAAGTCATTTTAAGTTTGGCGGGTCTTACTTTGACGAATGTTTCAACAGCGCCTTTAGCTACGTCAAGCAGGGAGGGCCTCCCTCCCAGGTACGCTCTCTGGTTCATAGACGCCGATGTATCAACAAGAAACAGTATAATAGTCATATTGCTCTGCTGCACCAAACGGCCCAAAAATGGCTAAAATAACTTTATCGGACCTTAACTTTCAATCTTAGCTCTTAATTTTAGCTCTACAGTGCCAAAAACTCCCAAATTTTTCGCATAATCGTGCGCGACTTTCCCTGCAAGTGCAGCCACCACAAGAGGCAACCGCTCGCTGCCGTTCAGCTGGCGCTGCGATCGAGAAGAGGGTAACTGCCAAGCCAAAATAAAAGCGGCTCGTGAAATAGTATACTAGTCTCAGTAAAGCGAAATAAAAGCGGCTTTTCTCGAGAAATCGTCACGTGCTTCCTCTCCGGCAGCTGGTCTGTCACTGAAGCTGAATTCCAGTGTGCACATTCTAGTGTTCAAACCGAGTACTAGATGCCATAACGATTACCGATTACTTATCCGATTACTAATTAAAACTCAAACCGTTATTTTATAATGAAATGTTTTTAAGTAAACATAAAATGATAAATAATGTTGAAATTTTAACTAATAGTCATCTTTTATTATTTTATGTAATGTGCCTTCCACGTTCTTCGTGTGCTATACCCGGAAGCAAGCCTTGATGAAAGGCAGTTGAGTTGCCTCATGGGCGCAGCAAGTAGCCGATGTGGGTTAACAGAATCAAAACGATTCATTTAATTATTAATTAATATTGTTTATTAACAATATTTAACATTTTATAGTTTGAACTCTGGAAGGAAGCACGCCCTGCATGAACTGCTGATCAGCCCCATGCGTATTATTTCACCTATTACTTTGCGACTACCAAATTTATTTTCTTTATTTTTTATTACTACTTGAAACATTGTACAGTCTCCAACAAGTAAAATCAGATGCAATGCACAAGGAAATGCAAATTTTCGGCTTCTCATTTGTTTATACAGAACGGGTTCTTGTATTTTTGTACCGGTATATAACAGATAGGCATAAACGACCCATCTTGAAGGGTCCTCTCCAACGACAAGGTTCATTAAACATCTATTACATATATGCAGTTAAATAAATATATTTCCCAGTTATCAAAGAATCTATCCATTATATCACATACAATTCTTTTAGTACGGAGTTATACTATGAAAGTGCTATCTTGCCAAGGGGTCCAAAACTTCCAATAATCTTCGTACACGTAGGTCATGTTATCACTGTTATCAGCATGTTATCCCTATGTTATCTCCATGTTATCATATGTTATCAAATAATTTTCGTACACTTTTCCTCGGAGTTTCAGACCCTTGTATCTAGTTAAGTAACGCTACTTTATTATTGCACTTGCTATGCTACCTTGCTATAGTAATACTGTACTTGCTACGACTACCGCTATATTTGCACTCCGTTATTCTACCACATTATCTGCTACTATTAGTTGGCTACTCTGCTACTAGTAGTAAAGTTTATAGATGTGCTTACGACATATCTTCTTTGCTTCAGTCGCATGTTGTGACTGTTACACCTAACTCTCCATTAAACTGTACCTTTCACAGTGAAGAGGGTAAGGTATAAATATCTATATATAGATCGTGCATATCATGTAAACGTTTATACTTTGTTATAGTATTGAAATGGTGGTGAGCCAGTTTCGTTTTGAAAATCAATAAGTAGCTAGTTAACACAGCGCTTTTAATCGGTAGCTGCAAACCCTAGACGATTAAGTGAACTTATCGACTGGCACATCCATTTGCGTATGTAACCCTCGTTTGATTTGGAAAGTCCGTAAAGCCCTCCTTCAGCTACACGTCAAGAGTTTACAAATACTGGACCAACATAATTAAAATGCAGAGGGGTTGGAAACTTTCAACCGTCTTTGTATATCCAAATAATGTTATCTACATCGATTATTTGTGTGTTATTACACGCTAACAAACACCGTTCCGTTGAATTAGTATATTTAAAACGTATATGATACATTCTTCAAATTCTAAATGAAGCAAGGAAAGTTTTATGCATACAATAAACAACTTTTAATTTTTTAATTTATTAATAAACTAGTATAAACATATATTTTTGTACATTAATCAAATAATACATAATTATTTGTAACGCGCATTTGTGAGCTTAGAGGCTGCGGTTTAGGAACAACCCGCGGAATTCAAAATAGTTCCGTAAGCTTTCGTTAAACAAGACGCCTTGTGAAATCATCGCCGTTTTACAGATTTATTTGTTTTCATTCAACATGACAGATAATAACGCCGAAGAAACAGCAGTAAATGAAGAATACAGTGTGCACTTGTACAGACTGCATCCCTCAACAATAGCTGATAATGGTAGTGCAAAATAAAAAGTTAGAAAATTTGATTTGTTGATACCGCTCCTCTACAGTTCTAACTGAAATCTAATAAACTGAATAAATAATCCAATGTATTTTTCAGCACTTTATGTACCTTTTCGCTTCACCATAATATTAAACTATTTTAAAATTCAATAATTCATCTGGAAATGTAATAATTGTTTCTTTGGTTTCAGTATTGTCGATAGTAGCAGATTCGGTCGACGAGATCATAAACAAAGCACACGATGCTCTCAGATCAGCACACGAAGAATATCCTTCAGAAACTTTGGACAGCGGCAACCAAAAAATGAAAGAACTTGTTACCCGCAGAACCAACACGATACTTTCCCGCCTTCGTGTAAGCCAATATTGATAACCGTTTCCATTATTAAGTGCATGCAAATAGTGGAATCATGTATTAAACATTCAATCTTATATTACAGACTTTTCTGGCTGAAATTTTGGTTATTCCGTCCCACATCGTACTTCCCGCGGATTCCCACCAGCTGGAAGAGCATTCAAGGGCCGAAAAGCTGCGGTTGCAGAAAGACATCGAGCAGATCAAGAGAAAAATCATGAACGTAAAGATTTCTGTACATATGAAAGATCTAAATCTCAACAATTCTTATTCGTTCAGGCAGTGTACATGAAAGCCGTGTTATCGGCCGAACTGGAAGCAGAATCAAAAATGCTCGACCGATTCAGAAAAACGCTGAAGTGTCTCGAAAAAATCAAAGAACAGGCCGCTTCAAACAGTTGGAGAGAAAACGGGTCCCTAACTGCAAAACTGTGCAGAGATATACAAGCCGATTTGTCTGGCAGTTTAAATGAGCTGTGACGTCTACACACCAGCGAAATTTGTTAGATTTTGCTATGAATTAAGTTTTATTTCTCTATGTTCACGCTAAATGTGTATTTCTGCATCAATTCATCATAACGGACACAATATTTTCATAACTCTTCACTCGTCGGGGATGTTCTCCAAGCCCTGAAAATAAACAACCATGAGTTTTACTTGTACTGAAAATATACTGCAGAAAATGAAGACTGTTATTATTACCGCTGTGACGTAAGGATCACCAGTCAAACGCTGGTCTCTTCTGTAAAGGTGGAACTCGTGTTCGCCTTTCAACTGGCGGTTATATGCCTAAAGTAGTCAAATATTACATTATGAATAATTGTAAAGTTCTGTATGGTTGAACTAGTCAGCTGTACACACATGTCTAAATATGTACTCGTTTATTATGAGTTTTTCCCATTTTTCTTGCTGATCTCCAGCCACATAAAATGATAGTGCCTTTTTCGTGATTTCGAGCAGGAGATCTAAACGCTGTTTAATACTTGGGCAAGTGGCGATGCAGCCAACCGTGAAAAGGCAGTGTAAAAAGGAACTGAGAAACTACGAAAAGATACTGTAGTGATGCCTTTTTACAGTGTTTTATACCGTATAAAACACCATTGCTCGGACCTATTTTTATTTGGGTGGTGCGAGAATATGGATAACTTACATTTCCATTGAATAGTTTGTTAACAAGGGGAATCGCGTAGAAGGAGGCAGAAACGAAGCCAAATGTGGCTACGAAACTTGGTATAATTTCATACCACATTTTGTTTGAACGTAAATAATTTCCTATGCAGCAGAATTTGGTGGAAAAGAAAATGTCTGCTGTAGCGGTGGCGCTCTCAGCAGAAAAAAATTTGTTATAATTCTATAAAACATTATGAAAATCACTAATAATTTAGTGATTAGTTATCAAATCAGTATTTTTAAACTTAAATATATTATTTTTTTCAAATTGAAATTTGATTCTGAGCATAATCGATTAAATAAGTATCAAATTTGAAAATCGATGTAACATATAGGGATAGTTCAGTGCTTCCACTTTGCAGGGAAAATTCCCTTAAAAAGGCAAAACTGGGTCTCAAAAGGGAAAAATAAGGGAAAAATAACATAGAAGCACAGGTTGATCTTCCTGATGAAGGGAAAAAGGATACTAGATATCTAGAAGGGAAGGGAAATAAGGAAAAGCCCTGCCCTCTTCAAGGGAAAACGGAACACTGAAAGTGGGAGCGCTGGGATAGTTGTCAAAATAGATGAATAAAAACGTTAATTGCAAAACATAGTTCTATAAATTTTTAAATACAATTAAGGTTTTGAAATATAAAGAAATATATTTATTTAATTTTTAGTTATTCAATACACTTATTATCGATAGTTAAAGTAATCGATCTTTTGAATCAAAACAGATCGTTGGCGCCCTTCGCGAGTCTCATAACACAATTACCCATTTCAACGTTATTTTTTTCCCTTAATTTACGCAACATGCACGTAAGATTATCTTAAACACTACAACATTAACTGTTTGAAATCCTGCCTTATTAACATAGGTTATTAAAAGATGGAAGAAAACAATCACAATGTAGTCGAAAAAGGAGAAGAGTCTGAGCAACATTCAGTGCTGGATTCGCCAGATTCCTTTCGAAGTCCTTGTCTGGAAAGAGGAAAATCTTTCGTGGAAGGGACTCCAGCACGACCAGAATATTCGCCATTTCATCGCAACACAGGAATATGCAAAACGCCTGCGTTTTTGGCCAGTCTCGGTATCAATGCACTGGAATCGGTTAACACATGGGACAGCACCATGGAAACACCTACTACTTCCTCACCTTCATTATTGGTACCAAGAGTAAATGCAGATTCTTGTGAGACAGGAAAGGTATCATTTAAGTAAAAGGGTCTTTTTTTAGATAAAGTAATGATTTTTGCGATATTAGATCCAGCCCAAATCGCTATTTGGCAAATGCGAGTCAAAGGAAGAGCCTGTGGTTCCTTTAACTGAACGAGTGATTACCTCTACTCCAAATTGTAACATACAGTTGGACGAACGTACGAAAGGAACTGACGAAACACCCACAAAGCCGAGTCTTTCGAAGTTTTCATTTCTCGCAAAACGCAGACTGTCGCAAATCTTCGTTTACCCGAAACCTGTTCCTCTACAAGTTCCTCAGAGAAATCAGCCCGAATCTCGAATAACAGACGCAGATGTCAGTCCCGTTTTAAGTCAAAAACGAAAACTAAGCCAGCCCATTACAAACAAAGAAACTTCGTTTAACAAAAACGATCAGTTGGAAGAAGATTTGAGGGAAAGATGATATTTGAAGACAGTACTGCATTGAGAACGTATGTTGCGAATCAAATTAGCAATAAATAGAAATAAATTATATTTTTCTCTTCTACTTTCTTTCTTAGATCGACAGAAAGTCAACATTTAGACGGAAAGATAAAAGTGAGAGAAAATGCTGAAGAAAAGCATTTGGATTCTTGTGGAGAACCTAGAAGTTCTGAATTGGAAAGGTATGTGAAATAATTATTGATTCTAGTTTATAATTTGATTTAACATGAAAATTCTGAAGTAATTTTTTAAAATTTATTTCTAGTGGTTTTGGATTTGCTACTGCCGCTGGTAAGACAATCGCAGTATCTCGCAAAGCTCTAGATGCAGCGAAAAAAATATTTGACGAAGAATTGGAAAAAGCGGAGGCACTGGATGAAAGTGGGCATTCGTTAATTGAAATGAAAATTAATTCACCTAAGAAAAGGTATTTTGTCATTTATTTTAAATTTGTTGTCTAATAATAATTTTTTGTAAATGTACGAATACTAAAAAAATACAAATTATTATTTATTTTCTTTCTTTAGTTTTAATTAGTTTGATTTATTTAGTTTGAGTTATTTATATATATGTTATATGGAATTTGTTCAAATAGGAAATACTGTAAATTATAATTAAAATTATTATGTTACAATTACGTTACATTACACTACGTTCACACTGCATACTATACTGGAATAAGTTTGGGAGTAGCCATCTCTTAACAGATGGTTTATTCTCCATTGGCGACTTATTCCGGAACAAAGTTCTGCAGTGCAGTGTGAACATAGTGTTGTGTGGTTATTATGTTACAAACGATTATTCTTCTTCTAGTATTGGATTTTCCACCGGCCACGGGAAGAGGATCTCGGTTTGCGAGAAGTCGCTACGAGCCGCTCGCAAAATGTTCGAAGAAAACGATGAATCGAATGAAGAAGAGCATCTTCAACCAATAATTTTAGCAGCTCCCGAACAAAGGTATTCTTTTAAACACATAAATACATTTGTAAACCATAATAGTAAATTTCGACTTGTTATTAAGTACACAGGATTATAAATAATAGAAAGATAGCAATGATGAATATATAATAATGAAAATTACTTGATAGCTCGTAATAAATTTGTAATATAATAAAATAGTTATTATGATAGCGTAGTAATAATAATTCATACAGGCGGTACCGAGGGGCTCTCGGGCCCTGGGCGAAGGCTGCTAGCAGGCCGTTGAAATGGCCGAAGTTTGGGCCCCTCGTGTACTGGTCTTGGGCCCTAGGAAATTCTGGGCCCTGGGCAGCCGCCCCACTTAGCCCTTACATCGGAACGGCCCTGAATACATAAATATTTCCTAATAAAAACTGAATAATTTAATAATGTTAAATACGTACGTAATAACAGCAAATACATAAATTGATAATAAAAAATAGTTACATGGATATATTGCAATATTCGTAGGTAAATCTATTATTATGAAAATTTGCTTGAATCTTCTTGTTCGTTGTATTTCTCGTTGAATTTGAATAAGTGGTTGGAACACTTCACTGAAGAGGTTAAGTGCTTTTACATACTTTATGAAGGAGTTGCGAGTTGTTGCAAATTTATTGTAACACTGTTTCCTTTCCTAGTTTTGGATTTTCTACTGCCCGCGGGAAGAAGATCTCGGTGTGCGAGAAATCGCTACAAGCTGCTCGCAGAATGTTCGAAGAAGACACCGACAATTCAAAACCTAAAGAACAGCTTGAACCGAAAGCATTACAAGCAGCCGAGCCAAGGTTCATTTTTCAGATTACAGTAGTAAAAATAGTAATAATAGGAAAGATAATAATAATCAGTAATAAGTAAGGATAACAAGGTTATATGTAGTGTAACATTTTCACATTTAAGTTAATGTGTATAATTTAAGCATATTTACAACGTGTGTTAAATATATTTCAAACTGGTTTTAGTATTAACAAAGTAAATTCAGAATATACAGTGTTCCCAATTTTCAATTTCCCCTCTTCCCGTTTTTCCCCTCCGTGCTGGAACATACAGGGTCTAGATTTCTCCTTTTCCCTCTTCTCTTATTTTCCCTTTTTCAGGTAACTTCCCTGTAAAGTGGGAACGCTTATATAGAGTTTACTTATATACATACACTTAAACATTATATTTATTATTTTATTGCATTATTGATTTTAATTTATTCAGCCGAGGGCATTCAGTCTTGTGTGGTCCTATGTTGTCAGTTGTTGTAAAGGTAGAAATTATTGCAATATTATTTTTCTTTTCTAGTTTTAGCTTCTCAACTGCCCGTGGGAAGAAGATCTCGGTGTGCGAGGAATCGTTACGAGCGGCCCGCGGAATGTTCGAAGAAGATACCGATAGCTCAAAACCTGAAGAAACGGTTGAACAAGAAGCCTTACCAGTTCCTGACCCAAGGTTTATTTTTTAAATATTTGATTATTATTATCATGATTGTTTTTTTACTACTACTACGACTACCACTACTTCTGCTACCACTACTACTACGACGACTACTACTATTAAAACAACAACAACAACTACTACTTCTGCTACTACTCCTCCTACTATTACTACTACAACTACTTCTACTACTACCACCATTACCACTACTACTACTGAAACCCCTACTATTACCACTATTACTGACACTTCCACTATTACTAGTACTCCTACGACCACTACCACTACTACTATTTAGTAAAAAGAATTGTTGAAAATATTAATATTACTAGAGCTGAGACATTGAACATAAATATAATAATAATAGAATGATATTAAAAGTTTCCAATACATTTTTTTTGTATTTTTACGTGTAGCTTCAGTTGCGGGTTTGCTACGGCTCGAGGAAAAGAGATTCCAGTATCGGTAAAGGCACTACAAGCCGCGAGAAAAATCTTTCAAGAAGAAGACGAGAAAGTTACCCAAGAGGAACTGAGCAAAAAAAGCGGGGAAAGTTTCCCCGACAAGAGGTTAATTTCGAATAATCTAATTAGTAAATTGATACCCTAGTAAGTAAATGATTCAATTTATTGGTTGAATTGAATCTATCTAATTAGTAACTATAATTAAAATGTAATTTTGGATAACAGTAAAGTAATATTAGTATTTTTGAAAATTCTTTATTGTATAGTTAATAATATATTACTTTACATATTTGTTTTATAGTAATATATTGTACATTTTTCCGTTATATGACTGTGAAAATAGTTTTTCCAAGACCTCAGGTCAAGATCATCACCCTTCACCTCTGCGTCAGTGGGTTCGATCCCACTCGACTCCATGTGAGGCCTTTCCCAGACCAGCGACCCTTAGCTGATGAATCTGCAATCCCCTTCCCTTGGGGTCATGGGCAGATGCCTCATACCCGACAAATGAGATTAAAAAATTCAGAATTCTTTGTTTCATTGCTAAAATTGCTTGCTTTTGCGGTTATCAAGTTAACATTATATTATTATTATTATCATTATTATTATTAGACTGTACTACATTATTTTGTGTATTGGTTTTAGTTATGGAGGATTTTCCACTGCTGCAGGAAAAACTGTGAAGGTCTCTGAGAAATCCCTGGTTATTGCCAAAAAGCTGTTCGACAACATCGATACCCCGAACAAGAAGACGAGGAAGGTGTACCGCCGGAAGCTTCAGTAGACGCAGTGTAAGAACAAATTAAAATATTATTATTATTCGTTTGTTCGTCTCGGATAGCTTATTGGATTATTTTGGATGATTACGTTCATTGGAGTGTAAGTTAACTGTTTAGTTACTAACAAACTAATTTACAACTAATCTACTCCATGCAGTGGCGCAGGAACCGGGGGGGGGGCAGGGCGGGCGACCGCCACCCCTAAAATCGGACATTTTTTATACTGTTGCATATGCGAAAATGTCAATAGCGTCTTTTCGCCACCCCTACCAACTGAGGCTTCATTCCGCCATCCCTGCTTGTTGTGACTTCCTGCGCCACTGATTATTATGTTAGTGCTGGATCATTTATTTGCTTTTCATTATACAGATTTGAATTCGCGCTCAAACGGAGAGGAGCAGACACCGTGAAAACTACCCAAAACTCGACAGAAGTTTCTGAAAAACGGGAAACCGAAACTGGAGAAAATCCTAACATACCATGGAACTGGAAAATTTCCAAGGTAATTTAAATATATTACATGTTAAATTCAGCAAGTTGTAAGTAATAGTTTAACTAAATCGGATTGAGAAGTATGTCATTATTGTAATATTTTTATAATGCTATATCTGTTTTGTGTTACCATTACTGTTACTATGTTGTATTATTGCTCTTATTGTTTCATTCATATTTTTATCAAAATTATTAGCACGATTTATTATTATATATATTTATTATAATCAATTTTCGTAATTATTACTGCCTTGTTATTATTATTAGTTTGATTACTATTATTCGGATATAATTTCCAATATTTTATGATTTGATTTCACATATTCAGTTATCAATATTATATTTTATTCTTTTCAAGAATGTTAAACAAGTTAACGAGGATTCCACTGTGACCCCCACAAGATCCTCTGCCTTCAAAAACCCTTTACGGGACCGCAAACGATCCCTGGACAAAGAAACACAGAAAAAAGAGGAAAATTCGCAAAAAGGCAAAAAAATTCACCGAACCGATTCGGACGACGACTTGTTCGGCGAGGGACAGAACTCTGCCGAAGACCGAACCGGGTTTACTCCTGTCAAAATTAACCCGGAATTTTTTTCCTCGTCCCCAACACTGAGCAGAAAAAAGAAAAAAATCTCAATTTCACCCATGGAAATTGAGGATTGTTCCACGCAGACGCAATTGCTGATTCTCAATAACGATCCTACCTTCGTTTCCAGAGAAGTCCTGGAAGCAAGACAACAAGCCAGAGACTTACAGCAACTGAAAATTCAACAAAAAATTGAAAATGGACGACATTTTGTTAAACCGCAACCCGGAATCTTATGGACAAAAAGGCAGCAAAACAAAAGAGAGAAAATTACGTTGAAAAAAATGTTTGGAAATCCTGGAAATTGCTTAAACAACGATTATCTGCAGTCGATATCCTCGAAAATCCTGAACATCCATCCGGAAAATGCGGAATTTTTCATTTTTTACGCTTGGGATTATTTCGATCCCGAAATCTGCAAAGAAAATGGAAGCGGGGTCTTATTGGGCGATTTCCAGGTGATTTTGTCTAACGATAATACGATTGGTTTAGACGAGATCAGAGCTTCGTTTATGAGCCAGTCATCGGTGGATCCTTCGCTAGTTGATTGCAAGTGGATCGCCAATCATTATCGATGGATTGTTTGGAAACTGGCCGCCATGGAACGTAGCTTTCCGCTGGAGAACCAATGTCTTACCCCGCTGAATGTCCTGGAACAGTTAAAGTATCGATACGATCGAGAAATCGATAATTGCCAGCGATCGGCTCTGAGAAGGATCCTGGAACAGGATGATTCACCGGCCAAAACTATGGCCCTCTGCGTTTCGCGAGTCGATAGAACCTCGACTACCCCGTTGGAGTTGACTGATGGATGGTATGCTGTTAGAGGTATTATTATTTATTATTATTATTTACTTGTACTACTATTTATTATCAATTATTTTATTACTATTATTATCGTTACTACTGCCACTACTACTACTACTACTACTGATACTACTACTGCTGCTACTGCTACTACTACTTTCACTACTACTCCTCCTCCTCCTCCCACTACTACTACTACTGATACTGATCTACTAGTGCTACTACTACAAGTACTGCCACTACTTGTACTGCTATTACTACTGCTACCAATACTGTCACTATTATTATTATTACTGTTATAATTTTTGCGATTATATCATATCGTTATTACTGTTTTTATTATTTATAGCTCAGTGTGACTTAGCCATGGAGACGCTGATCGACCGAGGGAAAGTTTTCGTTGGACTCAAACTAATAGTTAGTGGTGCTGAGCTGATGAGCAGCAACCCCTGCCATCCACTGGAAGCTGGTGCTGATGCCGTACTCAAAATAAGCACGAACTCGACAAGAAGGTACCAGTTACTAAAATTAAAAGTAAAATAAAATATAATAAATCGCAGAAATCAAATAATTGAATATTCTGTATGAAGTGGAATAATAATAATATTAATATTTGATTAAAATCATAATATAGTTGTAATTATACCTCGTTAAATGAAATGTGATGTGATAATAAAATGAACATATTATAGGCTAATTAAGTAAAACAATTTCTTGGAAGCAAAATAATAGTAATAATAATAATATTTGATGAAAATAGTAATATAATGTAATAATACCTCGTTAAATGAATTATAGTGTGAAAATATTTTTTTAAATTCAGTTTTTCTTTTAATTTTTCTATTATGTCGGATTCTTTTTCTAATAACAAGGTGAAGTATAAATAGTTAATTAAGTCGAATAATTTTTGAAAATGAAATAAGAATAGTTAATATAACATTTCACGAAAAAAGTAATATAATGTAAAAATACTTCACTAAATAAAGTTGATAAAATAATTGATCCTAAACTAATATTATTGAATTATTATTTTATGAATTTTATAAAACTTTATGTGGTATTGCTATAAACATTTATACTTATATTATATTATATTATATTTTACTTATTAATTCTATATTTAAATATTTTATTCTCTAGGGCCCGATGGGACTGTCGTCTGGGCTATTTCTCTCGTCCGCAGCCATTTCCAGTCACTCTGGGGTCCATTTTCCCGGACGGCGGGACAGTCTCGTGTCTCCGAGTCACCGTAGCCCGGGTGTATCCGTTGATATACAAAGAGAAAAGCGTCGAAGGAAGCAGGACTGTGTTCAGAAGCCAGCGGGCCTTTGAACGGAAAGCCGTCAGGGACGAACAGTCCTTTGAGATGATCAGGGAGAAGGCCGTCAGTGAAGCTATACTCGAATTCGAACGGTATTATTATTATTATTATTATTGACGTTATTTTTAAAGGTATAATTACAACTGTTACTGTTATTACTACTATTAATATTATTTGTATCATTATTACTACTACTACTATTACTCATACTAATACAACAACTACTACAACAGCTACTACTACTACTGCTACTACTATAACTACTACTCGTACTAATACAGCAACTACAACAGCTACTGCTGCTGCTGCTACTACTACTAATACGAATACAGCAACTACTACAAGAGCTACTACTACTACTGCTCATACTAATACTAATACAACGGCTACTACCACCACTACTACTATTATTAATGCTATTACTGATAATGCAACTACTATTATTATTATTGTTATTTTTATTATTACAAGTTTTTCCCCTTTTTTCTTCTAGGGAAGAAAAAATGAAGAATTTCGACGAGAACAACCTAACCGACGAAGAGAAGCGCAAGCAGCTAGAAGAAGCAGTTCGCAAGCGATTAGATGACTCCATGTCCACCTGCCAGAAAAACGTTCCAGTACCAGTCCTGAAAGTCCGACTAATCGATCCCGATTCTCCAGACTCCCTATCAGCTTTGGTTTCAATATGGCGGCCTTCCGAGGACATTTTATCTATTTTAAAAGAAATAAAACCTACCACATGTACGGATTAGTTCCTTACGAAGCTCATCGTCCTGGAGAAATCCAGTTAAACTCTACAAATTCCACTCGATATGTGGAAACCCAGAACCAGGGATTTGATTCGCTGTTTGTTAGACGTGTTACTCAGCTGGACGAAATCCAGCAACGAGGGTTTAAACCGTTTTTCTCTGAGCTGGACGTCGTAGGTTTCGTGGTGTCCGTATCTGAACTGACCAGCAAAAATTCGTTCCAGGACACGGTCATCACTGATGGGGGTAACTTTCTGATACTCAGATGCTGGGGAGGCCTTGAAGAACACGCCTTAGAAGCTATAGTCACTGTAGGAAAGTTTCTGTGCTTTTCTAATCTCAGCTGGAGAAGTATCAACTACGTTTCCCGGATCCCGTACGCCTACATCAGTGAACTGACCGCAGTTTCGGCTCGTCCGGTACAGGTGCACTTAACCAGGGCCCTGGAAAAACTAATAGACGAGATAGGAGACCCTGGAGAAGTCCTGGAAAAATCCTTGGAACGGTTGGGTAACTTGCTACCCGCCGGAACAACTCCCAGTTCCAGTACGGCTTCGCCCAGAACTCCGTTGCTGCTTGTGGAGAAGAGGAACAACCCGCAGACTCCAGTGACTTCTGGAGGTAACAGTGTTGCTAAAAATAGAACTAGACTCCTGGAAAGGTATGGAGCTCCTCCCCCTGTTTCGCCGTTGGTTGTGACCCCTTCCCGGAACGCGCGAATGGGATTTAAACCACCGTTTAAAAAGCCCGCCTAAAAATTTTTCCATCGCAGCTGACGAATTTAATTTTCCCGCGGGTATTTAAATTTACTCAAGTGATAAATTCATTTTGATATAACACAGAATAAATTTTTTCATTTTTTTTTTATGCGGAAGTTTTTCTTATAATTTGTTTTGTATATATATATGTATATTTATTGTTAATTTATCATATTATTATTATTTTTAAATTTTTATTTAAACAAATTTTAGTTCAATTAAAATATTAAAGGATAACACAAAACAATCTTTTTTAAGTAATATGTATATTTTTAATTTCGGTTACATTTATTGTATCGTGAATTTAACTATTCATTACTTAATTGGAGTTATTATTAAATTTACTTCTAAATTTAAATAAATTTAATAATAAACTTAATAACCAAATATTTAAATCGATTAATTAAATTTAATACGTTTTAATTCATGCTTAACTCAGAAGTCAAATGTGTGTGTACTACAAAAGGAAAAAAAATCTCCCTTTTTGACACAAAATTTCCCCCCAAAAAAAAATCAAATCTCGGTTTTGAATTCTCCAAAAAAATATCACCACTACGTCAAAAAAAAGAGAGAAAAACTAGTGAATAGTAAATTTAGAGGTAATGCTTTTAAGTGTCGTTAATCACAACTAAATTGTTTCAAATCAACAAAAATTTATCACTTATTATATATTACTAGACCCGTAATTTTTGTCCTTGGGGGTGCTGGACAGCAAACCGTCAGTATCTTTAGGCGAGCCGGCACGCGAACCTTGGCCGATCTTGCAGGACAGACCTTCAGGGAGTTCGCCTGCTTCATCGCCGAGGAAGAGGTTCAGCGCCGGCAGGGCGTCTTCGTCCAGCTTGGCCGGTTTCGCCGCGCGTCGCTCGCGCAGACGCACGTAGCTCTGGTGTAGCAGCAGCAGCAGCGCTACGCCGAGGTTCAACAGACCCATCACCGTCATGGAGATGGGGAAACTGTAGAAATCCACCAGCAGACTGCCAACTGTAGGTCCTATCACTTCTCTGCGAATTTCAACATGAATTATTTTATTCCATTATAGGAAAAAACTGTAAATTTGGATTTATGACTACTAGTCATAATTGTTTACATTTCAATACTCAATAACTAATACATATATTTAAATCTATAAATATAACACATATATATACAGAAAACAAAAGATATTTCAATATTAATGCTCGGTACCTGTTTAGTTAATACGACAAAACCACTAAAGATGTGATTATCTTAACTGATAAATACTAATAATATAAATTATTACTATAACATGTATTTAAGTAATATTTACCCGAGGGAGTACATAGATGACCACAGCCCAGCGACCAGTCCGTAAGTGCTCAGCTGAGCTGCACAACCAGAACTCCTGTATTATAAATAGTTATAATTAGATAGTTAAATTCATAAAAAGGTTTACTGACTATACATTATAAGCTGTGTAATATTAAAATAATATATGTCAAATACCTGAACGTCATAATTTAAAGCCTACGCGCAAGTACTGTAATTAGATACTGTCGTATTTACATACGTAATATTTAATTAATATAAATTATAAAATGTCCAAACTACCAAATTTCATGATTCAGACTTACGTACAATCACTTCAATATATACTATGTAATGTTCATGTTTACTATATCAAATACTTACACAGCGTAATGGAGGAGAGCGTGGTAGGTGGGGATATACGAAAGAGCCACGCACATTCCCAGCAGAACCAGCGACAGAATATTCAACCACAAAACACTGGACAAAAAATATTTAAAGATTAATTAATTCTGAATTTTTTATCATATATTGGTCCATGTAATTAAATATTTTACACTATAATAGTAAATAGATATCCAGTAAAACAATAAAAGAATATATATTCTTTAAATTCTTATTTTATACTTATTTAAAAAATTCTTTTTAATATTTTTTTATCCATTATATATTTGTTTTATATTTTTCCATATTATATCACATTAAGCCATAGTACTATTATTAGTTACAAATATTCACGCGTTATAATATATCCAAATATTACTATTTATCGTATTTAAATATTTATATTATATTATAGTACTTTGGCAAGTTTCCGAGGACGGGTGAAGGTCCCAGAAGCAGAAGACTGAAGCTGGACAAGCAGAGCCCGGCAAACATCATCACATTTCCAATATGATACTTATCAACGATCCATCCCCACAAGGGACTCGATAAGGCGTAAGTGGCTGAAGTCAACAGGAAGAGCAGACCCAGTTGATTGGCTGTCAGATTAAACTGCAAACAAATACAGAGATAGCATTACTAGGTTTGCTTAACTTTCACGTAGATACTGGAAGGTGTATTTATTATAGTAATAGTAGCTGTAGTAGAACTCGTGGTAGTTGTGGTTGTGGTTGTAGTTGTAGTAGTAGCAGTAGAAGCAGTAGAAAGCAGTAGTAATAGTATTAATAGTTGTAGTAATATTGGTAGTAGTAATAGCGGTAGCTGTAGCAGTAATAATAGACATATTAGTGGTAGTAGTAGTGGTAGTGGTGGTAGTGGTAGTGGTAGTAGTAGTAGTAGTAGTAGTAGCGGTACTAACAGTATCAGTAAAGGTATTAGTAGTAGTAATAATGCTAGTAGTAGTACTAGTAGTAGTGGTTATAGTACCTGTTTCAAGTGGATACCAAGTGTAGGATCCATAACACTCCAAGCGCTAGAAGCCACAGTGATGACCAAGCAAACGACAAAGATGCCGGGGTTTTTAAACATCATGGTGAAGCTAGTGCTCAGTTTCTCCCTGACATTATGTTGGGTAGCAGGTAACAGGAACATGGTGAAAGGCACAGTGATCAACATCAACGCTCCCAGCGTGTAAAACGGAAGGCTGAATCCTCCTAAAGTATATAAGGCACCTCCGACTGCAGGTCCAACAGAAAAGCCAAGGCCCACAAAAGTTTCCAGAATACCCTGTTTGAAAAAAAAAATCATAAGTAACCACTCTACAGCAAAATTCCCTAAAACAGGGAAAAATAAAGGGAGCAGGAAAAGTGAAATCTAGAAGTCGAAGCTTTATACTCTAGCACGAAGGGAAGTGGGAAAAATAAGGAAAGTGGAAAAGGGAAATTTAGAAGTCTGGCTTTATATTCTAGCACGAAGGGGAAAAAGGGAAGAACAAGGGAAGCGGGGAAAGGGAAATTTTGAAGTCTAGCTTTATATTCTAGTATGAAGGGGAAAAAGGGAAAAACAAGGAAAGCGAGAAAACGGATACTTAGAAGTCTAGCTTTATATTCTAGCACAAAGGAAAAAAGGAGAAGAACAAAGGAAGAGGGAAAACGGAAATTTAGAGGTCTAGCTTTATATTCTAGCATGAAGGAGAAAAAAGGGAAAAGTGTAGCGGCATGGAGGGGGGGGGGGGAAAGGGAGAACAAAGCCCTCTTCAAGTGAAAAGGGGAAACTAATACGAATATGGATTATATACCATAACAGCCCCGATTTTGTCAGGGAAAAGATCAGCAACAAACGTGGCTCCAGCGGTAGAGAAACCTGCAGCTCCTATGGCAGCCATTCCTCGGACGATGAAGCAATAAATCATGAACTGCATGTTGTCGTCAATATATTCGAGAGTGCCGAAAAGTAGATTGCAACTACCACTGAGAAAAACTCCGCTGATGAAGAGGAACTTTGGTCCGACAGTGGGTATGATCCGTCCGAGAAAAGGCGACATGCAGAAAACGACGAGGGCATGAATGCTGAAGACCATTCCCGAGGTGGAGATAGACAGGCCTTTTGAATGAACCACCTGTGTGAAGAAGGGGGCCAGAACCGATATCGAGCAGTAGCTCATAAAGTAACACAAGGCAATAGCGAAAAGCGTGAGCTTCTGTGTACGCGTCATTTGCTTTATGAGTTTACGATTTTCTTTCCTAGCAAAAACGAGCAGGCGGTCCCGCATTCTGCGGATATCATCGTCCGTGTGCTTGTCCATCTCGTCATCCAGATTCGGAACGGACAGAAAACGCAGGGGTCCTGGGTAACCCACTTCGGTACTGAGTAATGGAGAGGGAATATCATGGCTCTCGATAACAGCTTTTATCAAACCTACGGCGCCGGGAGTTACTGCAGTATCGCTAGTCGTCATCCAGTTGGCCGGGCTGGTCGGTCGGCCGAGAAGTGTCGGCAGATCGTCATCTTCGTTACTCGTGTAAAGCGTCGAAAGACTCGTGTGAGACGAGGAATCGCTCGCTTCGTTTGCGGGCGTTAATAACGGAGCTGGAATGGTAGTCAAGTCATCTTTGTTTTGGTCGTCCATGTCTTGGGCCTTGTTTGTTTTATTATTTTTTTTTCCCTTCCGTCCAAAAATTAATATACCTATAAAATAAATATAGGACAGTTGGTAAATTTGGTTATTAGTTGTAAATAGAATTAAAAAAAAATATATATGTATAATTACCCTGAGAGGTTGACAAGTTCAAAGCAGAGGGATTATTTAAATTTCCTGGAATTTTGTATTTCTGCTTTTCACATTGTGCGTTGCTGAAATGAAGGAATCTGCAATTGTCAAATTGCAAATTAGCCACCTAGCGGAGGAATCAGGAACTAAATACTCTTGAATAACGAGAATTAACGAAGTATCAAAATAATTGAAATAGGTATCGTTGAACTATTATTATTATTATTATTATTGTTTTTGTATCTTGCAATATCTTAGTCACGTTTACTTGCTTCACCATTGCAATCCAAAGTTCAATATTCCGTCGAGATAAAACCTACAGAAACTACTTTATAATCACGGACTATTAACGTTCCATAAAGTAGTTAATAGATAGTTTCTACTACAGAAACTACTTTATAATCACGGACTATTAACGTTTCATAAAGTAGTTAATAGATAGTTTCTCTAACTATTACTAGCAAATATAGTCATGGATTTCTGTCGACTGGACAAATCGGAGACTCATTCACTGGGTTCAGCATGGAAGCAGCACCTGATGCAGGACGTCTTCCGAGTAGTTGGATATTTTCGCAAAAACCGCTTGGATAAGCTATCAGAAAACATCCAGAAAGCTCAGGACGATCTTCTGGTGAAAATAATTCGCATGCAGGAAGATACAGAATACGGTAAAGACTTTAACTTTAAATTCATCAAATCCAGAAAAGATTTCGTCGAGAAACATCCCATAACAAACTACAGCCATTACGAAAAATACGTTGACAAAATCATCGAAGGCCAGAAAAATGTCATGACGTCTAAAAAGATCGAACAATTAGGATCTACTTCAGGAACAACCGGGAAAAGTAAACTAATTCCTACAACGAAAGATATTTTCGCCCCAGTTTTCATGGACGGTTTGGCAATGTCTCTATACCAACTCTACGCCCAAAATCCGCAATTACGACACATTCAAAAAACTCTACGTTTTTCGTACTATGTTAAACCGCGGTTCACCGAGAGCGGTTTACGGATCGGTCCTGCTTCCAGCGGTTCACCGAAAGCTACTAAAGCTTTGCTACCACTGTATACCACTCCGCTACCTGCGTATGACATTACAACAGAAGCAGAAGCCACGTACGTTTTCCTACTGTTTGCTTTGAAGGAACGCAAGTTAGGAATCATTGAAGCAAATTTCGCGTCTATGGTTTACGCGGGGTTCAAACTCCTGGAACGTGAATGGAAGAAACTGGTTGACGATATAAAATTAGGAAGACTGGATCCTGGTTTGCAAATTCCTGGAGAAATAAGGAATTCACTGGAGAAGCTTTTGAAAGCAGATCCGAAACGAGCCGAGGAACTGGAAGAAGTGTTCCAGAGCGGATTTGATGGAATCGCTTTAAAACTGTGGCCTAAACTGAAAATGGTCACTTGCACGACTACAGGAAGCATGGAAGTCTATGCTAGGATCCTTAAGACGCAGTACTGTAAAGGATTGTTGCATTTTTCACCGTTTTATGGAAGTACTGAAGGATTGTTCGCAGTCAACATTTTCCCGGACGAGAATAGGACGAAATATGTTATGGTTCCGGATTCGGTTTTTCTAGAATTTATTCCGCAGGATCTTGCTGAAGAAGAGAATCCTCGAACTGTTGTAGCGGAGGATTTGCAAGTAGACCGAGACTATGAACTGGTGGTGACGAATCCTAGTGGATTGTATCGATATAGGATCGGAGATGTGGTCCGCGTTGTGGGGAAATATAATACAGCACCCATATTCGAGTTCCTTTACAGGTATTTAATACAACAACAACAACAACAACTACTACTACTAGTATTACTACTACTACTACTACCACCACTACTACCACTACTACTGTTACTACTACTTCTACTACTACTACTACTACTACTACTGCTAGTACTACTACTGCTATTACTCCTCCTACTACTATTGCTACCACTACTGCTACTACTGCTATTACTACTGCTACTACTACTGCTACTACTGCTACTCCTACTACTGCTACTACTACTACTACTATTACAACTACTACTACTACTACTGCTACTACTACTGCTACTACTGCTACTACTGCTGCTGCTACTACTACCACTACTACTACAACTACAACTACTACTACTGCTACTACTACTGCTACTACTGCTACTACTGCAGCTGCTACTACTACTACTACTACTACTACTACTACTACTACTACTACTACTACTACTACTACTACTACTACTACTCTCACAACTGTTACTACTACTAGTGCTGCTACTAAAATATTTGTGATTTATTTTCAGGCAAGGGCAGCTATTGAACGTCCAGGCCGAAAAATATCCCGAGTCGAACTTTTACCGCGGTTTGCAAGCCGCGGTTTCATCGTGGGCTTCCGGTTCGTTGGTGGATTACACAACTACTGAAGGGATCCTGTTGGAAGAAATCGGAAATAGCTCGATAGATACTACTCCTTACTATGTGATCTTCCTGGAACTTTCGTGGTCTGGAAGTTCTGAGCAAACTATTCTGGACGAAACAGAAAAATCTGAAGTATTATCATTATGATGATTATTATTATCACTAGTAAAAGTAGCAGCCGTAGAAATAATAATAATAATACTAGTAGTAGTAGCAGTATTGTAGTAGTAGTAGTGGTAGTAGTATAATGATAGTAGTTAGTTGTAGTAGTAGCATCATTATCACTGAAATAGAGTAAATTTTTGGAGTCCTTGGACATTATAGCAATTTGTCCATAAGCTCGTATGGCTTGTCCATACATTCGACAGATTTCGTTATAATTATTTAATGAATTAATTATTGACAATATCGTCGTCATCAATGTTTTCCTTGTCTGTCGAATCCTAGGACACAGTAATAAAGCACCCATAAGCACTTACGGCGTGTCCAAGCATTCGGCAAATTTGTTATTACTATGTATTATTGTTCATAGGTTGACAAGTGCTTGCGAGCTGCGCATCAGTACTACGACGATTATCGCGATCAAGGAAGAATCGGAGTTCCTCGTGTGTTCCAGGTGAAGCCTGGAACGTTCCAGAAATTACGCGAGTTCCTCCTTGAGAACAGCATGGCTTCGCCCAACCAGTTCAAAGTACCGCGTGTCATACGCAGGAAAGACGCTGTCGAGTTTCTGATTAATAATTCGTATCAATAAATAACAAAGAGTCAATAAGAGATGGTTAACATAATGGATTACAGCATAAGAGTTCGTGTAACTAAAGAAAACAATGCGGACTTAAACAATAAACGACACGGAAATAGGACAAAAAGCACTGAGCATATAATTAGCTTTTCGTGTAATTAATGATGTCTAATAATTTATTTATGCTAGTTACTAATTTAGCGAGAAGTATAGCATTTAGTAACGAAAATTAGTTAGTTGTTAGTCATACGTAATGTTTCTTAATAACTCTGTCTGTATATGAGGAATCAAAGCAATAGAAAATGTTCGCGACTCCACATATAACAGTTTTTACTTACATTATCACTATTTATTACGAATACTATGAAATATACATATATATACACGCCTACGATGAACTGGAAACAATTTCTTACAGGGAAAACAGTTTCCCAATGCATACAATGACAGGGAGACGAGAAGGATACGCCAGCCCCTGAGCGAGACGTAGGAAAGATGAATAGAGCCAAATATAGTAAACGCCATCTAGCGGTCAAAATATAAACTACGTATCAAAATATAACTGAATTTTTGATAAACATATAGCTGTGTAATATCTAACTGTAATACAATATATAATACGCATATGTATAACTCATTATTAATAGAACTTTGTAGTATATTTTCAACAAACATTTTAAAATATACACACTTGTTCTTCACGTTTCATTTGGAAAATGGGCACTGGTGAAGGCACTGTTAAAAATCATTAAATAAAATACTCCCTTGATCTAAACAAACGCAGGAATTGGACATTCAAGTAAAATTTTGTTTAATTTTTAAAATTCTTGATGTATAGTAAGTTTCTCCTGAATAGACTCGCAGTGGCTCTGATCCAAATAGTTGTTAGTAACAGTGTTGCACAGCAGTTTCCTGCGGCATTTCGAGTCGCATCCCTCAGCAATGGAAGGATCGCCATCCTTAACATAGTGCCTGTTGGTTATTAATAAAACAAAAATTTATAACTAATACTTGTTAACAGAATATTAGTATTACCTGTAATAGAGATAGAAGAGGTTCTCGTCAGCAATCATTCGGTTCACTAAATCGTTAAGGTCTTTGGGTGAAAGTGAATTCAAATTGTAAGCAGCTCGAGCCGAGTAGAGTTCCGACCAAACCGGTTCAGCATCCCCGCCATTGAGATTAGCCTCTGTCAAGTTCATTATCCAAGTATTGTGATCCAGAACAGCCTATATAACAACGACTAATTACTATAAAATGTAACACAACTTTTAAATGTAATTACGAAAGTAGATTGGGGTCTGTCCCCATCGATAGTGTAGATCTTGTATCCGGGGTTCAGATTAGAATAGGTCGTAAGACTGGGTCCGATGAAAGCTGCTGAAACGGGGCGGGAAGGCTCGTCTACATCGAAGAAGATCCTGAATTCGTCATTATGAGTGTGTCCATAAAACTGAGCAGCAATAGTCGATTCGTAACGAGTGACCAGCTTAGCAAATTCGCGACTGAAAATGGTCCAGCAATCATGATTGCCCGGTGGGATATGCGAAATGATGTGAACTTTCTCGTTGTTGTCTTCAGCTTGTTGCAGAACTTTAGACAACCATAGGAGAGTTGAAGCCGGGTCCTGGGACTTGGCCAACAACCACCAGTTGTAGGTGTAGCAGTAGTTGTTGTTCATGGATACAACACGCAGTCCTGGCTTGATTAGGGTAGTGTAGTAACCGCCGTAACGAATGGTTGATGAAGTCTCCTGAGGCAACCAAACTGACCACTGAAGATCTGCTTCATCGTACAGCCATTGAGTGTTGAATTCAGGATCCGTTACTTCAGGAGGAGCGAATCTATTACATATTTCTAATTAAATATTGTAATTCGATATAAATATCAATTGAATTACGTATTGACTGGATGAGACTCGTGATTTCCAAGCGAGGGGTAAATAGGAACTCCAGGCAAACTCTGTTTCAGAATGCGAACTACTTCTTGGATGATGAAGATGTTCTCTTCTTTGCTGGTAGCCCACACAGCGTGAGGAGTCAAATCGCCGGTCCAGACAACGTAATCGATATCCTAAATCGATCAGTCAATCAATAAATCAATCAGTCAAACGAATGAACGAACGAAAGAGTGAATGAATAAACAAAGGCAATAATTATTAATATTTGTAATAATTTTATACTGGTGGCCACAGTATTGCTATTAGCGCTACTGCAAAATTATATCATTATTAGAATTATCAGTATATAAACACACAAATTATCCAAATATGCTGAAGTTAATTATAATAAAAATATCAAAATAAATTCGCTTGTTATATTGTTAACGTTTATTGAAAATAGAACTACTTCAATATTAAACTTTAAATTTGAAATATAAGAATTTACTGGATGTTGACGTCCGATATGCTGAACGGCTTGTTCCAGAGTCTTCCAAGGAAGATCACAGCTGCGGTAATCACCCCAAGGTCCTGCAGCGTCCGAAGGATCGGAAACGTTGCCACTAGAGGTCCTGCAACACAGGGGATCGCCGCAGTTTGCGTTGGATCCCACGACGTACTGAGGATCGTAGTGGATGTCTGATATGTGGAGAACCTTCAACGTCGGCGATCCTGCCTGTAGAATTATATAGCATTTTTAGTACTTAGAGAAAATAGTAGTAATTAAATGTAAAATCGTATTAAAATTTGTAATAATTCTAAATAGTAATAATAATGACAGTTTATTAATAGTAAATAATACATGATAATACCACTATTAGGAGTGCTGATACTACGACTCCTACTACTACTATTATTACTACCAATATACTACTGCTACTACTGCTACTGTTATTACTGCTACTGCTGTTATTACTGCTGCTACTACTTCTACTACTACTATTACTACTAGTTGCACTAATCCTCCTAATATTACCAATACTACTAGTACTAATTTTACTGATTCTCCTAATACTACTACTACTTCAACTACTACTACTACTAGTTGCACTAATCCCCCTACTAATACTAGAACTACTACAAAGTTTACTGATTCTCCTAATACTACTACTACTTCAACTACTACTACTACTAGTTGCACTAATCCCCCTACTAATACTAGAACTACTACAAAGTTTACTGATTCTCCTAATACTACTACTACTTCTACTACTACTACTACTACTACTACTACTACTACTACTACTACTACTACTACTACTACTGTTAATACTACTATTTTCATAATTTTTACCGGAGGGATCTCAGGTTCTGTAACGGATGGTTTCGGAACATCACTGGGTACAATGCTCCATTCCAGTTCTTCCGAATTGGCTAAAGTGCAGTTGCTATCCATGAAGAAGATTCCGCAGATGTTACCATCATTCAGCGTAGTATGATTGTGAATATACAGAATCGTAGGCTGAAAATAAAAAAAAAAACAATTTAAAATTATATTATTATCATTATTATTAAACATTCATTAAATAAAGGTTTATTTTCTTTTATTCTTAAACCTGCTCAAATCTTACTGTTTAATAAATGTAACATTTCCAGGTATATAGTTACCATGGTGATCTCGACAGATCCCCGACAAATGGGCTCGGAGACCAGGTTGAATTCCATGCAGAGATTAATAAGCGACTCATTAATCTCCTCCAGAGGTTTTCCTTCGTCCAGACTGTTAAATAAAATGTCCACAGCCAGACTGCAAACTGTACAGAAAAGCGAGTCCCGGTCTTCGCCAGCAGGATAGGTCTCCAACGGAGCCCCTGTTTATTATTTAAGCCATTAATTAATATACAAATATTATTCCTGATGAATGTTGTTATTTAAATACTGCATTTTGTTTATTAAATCAAAAAAATATAATTAAGAAATTTTATATTCATTAATTTGTGAACTTACCTTGGGCTAAAGCTATGGCAACGAGTAAGCAGAAAGCTGCTTTCATTTTACTAGATTTGAAAAGTCCAGCGTCCAGAGACCAACTTTCAAAATTTGAAAAAATATTTGTCCCTTTATAGGAAAAGATCCTGCAGTAATATCCAGTGAACTTTCACAGACTATTTTTAAACTGTTTTATCAGTTGTTTTGTCCCATACTGGACAAGCGAATTGCCTATTGGTTGTGCTCTACTGTTTTATCGCTTGTTTTTATCCATCGGATTTACAGCGTTTATCTGTTGTGTAGATCCACTTGAGTTTCACGTGACAAAGTAAATAACTTTGATAAACTTATTCGAAAAGCTGAATTGTTTCTGACGTCCAAGTTGCCGGGAGACTATCAGACCGTACTTTCCAGCCACAGACTTTTATATCTACCATCTCGACCTTGAAAAATAAAACTTTCTATTATATTTTAACACAATATGTTATTATATTCATAATTCTACATCTCGACTGTTGCCTGTAATGTAATCAAGTCTTATGATAAATGCAATAATACAATAGTAACATGATGATGATCATGCCGGTGTAGCTCAAGTGTATGGACGTACATATAAAAACCTCTAATTATTTTAAATTCAACTTTATTTAAGAAATACTGCAAAAAGCGTAGAAGTACAAGTTTTTTTTTGGTAACTGGAATCTTGTAGTTTTCCAGTATTTCAGGAACCAACGGGACTACAGTCTTTATATTTGGAATTTCTAAACATTTTGGACATGTATGGAATGTTAGATACTGATCTGCCACGTCTTTTTTGTATTAGAAAGTATTATAATAATAATAATGATACACAAAATAAGATCTACTATAACGATTGAAAGTAAGTTTACGGTAGAAGGCCCTGATAACAATAAGATAACATTTATTAACATTCAACTGGACAATACAATCAAAGAGTCGTATTTTTGCAATTTTTTAGAAATGGAAACAGGTCGTTGAATTTTCTCCGTATTCAAGTGTTGAAAAAGTTGGACGCCATCTTTGGGAACCGGTTGAACTTGTTGAACCAGTTGATCCTCAGCTTCTTTGATCTTCTTTCATTCATTCTGTTGTTTAAGAATTTATTGATTAATATAGTTAACGTTATATTAAATGTCAGTGGTTTTTAGTTAACTATCCGGTAGTCAAAATAGCTGGAAACTATATACTGGGATTTTAGAGATTCACAATAAGATTTGACCGACTTACGTGAAACTTTCTTCTCACGACCTTCGCGCCAAGGGATCCCTGCAAGCAAATTACCTTTCTTCAGCATAAGTTTTCCTTTTACAGATACAAGGACACCAGTTTGATTAATCAAGCGTTAAATCAGCCGTTTATTTGTTTATCATTCCAAAAACCATACTTACTGTCACAGAGATCTAGATTCTGAAAACAGGGCCCTGAATTTTAAAGCACGGTCCTATAAAAATCGCTGAACTACTTGTAAAGCAAATATTCAATCAAGTAATTATTATTGTAAAACTAAATGAATAAAAAATTGAACTACCTCCAGAATTTCTGCTGAGTCATATCGTGTTAATGACATAAATGAATGGTAACAGGAGGCAACACGATTGTAACTTGGTAATAACAAAATTATAACACTTCACATAAGACTTGATTTAATTTAGTTATGAATAATTATTAACTCTATTTTCGTAACAATAATTTAAACAATTGTGCAAATTGTTAATAATAATTTTAGAATTAGTTGAGCGTTTAATATTTTACTCACTAGATGTCTTGATGTTTACCAAGGGGTAGGTCTTCATCAAAAACATTATGTAAATATTTAATTTGCTTTATAAATTTTATTTTGCTGACTCTGTAATTCCTGTAAGCCTTTAAAAAATAGTAGGAAAAATATCAAATATCGCAAATTAAGCAGGATGCGTTGAGTCTATCAATACCAACATTATCTAATCCTAATCTAATCATTCAGCAAACTGAGAAGGGGGACTTTTGAACTGTTTGTATTATATTTTCTTCCGTTAGATTTTAGCTGATCCACAAGCAGAGTTGTCGGCTCTGATCATGGCTGCTCGCAAATGTCACCCGGACTTGGAAAAGGAACGCAGAAATTGCGTTTTCGATAAAGAAGAAATAACAAACATCCTCGACACCAGCAAAAAATTAACGGAAGAACGCAGACAGCTCGGTAAGTTTTTTTTAACATTAACGCTTTTGAATGAGTATTGTAATGTGTTTTTTGTTGAATTAAGAAAATTTTGTTCTGTCGGACCCCATTTTTGACGACGAAATCCCGTCCGAGTATTTGAGCCATGAAGAGCGTTACGCCAACGATTTGCGGAAAGCTTGCCTGTTCATCAAGAAAGCGAGGGACTCTCCTCTCTCGGTGGAAAAAACGATGACGTACGAAACTCAAACTTATAAAAGCCTACAATTTATCAATTAATAATATTTAAAAAACGTTATGAAACAGACAAAGTTGCAGCTAGTCGTAAGTTTTAGTTAACTATTTAAGTTATATTTACTGGTACATAACTGAGACTATTTCATTCTTACAGTCCTTTTCTCGGTCCTGGTATCGGTTCTGCCGTTTTGCGAGAAGGTAATCCGCTTGGGGTTCACCTGGTGATGTTCATTCCAGCTCTAATGGGACAGGCTTCACCCGAGCAGCAAAGCGAATGGCTACCTAAAGCTTTTGAGTGCAAGATTATTGGAACTTATGCCCAGGTACCTTATATTACTTGCTGAACTGGATTATTAGTGATAGTAGTAGTATAGTTAGTAGTTAAAGTAGTAGTTACAGTAGTAGATATAGTAGTAGTTATACTTCAGTAGTATTTTATACTGTATAACTTCAAGGATTGAAGATTTGTTCCCGTTTGGCGATTTGTACTGGAATAAAAAGCTTCAAATGTCAAGTTTGCAAGTTATCAGTAATTTTTGTTTGTTTCTGAGACTAGAACAAGTGAATCCGCGGAGTACAGGACACAATAGTAGTTCGTCCATAAGCATACAAGGGACGTCCTGCGATTCGACAGATTCTGTATTTTTATAAACTATAATCGATATACCTCATCCTGTAACGTTTTAATCATTATTAATACTATCGTTGCGTTTACTATTAGATTAAATGTGTCGAAATGATGAAGTTGGCAAGTTAACCGGTGTTTCCACGTTCAAGTTCCCTTTTTTCTCCTCTTCCCTTATTCTCCCTTTTTCCTCTCGGTGCCAGAATATTAAGTTGCACTCTTATTTTTCCCTTTTCAGACCCCGTTTTCCCCATTTCCAGGGAATTTCCCTGCGAAGTGGAAACACAGAAGTTAATATTATTTTAATTTATTTTTATTTTTTGTCTGAGAGTAGACGGAACTTGGTCACGGGACTTTTCTTCGAGGACTCGAAACGACTGCCACTTACGATCCTTCCACAGAAGAGTTCGTACTGCACAGCCCCAGTATTACTGCCTATAAGTGGTGGCCTGGAGGACGTAATTCACTTTTTTATTATATAATATACGCAGTGTATAATAAATAATTCTATAAATTAATTGCGAAGGAAATAGTTTCACTCTTTTTAAACAAAGTGACCTATTTTAATTACTATATACTTTACATTATGTATTTAATGTACAATTCATGACGTTTTAATTTCCAACAAAAGTTGACACTTTTCTCATTTACTTTATAAAATTTTTTAATATTTATGAATAACGTTGTACTTAATTTTAATAGAATTAATCTTTTTTTAAAGTTGATAATCGGCACTTTTCCATATACTATGTATTATGTGTGGTTTTTAAAATATTTAATAAAAAAATTTTATACACTAATTTCTACTGCATTAATTTCTTTTTTTACGATAGTTGGGAAAACAGCAAATTACGCTATTGTAATGGCCCAGGTCTACATCAAAGGCGAACGCAAAGGCATCCACGGATTCATTGTCCAACTCAGGGACGAAAAGACTCACGAACCTTTGAAAGGTATAACCGAAAATTAAATTTTACTCAATCTAATTCTTGCGGTGTTCCCACTTTAATTTTCCTCCTTTTTCCCTCTTCCCTTATTTCTCCCTGTTCTTCCCTCCGTATTAGAATACAGGCCCCACGTTTATATTTTCCCTTTTCCCTCTTCCCTTATTCTTCCCTTTTTCCCCCTCCGTACTTGAATAGAGGCCTTACGTTTAGATTTTCCCGTTTTCCTCTACCCTCATTTTTCTTCCTTTTTCCCCTTCGTACTAGAATACAGGCCATACGTTTAGATTTTCCCTTTTCCCTTATTTTTTCCTTTTCCCTCCGTACTAGAATACAGGCCATACGTTTAGATTTCCCCTTTTCCCTTATTTTTTTTCCTTTTTCCCCTCCGTACTGGAAAAGAGGCCTTATGTTTCCCTTTTCCCTCTTCACGTATTTTTCATTTTCGGACCCCATTTTCACCTTTTTCAGGGAATTTCCCTGCGTAGTGGAAACGCTGCATTCTTGTCTAATAAAGCAGCAACTCAAAACCACGATTTCCATCAATTAAATAAATACTTTACATTTTTAATTATTATTTTTGTTTTTAGGAATTATCGTAGGAGAGATCGGACCGAGGTTTGGCCTTAACGCTAATGACAATGGCTATTTGGGTTTTGACCAGTACCGAATCCCTCGTAACCGCATGCTGATGAAGCACGCCAAAGTCCTGCCGGTAAAAATTCTAAATCACAAAATAAATCTAAAAATTAACTTGTAAATGTAGTACTATATTTTCTTTTGCTTTTGCGTGCATGCTGTAGAATGATTAAACTTACTGCCATCAGTAATACTTATCATAGAGGAAAAACTGACAATTGTGAATCGCAATTTGCTCTCAGGGCAGGGCTGTAATCCAGTAATGGATTCCAATCCTAAGAGTGCACGCTTAAGTGTAGTACTATAACATAATGATGTAACAAATTACTTAAACGTTAATATATGAATGGTTTTATTCTATAATTTTATAATATAATATGCTCAAACCTTAGTGTAAATAAATCTAATAATTTACGTACAATTTAGTAGTATAGTTTAATGATATGATAAATTACTTAAACTTTAATTTATTAATAATTTAATTCAGTAATTTAATAGTATAAAAACATGCTGAAACTTAAATGTATTAAACATAGCAGTTTTTTTAATGTATCTATTCAGATTTAATCTAATTCAATCAATTAATCATTAGTTATTATATAAATTGAATTAATTAATTAATATTTTATTAATATTAATATTAATATCAATTAATTAATATTATAATTAATATTAATATTTATTAATTGAATTAATTAATATTTAAAAAATAACAACAAAATGAAATGTTTGGTTTAATTTATCTTTATTTAATATTCACTCATGTCTAACCAAATACTGAAATTATGAAAGTCGTATGTTAATTTCATTAATTAATTGTTTCATTAATCGGCATTTGTAATTTTGTTATGTTATTTTTCGTTTCGCAGGACGGGACTTACGTCAAAGCGGCTAACGAGAAGCTCGGCTACGGGACGATGGTCTACGTTCGTGTGATCCTCTGCCAGGCAATGGCCAAGCAGCTGCAGAAAGCCTCAACCATTGCTGTTCGGTACAGCGCCGTAAGGCGCCAGTCAGAACTTAAACCCGGGTACTAAAAAAATCACAAAGTTTATTTATTAGTAAATTTATCTTAAAGGGCAACTCCGGACACTTTGGGAAAAATTTATGTTATAGAGCTTTTTACGCCGATTCCGGATATGTATAGTGTCCCTGTCTCAATTGTCTACCGTTTGGCCGCTAAAATTAATTAAGTTTGAAAATGCACGTGGCAACGCTAGAAAGGAAGCGTGCAATCTGATTGGTTTGCACCGATCACGTGATCAAGACGACCAGTTAGAAAGTTTGTCGCCTCGTAGTAGCAGACGATTTCGTAATACTGTTTACTCCCTACAGCGCAGTGCCGTAGAAACGGCTAGGCAGCCTAGGCACCAGCCTAGGAATCTCAAAGACAAAAGGCGCCGAAAGGCGCCTCTTCCTTTGCCCTTGTACAAGTCTGAGTTTGCAATAAAAGCGATCCCGTGGGAGTTGGGTGTTACTAGGTTCAATTTCTTCTTTATTTTCAGTCCCAAGAATGCATTTCGAGCCCCTTTTCTCCCAGGAATCCATTCTACACCCACAGAAGCGACCAAGAATTTTTATGGCTTGACGAAAGTCAAACAAAAGTCTATTGAACGTTTTAAACCCATCTGAGACGAAAATTTGAATCCTTGAGGGCTCAAAGAAACTTCTATTTTTTTTTTATTTTGTTCAACGTTTAAATTGGCGGGAAAATGTTTTTCCCCTCTTATTTAGCAGTAGTCAAGTATTCTATCATTAAGAAAGGTCGCGCACATTTTCGTCCGCCGATTGTTAGCTAAAAACAACACAAAATGAGTGAAAGAAAGCTTTCAGGTTACGTGTTTGCAAACAAGAAACAGACGTCAAATCGAAAGAAATCAGTCAGCAGGAAAAGTGAAGAAGTTTCTCATAACCACTGAGATGGAGACAAATTCTGTCAGTAGCATACTAACAAACGAAGTGTCCGACAAGGAAGATGTTGATGTGGCGTCAGATGATTCTGATGCCCAAATAATCGTGGCAATATAAACTCTTCCAGACCAGTAAGTGTCAACTTGCTGAACAGTTACGTATTTGCTATTAAACTGTGAAGTTACCATGTGATGATCGTTAAAGTTGTATATTTATCGGCTGAACTTTCGGAAATGAATGACTATTGATTGAACCAACTCTGGCAAGAAATGTCGATGTAGATGGAATTCTAGACAAGTTCGCTGATTATGACTTTAGGAAGATGACTTTATTGTGCCATGAGTATTTACAATAGGAACTCTTCGTGACACTGATCATTGTAATGCTTCCTGTGTGATTTAATCAGATTTTTTTTCCTTTTTTTATGAATAGAACGTTTTTCTTGGTAATTTATTCATATGTGTGAAAGGCGCCATTTTCACCATTTGCCTAGGGCCCCATCTGACCTTACTACGGCACTGCTACAGCGTGCCACATGTCTGTTAGTATGAGCCAACAAGCATTTTAGTTGACTCAATTATCACGTGACCAGTGCGAACCAATCAGAACGTGCGCTCAATTTTCAGCGTTGCCACGTGCACTTTCAAACTTTAATTCATTTTAGCGGCCAAACGGTAGACAATTGAGATAGGGACACTATATATATATATTCGAAATCAGCGTAAAAAGTTCTATAATTTACATTTTTTCTCAAGTTACCCGGAGTTGCCTTTTAATTTTGCTATTGTTAATTGTAATTAATATTAAGCGGATGATTTTAGTGCAAATTGTTATTATGTATTTATTTATTTATTTATTTTTTTTACTTCAGGAACCCGAGCCTCAAGTGATCGATTACGTGGCCCAGCAGCACAAACTGTTCCCTGCTTTGGCTGCTTCGTTCGCTTTCCATTTCGCAGCACATCATTTATGGAAACTCTACAGCGACGCCACGTCCGGAGTGGAAAAAGGAGACCTGGAACTTCTACCCGAGGTTTGATAGTTATTATATTATTATATTACACAAGTTTGTATATGAAATAAAATAAATATTATAATAAAGGATTTTTAATAACGTGCAGTTGTAGAATTCATCTCAATATTATTTAATTGTATCTAATAATGTAATCGAATAATAAACTAAATTTGCAGATAAATAATAAAATCTAATGATACTTATAATTGAATTGAGAGTTAAAGACTGAAAATTATTATTAAAATGAACCTTAATGTTTTAATGATATTTTTTTTGTAGCTTCACATTCTGTCGTGCGGGTTGAAAGCGCTGTGCACCAGCGAAGCGGGTCAGCATGTTGAGATCTTGAGGCAGGCCTGCGGTGGACATGGATATATGACTTCCAGCAATTTCCCTAGGATCTATACTGAGGTAATACTTAATTCGTGATAGTAAATAGTACTTAAATAGTGTGTAGGGAGTAATCTAGTTTTATAATAATAATATAATAATAATAATTATTCATATTGTAATTACTGTGGATGTATGACTTGTAGGGTTTCCCTAGGATTTGTACTGAAGTTATACATATTTCGTGATAGTAAATGGTAATTAATAAAATAGTGTATAGGTAGTAATCAATTTTTTATTATTATCATCATCATTAATGTTACCGTTGTTGTCTTTGACGTAGGACTTCAAGCAGTTGCCCCAGGATCTGTACTGAAGTATACGTATTCGTGATAGTAAATAGTAGCTAAGTAGTGTTAAGGTAGCAATTTAGTTTTATCGTTATTATTATTACGTAATTTAACAGTATCGGTAGCAGTAGCAGTTAGTAGTAATCTGAATTCCATATTCCATAGTTATTATTGTTATTATTATTACTATTATTAATATTATTTAACCCACAGGTTACTGCTGGTTGCACGTACGAGGGAGAAAATACGGTTCTCTGGCTTCAAGTGGCACGGTAAGTCTGAATTTGCGACTAACTTGCTATTAAGTTTGAATTTGCTGAATTGGAGTCTAATACAGAAACGGGAATAATAGCAATGATAGGGGCAATATTAGTAGTACCAATAACAATGGTGCTACTACCACAAGTACTACTGCTAACGGTGTTGTAGGAATAATAGTAATAGGGGATAGCAGTGCTAATAGTAACTAATTGTACTACTGCTGCTGCAACCACTACTACTAGCAAAACAGTAGTATTAATGGTAAATAATAATGACGATATAAATAATAACGGTAACATTACTACTACTACTACCACCACCACCACCACTACTACTACTAATGCTACTACTTATATTGTAGTAATACCAATATCAATAGGGATGGCAGTACAAGTAGTAACAATAACAATAATAGTGGTACTACTGCTAATGCAACAACTACTACTTACAATATAGTAGTGTTAATAGTAAATATTAAGGGCAATATTAATAACAATAATAACATACTACGACTATTACTACTACTACTACCAATACTACTAGTACTACTAATACTAGTAATAATATGAAATATTTTCTACAGTTCTCTGGTGAAAGTCATAAAGGTGAAGAAAGCCGGCCAGAACGCCTCATACCTTCTCGAGGCTTGCAGCGAGGAACAGAAGCCCGTGGACTTGAGTCTGCGAGGAATGGTCGACCTCTACAAGAGAGTGGCGGCTGGGTAAACTTGTCAATTTATATTTGAAATAATAATTACATATTGCATTTATTAAGTTATTTTATTTAATGTTAGTCCTATTAATTTTACCAGAAAATGCTAATGTTATTTTGTTCCTTACGGTGAATTTATTATCCTATATACTGAATAACTGATTGTTTCTCATGATTCACGATTTATTATATTTTTTTATTATTAGTCGTTTTAATTTACCAAAAAATACTCATTTTATTTTGGTTCGTCTGGGTAAACATTACTTTATTTGTAAAATAAGTAATTTGTAGAAAATTTATTGCATTGTTTTATTTATTATTAGTCACGTTAGTTTTCCCCGTAAAATGCTCATTTCTTATTATTCGTATATTTTTACTATTTATTATTATCACCTATAAATTTTCGAATCTCCATTGTGTATTATTATTTAACATTTGTATTTATATACATAATAATTATTCTATTTTTATATGACCATTTTCTTATTACTTATTCGTAATGTTTACTTCTTATGTTTGCAGCCAAGTCCGAGATGCTGTTACTGAGCTGGAGGAACGTGGGAAAGCCGGAGAAGCACCTCACGATGCCTGGAACAACTGCGCCGTAAGCCTTGTCGCAGCGGCTCAGGCTCACGCTCGCTACTACATCGTCAAGAGTTTCGTGGGGGCGCTTTTCGACCTGCCGATGTCTGGTCCTGTCCGAGCTGTTCTAGGCCAGCTATGTGAAGTCTACGGGATGTACTGGATGCTAAACAGCAGCGGAAACTTTATTGTGGTCAGTTTAGTTGCTTCCGCTTTGCAGGGAAATTCCCCGAAAGAAGGGAAAATGAGGTCTCAAAAGGGAAAAAAGTGGGGAAAACGAAAACGAGTAGTATAGCTTTGTATTCTTGTACGAAAGGAAAGAAAGGGAAAATTAGGGAAAATCGAAATTTAATAGTAAAGCGTTATATTCTAGCACGGAGGGGAAAGAAGGAAAAATTAACGAAGAAGAAAAGGGAAAATTCATAGTATAACTTTATATTCTAGTATAGAGGGGGTAAAAGGGAACTTGGTGATTTAGCGATATGTTTTAGCAAGGACAGGAAAAAAGGGAAAATTAGGGAAGACGAAAAAGGAATCCTAATAGTATAACTTTATGTTCTAGTACAGTGGGGAAAAAGGGGACAGTAAGGGAAGAGAGAAAAGGGAAATTTAGTAGTATAGATTTGTATTCTAATAAGCAGGGAAAAAATAAGGGAAAAGGGAAACTTGGCAGTATAGTTAGCTTTGCATTTTCTTAAAGAAGGAAGAAAGGGAAAACATAAGAAAGAGTTAAAATCAGAGAAAAGGGAAAATAGAGGGGAAAAAGGAGAAACAGAACCCTTCTTCAAGGGAAAAGGGAAAATTGAAAGTGGAAACACTTGTTCAGTTAATATTTCATACTCCACCAAATATTTACTTATTTTAATTTATATTTTACTCCTACTTCAATTATATTTGATTATAAATTTTATTATTTTGTTTTTCAGTATGGTGGCTTAAACAAGGATCATCTGTCTGAATTGAGGAGTCGCTACACCTTAGTGCTAAGTGCCGTCCGGGCCAACGCAGTTAACCTCGTCGATGCCTTTGACATTCCCGACAAGATAGTGGGTTCAGCCCTGGGAACATGGGACGGAGACGTTTACAACAATCTATTCAAAGCTGCCCAAAAAAGTCCGTTGAACAAAACTGCAGTCCATAAGGAATCCTTTGAAAAATATCTGAAGCCTTTGCTTGATGCCAAGCTTTGAAAAATGTGCCTGTGGATGTTATAGAAAATTTTTGCCTTATGCATTTATCGGTTGATTAATTAATTCAATTAATTACACCTTGCACTGATTTAATTTGGTGGGCATACTTTACCAAGCTGCTGTGAGTATAAATAAAAATGTATTAGAAACAAACTGATCGTTATTTATTTATGTAAATATCTTAAATATTGCTTTCCATTATTGGATCATTTATTGTAACTAGTCTAATAATATATATTGATTCATTTACGAATTCATGAAAATTTATGTGATTCTTATTAAAACTATAAAGTTTGTGTAAATTATTAGAATAACGCAAAAGTCGAAATGAATTGCAATTTCAGTGAATAATAATAATAGTAATAATAATAATAATGAACACGTGGCAACGTTGCTTTATTTTTGACAGACGGCGTTTTAACCACAGTACAGAGAACATGCAGTAACGCGGCAAGTCCTATCTCCCCATGTTAATGCTGCGTGCGCGAAACTAGCGCCAGATTTCTGCGGATGAGTATTGTTGGTACTACGAGCGCTCAAAGCCCCAGCCGCCCAGCCCTAGTTTTCTCGATGCAGCCTTAGTATCAATAGTAGCCAGCCGCAGAAATCTGGCGCTAGTTTCGCGCACGCAGCAATAGCATGGGGAGATAGGACTTGCCGTGTTACTGAATGTTCTCTATGCTGTAGTTTTAACTCTGAAGCGGCGTTTCGAGCGCCACTTTTTCACGAGAAATTTTCTTGAAACTTTAAAATAAGAAAATGAATATAGGAGAACTGCTGTCTTTCAAGGTAATTCTGGTTAAATAATACTAGTTTATGGAACTGTTAGAAAGTTCTACCTTCCTATTGAGAAGCTGATAAATCAAACTTGATTCAAGAGTGATGAGTAGTTTGTTTACTAGAAATTATAATATGTAGTGTAATTTATGTTTATTATGTACTCTGTAATACAAGGTCTGGCTGCTGAAGAAGCATAACAGTTAATTTTAACAATAAAACTAGTATTTTCAAGTTTATTCCTCATATATATATGTCACTAACTAGTTGAACGTCAAGAGTCTGTACGAAATCTTGCGACTATCATTGACTCTTCTCATTTTTCATTCGCCTGATCTAATAAATTTTCGTGCTTTGTTTTATCATTTGACTTTTAGCCAAAGCCTACTCCCAAACGAGACCTGGACGAAGATGGGGAAAGGTCGAGGGGCAAATACGAGCCACAGGAAAAGAAACCAAGGTCGGGGGTCAAGTTTGCGGATGAAGATTCAGTGGACAAAGACGAAATCCTGAAGCTAATGGAGGCGGATGAAAACGCTTCAACTTTTGATGAACCTGCTTTGAAAAAGGCCATCCTCAATTTCGAGAAAAAAGTCTTGAAGAACCAGGAGCTGCGAGTCAAGTTTCCCGAAAACCCAGAAAAGTATTTGTTTGTAAAGTCATACTTACTTTACTAAAACATCTAAATTAATTGACTTATTTTGTTCTTAATTTTCCTTTACTGGTTTTTACTATTATAATAATGAAATTTTAAACTTAATTTCCTGTCGTTAAGGTTTATTAATTTGTTATTTTGCGATTAATTATTTCATCTATTATTGCTTTTAATTTTACGTTAAAAAATTTTACTCTTTTAACTCCAAAATTTTAAACGAATATTTTTGTCGTACCCAGAAAAGTATTTGTTTATGAAATCGCAGATATTTCGATATTATTTTTTAAGACAGTTCTGAAATTTCAAACTAATTTTCTTTTCATCAAGGTTTATGGATTCAGAACTCGAACTTCACGAGGCCATACAGCAGCTTCACGCACTAGCAACAGTTCCCGATCTCTATCCCGTAGCTGTGGAGCAGAACTTAGTTCCCCGTCTGCTGGGACTTCTCTCGCACGAAAACGCAGACATCTCCGTGGCTGTTGTGAATCTTCTGCAGGAGTTGACGGACACAGACACATTGAACGAGAACCAGGACGCGGTTGCTGTGCTTCTCGACTCACTCCTTGACCAGCAGGTTTGCTCGCTGCTTGTTCACAACCTGGAGCGGCTCGACGAGAGCCTGCGGGAAGAAGCAGACGGAGTCCACACCACACTAGGTTTACATTACAAATTTAAAATTAACTTTTTTATTTTATCGAATTATTTTTTTTCAGCTATTGTCGAAAACCTGACTGAAGTTCGCCCTGAAGTTTGTCTGCAAGCCGCTCAGCAGGGACTTCTCGCTTGGATTCTAAAGCGTTTGAAAGCCAAAATGCCGTTTGATGCTAACAAGCTCTACTGCAGCGAAATTTTATCGATTCTTCTTCAAGGGACCCAGAAAACCGACAGATGATTGGAGACTTGGATGGCATCGATATTTTGCTACAACAGTTGGCCGTAATTCAAATTCCGTTATCTTGATGAGTGCCTCCACTTTTCAGGGAAATTCCCTGAAAAAAGGGGCAATGGGGAAGCATAAGGGAAGAGGGGAAATGAGAAATATAGTTTTACATTTGGCTCCATATTCTAGCATCGGAGGGGAAAAAGGGGAAAAGGGAAAACTGGGGAAAACAAGGTAATTGTAGAAGGATAGATTCATATCTGACTTCATATCCTAGCACGGAGGGGAGAATAAGGGAAAAGGCAGAAGTGGGGAAAAAAGTAAATTTAGAAGTATAGCTTAATCTTTGGCTTCATATCCTAGCATGGAGTGGGAAAATAGGGGAAGAGGGGAATTTAGAAATACAACTTCAAATCCTAGTATGGAGGGGACAATAGGGGAGGAGGAGGGGAAATGGAGAAACAAAGGAAAAAAGTAAATCCAGAAGTATAGCTTTTGGCTTCGTATCCTAACATGGAGGGGACAAAGGGGAAAACAGGGGAAGAAGGGAAACAAAGGAAAGAAGTAAATTTAGAAGTATAGCTTAGCATTTGGCTGCATATTCTAGCATGGAGGAGAAAAAAGGAAAATAGGGGAAGAGGTGAAATGAAGGGAAAAGTAAAATTTAGAAATACAGCTCCAAATCGTAGCACGTAGGGGAAAGATGGGGAAGGGGAAAATAGATACTTTCAAACGAAGGGTAAAAGGGAAATCAGAGCCGTTTCACGAGGAATAGGGAAAACTGAAAGTGGAAACACTAGTCTTGATAGCATTCGTCAATATAATGGTATTGTGCATTAGGTTTTCAAAAGACACGACCCCAAAACAGCTGAAGAACAAGAAATGATGGAGAATTTGTTCGATTCCCTTTGTTCCTGTTTAATCCACACGCCGAACAGGGATAAATTTCTCAAAGGGGAAGGACTCCAACTGATGAACCTAATGCTAAGGTACACTAATTAATAATTCTGTAAATAACTATATATAACTTATATGTAATAATGATAATAATCCCAAAAAATAATACTAATTATAATAATTACAAATAGAATTCGAAATAATAATAATGATATAAAAAGTTGTAATAAAAATACTAAAATAATGTTAAAATCTTAGTTGCAAGTTTCAGAAGAATTGAATCACTCCTTAGTCACAAAAAATACATAAAACAGATAAAATATATAATTATATGAATATAAATAAATACAATTTCACAAAATAAATCAATAAATGCATTGTTTTTACTTTTCTGCATAACAGCCATGGGTTTTAGTCTACACGCTGGTTTGAAATAAACAAAAATAGTATGTGTTTTCTATAATAAGAATTATTTATATTTTGAAAGAATTTTGATTATTTTTTGCTTCAGAGAGAAGAAAATGTCGCGCAACAGCGCACTGAAAGTGCTGAACCACGCGCTGAACGGTCCTGAGGGCCGAGACAACTGCACAAAGTTTGTCGACATCCTCGGACTGCGAACCATTTTCCCGCTCTTCATGAAGACACCCAAAAAGGCCAAGCGGAAGGGAATGTCCGGCGAAGAATTTGAAGGTATTAAATCAGTTGTATTAAATTATTCATTTGTAAAAATATAATATAGTTGAAGTATATCAAAACAATATGTTATATTATAACTGTAATGTAATGCAGTGTCGTTTATAACATAAACGAGCTATTTTATATTTTATTTTAAATATTTTATTGTATATATATTATTTATTATTTATATTTATATAAAAAATACTGCTGTATTATTACATAATATTAGTGTACAAATAAAATTACTGGTTACTGCATCTACGCCATGATAATAATATCAATTAATGTTGAAAAAGTAATTATTAATTCCATAATAATATTTCTCAGAGCACGTTATCTCTATCGTGGCCCACCTTCTGAAATCGGTGAAGAGCGGGCAGCGGCAGAGGCTTTTAGCCAAATTCACGGAGAACGATCACGAGAAGGTGGACCGGCTCATGGAACTGCATTTCAAGTATCTCGACAAAGTCCAGGCTATCGATAAAGAACTCGAAGCCGAGTACGGAGACGACCGAGATGAAGAAGAGATTTATTTAAGGCGTTTGGAGGGAGGGTTGTTTACCCTGCAGTTGGTGGATTTGATCATGCTGGAAGTTTCAGCTAGCGGTTCAGCTAGCGTCAAACAGAGGGTTCAGCATATCCTCAACCTGAGGGGGTCGTCCGTGAAAACTGTGCGGGATATTATGAGAGGTAAAAAATTTATTTTTTTCGTATAATTAATTTTTATTTTACGAAATATTTTAACAGAATATGCGGGTAATATTGGAGACGATACGGAATCTGAAGCCAAGGAGGAAGAAAAGCAGCACGTCTTACAATTACTCGATAAATTCTAGATTTAGTTTTCTTTTTCAAATTTCTGTGTACTGAAGTTATTAAACGACATTTCCACATTTTTTTATATAGTTATCTGTAATTAACCAAGAAAATTTGCTGTTTTTAGTTATGAAAACACTGTAAAAGGCACCGTAAAAGGCACCATCTTTTTTGTGTGGGGAAGTAAAATTTTGTGGAAAATGCAACGCCGCAAAAGATGGCGGCCTCTATGCCGGTACAGTTCGATTCATGGCTCAGCGGTAAATTAAGAAGCCTTAATACTGACGAAGGAGTCTTTGGGACTTATATTAAAGGCATTTTAGAAGGCGATGAATCTCAAGAAGAGAAATTAGAAGCACTGGAAGGAATTTTAACAGAAATTCTACCTGTTAGTAACCTTTACACACAACACACTTTTCCTGATTGGAAATTTAGATTTTTCGGAGTAATTTTTGGTTATTTCGGTGATAATAGGAAGATGGCGAGTCTCTTTCAGACATTTGCAAGGAGATCCTCACGCAGTGGAACGAATTCTTCGATAACGAGGCCAGTTCGAAAAGTAGCGCCAGTGTTGACGTTGACACTCAGATAGCCCGCATCATGGAGCAGCAGGCACAAATTGTCGTTCCGCAGAAAAAATACACAGAGGAAGAGAAAAAGCTGCGGCAGACCATTCTGGCTCAATACGCAGAAGTAATTTTGTTGACTGTTTAACAAGAAATCAAATATTTACGATTTTGTGCAGGTATCTGATGGAGAAGAAGAAGAGGAAGAAGAAACGGGAGCCGCAGGTGGAGAAACGGGCGAAGATAAGATTCTGCTATCGAAAAATACGAATGCAGAGGAAGTAGCGAAGGCTGAACGAGCGAAAAAGGAGAAGCTGCGTCAGGACGCTCAGAAGAAGAAGGAAAAGGACAAGGAGGATCGGGAAAAGCAGAAGAATCTGCAGCAGGAGCGGAAGGACAAGGAGAAGAAGCGAACGCAAAAGTCCGAGAGGAAACGGTGACGGGATATCGTCTCGACGGCTATTGAAAAAATGTACGATGCTAATAGTTGTGATGGCTCATTACTCTTTGATCAACAGCTTAATAAATGTTGCTTATCCATCTATGAACCCACACAACCTTTGCCACTTTTGCTCTCATGTAACATTTGCCGTTTCTCTCCTAAAAACACTTGCAAGTTTTATCGTTTTCAAATTACACGTTGGCCATATACTACACGCTGTCGTCCAATTGACTATATTCACAAACACAGTAGGTTATTCTTACCGCTTTCTTGAACGTTATTTGAACTTACAAGCACTGGGTTTTGAAATTTTGAAAAATCGCAGAAGCCGCTAGTGAGTTTAGGACGAACAAAAATCTTGGAGTAAATAGTATACGTTCATATGATTCAAAATAACAAATCTAGTTCATCTTTAATTTATCTTAAGCTTGTATTTACATTCTCAATACAAAAAAATATAAAAATACTTACGTTAAATTGTGGTAGAGGAAGACGTACTTTTCTGTTTTGGATATTTACATTTTAATATGTTGATTAATAATATTTTCGTCAAGATAATCCTTTTTCTTAATCGTGTTATAACGTGTAATCGTCAAAATTCAGAATATTCAGTTTATTTCAAAAGTAAATAAACTGGCACGAATATTTTATTATTTGAATATTTTACGAGTCACGTGATGTAAACAAATGTGTTCTTCGGCGTAAAGAACACCCTGGACTTAATTATCCCAGAATTATTTGAATTACTTTATAATTTCATTATTAACAATAATTTCGCAATTAAATAGTAACTAATAAATATTGTTTATTCAATACGTAATTTTGTATTTTAAATATTTTGTTTTTTTAAGACACGTGATTTGAAACACGTGGTACTGAACTCAAAAAGGCGTTCTTCGAGATATAGAACACTCCTTACACCCGGTAAATTTCAATTTTTATATATTCTGAAATATCAAATAACACTTATTCAATTTATAATGTTATAAATAAGTGTATTTTATATTATATTTTTTTTTCTAGAAGACACGTGACGTTAAAAATAACTTTTCTCAAAGGTGCGGTTCTTTGGGGTAGAGTACTGCCCTGCAAGGCTTCCTGCCCCTAATTCAATCACATTGTCAAACGTGACTTAGTCGCAGATTCACGTGTCACATTTTCAAAGGGAAAAGTTCCGTGTTCACTTCTGTTATTCAGTTCCAGGAAAGCAACCAGTGCAGTTAGGCGTACAAAATGCTAATACTCCAGGTAAGTCATCGGTTTACTAATATTAGAGCTAGTTAGATGTAATGATACT
The DNA here is from genome assembly GCA_002872375.1 of Eulimnadia texana. Classification (NCBI taxonomy): domain Eukaryota; kingdom Metazoa; phylum Arthropoda; class Branchiopoda; order Diplostraca; family Limnadiidae; genus Eulimnadia; species Eulimnadia texana. Next base: position 15,572,736 of record NKDA01000002.1, on the reverse strand, counting down.
GAAATTGCTGCTGCGTAAGGTTTAAACCGTGTATATCTTAGTAATGGACGGTTCAGTAGTATGAAAATGGACGGTTCAGACTCTGGTTCTGTGATTTTTCTGAACCGCTGTGTGATCCGGTTCAGTACGGTTCATGCTGTAAACGCTATACGGTTCGGGTTTTGTGTTCCGGTATCGGTTTTGGTTCAACTACGGTTCACGGTTCAGTTAAAACTATAATACTGAAGTCTATAGCATAAGGTTATATTTTAAGCTATTTGTAGAGTTCGCAAAGTTAGTGGTAACTTAGGCGGAACGATGAACCCGGTTCAGAAACGGTTCACAGCTGTATATGTATGGGTCGGGTTCGGTTCACGATTCGGTTAATGCTTCGGTTCAACTTGAGGTGAGCCGTTCAAGAGCCTTTGGCAAAACGGTTTAAATCCCCCTACTACAGTACTACTACTGACGCTACTACTACTATTAGTACTACCACTACTAGTGCTAAAACTGCTGCTACTACTACAACTACTAGCATTACCACTACTACCACTACTATTACTATTACTCGCAGTACCGCTATTACCACTATGACTAATACTACTTGTGCTACCACTACTGCTACCACTACTCCTATCACTATTACTACTATCACTGGTACTACTACTACCACTACTACTACTACGACTGCTACCACCACTACTATTACCATTCTTAGTACTATTACTAGTATTACTACTACTATAATACTACCACTACTACTATTATTGCTACTGCAACTACAACTAATACTACCACGACCACTACTATTATCATAATTACTATTACGTATTACCATTTTTCATCTTGGCACTAAACGAGACCATCCATTTGGTAAGCGCTTGCGCAGCAGCTTCCATAAGCTGCACAGCCAAAACGCCGATATCCACTACATCGAGCACAGCAGAAAGGGCGCCAAGTTTTGCCAGAATCTCTCATCGATTCTGGCGTACATTTCTCTCTGCTCTCTACAAAAAAAAAAAATCACAAAAAATCCTTTAAAATATCAGTGTTTAGTAAATATACAATTAGTGAGAGGTGTTCTGGCTGCTATGGAAACGTAATTGAGGAACTTGGGTATAACTGTAAATGGCTATTATTGTTGTGACGGGATCTTCAGGTAGTCGTCGAGATACTAGCGCTTCCGCATTGTCTCACAGCAAAACCATGGACGAGGAAAAAGATTCCGGCTGTGATCCTTCCGAACTGTGGATGCTATCACCATCGGCAGCGTCTTTCCTCTGCGGAGGAGGCGCTGCACAACACCTACCCCAATCCAAGCGCAAGCAGGTTATTAGTATTACATATATATTGTATTATTATTACAGTTTCTTAATACATAGTCTAGGTAACTGAGTTAAAACATGTTCGCAATGGAGGATTTATTCTGGTATAAATTAGCTATCGAGGATAAATCACCACACTTAGAAGAGATAAGTTATCCCTGGAGTTTTACCAGTATAAGTGCACATGTGTGAACCATTATCTTTTTAACCGAGTTACTCACAATGGTCTTACACCATCTTCATGATTCTAGGTCTTATTCTGGTATAAACGGACAATCAGGGATAAATCACACGCTAAGAAGAGATAGACTATCCCTGAAGTTAAGTGTACAAGTGCGAGAACGTAGATTTACGAAGATGAATGAAACCGTGACTCTCTAATAAGGTATTATAAATCATGAATGGCATCAAAGTCATGAATGGACTTTTTAAAAGTACAGAAATTTATGAATGAAGCTATGTAGTACAACGTAACAGTTCGTAGTACTATGTTAATCATAGTGTGAATCACGCACTATTACCAATAATAACGATACTAATAATAACAGCCCTTCCTAACTTATTTGACCTACTATACAAGGGGTCCGAAACTTGCAATAATCTTCGTACACCTAGGTTATGTTATCACTGTTATCTAAATCTTATCTCCATGTTATCTCCGTGTTTTCATATGTTATCAAGTAGTCTTCGTACACTTTTCCTCGAAGCTCCGGACCCCTTGCTATTACAAAGATATAATTTTCTATCAGCACTATGTTATGGTTGATTTATTATTAATTCGTTAAAATTTTTAAAGATTATTTGGTGAATCTTGTACGAGAATCCTTATAGGGATTTTATGGTTCTCTATATGGGGCAGCCATAATGTTCTGTTCTAAGCTGCATTAATGTACGCGTCTTACAAATGTACCTTAAACGAAAATCGATATTAATCCGCGATAATACAAATCTTGACGGATAATCGATACGAAAAACTGTTTATAAAACTGTCTATAAAAATTTCAGAAGGTGAATCTTGACTTCTAGTTATTATTAAATTGTAATATTGTTAATTAAGTTTGTTAATTAGATAATTTACGGTTTAACATCACATGTTCTGTTCGAACGATTAGTGATGAAGGATGTAGTTTTATTTTAAGTCTAACTAATAAACTTAAACTAAATAAAAGAACGGAATTAAAATAAATAATTTAATGTTCAATAGTAAATAAGTTAATTACAATTTAATAAGATATTAAGATAGCATTATTATTAATCTTATCCTTTCTTTATCTTTCCTTTCTTCTTTCTATTGCTTCTCTTCCTTTCTACGTCTTTTCTTCTTTTTTCTTCATTCTTCACTCTTTCGTCTTTACATTTCTTTCCCATCTCATATTCTCCTTCCTTTCTTTTCTTCTTTCTTCTTCATTATCACGTTACTCCAGTTCCTCTTTTTCTTCTTCATTCATCCGTCTTTTTGTTTCTCATCCATCTCATGAATTCTCTTTCCTTTCCACGTCTTTTCTTCTTTCTTCTCTATCATCACGTTACTCCAGTTCCTTCCTTTCTTCTTCTGTTTATCTGTCATCCTTGTCGTATTCTTCTTCTTCTCTTTTACCGTCATCATCATCATTTTCTTCCATTCCTTCTTGTTCTCCTTTTCCTCTCCTCTTCTTCTCTTTCATCGTTACCTTCTTCTTCTTTTCCTTCCCATTCTGTACTGTTCTCCTTCTCTGTTCCTCTTCTTCTCTTTGGTAATCATCGCCTTCTTCTTCTTTTCTCTTCATTTCTTTCATCATCATCATCTTCTTCTACTTCTCTTCCTTCTTCTTCCGTACGTAATGAAGGGCAGAAGCGAGAAATGGATCCCGTGGCAGAGCAGCGATCAATACTGGCGCTATATTTGTACCTAAATGAGCCATTGGCCGTCCATACTAAGACTTCACACACTTATTATTATTGTTACTATTACTGTTATTATTATTATATCAGTAGTATAAGTAGTAGTAGTAGTAGTAGTAGTAGTAGTAGTAGTAGTAGTAGTAGTAGTAGTAGTAGTAGTAGTAGTAGTAGTAGTAGTAGTAGTAGTAAGTGGTATGTTATCTGTATTAATACCACTGCATCTGGTCAATCTGTCGAATCCCTGGACGCAGTATGTTGAACTCGAGTTATTTATTTCATGTCCAACTACTCGACAGATTATAATTATGGTATTTTTACCATTATAACTAAAACTATTAGTAATATTATTATTACTGTTATACTAGATAGCATCTGGCATAAATCTGTCGAATCCCTGGACAACATCCAGTTAGTGAACTTTAGTTTCATATACTGTCCAACTATTCGACAGATCATGGTTGCATTAATTTACGATTATTATAGTTACTATTATCATTATAACACTATATCTGGTAAATCTGTCGAATCCCTGGACAGCATTCAGTTACCAAGTTTGGATTTGCCCCAATAGAAAAAGATGCGACAGTCAAATGTCAGAATGACCCTCTGAATGGTGCATGATTACCATGGATCCAGCTAGATGATTGCGTGAAAATGGCCCATTTTTACACGGTTCGTCCGCTTGAAATTTTCATGAACTAAGTCATGCAGTATTCAACCCCTTATTCAGAGGGCTCACTTTTAGCAAACTAAAGCAAGTTCAGCTATTATTCAGCCGGTGATTCAGAGGGAAGCTAGTGTTCAGCTACCTTGTCATTCAGCACTCAACCGCATGACTTTTCTATCGGGTGATATACTGTCCAACCATTCGACAGATTATTACTATAATTATTGTTACAGAAGTGTTATCATCTGCGTAAAGATAATAAATCACTTTCTTTCTGAGAAGTGAGGAACAGGTCTAAAGTTCATCCTTTCAAGGTTTGCTATACGATTCGACTTGTTGCTCGTTAACAATCACGGCGATTCCCATGACTGACATGCCGTGAAATCATAGCTCTGGGTGTCTCGTCACAACAAAACAATATGACGTTTCTCTGTTCACGTTTGTTTCTTTTCTTCTTCTCCTACTCTTAAGTGTTTTTCTCAAGGGAAAACTGTGAGGAATTCAAAAACTCTCCAAGGTGAAGTGGTAAAAGGTGATAACTTGATATAACACGTTGATAACACTTCAAATGGATTCAGCTAGATAATAGTGTGAAATTGGCCCAATTTCACGCGGTCCATATGCTTGGAATTTTCAATAACTAGGTCATGCAGTGTTCAACCCCTTATTCAGAGGGTTCAATCTGAGCAACTAAAGTAAGTTCAGCTACTATTCAACTAGTGTTTCAGAGGGAAGCTAGTGTTCAGCTACACAGTCATTCGGTACTCAACCGTATGACTTTTGTATCGGGGAAAAGTCTCCAAGGTGAAGTGGTAAACGGTGATAACTTGATAACATGTGATAACACGCTGATAACATGGTTAAGAGTGTGAAAAATTGTTTCGAAGGCCTTTTGTATTAATAAAACTTTAACGAGAGTCTTATAGAAAGTGAATGGGCCCGGTTATTACTTCATTTTCACGCTCGATTATGTTCACCAATCAACTTTCAAATATAATCCAAAGTTGGACCAATGCCAAACGGTTATTTATTTAAAATTACACACTCTAATGAGACTATACAGGCCGTTTGATTTTTCAACGTAATTAACCACACGTGCGTTTACGGCGAAAGTTTCGTTTAATCAAGTGATGTGTTATCAGTGTTATCAGTGTTATCAACGTGTTATCAACGTGTTATCAACGTGTTATCAACGTGTTATCAACGTGTTATTACTTATTCTAGGAAAAAGTAAAAGTAAGTGAGCAGAATATTATAATTATTACAAATTCTGTTAATAATCCAGATATGATGAATTCTTCAATAATAAATATAATAATAATAATAATAATAATGATAATGATTCTAATATTGGTTTGCTACGAGAGCGTGTTATATAATTTGATCCAGAAGCAATTGGCCGCCCAGTAAGACATACACTACGTTTTCACTTCATTAACTAATAGACCAACACCGTGGGTATAATTGCAATGGGTGTGTTTGCATTAAGCACACATGGCCAGTATCATGGATATGTGTACATAATGTTACGGTTATTATTAGCACTATAGAAAATTAATTTGTCGAATACCTGGACACTGTATCATTCGTCCATAAGAATATATGGCATGTCCACTGATCCTAAAAATAATGATCATTATTATGAATACGACAAAACAAATTTGTCGAAACCTTGGTCACTGCAGCAGCCTATCCATAAGCATATACAGCACGTCCATGGATTTGACATATTATTGTTAATATTATTACTGTTATTATTATAATACTAGAAAGTGAATTTGTCGAATACCTGGACATTGTATCATTCGTCCATAAGCATATATGGCATGTCCACTGATCCTAAAAATAATGATCCTTATTATGAATACGACAAAACAAATTAGTCGAAACCTTGGACACTGCAGTAGCCTATCCATAAGCATACAGAGCATGTCCATGGATTCGACATATTATTGTTTCTATGATCATTTCAAGTTCTTTAACTGTAAAAGTAAATCTGTCGGATGCTTGGACACTGCAGTCACCCATCCATAAGGATATACAGCATGTCCATGGAATCTATACACACTATTATTATAATTATTATGTCTATTTTTAATACTAGAAAGTGTATAAGTAGGCCTATATATGGTTAGATAGTACTTATCAAGAAGTAGTTATCAAATGAGAAGGTGAGAAAGAGCAACCAACTCTTGTTTCTGGTCTCTCATTATACGTGCAAGCATGGGAAATGTAACATGGCTGAAGGCTTATGTACTAATATGATAACACGGTGATAATTTCATGTTTCACGACGTATAAAAGCCTTAGGCCTTTGAATTTTCCCAACTTTTCTCTCAAAATTTCCTTATAAAACTGCCTATTCATGTGTATGTGCATATGGACGACTTTCTCTTGTTTGACTTATTTCCCTGCTTTGTTCTATTATTATATTATTTATTCACATAAAATATTATAAGTTTTATGATTTTCTGTATTCTCAGATACCAAGAATCTTAAGAGTCTTGGGAAAGATTCTTGGAAGGCCACGAAATCGGCTTAACAACATAAATGGCAGTTCCATAAGGAACTTTCCAAAGTTATCAAAAGCCATTGGAAAGGATTTTCCCATCAAACAACTTCATAAATCTCTTGCTACACCAAACGACGTCAAAAACTACTTACAAACTACAACAGTTAGTCTTTTCTAGTTCGCTTTCGTTTGTTTCAAGACTCTCCAGAAGCTTCCAACTATTTGTTTATTCACTATTATAAACAGTTAATTAAAAAAAATTTAACTAATATTACGTCAACGAAACTGCTAGTTCCGGGCGTAATATCACTAACTACTACTAATTACTACTCACTAACTACTAACCAACGAGGAACGCATTCCAAGTGACCGACAATTGAAAAAAAAAAATTCTCTTCGTCCTTGACACCTTTTCTCTCCTATGCAAACATCCATTCAACAAGAAAAAATCCCCAAAGTATTGTAAAACATAATTCAACGTCCCTAAAGTATAATATTCAATGGCACGTACCGAGTTATTAACTATTAACTATTTCCGGTTGGATTAAAAGTACTAAATTAAGTTTAAGTTATTATATCAATAAATAAATGACTAAGTAAATTTTTAGGTAATTTAAATTGAAGCCCTATAAAGTTGAATTAATTAGACTTAAAATAATAAGAAAAATCATATTTGTTAAAATAATATAGTGAAAACCTTAGTAAATTTATAACCGGTACGTTCCGGTTTTCTCCACATTTTAAAATTATTTAATATAATTCAAATTATTACATGCTGTATTAATTATATTACATATAAAATATCATTCATTGATAAATGTTTTTACTTGTAAATAATTTGTGAATGTACAGTAATTTAACCAGTTTTTTTAACTAAATGTTGAATTAATGCTTCATGCATTTTATTTAAAATTATTTACTAATATTTAATTTCCATTAAGTTTTCTCGATTAATTGCTATTTAATTTAAATTATATTTTTCCATCTGGCATTAAGGTATATTTTCAAACGTTGGCCAATCCCAATTTTTATTTTCAAGTTTAAACATGTTAAAAATATTTCTGAAGAAAACCGAGCTATTGAAAATTTACGTTACTTCCTTTAAAAATTTAATTGCGATCGTAAAATATTCAAACTGCAACGCGGCCATATAGGTTTATAGTCCAAACCAAAATTTCTTGCCTATGGCGTCTTATACTACTTCTAACAAATATGCACAAACTACAAACTATTAACACATATATGTATATTAACAGAAGTATTATATATAATAAAAGTATAGATATTGAGTGTAAGATAACAAAAAAGTGATTTTTCATCATGTTCCGTTTAGTTTCCGGCACAGTACAACAGAGCGCTGTTGCAATGAATGAGAATGCACAAGTATATCGCTTCCTTTTTTATTATCCCAACTTTTTCCATTATTTTTCCACGCCCTGTAAGCTGTTCGAGTGAAGCCAGCAACTCATATTGCAACAGTACGGCATTTCCCAAAGTCAGTTGCACTGTTGCTGCCGACCAGTCAACAGTTGCTGTCACAACTTTCTCTCCAGCAGCGAGAAGACCTTCGCTAGGTTTTCACAGTGAATCATACAACAAGAGTCAAGGCCACGAAAGCTGAGATTTTGATCGAATACCTTTCTTCTGCATCCTTATGGAAATTTTTCGTGATTGATTTTTGCATACAACTGGCCGTTACAGGTTAAATACTATTCTAAGTAGCCTTCAGACATTTCTCCTCAGTGAAATGATAGCCTTAACTTTAGTGGATAATTGAATGGTACAGCCATTTGAGCACAACGTACCTTTTGGAAATTAGATTTTGCGGGTGCAGTGGTTTACAAAGTTGTCCGACTTATTTTCTTTTGGTGAAAACTGAATTTCTTAGCCGGTCTTCTTTCCGTATGACCTCGTAGAATTGATTTGTGAAACAGTATGGCGTTTCTAATGGCATTTGAAAACCGAAAAAACCGAGATTATTCATCACGCTATGCCAAGGTGGACCAGGTTTCGTACACGCAATGGAGAACAGCACCTCCGCCTTCGTTAAGTACTTTCGACGCCCAGAGATTTGACTTTGAAGACGAACGAAGGTTTGCCAGTCTCCATTATGGCGACTCATCTTCAGTGTGGTCAACCAAACGAGTCAACTTTGCGGGAGGATTTCCCGTTCAGAGGACGCATTCCTTCATCCAGCAGGAGGAACCGATGAGCAGTTACAACGAGTTCAGCGTGGACAGTCTCCAATTCGTGCATCGGGATCCCTCCGAGGAGCGTCAGCGAGTCGCGAGGTCACGAAGCTTTCTAGAGCCGCAGTCATCGGCGGGATCAACAACAGAGGAGCCTGGGAAGTTCCGTAAGATGCTGAAGAAGAGTGCGTCGATCCTGAATCCCAGCTGGCTATCGAGTGTGAAACGGAAACCGAGGAGGAGGACAGCGACCGAGGCTGCGGAAGTGAGGGAAGAAGCGGCTGCAGCTGCTGTTGCTTCCGAGCGTTTCGCCCTCTCAGCCAATAACTTATCTACCGTCCAGCAGTTCGATCTAACGCTGCCGCGGGTACGTAAAATGTCAAACCATGCTGGGAAACCAACTGCGGTAATGGTACCGTGTGCTCAAGAAATGTACACCGACCAGAAGAACAACCACCCGATGGTCCAGTTGACGCGCTCCGATGCGTCGCTAGTAGCACCAGCCAGTCCCACACAGGACGATCACCCTCTCGCCGTGTCGCCTCGACGCTGGCAGAGTATGATAACCCTTCCGCGAGCCAAGAAAGCACAAGAGGCGACGACATCCGACGACTTGTTCCTTTCGCATTCCTATTACCGCCTCGAGGATTTCGTCTGTCCCGAGAGCGACACGCGTGCCTCTTACGACGACTTCGGCGACTCGTCGGACGAAGAAAGTCGCCCTCGACCTCCTACAGACTATTCGCCACCGGATATTTCGCCTGACGAATCTTCAGAAGGTGGCGGGCATCAGATGACGTACCGGCGATGGGGTGCTGTTCGTCAGGGGCAGCGTTCATCATGGCGCCCGATGTCGCCTGAGGCGTCTGCTGCTGTCTCTTTGCCTCATTTTGACCTCTCCCGCGCTACCAAAACGCAGCATCCGGTTTATTTGCATGACTGGGAGCCTCCTCCGCCAAATTTGGTCGACTGCGGTTGTGTGTCGTGTCAGGCTGCCTTATCTGTCAACACCTCTCATCTGACAACGCGGCGCCTGTCTCAGCTGCACCCTCAAAGGGTCAAACGAGAAGTCTCCTTCAAGTTGGACTCCCTTAATCGAAACCATCTCAAGGTTCTATTCTAATCTTCTAATTCAGTTCTTACTTAAATTTGCTTAGTAATTTATGTTTGGTTTTACTAGTTGTGCTGAATTTATTATTTATTTTTATTATATTTAAATTTATTTATTAGTTATTTATGCTTTATATTTATTATTTATTATTATTTATGGTTCTATTTTGATCTTATAATTCAATTCTTACTTAAATTTGGTTAGTAATTTAAGTTTAGTTTTACTAATTTTGTTAATTTAATTTCAATTAAACTGTACGGTCGCAATTTAAATTATTGTTTTAAATAATACGCTCTGGGCGTTTTTATGAATTTCTCTGGGTAAACCGTAAACGGTTATAGTGTGTTTATTTATTCTACTTATCTTTTTCCCATAATTATACTTTTATATTATTTTATTATCGTTTTTAAAATCCACGTGCGAGTTTTTACCAAACTCTATGTGGAGTCCGCAATATTTCTCACTTGGCTGATTCTTTATGGGACTTTTGCCTGGAAGCAAACTTAAACTTGGCTTAAAGTTAATAGTAATTAAATTCATATGATGTTATACTAGCGAGCTGACGTATTTATAGGCTACTACTCTAACTACCCTGGTGATGGTAGTAGTGACAAAAGTAGTAATAGTGCTGCTAGTTCTGGGACTTCTCTTGGTGCTAACAAGTTTATCTTAGCCTACTGAGAAAACTTTAGATTTCTATTCCAGTTATACTACAAACTTATCACACTATTCATTAAGCAGCATTCCTACAACTTAACTTTAACTACTAGCACTAATAGTTGAAGTAGTTTGAACCCAAGTTCAACAGACTATTACTTTTTTTTCGTGGGACTTTCATAGTTCCGTAACCGTAGAAAAGCGAATCCTTATGAACAGACACTGAAAACGTGAACTGTTTTATTGTTGTTTTTTTTTTTGAGTAATTATCATTTTTTTATCGCGGATTCCCGCTGAAGTGTGAAAGCGAGAGAAACTCTTAGTCTTTCCAACTTGTTTCTCGTTCTAATTGAATAATTACTTCTAATATTTCACCGTGGGAAAGAAGAAAAAGTTACGATAAGTCATCTGCAAAAATCGTGAGATCCTGAAGTCTCTTGTTATCACCCTGTTATCAAGTGTTATCACTGTTATCAATTCCCCGGATCTTTTTTTCCCCAAAAGTGTCACTTTCTCGTTTCGGATATAATAGAACATCAGTGAGACGATTAATCACTTAACAAAACGATTTCCCCTGAAAAAAAAAACTATGGAAAACAGCTTTCGAACTCGAAAACTATTATTTCTACAACTTTTTTTTTATGACTTCTTTGTTTGATTAATAATTGGGAAATTGTCAAACCTCCATTGTGAAGGATCCGAACGCATATAAGGACAATGCATAGGGAAATCTCATTTCCTCTTCAGGGAGGAGTTGCTTTAGGAAGATGTCACCTTCATAAAGACCCTGTCTTCCGCAGACGCCTATTCTTCAATCTTCAATATATACATAAACTGCATACGTATATTCAGGGCTGTCTGACCCAACAGAAGAAAGATGCGCTAGTCAAACGTCAAAATGACCCTCTGAATGCTGCATGATTACCACAGATTCGGCTAGATGATAGTGTGAAGTTGGCCCACTTTCACACGGTTCGTACGTTTAGATTCTTAAAGAATTAAGTCATTCAGTATTCAATCCCTTATTCAGAGGGTTCAGTTTCAGTAACTAAAATAAGTTCAGCTACTATTCAGCTAGTGTTTCAGACGGAAGCTAGTGTTCAGCTACCTAGTCATTCGGCACTCAACCGTAGGACTTTTCTATCGGGGATATATTGATATAGCTATATATCAGTGTTAGAACTTGTTATAAACAGTTATAAAACTTTCTCATTGGTTTTTACAAATGTCATGGAGACAAACAAACAGAATCGTCATGACATTTTGTCCACGTGAAGTCTGTTGCAAGTTGGAGTGTTCAATGAGGCGCGTCTCTTTCAAGACCATTGACTCCGTTATTTCGTCTTTTGCCAATAACTTTTGTGACTTCTTATTTTAGTTCCACTTGTCGTCTGAAATCGTTAAGTCTGGCAAACGAAACAACAAATCTTGTAACGTCACTTTATTCGGCTGTCCACACAAACGTCAGAAACTCGGTGGACCGAAACAATATTATTTGCTCTGCACATGGAGGAGTGTGTGAATATTATTTGATAACACGATGATAACAGTGATAAGTTAGGCTCTAGAGTCAAAGATAGTGAACCGTTTTGCGCATGTTTCATAGAGGTTCGATGAAAAATCTCGTAATTTGATTGCGGCTGCGCGAAACGGCTTACCTTTTGCGGAGGCTACAACGCCACAGTACCGCATCATACGACAAGTTTCAGTCGCACAATCACTTGCTTTTCAAACCGCCAAAACCGCACAAAACGCTACACCAAATGATACTCGGCAGTAGCGATGTCCCGTGCTACCACTAAGCAGAAATTCTCACTATGGAGATACCCCCTGTGTGGTACCATACCTTCCCTTGGGACGCCAAACGACGTAAACATTTGGTATTACTATTCAAACTAGTAGAATAGTTTCTTACTATAATATATTTCGTAGTATATATCTATGAATTCCATACTATACCTGGACAGTTGACACTGCATCAACAAGCATAGGTAGGGCATTATGGAGTATCGATCCACGTTGGTATATGAGGTATACCCCAAGGGTACCGCGTACATGTATGGTATAAAACGCAGAAAAACACAAGGGGGGGGGGGTCCCAAAACAGCCAGTAGAAGATTAATGATAACAGGTGATAACACGCTAATAACACAGCATGAAAAACGGGATAGGGCCATCATCACGTACCAAAGTAGATATTGCGCGCGTGTAGTCTAAGAATAGGCATAGTAAATCAGTGTAGTTTGCTATAAAGGAAAGAACTAATATTTACATGTCTATTTTTAGAGTCCGCTGTCGACGTTTCCAAGGAAATCGGAAGAAAGGACTAATCAGGAAACTTCTGTCTTGGCCCAGAGATTCTCCACCAAAAATGGATTCCTCGCTGCTGAAGTAAGTTGATTCACTGCAGCACTTTAACGAGATCTATTGTCCCTAAAGTCTCTCCACTTGAATCTAAAATCAGTTAAAATCTGAAAAAGTTACTCTATATAGACTGGACGAAAATACTATGGATAAAATAATACACTTGCAATTATTGCAATTGTTTGAGCAATTTGACGAGACCTACTGTCCCTAAGTCTCTCCACTTGAACTGTGAAATTCTGAAAAGAGTTAAGAATAGGAAAAAAGTTATTCTACTCTATAAACTGGACTCAAATACTATGAATAAAATAGTATACTTGTAATTATTGTAATTATTTGAGCAATTTCTATTGTCCAGCGAACGGCACAGAGTCACGCAACGACGGCTTTCAACGGGGAGCGGAAATCACCGACCGCACCGAGCAGTTCCGGGCTGGGCGTCGAGAGCGACAGCAGTCAAACTAGCGCAGCCACCGTCACTTCCAAAAGCAGCCGGACTGCGGAAGCCAAGCGTGTCTCTTTAACTCCGACAGGTGCCTATGTTTCTCCATTAAACTTTCCCCCCACCTGAATTAATGAGAAAATTTAGCATTATTATATTATACTTAATATTAATATTCGAGATTTTCTTGTGTTTTTATAGAAGCTTTGAAGCTGTACTCTTCGAGACTGAGCGCTTACGAGCGAGTGGAGATTGAACATTACCCGGAGATTTGGTTCCTGGGCCTGGATGCTCGCAAGATTGCTGCTGAAGAAGGCGGTCCCCTTAATGGAGGATATGACGACGAAAACGGAAATTACAATAAGGTCCCTTCATTAACTCATCCATGTATTGCGTATCGATTACACTGCTTTCTTGCTATCGATAGTTTGTAACAAGACCAGTATTTCCGCTTTCAGTTTCCGGTTTTCCCCTCTTCCCTTATTTTTCCCATTCCTCTCTTCGTGCTAGAATTCAGGCTGTACTTCTAGGTTTTCCCTTTTCCCTCTTCTTTTATTTTTTCCTGTTTCAGGGAATTTCGCTTCGAAATGGAAACACTGAACTAGATGTTCCTAAAAAATAATGAAAAATTCAATAATAATTTTTACTCTAACACTGAAATCTGTAATCTTGGCCTAGGTTGTGCACGATCACATCGCATTTCGCTACGAAATCCTGGAAGTGATCGGCAAAGGCAGCTTCGGTCAGGTGATCCGTGCCTTAGATCACAAAACTGGTCAACACGTGGCCATCAAGATTATCAGGTAGCCTCAGTATTAATTATTCCACTATTCTATTTACTATTTATGAGATTTTGTACTTACGTTAATTATAAATATACCTATTCCTTCTAAGTTAGTTATCTAATGTATCGTAATAATGTGTTACAGGAACAAGAAACGATTCCATCATCAGGCTCTGGTGGAAATCCGGATCCTGGATCATCTGAGACGTCGAGATCGAGACGGAAGTCACAATGTGATCCACATGCTGGATTACTTCTACTTCCGCAGTCACCTGTGCATCAGTTTCGAGCTTCTCAGGTATAATCCGAACAATATTACTACTAATATTAAATAAATGAACAATAATAGTCATTATATGAATAAAAATAACTCTCTACAAGCATTAATAACCATTACTAATACGTATAATTAATTATTCAGTTTTGAATTAATTCATTATTTTACGAAATAATTCATTCTGAAATTATGTCCATTATTTTTATACTAATTTTATGTTAACGGTATTATTTACAATGGAAATTATTTTCATATTTTTATACTTACTTATTTATGAATATCTTATTTCTATAGATAGAAATGAGCCGTAACGTTTCATTTCTTCTAGTGTGAATCTGTACGAGCTGATCAAGAAGAACAACTACCAGGGCTTCAGTCTGAACCTGATTCGACGTTTCGCTGGATCCCTGCTTCAATGCCTGCGATTGCTGAAGCGTGAGAACATCATTCACTGCGACTTAAAACCCGTAAGACAATTCCTCTTAATGGCTCGTGTCGTGTCCCTCTCTCTGCTCTGCACGCAAGAGGCTTCTCCAAACTTTCACTACAAAATCAACACACATTAAAGTTACACATGACACTAAGATTAATGGCAATACCTTAAAAGTTATCTTACCAAGCAAGATCGGAAGTTACACAAATGTTACGTAAATGTTCTAATACCTTTGCTTGTGTATTTGCTTAGGAGAACGTGTTGCTGCGTCACCGAGGCTCGAGTGGGATCAAAGTGATTGATTTCGGTAGCTCGTGCTACACGCACCAGCGCGTTTACACCTACATCCAATCCCGCTTTTATAGATCCCCAGAGGTGGTTCTAGGATTGCAGTACGGGCCTCCTATTGACATGTGGAGCTTGGGTAAATTACATTTATTGATTCAGCATTTTATATATATCTAGATGTACCATTTTACGACGATAACACGATTAGGATTAACTGTTAGATTGAAGTTTCCCCAATAGAAAAGATGTACCAGTCAAATGTCAGAACGACTCTCTGAATGGTGCATGATTACCATGGATTCAGCTACATGATAGTGTGAAATTATCCCACTTTCACACGGTTCATACGCTTGAATTTTTAAAGAACCAAGGCATGCATATTTAATCCCTTATTCAGAGGGTTCACTTTTGGCAAACTAAAGTAAGTTCAGCTACTATTCAGCTAGTGATTCAGAGGGAAGCTAGTGTTCAGTTACCTAGTCATTCGGTATTCAACCGTATGACTTTATCACGTTAGTTGCGATCCCTTGAAAAGACTATTTGACACAAACGCTAAATGTCTTGGTTCAATAAAGCTTTGTGATGAAGAATGGCTTTTTGTGACTTTGTTCAAGGTAGAAAGCGTGAGAGAAAAAGTGTCAGAAACGTGTTTATTTTAAAGCCGCCATCTTTTGACATGCCGCTTTCCTCTTTTCGTGACAAATGGAGCTTCTCGAATACTGCACACGTCCTCAACTCCCAGACAATCCACTATAACCAGCATTAATGT
Source organism: Eulimnadia texana (assembly GCA_002872375.1). NCBI lineage: Eukaryota > Metazoa > Arthropoda > Branchiopoda > Diplostraca > Limnadiidae > Eulimnadia > Eulimnadia texana. The sequence goes on along the minus strand of NKDA01000002.1, from coordinate 15,557,058 downwards.
TAATAATAATAATATCAAGTAAAACTGCGGATTACGAGGACGGCGTTCAAAAGGTCAACGGCTAACTGTTGTCTGTCCTCGTACTAGACAGATTTATCAAATATTGCAACTTACATTATAATATAAAAATAATAATAATATCGAATAAATCTGCGGATTACGAGGACGGCGTTCAAAAGGTCACCGAATAATTGTTCTCTGTCCTCGTACTCGACAGATTTACTACAGCTTCTCTGCTACTACTACTACTACTGCTATTACTGCTACTACTACTAATAATAATAACAGCAATAAGAAAAATAAGAATAAGAATATCAAGTAAATCTGGAGATTACGAGGACACCGTTCAAAAAGTCACCGAATAATTGTTCTTTGTCCTCGTACTCGACAGATTTACTACAACTTAACTACTACTACTGCTGCTACTACGACTATAATATTAATAGTAATAAACCTCGTTTCAGGTTGCATTCTTGCTGAGTTGTACACCGGGTGTCCAATTTTTCCTGGAGAAAACGAGATCGAGCAGCTAGCTTGCATCATGGAAGTTTTGGGGATGCCCCAGAAAACGTCATCACTCACGCTTCCAGAAAACGTCTTTTCTTCGGTATGGACAATGCTATGCTTCCTTAAAACAAAGAGAAAAATATTATGTATTATTATTATTATTATTATTATTAACATTATTTTATGTTACGGTTGTACGCAATATGTAATTAAATGTTAAGTTCATTAATAACCAAGAAATTTTAAAAATTAATTTATAGTGTAAACTAAATTATTTCCAGTACAATGAATTAAAATTGCAACCATAGTAATTATTAGTATATTCTGGAATGTTAACATAAATATATTAGTTGAAGCAATTAACTTTTTTAGTAACTTAATAAACTAACTTAATTACTTAATAATTAAAATAATACCTCAATGTAATCATTATAATAACTAATATTTGATTTAATTAATTAACTTAATAAATTATTCATTATTTGAGTGAATATTATTTAGCTGATGAACGAATTAGTTAAACTGATGAATGTTAATGAATTTATAAAATTGATAAATTGATTATTAAATGATATATTTTGTATTGATTAGATTCGAAGGGGAACCCGCGCTGCATTACTAACAGCAAAGGCCGTAAGCGGAAACCAGGATCCAAGGATCTGGCAACTATCCTCAAATGTTCCGATCCGCTGTTCCTCGATTTCGTCTCCAGATGCCTCGAGTACGCACAAAATCAATCTATTATTAACAATAAGAATATTAAAATAACACAACATAATAACCAAGTGAAAATCAGCCCGAGCTAGGGTGTTTTATACCGTTTAAAAAAAATACTGTGAAAAGGGTACCATTTGCACTGGCTATTCATAGTTGCCTGCATCCGTCTTAACCACCGTAACTTTAAACTACGTTCAAACTAGCTAGTTCAGGGTTACCAAAGAGGCACTGCAAAAGGCACCGCATTTTTTTGGTGGGTAATGTTTTAAATCGTAAAAAAAACACTGTTAAAAGGTACCATTACAGCGTCTTTTCACAGTTGCCTGTATTGCCGAAGACAGTCCTGATTTTAAACTACGTTCAAACTAGCTAGTTCGAGGTTATAAAAAGGTACTGCAAAAGGCACCGCAGTTTTGTTGGATAATGTTTTAAACTTTAAAAAAAGTACCGTAAAAAGGTACCATTACCATGCCTTTTTACCATTTGCCTGCATTGCCCTAGATGGCCCTAATCTTTACTACGTTCATACCAACTAGTCCAAGGTCAATAAAAAGTCACTGCAAAAGGCACCGCATTTTTTGGTGGGTAATGTTTTAAACCGTAGACAAAAAAAAAAACAGTAAAAAGGCACAGTGATTAAAGCATTACAGTATTATTATTATAGTATTATTGTTTAAAAAAAAAAAACTACAAAATGACACTATTGCAGTACCTTTTCACCAGTTACTTGCATTGCTCTAATTTTAAACTACATTCAAGCTAGCTAGTTCAAGGTCATCAAAAAAGGCACCTCAAAAGGCACCATAATTTTTAACGTGAATATAACCGAACTTTTTACTTCTTTTTTGTCCGTAGATGGGATCCTACCAAGCGGTTGACTCCTGAAGAAGCTCTGCGTCACGAATGGCTCGTGTCTTCGTCACCAGGAGCCAGTCTTCGCCCCGAACTGAGTGGTGGTGCGGTCAAAGCGGATTGCTCCGATTCTGACGGTGTTTTCTCGGCCACATCCTCGGGTAGCGGTAGCAGCAACTCTGGATACCCCGGCAGCGACAAATACAAAATCTACAAGGCTAAGAAATCGAGCAACAGCAAAGATTCGGACCATCCCACCGAGAAAACTAGTCAGCAGCAGCGTAGATCCAGAACGGAAGAGTCTATGCCGGTTCTGTTTTAATAAAATGCTAAACAACAGCATTTGGACATTTCGGTTAAAATTACAGGAGATTATATAGGCTACATCGAGGCATTTATAACTGAAACAACTCATGTACTTTCCCCGTTATCCAATGTATAAAAGATATACGAAAACCCATGTTTAAAAAAAAACTGATTTTTCATAGTTTTCCCACTGCAATATATCGCAAATCATATCCAATACTTCTCAGACCCCTTCTATGCATAGACTTACCCCAAAACAGTTGAATCGAACCAAACAGCCCACATATTCACAGAGACTTAACATGTTTATTCCGCTCTATGCATTCCCCCCATTTAAGTTAACTCGCAAAATAAAAGGAAAAATTAGTTATTTATCTGTTTTTACAGGAAAGTTGTTGATTGTAGAAACTGCAGGGACTTATTATAAAGTGGAAGAGTTACGAATTTCAAAGTTCTGAATTTCTTACCATAAGGATCCTCTCCCAGAATGTTTCGTTTATCGGCCGACTACAAAATCAATATTGTTCTGTTTTATCTTAACAAGGTTTTCAATGTGTAATTTTATTCCTCTCGTTACTGGAAAAATTGTATTAACCATAACTGAGTTAGTCGAAAGTTTTGTCGTTTTTTTCTTTTGCATATTTATCGTTATTTCTCCCTTCCCGGTTTCTGTCTCATGGCGACCTATTCATATTACCAAAAATATACGAAAGAAATCAGAAACTATGTTGGGTGTTCTTCTTGGTCTGGATCGTCTCGATATCTTCGTTCACCAGCGAGCTTTCAACAAAGAGTCCAAGTTTCCTCTCCCACTCCAGAAATTTCTCTCGAGATCTGTTGAGATTTCTATTGTAGTCGTGAAGCATCAAAAGAATGTCAACGAAAACTAGCTCGATTTCCATGATTCCCGATATCCCCGCTTCTAAATAAATAATCACACCGAATATTAATGTTTTTTTAAACTTATTATCAAGGAAATTACGTACCTTTCGTTGAGGATTCCATTGATAAAGGTGAATTAGTTCAAGCAGCTCCTGTGTGTGACAACATTCGAATAAAACCACTTGTTAAGGAAGGAGTGTTCCTTCCGGAAAAGAACATTCGATAATTTCTATTTATTTATTAAAAATAATAAATTATTTAAATAAAACTTATGTCATGGTTTTTAATCCTTAAATATTATATTGCAGGGGGCTATTTACCTATAGTTTAAATTATCAAAGAAGCGGCGCCATTTTAATTCGGAATAATAGTAAGTAGTTTGCGATATACCCGCTAGATGGCAGATCTGGGATATTCTAACCTCATTAATGTGATATGCAAATTGAAACTGAATATTTTAATTAACTATGTTGAGGTATTTACTTAAAAGAGTTAAATAACAGTAATAGCAATTTAGTAGTAATTAGACAATTGCAAAACTTGAGAAATTAACATTTTCAGTTTGTATTAATCTTCAATTAGTAATGAATTTATTGAATTGAGAAAACAAAATAAACATTATTTTTCACAAATATGAATATTTTATGAATATTCAAAAACAACATACGGAACGGCCGACTTTGTTCGTTGGGCGGGAAACGTTTTAATTGAGGAAAAGGGGGAGAAGGGGAAAACCTTACGAAAAATAAGGGAAAGGGGGAAATCCCCGAATGAAAGAAGGGAAAGGGGAAAACTTGGAGAAAAAAGGAGGGAAAGGGGGAAAACTCCGGTTAAAAGGGGGGAAAATGGGGAAGAGGATAATAATACGATTTCCAACTAACTGAATCTGAAACAGAAAAAACTGTGTCTTATTTTTACAGATAAAGTATTTAAATCTTAAAACTTTTCCTCTTTTAAAACGGTACGTTTCTTTATATTAAAAACAATATTATCCACACATGATACAGCGCATATTTCAAGCAATTACCTCTCCACAGCGGACACGGGTTTCAAATCAATTTTAAAGATTTTTCCAAATTTCTTTAATTAAAAATGTTTCTTGAATTTTTCTGTGATTTTTAGGTACGTTTTCACTAAAATTGTCCCACAGAAATATTTTATACGCCTGTCCGTAGTAGGGAGGCTGGTCTTCAGTGCCGTGGAAGTTTCGCCCACAGAGCATCTCGCCCAAATGTTGCATTTTCGCCCACATTATTTTCAAGCAAAATTATCCATAAAACAATAACTAATCATATTATTAAAAAACATAATAATGAGTATGGTGCAAATAAGACACTAAATTAATTTAATAAATTTTAAATATAGTTGGGCGAAAATTAGTTCATGATGAGAATTTTAGTTATGCCATCTAATAGTAACTGGGTGTGGCCACTATTATTAGTATCATGTAATTAATTAGAGCAATTTTATTTTATTTTATTTTATAGTAAAAATCTGGACGAAACTTAAGGAATTTCGATAACAAGGAAAAACTCGGTTATGGCAAAGGGTGCAAGTGGGCGGTGCTTCCGCTTGGCAGGGAAAATTCCCTTAAAAAGGGAAAATGGGGTCTTGAGCGGCATAACTAACGGAATAGGGAAATGGAAATTTTCAAGCATAACAGTGCATTTTAGCACTGAATTTGTACAAAAAACCTTAAAATACATCAGACTTACGGTTTAACAAGGGAAGGAATAGTTTATGATGATGGGGAAAAAGGAAAAACTATTATTTTCGAAGCGCGAGGGGAAAACAGGGCAAGCAATGCCCTCTGTCAGGGGAAAGGGAAAACTCAAAGTGGGACACAAAGAAGGGAAAGCGAGGGAAACGTCCCCCATTTTCAGGGAAGTAACGCGCAAAAACAACGCCGACACGAGTTCAGTTCAAATTTTTCCTTCTCGTTTTCCCCATCTGTCAAATCCCGCTCAAAAATATTTTCCTGAAACTTGCCAGTATCCAAACTATCGTTGGCAAATTCAGAAACATTAATTTAACGTAGTATTGAGCTGCACTGAGAACTTGGGCGTTTGTCAGTATATTCTTTTGATAACCCAACCAGAAATGAATAACAGTTCGGTAATGGAGGAAAACTTTATAACGTTCGCTACTGAAGCTTCGGAGAATCAGGAAGAAGTAACTTACACTGAAACCGAAACCGAAAATGAGTCGTCTCCGAAAAAGATGCGCCTCTCCTCGGGTAAGCATAGCGTAAAGTGCTAAGGTTAAGTTTTCGCCTGCTAATGAAACGTTTTTGTCTGCAGAAAACGATGGCAATGAGATCGATACCAGCAAAACGGGAGGACTCCCATAAGAAAAATCTTGAAAACGTCGGCTAAAGGCAGAAACAAGTTTCAGGATGGTTGGCTGAACCTTCCCGAGTTCAAGGACTGGCTGGCCCGCGTCCCGGAAGACATTTACGCGGCCCACTGCACCGTCTGCTCGACTCTGTTGAAAAACTACAGCAAATCCGAGCTGCAGAAACACGGCCGAGGCAAACGGCACCAGGACAATCTGGGCTCGAAACAATCAGAGCCTACTTACTTCATCACTCTCAATCCCAAGCCCATGGTATGTCACCCTATAATTAATATTTGTATCATTAATCGCTAATTACAAACTCTGCGTTTTTTCCCCAGGGTGGCGATACAACGATGAGTTCTGAGCCAGAGTCTGCGATTCCTGCTGTTCAGTACTGCGAGACTGCAGTTGGCAACGGGAAACACGACGGAAGGCTTGTCACGTATGGCGATTTGGCCGATCTGGTCAAGGGGCCTTTGTCGTTCAACTTTCTGAGCGAGATTCCCTACTTCACGGGCACTCGCAAGGAGGAAAATCTCAGTGTGGCTCACTGGTTTCGCAGGTTCGAGCGAGTGGCCACTCTGGCTGGGTGGGATGGAGCCACCCGACTGAGAGTCTTGCCGCTGAGACTGAAGGGAATTATCGAAGATGTTTTCGTCTGCATTGAAAACGAGTACGGCCATAACTTGACTTACGAAATCGCTCGCCAGCGAATGATTGAACGACTGCAGCAGCGTTAAACTGAAAAACGACTTGGAATTCAGTTATTTTGCATATGTCGAGATCATCTATATTAATTACTGGCTTTTTTTGGAAAATAAATAATGATTCAGGCTTACTGGGAAAATTCAATACAACATACCATTGTATTCAGTTGCTGATGATACTTATTTATTTGTTTTTAATTACCGGTTCCAAGATTTCAGCATAAAACAAATTTAAAACTAAATATTTTGAAGATTAAACATTAATATCGTAAATACCCTACGTTAAACTAAAAGTGAGTCTGAGCAATAGTTTTATACTGTAGAAAAACACTGTGAAAGGGCACTACTATAGTGCCTTTTCGTAGTTTCTACGTTCCTTTCCCCATTAGCCTGTACTGCTCTAACGGGTCCAAGTTTTATGCATCGTTTAGACCTGTCGGTTGAAGTTCGCGCCAAAAAGGCACCGCAAAAGGCACCATCCTTTCTTATGTGCTAACTGTAATCATAGATGGCACTGGATGTCATATTTACTGGAGTCCAAGCCAACACACAACAGATTGAACTACAAATTCTCTCGGCAAAGCAAATCCGATTCATTTTAAGAACCGAATTCATGAAATATTATAAATTGTAATATCATGGAGTCCAATTTTGTTACAATTCACACCGAAGGTTACAATGTTGTCGTCCTGAGCGACGAAAATCCGGGTGATGAAACTGGAGGTAACGAACCCAACAGAGACATATCTCTGACCGAGGCAGAACAAGGAGGTGAAAAAACAACATTTATTATCTTTACTTTCTATAATTCAGTAAATTTTAACTTTTACTTTAACGTAGGGAGTCAAGACGAAGGCTCGACTTCCGTTTCGACCAAGTCTCCCCGCACCCCGAAATCCAAGAACAAGTTTCAAGATGGTTGGCTACACTTGCCGCAATTTAAAAATTGGTTGGCAAAAGTCCCTGGCACCTCTTATGCAGCAGCCTGTACGGTGTGCTGCACGATACTGAAAAACTACGGAAAATCCGAACTCGAGAAGCATGGCAAGGGAAAACGCCACCAGCAGAACCTATTGAAAAACCAAGATGAATCGCTATTTGTCTTTATCAACTCAGAACTAGAGGTACATCATGAAATTCTATTAAAATTAAATTGTACTTAATCAAGTGAACTTTTTAAAGTGCTTTTCCAAGCTACCAGAAACGTCCACTCCCAAACCCAAGTCCACCAAACCGCGTCGAACCAAGAAGGCTCTCGACAAGAAATCGATGGATTTGAGCAAGTCCGAGAATTCCGGCACACTCGCTGATTTTTTGGCCGGACCTCTGTCTTACAAATACATTAAAGAAATCACCTACTTTGCGGGCAAGTACCGAGAAGATAAAGTGACGGCCACTCAATGGTTCCAGAAGTTTGAACGAGTTGCCGATATCGCAGGATGGGACCGCTCGATCAGGCTGCAGGTCCTTCCGCTCCGTCTCAAGGACCACATGGAGGAGGCCTTCACCAAAATCGAGAACGAACATCCCCGCGCTCTCACTTACGATTTTGCCAAGCGAAAGCTCATCCAGCACTGGGCTCGTTCGTCTCTCCGCACCCCAAATCTTAATCCGAATCTTTTCGTTTGCCAATTTTGTATTCAAGTTTTCGGAAAATCCACGGCTTCAATGCTATTTCGTTTATTTCATTCTTCTCCTCAGTTATTTTTAAGATATTATAATAAATGTGAACGTTTCAACCCAAGATGTCTGGTGTGTATTCCTACACATGTTTGCAGCAACCAGGACTGGATGTTACTTCAGATTTAAAAATTATTCAAATATTAGTTTTTTCCTATTTCTTCTTTTTCGGGGGATCGACCTTGGCAGGATCTTTCCCTCAGCGACGGCCAGCTTTTTCTTCAGGTCGAGAAGTACTGCCACGGCCGCATCGATTTCAGCTTTCGGTGCTTTGTTGGTCTTCAGAGTGCGCACCAAATCACCCTAGAAACGATAAAAATAATTAAAACAATAAAAAACTGATTTAATTTTAAATAAATTAATTTAAAGAAGGGCTATTTCCCCCAGATGTAGTTTTCCTTAGCTGAAGTTTTCTTTTAGTTTTTCTATTACGTCGAATTCCTAGTTATTTTAAAATGCGAATTACTTGTTTGGTGACTTCGGCAGCAAGGACTTGAGGATCTTGAGGTGCTGCTGCTTGCTGCTGTTGCTGGCGTCCCTTGAAGCGTTCACGAAGCTCGTCTACTTGCGACTGTTCGATCTTCTGGAACAACGGCGCAGGCTAGAGCAAAACAGAAAATATTTTTCAATAAATTTTATCCACCAATCAACAAGTGTCCTATTTCTTAAAACGTAACTTTTACACGTAGTAAGATGATAGTAACAGATATTAGTAATACTATCGCCGCTACTACTGCTATTAGTACTGCTGTTGTTGCTACTACTACTATTGCTAACTAATCCTCCTCCTCCTCCTACGACTACTACACATGTTATTACTACTACTACTGCTCTCCCAAGTAATCCTAATAATAATAATAATAATATTGCCGCTTCTACTGATAAGAGCACTGCTGTTGTTGCTACTACTATTATGGCTACTACTGATCTCCTCCTCCTCTTAAGACTACCACTATTGCTACTGCTGCTACTATTACTACTACTACGACTACTACCATTACTACTACTACTATAACTACTATTACTAGTACTACTACTACTACTACTACTACTATCACTACAACTATTACTACTAATTTTACTACTATTACTACAACTATTACTACTATTACTATAACTACTAATACTACTACTACTACTACTACTACTACCCCAAGTATACCTAATAATAACAATAACAGGAAACTTTAAAGAATAACAGTAGAATGTTGATTAGCGTACCTTTCCAATCTTGTGTCCAGCAGGGATATGACAGTAGAAGCGGCTGTCCAAGAAGCTGACTTCCTCGGGGGCGTTGAGCTGCTGCTGAATGCTCTTGGAGATGCGCGGCATGTAAGGCTGCACCAGAACCGAGAGGAGGCAGGCAATGTTGGCGCATAAGCCTATCACAGTACCGGCCTAACAAAAAAATATAATTAGAAATGAAATAATTAACCACTACACATAGATGCAGCACTACTAGTTATCAATTTAGATAATCAATAAATAATAGTATTAATAATAGTGATAATAATAAATTTAATAATAATAATTTTATGGCAATTGGGTCTTGGCCTAAGCCGGGATGAAATAAACGTAATAATAATAGTAAATAAATAATAATTATACATAATGATACTGAGAATAATTCACCAAATAATATTAAAAATAAAAAATAATAACATAATTAATAATAATAAGGGTAGCGTGATATACCCTTTTCTTGTCATCGTCAGATCCTTTGATAAGGACCCAAGGCTGCTGCGTTTGCAGTAGCTGATTGCCCAGCCGCGAAATGTTGAAAATATTGCGGATCGCATCGCGTAGCTTAACGCTTTCCAGCAGCTGGACGTACGTCTTCAGTTCTCGGTTGATGTCTGCCAGCAGCTTCTCGTCTTCGGGGATCAAATGCATTTCAGGGACTACGCCACCGTAGTTTTTGTCAAGGAAACTCAGCCCGCTTTGAAATAATAATAATATTAATAATATTAATAATACTAATATAATAGTAACAATAATAGTTATGATGGTGGTAGTAGTGGCAATAGGCTCTTAGCCTAAGCCGAGATGTAATAAACAATAAACAATAGCAGTAGTAGTAATCACAATAAAAGTAATAATAATAATAATAATAATACATCATCGTGTAGGAAAAGAACACTAACCGGTTAATGAAGTTGCCCAGGTTGTTGAGTAGTTCAGAGTTATTTTTCAGCATCAGGTCGCTCCATGAAAACGTCGAGTCCTGCGATTCCGGACGCACGTAGAGCAAATAAAAGCGCCAAACGTCAGCAGGGATTCCCGTTTTCTGTGCATCAGTGCCGAAGACTCCCACCCCGCGACTCTTCGAAAACTTTCCGTCCTCGTAGTTGAGATATTCTACAAAACAGTAGCAAAATAAGTGTACAGGTAAATGTTCAATATACAGTCGGTGTTGAAAATAGCGGAGAACAGTTATAACATGTGATAACACGTAATTAACAACCTATATTAGGTGAAAATCATTATCAACATTTAGATACAAGAACATAGAATCTTTAATTAACCTTGAAATTGATGAAAAAATCTTAATTGTTTTATACTTACCACAAAAGGTAATGTATAATAAATGATAGTCATTTTATACACAGATCAACTTACCAGTGGCAATCAAATGATTGACGAGGGTGTAAGGGTCGTGGGTACCGAGCTGCGAGCAGGGGAAGACAACCGAGTGGAAGGGGACGTTATCTTTAGCCATGAACTCGTAGTGAACCACCTGCTCCTGATTCTTCCACCACTGCTCCCACTGGTCCGTATAGCAGGCCGTGATGCTCAGGTAGCCGATAGGTGCGTCGAACCAGACATAAAACACCTGAAATTAATCATCATTATTATTATTAGTATTAGTAGTAGTATTACAAGTAGTGGTAGCAGTGGGAGTAGTAGCAGTGGTAGTAGCTGTAGCAGTAGCAGTAGCAGTAGCAGTAGTAGCATTAGGAGAAGGAGGAGTAGTAGCTGTAGTAATAGTAGTAGTAGCAGAAATGAAAGTCGTAGGAGTAGTAACAGTTATAGCAGCAGCAGCAGCAGAAGTAGTAGAAGTAGTAGTAGAAGTAGTAGTAGAAGTAGTAGTAGCAGTAGTAGTAGCAGTAGGAGTAGCAGTAGTAGCATTAGGAGAAGGAGGAGTAGTAGCTGTAGTAATAGTAGTAGTAGCAGAAATGAAAGTCGTAGGAGTAGTAACAGTTATAGCAGCAGCAGCAGCAGAAGCAGTAGAAGTAGTAGTAGAAGTAGTAGTAGCAGTAGTAGTAGCAGTAGGAGTAGCAGTAGTAGTAGTCGTAGTAGTAAAAGTAGTAGTAAAAGTAGTAGTAACAGAATTATTAGTAATAGTGGTAGTAGTATTAGGAGAACAGCTGCGATAGCAGCGGTAGTAGTAATGATACTAGTAGTGGTAGTAGTTCTCTAGTAATAATAGTAGTCAGGAAAGATTTGAATAACTAATACACGGATGTCTATACTTTATCGGTGTAGCCTTCCAGCGGAACAGGAGTTCCCCACTTCAGATCCCGAGTGATACAGCGAGGCTTCAGACCTTCCTTGACCCACGACTTGGCGATAACTCGGGCGTTGTGAGTCCATCCGGGCGTGGTATTCTCCATCCACGTCAATAGTTTGTCCTCCACCTAATCAAAACACCAAAATAATACACTTTCATATAGAACAAACTTAAATTCCTACTGAAGCTTTCAGAAATCTACCAAAAAACCTTAATAGACTTGTTTTGTGCAAAATAATTTGTTAGTTGGAGTTGTGTACAGATAAATTACTTTAGGCAAATCAAGAAAGAGATGCTTGGATGTTTTCACGACGGGCGTAGTGCTGCACACTTTGCAGCGTGGCGCTTTCAGCTCCACGGCGTTGACCAGCTTCCCGCACTTGTCGCACTGATCACCTCGAGCATCCTCATACCCACACAGCGGGCAAGTACCCTCCACAAAACGATCAGCCAAAAACCTGTAAGTAAATTTAATATATAACTAAATGAATAACATTTATTTAGCGAATAACGTATATCTGTGTTTCCACAAATGGGGCAAATTCCCCCATTTGGTGAAACATCGACTTCGCGGAGAAGAAATGAGAGAAATGGGGGAAAATGAGTAAAAACTCGGGAAATGAGGAAAATGAGAAGCGCAACTTATTCCTCAGAAAAATGCCTCAAATGAAGGAATTACCCATTTCAACGTTAGAAATCTTTGCAATAGCTGCCTTACACTGTTTGTTTTTCTAAGAGCAACAAAGCGGGAAAATGTACGAAACTTGAGTTTCATTGTGGGAGGAAATGGGGGAAAGGTACCAAACATGAGAAAAATTGGGGGGAAACCAAGGAAAAAGTTTCATTGGAGAGAAAATCTGTGATCCTCTCGCGGAAAGTAAAAAAACTGATGTGGAAACCACCGAGGTATATACAGAAATGAAGGAATGAATGGTTTAGTATAAAACCTGTTGCATTTTTGACACAGCAGTTGCTCGACAGTGTCTTCGCAGAGGTAATTATTTTTATGGAGTTTCCAGAAAATGTCCTGGGCGATTTTGGTTTGGTTTTCCGTGGTGGTCCTTCCAAAGTGGTCGAAGCTGATGTCGAACCACTTGTACGTCTCGTCGTGGAAGACGAAGTACTTATCGCAGACCTCTTTCGGGGTGAGGCCTTCCTCGAGGGCTTTGGTTTCGGTGGCCGTCCCGTACTCGTCTGTGCCGCAGATGTAGAGGGTGTTGTAGTTGCGCAGACGGCAGAAACGAGCAAAAACGTCGGCTGACAAAACGCATCCAATGACGTTACCCAAATGCGGCACATTGTTAACGTAAGGAAGTGCCGATGTGATCAAAACATTGCGATCACCAGCTTTAGGCAAACTGAAAAAAGAATCCAATAAGTACAAAAATATCCTGGATGATAATTATAATAAAATTTTTTGGTTTACATGGGGTGTTCAATTTTCCTTGGCTTTTCTGAAGGCTTCGATTTAAAGGCCTCGACAGCAGCTTTGATTTCTTCCTCCGTTATGGCTGCGTCCTTTTATTTTATAAAATTACATTAACGAAACATATTTATATACAATGATAGGCAACTTTAACGAATAAATGTATAAGGATTAAATGGATCATAGTTTAGGATAATTTTATAGTGCGAGTTTAAGTATAACAATAAAATGAATTAACCCAGGTAAAAATTTTCTATACCTGTAAACTATAGTGTGGCACTCTAGTATTTTGCAACATAGTGCACTATAGCATTACTATACCACAATACAGTATTACTATAGTTTACTTTAGTTTAACGCTACAGTTTTCAACTATACTGAGGGACTTTAGTGTCGTATTGTAGTATTTTGCAGCATAGTAGATAGTTTCACTATATTGCTCTAAAGTAAATTTTTACTTGGGAAAGAATGATTGTTTGCAAGTTATTTCAATACCTCGCCCGGAGATTGTTCCTCAGGAAGTGGTGGCAAGGGCGAATCCAGTATCGTCTCAACACACAACTCGATTCCTTGCTTGTCCATGATACTGTTCACCTATTTCCACACAGTTAAATTTTTTACCTTTTCTTAAATGATAAATGCAAATTTCGTAAATGTACCTGAAACTCTGGCAGTTTTCGCAGGTTCTCGAACCAGCTGGTAAGATTCCCCTGATTAGTCAAATTCTTCTGACACCCTTTGTCCGTGCACAGTGGGTACAGCGTTGACCAGACAACGATATCCGCAGCCGTTAGCTCATCCTGTTATAAAAACGCACAGAAAAATTAAAGTAACTAATGATCATAACTGATATTATTTTTTTATTTACCCCTAAAATGTATTTTTTCCCCTGCAATGTGCTATTGACGTGTCCAAGAGCATCAACAAGTCCTGAAGGCAAGGCTTCCGCGTTTTTCTTCTGAGCAGATGCTGTGACAAAGTGAGTGACTCGAGGCTGAAGATTGGTGGCTTCCCAGTCAAGCCATTTATCGATCTGCTCGGGGAGACTTTCGGACTTCTTAGAGGAAGCAAAAAGGTACCAAACGGCAGAATTTGCAGAAAACAGCGAAGATTCAGAATTAATTTCAAGAACCGGTAGCCTTGGGTACTGAGCTGCTGCTTCGCTTTTGGAAGTCAAATGCGTTGACAGCTTAGTGCCGCAAACCTGAGCGGCAATATGAATTTTGAATGCAGCAGTATTGTTTTTCTGCGTTATCAGCTTCATTATTCCGAACTAAAATTAGAGGAATTCGGCAAAATTGCGTCAGCTGTCTAAGATGCACGCGGCACAAGACTTCTGCTGCAGTGTTTTGACAGGGAATTTTTACCCCACAGCGTTGCCAAGTGTTAAAAAATATTTCTCGAGTACGCAATTATATAAATGATTAATATATTTAGATTGACAATAAATGTATTTTTTTTGGGGGGTTTTATAACAAACAACAAGGACAGTGTTGCCACTTTGCAGAAAAATTCCCTGGAAAAGGGAAAAATAAGAGGAGAGATAAAAGGGAAAATCTAAGTACAGCCTTGTACTCTAGCACGGAGGGGAAAAAGGGAAAAATAAGGGAAGAGAGGGAAAAGAGGAAACTGAAAGTGGAAACACTGAACAAGGACTACTTTTCAGTTTTTGTTTTATTGGGATATATTGCCATTCTGGTTTTGATATATTGTTTCCGTAAACGTTATTTAAACTTCACCGAAGAAGATCACGAAGAAAAATATGTCATTTTATGTTATGTTATGAATATTGTTTAAGATAATAAAGTTTAATGTTTGTTTCGTGAAATTTAAGCAATGTTACGATAAGATATGAGTATTTTCCTCTAAAAAGTTTATGATAGAATTATAGCAGAATGCTATTTTCCTAACTTCTTCTTTCAAACGAAGATTTCTTGAACATTAAAGAATATATTTGCGCTTCATAGACTCATATATCACATATTAACTTTAGTTAATATTAAATTTTAATACAAAAAATGTATTTATGGCGACTCGATAGTGCAAATTCGTCAAAAAAAAAGTCCAAATACTACATGATCCAGGATATATTCTTCTTTGAGATAGTAGTTACTCTGAGACTTGGTTTTAACTACCTCTAATTGAACTTAACATTATTCCTATAAAGTTTCATGGTCCTGAGGGACTGAAGGCGTCAAAGAAGAACTCTGGGGACTAAGTCATTCCAAAGAAGTGAAATCTGGAACAAGCAAACCAATCAATATCCTGGAAGCAATCAATTGATTATTATCCTCTTCAAGGTGAAAGAAATTTTGAAAAAATTAAGTAAATTAATATTAATGATAAATACACTGCAGGTTTTTTAAAAAATGATTTACACGTAATACATAGTGAATACTTCATAAATGAATGTGTGGAAAATTAATACAGTTGAATCTGAAAGCATTTCATATAAGATTTAAATATTATAGGTTATGAACTAAGTAGATTTTAAATACCAGAAGGATTTAATGTATATAAACCTTCCGCATTCTTGAAAGGATTTCAAGCGGAACGATTTTCTAGAATTTTAAGCTATTTGATGCTTGCGCTTTGACACGTAACCAGGTTAAGCTGACCTCCAGTGACCTAAGCCCGGAGCATTTCGACCTATCGGATGGCGACTTTGTGACTATATAAAGAGCAGAAGGTTGAATGTCAGGTCATCAGTCAGCCTTGAGCAGTTGAAGCAGCAGTTCCTCTGGTTCCTCGAGTTGCCCGTTTGAGTTCCTGCAAGGATCCTCGGAAGAACCTACTCAGTTTGGCTCTGTTGTCTGCTCCCGGGAGTCACTGGGTACGGTTCATCCTCGAATCCTTCTGCAGTACAATTGCTTCAGCTATTAGTCTGTTTAACTGCTTCACACTAGGTTGGATAAAATACTGTTCATTTGCCACTTTAGCTTTAACTTTCCAGTAGTTGCCTGTAGAGGGTTGCTGGTGCACTTGGTTACCAAGTTTCGCGATTGTGTTGAATCTTATCGTGGGACTTTGTAACCAGTGTCCATCAGTATAGCCCAGTTACACAACGTTCTTATGTTGTACGTGAAATTTTGACTTGGTTGAGGCTGCAGGGTTTGGTTTGGTACGTCTATGCCACGGTATCACCAGGCCCCAGCAGCTTCAAGCAGGTCATTGTCCGCTACTCGGAAGGCGCTACACTTTCTACGCGTTTCCGCAGCAAGGAATTCCAACTAAACGGCGCTCGGTTTGACCTGACTCGTTCCCCTGAAGGTCACTGGGTGCAGTTGGTTGCCATTCTTTCTGCAGTTTCGTCTCTTCCATCCGACTTGCAACTTGGGTTTGTCGTTTGGCTTCCTCGTATGCTGTGGAGCGCAGCCCACTGAAGTGCATTTAAATCACTGGGTTACGACTTCACGGCCTACGCGGGCTGCAAGTGCACCAGTATTTTACCCTCGTTATGTTTCTTTGGCTGTTTACATTCAGATGCACTTGGTTACCTACTTTTGAGACCATATTCAGTTTGTCTTAGAACACGGTAACCAAGAAGCATCTGTCTGTTCGTGTTCATCGAGCGTATACCTACTTCATCTGATTGGGAGTAGTTCCTGGTGAAGGGTTCCACGGTTGGATCTTGAATTGTTGGATCACTGGGAGCCCTTCCACCACGAACACTTCTCTCGGTTCTCCTTGGTGCGTCTCTTACCGCGTCTTTTTGTGGGTCTCTCGTGTAGCTACGACTAACGGACTGGGTCTGGTACTGGGTTTTGGCGTATCACCAGGTCCGTTAGTCTCAGGTACATCCGAGAGCTTTGCTTCGGTGTTTTGCCTGTGATCTATTCTGCGTTTCACGTTAGACGGTGAATCGTTTCCCGCTGACTGCTAGTCTTCACTGGGTTGCGGATTCATGGCCTATAGGGAATGTAGCCTCTGCCTTGTTAGGTGGTGTGTCAAAACCCATCCTGCTAGAGTAGGTTTTGCACAAGCTGTACATGCTACCCATCGCCATAACCATTATTGTAGGCACTGGGTTGCGATATACGGCTCGCGTGATTCCTTCACATCTTCTTTATTACTTGCACAAGTTGTTCATTGATTGATGGTCAATAAACGGTTTGAAATGAATGTGATTCACTGGTTTACTTATTTCACTCAGTTTTGTTCTAGGTATTATTAAGACGCATTATTGATAATCAATATAAATATGATATAAAAATAAGAAGAAATTAAGCTGTTAGTATTGGAGCTTGATAGTACTGATTGTGTCCTACAAAGGATCGTGGATCCAGATCTACTTTCGTGTATTTTTGTTTTTGTGCGGTTCGGGGGTATTTTATTTGTTACGAGATTGAGGAAAGGAAGCGGGTATGTCACTAGGCTCTAATTGTACCATGATATTGATAGGAAAAGCAATACTTTAATATACTTCTAAGGATAAATGGGAATAGTATGAAATGAAGGCATAATAATATACAACGACGAATAACATAAAGGCCAACATGTTACTATGACAGTAAATCCTTGAACAACTTGTAAACTATCCACACTGCAAGCTTGTCGGTTGTCGCAGAAGCAGGCTGTGAAGCAGCTTACTTACCAGCGAAATACCCGCGAGCAACTGAGAAACCTGCAAGTCCTCTATAGCTTTGCAGCATCCACACCGTAGAGACCACTGAATTTGCTCTTAAAGGGACAGTCCGGATTTGTTGGAAAAAAAACCACATGTTGTAGAACGCTCTACGCTGATTCCGACTATATATACAGTGCCCCTCTCTCAATTTGTTCCCGTTCGGCCGAAGATATTCATACAAGTTTGAAAATGCGCGTGGCAACGTCGGTGCCAAGGCGCACCGTGGCCGCGGTCTGATTGGTCGCCATTGCTCACGTGATCAAAGCAGCCAATGGGAAAATACTTCCGGCTTCATGGCAGACGAATTTGCAGTATTATTTACTCGGAGCATCATTTGATTAACCCTATTTTAAAATTCCAAATCAGCACGTAGATTGCCTATGGCTAGCTGATTAGCGTTTATGAAAAACAATTCTGATATAAATTTGTCTCGTGTTATATAAAAGTAGTAAATATGTATGAATTTAAAATATCATTAAATTTTAAAATCTTTCATAATATAGTATATATTAATTTAATATGAACAGATTATCAATTAGTATTGCATACAATTTTTAATTCTATAATATACTGCAATATTATGCTGTCTATAATAATACTGATTATACCACATCTTAATCAGATATTAATTAATTATTAATCAATATATTTTAGTATGCATATTTACTATGTTGATAAATTTGATATTGATGAAGGCTTATGAAATGATGCGTCGAGTAAATAATATTGCAAATTCGTCTGCCATGAAGCCGGAAGTATTTTCCCATTGGCTGCTTTGATCACGTGAGCAATGGCGACCAATCAGACCGCGGCCACGGTGCGCCTTGGCACCGACGTTGCCACGCGCATTTTCAAACTTGTATGAATATCTTCGGCCGAACGGGAACAAATTGAGAGAGGGGCACTGTATATATAGTCGGAATCAGCGTAGAGCGTTCTACAACATGTGGTTTTTTTCCAACAAATCCGGACTGTCCCTTTAAGAGCAAATTCAGTGGTCTCTACGGTGTGGATGCTGCAAAGCTATAGAGGACTTGCAGGTTTCTCAGTTGCTCGCGGGTATTTCGCTGGTAAGTAAGCTGCTTCACAGCCTGCTTCTGCGACAACCGACAAGCTTGCAGTGTGGATAGTTTACAAGTTGTTCAAGGATTTACTGTCATAGTAACATGTTGGCCTTTATGTTATTCGTCGTTGTATATTATTATGCCTTCATTTCATACTATTCCCATTTATCCTTAGAAGTATATTAAAGTATTGCTTTTCCTATCAATATCATGGTACAATTAGAGCCTAGTGACATACCCGCTTCCTTTCCTCAATCTCGTAACAAATAAAATACCCCGAACCGCACAAAAACAAAAATACACGAAAGTAGATCTGGATCCACGATCCTTTGTAGGACACAATCAGTACTATCAAGCTCCAATACTAACAGCTTAATTTCTTCTTATTTTTATATCATATTTATATTGATTATCAATAATGCGTCTTAATAATACCTAGAACAAAACTGAGTGAAATAAGTAAACCAGTGAATCACATTCATTTCAAACCGTTTATTGACCATCAATCAATGAACAACTTGTGCAAGTAATAAAGAAGATGTGAAGGAATCACGCGAGCCGTATATCGCAACCCAGTGCCTACAACAATGGTTATGGCAATGGGTAGCATGTACAGCTTGTGCAAAACCTACTCTAGCAGGATGGGTTTTGACACACCATCTAACAAAGGCAGAGGCTACATTCCCTATAGGCCATGAATCCGCAACCCAGTGAAGACTAGCAGTCAGCGGGAAAGGATTCACAGTCCAACGTGAAACGCAGAACAGATCGCAGTCAAAACACCGAAGCATAGCTCTCGGACGTACCTGAGACTAACGGACCTGGTGATACGCCAAAACCCAGTACCAGACCCAGTCCGTTAGTCGTAGCTACACGAGAGACCCACAAAAAGACGCGGTAAGAGACGCACCAAGGAGAACCGAGAGAAGTGTTCGTGGTGGAAGGGCTCCCAGTGATCCAACAATTCAAGATCCAACCGTGGAACCCTTCACCAGGAACTACTCCCAATCAGATGAAGTAGGTATACGCTCGATGAACACGAACAGACAGATGCTTCTTGGTTACCGTGTTCTAAGACAAACTGAATATGGTCTCAAAAGTAGGTAACCAAGTGCATCTGAATGTAAACAGCCAAAGAAACATAACGAGGGTAAAATACTGGTGCACTTGCAGCCCGCGTAGGCCGTGAAGTCGTAACCCAGTGATTTAAATGCACTTCAGTGGGCTGCGCTCCACAGCATACGAGGAAGCCAAACGACAAACCCAAGTTGCAAGTCGGATGGAAGAGACGAAACTGCAGAAAGAATGGCAACCAACTGCACCCAGTGACCTTCAGGGGAACGAGTCAGGTCAAACCGAGCGCCGTTTAGTTGGAATTCCTTGCTGCGGAAACGCGTAGAAAGTGTAGCGCCTTCCGAGTAGCGGACAATGACCTGCTTGAAGCTGCTGGGGCCTGGTGATACCGTGGCACAGACGTATCAAACCAAACCCTGCAGCCTCAACCAAGTCAAAATTTCACGTACAACATAAGAACGTTGTGCAACTGGGCTATACTGATGGACACTGGTTACAAAGTCCCACGATAAGATTCAACACAATCGCGAAACTTGGTAACCAAGTGCACCAGCAACCCTCTACAGGCAACTACTGGAAAGTTAAAGCTAAAGTGGCAAATGAACAGTATTTTATCCAACCTAGTGTTGAAGCAGTTAAACAGACTAATGGCTGCAGCAATTGCACTGCAGAAGGATTCGAGGATGAACCGTACCCAGTGACTCCCGGAGAGCAGGCAACAGAGCCAAACTGAGTAGGTTCTTCCGAGGATCCTTGCAGGAACTCAAACGGGCAACTCGAGGAACCAGAGGAACTGCTGCTTCCACTGCTCAAGGCTGACTGATGACCTGACATTCAACCTTCAGCTCTTTATATAGTCACAAAGTCGCCATCCGATAGGTCGAAATGCTCCAGGCTTAGGTCACTGGAGGTCAGCTTAACCTGGTTACGTGTCAAAGCGCAAGCATCAAATAGCTTAAAATTCTAGAAAATCGTTCCGCTTGAAATCCTTTCAAGAATGCGGAAGGTTTAAATAAATTAAATCCTTCTGGTATTTAAAATTTACTTAGTTGATAATCTTTAATATTTAAAATTTTATACGATGTATCTGTGAATATCTCAAATTCAGCTGGATTACATTCCATGTACTTGAATGTACATTTACACTCATATACACATGAATGTATTAATGTATTAATGTTCAATACCGAGGCTTACATATTATAATATTGTAGTATTATAAGTGATACATACAGAGTACGTTATACTGAAGCTCTCGTCTGATTTTAAGCTCTATACATTTTGCAGAATTTTCTAAAATATTTGTTAACGTTTCGTTGCATTCATGCATTACGTCAAAACGTTACTTTAATCCAGGAATTACTTCTAATACTTGAAGAATTCATCGGGTTAACTTTTAAAAACTTTACTGTCATTAATCTTTACTAATAGTATTACATTGAAGTACTTGGAGTAACCTTGGCCTAAATAAAAGTATATTTTGGTAAAAAAGACTTTATCTGACTTTAATTTGTTTAAACTTTCTAGTCTATTACTTGTACTACTAATGCTAGTTGCTAACTATTATTCATTCTAAATGAATAAATTCTGACAAGACATATATTTTTAATATTTTTTCACATACAAATATGCAGGTGAGTATGAAATTTTTCAATGAAAATACCAATTTTGTTCACAGAAACAAAAATCAAAATAGAATCAGTTGTTGGCGTAGAGTTTTCTCGCCGCTCTTCTGCGGAGACTCGGAGTAACGCCTGGATCGTCGTCACTGTCGTCAAGGTTTTCCTGTTTGGTGGACTTGGCTGGACGAGGATCTTCTTCGAAATCTTCATCAGGGAAAAGGTTCTTCTTCGGCTGTTTCTTCTGAGACTTTGAACGATTCGTCCGGTGTCCAGTCTTTCGTGACGAAGGAGCCGGGACGGCCCGAGGTTCCTTGAAAACATCGTCATTGTCGGGTTCCGAGTTTTCGTCAGAGGACGATTTGGCTGTCTTCTTTCCACGACCTATGGTTGCGAGAAAATAAATTTAAGATTAAACTGCTGTACTATTTTGGCATGTTTGATATATTCTTACGCTTCTTTGCCGTTTTAGTCTGCGTTTTCGATGCTGTAGCCACGCTAGGATACTGCGTGCGTTCAGAAACATCTTCCCCATCTCCTGCAGCTTCGGTGGCTTCCCTTATCTTCGCCTCGATCTCGTCTATCAGTGTTTTGGTTTCCAGCTTGGCCAGTTTTTTGGCATTGGACAGGATAGTGCTCATCACCTCGCTGAAATACGAATCATTAAGTTTATCGGAAACGCAGTTCCAGTGATCGAGCAGTCGGCGGAGGCTCTTGTCGTTGAACGACAGGAGCGAGAGCGAGAAAGCCAGGTCTCGAACGTGGCGTTCCGTTCGACAAGTTCCCAGACGGAGGATGATTTTTTCCACGAGGCTTTCTGCTTGTCTTTCTTTCTGGATGAGTCCCATGATGGAACGCATGATGGTGTGGAAATCCTCCTCGTCCACGTTAGCGTCAGGATCGGAGAGCCTGGAAATGATGTCGGGCATGATGTTGTACAGAGCATTGCCTTTCTGCCCCAGCTCCGAAAAAAACATCTGCGCCATGTTGGAGATTTTCACGTCGGGATCAACGATGCACAGAGCCATGTCCGATATCTGGCCTTTTACCTAGGAATCATAAAAAATTAGTCAATCTGAGATCTCACATTTTTCCAGTGAAAACTTTTTTAACAAAATTTAAAACAGATATTGACAAATTACGCCTCTGCGGGCAGAGTTTTCACTCCGTCTCTCATATTCTTTTCTACTGCCCACTTTTAAGCAAGGAACGCACAATTTTAATTCGGCAAAAAAATGGTCCTCGCTTCGTTTTACTCGCACAATCTGTTTCACAAAACAGCAGCTTTTCATTTCTGTAGCAAATCTTTTTGAATGTACTCTATATCTGAACAAAGATTATTAAAGGTTTCAGACGTAAAAAACATGAATCACTTTTAAATTGGTCAGAAAAATAATAGTATGAGGGCACGGGCTCAAGAGTGCACGTCTCGAATGAATTAAATAAAAAAAAGATGAATTATAAAAAAAAGTTAAATTAAATTTATTCAATGTAAATGATGATGAGGGTAGTTACCTTGACCATGTCGTTGAGAATGAGGTGCGTCAAGACGTTCAGTGTCGTTTTCTTCACCGCTGGGGAAGGATCGCGAAGTCTGGCATACAGTCGTGGGGTCCAGGGCTCGATGGAATTCGGGTAGCGAAAGTTCAGGTCTCCCAGAGCCACCACAATATTCGAGCGAATCATCGGTTCTGGACTCCGTTCGAGAATCGTGAAAAGCAGCTGAAGATTCTTCTCACAGAACTCGGGACTGATGAGCATGAACTGCGACAAGCAGAGCGTCGCAGCCGCTCGAAGCGAGGGGTCCCTGTATCTGGCAGGGTCCGAGCTAACAGCCAGAATGATGGGAACGAACTGCCACAGCAGCGAAGAGCTTGAGAGAAGTTCAATCTCGCAGGCCTCGCGGATGATTTCGGCTTCTCGATCATCGGCCACAGCCCCAACAATCTCGTCTTCCTCGTTCTCGTTCTCCCCAGCAGCGGTAGAAGCGGCCAGACTCTGGCGGATCGCTGATATGGACTTCCTCTTCGAATTGTGCCGTTCTTCAGGAAGGTTCTTCTTAGCATTTTGGTGCTTCTCTTTAACGTTAATGCGCCGTTTCAGTTCGCCGTAAACGTGGACGTCGAGGTAGATCAACTGCCTCACGGCAACTTGTCCCAGCACGACGAGAATCCGCTTCAAAACGCTGGCAGCTTGATTTTCCTCGTTTTCCTCTACAGCGACTTCGTACATTTGCTTTACGGCTTCGCCCATTACCGAATCGGGATTTTCCGCAAGCTGGTAAATCAACGTAGTGGCACTTACAGCAAATTCGCAGTAGTTGTTACCCGCTTTCCAGTTCAGACCTTCAACGAGGATCTTCACAGCACGCTGGAACATTTCATGATCGTTTGGAAGCCGCAATGGAGCTTCTTCAGAATCTTGCTTGGGTTTTGGCGGAGCCAATTTAGCCAGGGCCGTGCACGCAAGATTCGCCAATAGCAAATCGTTCATTCCGCGGTCTCCGAGACCGACGGAAACTAAATGTTCGATATTGCTGCTTACTACCTGAAGATCTGCAGAGGCTACCATACTAATCAGCAGCAAAGCTATTCGCGAATCTTCTTCTGTGGTATCAGGCAACGTCATTGAGAAACGCTCCCACAGAACCTGAATGCAAGCCTTGGGTAAATCACCGCTTTTAACGCACTGAACAATGAGTTCTTCTAGCGCTTCCAGTTCACCAGTCGACGCTCCGACTGCTAGGCCAGTGAGGTTGCTAACAACGGCTATTGCTTGCTTCCTAGGCTGCCCTTCAGACATGTTCATGTAGAGTCGTTTGTAAGCTTCGACCACGGCAGAGCAGATTTCTTTCTCGGGCGACCAGATGAGGTTCAGCATTTTGCGGATTCCCGTCATGGCGTTCGGAAGAAATACCTCAAAAGCTGCGACGAAGAAGTCAATGGCCTCCAGAACGTCTGATGCCTACAGAGCAAACAAAATGAAATTTTATTATAGAAACAACGTAAAATAAATAATTAAAAAAACCTGTTGGGATCCAAGCATTTGACATAAAACAGGAACCGCATCGTTCAGCACTTCAGCAAACGTTAACATGTCTTCTAGATACTGAACACACATCTTCTGTTTGGAGATTTCCTCGTTTTCTTCAACAGGGATGTCTTCTGTCTCCTCGTTCTCGATAACGCTTTCGTCATCGCTTTCAGTGCTGCTCATCACAAACTTTTTCAGGAACTCGAAAATGGAATCTTCCGACTCGATACCAAAGCCTCTGGCCAAAAGTACTGCTTGCCTGAAATCTGCATTAGCGAGGGAATTTTTGATTTTCTCCTCGACATCTTCCGAATTGTCTTCTTCAAATGAGTCTTCGATACTTTTGGCTATGGTAGCACGGAGTTCTGGTTCCATGGCTCTCCACAGTTCAGCAGCCGACAATTCAGCTTCTCGAGGTTCTGAATTCTTTTGTCTGTTCTGAGCGCTGTCGTCTCGTTTGTTCAGCATCTGCTGCAGTTTCTGCTTTTCCTCATTGTAGACTTTTTCCAGTTCTCTTAGGGGCATGCTGTAAGAGTAGGGATTTCCGCGCATCATTGAAACGACTAAGTGTATAGCATTCTTGCGGACGGTGCTGCTCTTGTCGTTGAGTCTGGAGACAGCAGCCTGGAGAACGTCCTTTTGCAGACTCAACGGAATGGCCCGCTTCGAACAGAGCTTGCTCCACAGCTGAAGAACCTTGCTTCTGACAAATGCGTGGACGTCTTGAATGTGGTCAACTAGCAGCTCGAGCAAGTGGTCTCGCTGTTTCCTCTGCTTGTCGTCCATGTTTTCCTGGGTAAGAACCTGTGAAACATCAAACAGGGTATTAAAATTATTCACAACTTACCAATTATCAAGTAATTTACTATTTTAATACCTGTAAAACAATTTCAGCAAATACTGACAAGACCCCGTTTCTCATGGCGTAAGATTCCTCGTCCAGGTGTGATGTCAGCAGACCAATGGTCGGAACAAACGCAGCGGGGACTTTTGCCGAAAGCTCGGTGAGAAAAGCGGCATAGTTTCGAGCAGTTGACGAGTCACGTGACATATCCCTAGCATCTGCGTGTCCAATTTCACGGACAAGATCGTTAACAAGGTTTGCGCAGCCATAACTTTCCACCAGAAGGGCAACCCCCTGAGCACAGACAGGTACAGCATGTTCGGCCAGCTGCAGGAGCTGCAGTATCTTCAAAACGCAACCGAGAGAATGGCCATACCGCTTTACCAATGTCCCAATGATCTGAAAAATGCTGTCTCGAGTGTCTCTCATCCGACTGTGGCTCAGTACAGGGTTCTCGAGGATTTTGTAACAAGAGTTTGCAATCAGGTTAACGAAATCTTGCTCCACAACTGGCGGGCTCCATAGCTTTTTTAATTCGAGCTGCGTTAATTGGTACAGTATGATGAGCACATTGTTTCGCTCGCATTCTATATCAAAATGGTCTCCAACAGAGGCTTTTCTTTTGCCTTTACCTTTTACTGCTGTTGCGGCTGCTTCTGTAGCTTTCTGGATCGCCTGCGTCTCTAACAGATCCAGCAATTCACATAAGAAGTAAACAAGCATTTTGGTAGCTGTTAAATAGTTGTGCCTATCGCCCGCTGAATCGTTATCATCATCGTTTTTAAAGTAAGCGTCAAGTTCTGTGATTAGGCTTTTCATGGAATGAAGTACAGTCTTCAACGCAGTGTTTACGTGATCCGTGGTAAGTTCGGAAATGTGCTCCAGAACAGTAAACAGAGTATCAAAGTGCGTAAAGATGAAAAAAGGACTGTTACCCTGGACAGCGCTAGAATAAGCATCTAGATATGATAAAAGCAAAGATGAATCATTGAAAAGATAATGAATGAAATAAATTACCTCTTAATTTTGCTGGTAATTCTCTAAGAGGAATCAGATCTTCAACAGCGTACTGGCCAGTTTCGCCCACTTCCAGCAAGTTTTTTCTGCATAGCGGGATAGCAAATTCAAAATCCGCCATTGTTTGGCGAAATATTTGATATTTAGATGTCTCAGGGAAGAACTATGGGAATTTCAGAAGCATTTGTTTCAGCAGCTTTGACTGCAGCTTTTTTCAGCAACGGAACACGGGAGATTTGAATCTGTGAATGGCAACAGCACGCAACGCCATCTAGTGGTTAAATTAAGAACTAAATGTAACTTCTGTTTCGTTCGGTTATTTATTCTAAACATAATCGGTCTTTGTAAATGTAACTGTGCCGGGTTCACTTAAACTTGAATTCAGTGTACATACTTAAAACAATTTACTTTCTTCTAGAACTTAGAACATAGTAACCTTTCCTTTCAGTGGTATACTTAAGAGCGGCAAATAAGTGCGCACCAGGAGTACAGCACCATTTCGACTTAAATATAAATAATTTTCCTGTTCCATCCGGATTAGTAAATGTAAATACAATAAAGAAATAAATCTTTAAATAAATAATTGGAACATCTTCTTCGGAATCAGGGCTCTTTGTAGGGAAATGTTCCCTATTTCGCAGCGCGTCAAGTGTTGCTAGAAAAAAGGGTGCTACTGAACAGTAACCTGTAGTCTAGTACTAATGAACGTTGCTGCTAAACAGTTAGTCGGAGTGTATCAATATTGAAGGATATTGCTAAATAGTAATACTAAGATCACAGATCATACGGATGAACCCTTTCCCTATCTCGCCCATTGCGGCATGTGAACGTCCGATAAGTTCAAGTCTAGTAGAGTAGGGCGGGGTCAAGATGACGTATACAGCGTTGCCAACTGATGTTTCCATGGCAGCAGCAGACAAATATCACACAGAAATAGTTAATTTAAATTTTAGTTAACTGAATTTTAATTAATACTTGAATTAATTTAGTTAATTATTAATTTACTAATTAATTATTATTTAATTATCAAAAAATAAAGTTTAAAAATACATAATTACTTGAAGGTTTAATTCAAGTGTTACTTTTTCTACTCGAACATTTACTTTTGATAAGATTTTAAACGAAATTTGTTGTTATACCTTTCAACGCTTTTAGCGAAAACCGTTAACAAACGTTGTTTCTGAGCCGCCATCTTGTCTCTACCGCCACCAGGTCGGCGGTTTCGGCAGCGACAGTCCCAATATAGGGACAATCCATCCTAATCATCTTTGACTAAGATTTATTGTGTGAAACATGAATTTGTTAATTCTTTTGTCTTATTCACTCTAAATGTTTGTGTTTGAATTATTTATGTGAAGGAAACAAATGTTTCATTTATTGTACAGTTTGAAATGTAAAATTACTTACCAGTTGTTTGGTATCCTTTTGAAAAGTTTATATAATTTATTGTTTTAGTATTTTTTGTTTACTTAATTATACAGTTTTTTCTGTACATTTTTACAGCTGATCTATTATTAGTCGTTGATGTACTTTTGCCCTGCGGGAAAGCATCATTAGTTAGTTATTTGTACTTATTAGTGAAGCAGATATATTTCATAAGAAATCATTTAAAATATACATTAAAACATATATGGTTTGTAAAATTGAATTGTTTTTGTGAACTCGTATTACTGTAATATTGTATATTATTTGGTAAATTGTAATAAAATTACTGATTAAGATCATTTAAATAAGTAGCACCTTAATAGGTTTTAAAAACGAGTAATTTGCACAAAGAAAGAATATTTTTCCCGTGACAAGGAAGAAAAGTTCTACATAATAATACACTCGAAATTAAAAAACTCGAGGAGGCCTAATAACAAGGATACGCCAAATAATTTAGTAAATGTAAATATAACGATAGAATAACAACGTAAATATAAATGGCATTAAATAGTCATATATACAATAGGTCATTATTTATCCTAAGATCTTTAAAAGTTCCTAATAATCTCGAGTGATTCTCTATGCTAACGAGAGAATCCAAGACTATGTTCACACAGCCCGATCATTTTATATTTATAGTAAATATACTTATTTTCCATCAGTTGTAATATAAAATTAATATCTCTTGTTGCAACAATATTATTAATTTTTAAATTATCGAAAACATTGAAATTTTTGTAAACAGCTGGCAACGCTGGACAACCGTTACGAAACAGGCGCCAAAACGTCAAGAGAAGACGACAAGATTTTCGCGCTCCTGCTGCAACCCTTCAACACCAACCGCCATTTTCTCTAGGTCCTCTCAAGTCATCAGAAATCAGCCAGCTCGAACCACGAAGCAGAAAAGAAAAAAATGTTCTACAACGTTGATATTTTAAATCCCCGGACGGGAAAATTCGGACTGATTTGGCTGGCAGCTCACGGGAGACTCGGTGGAATCGAGGAGGGCCTCACTGCGAAGAGGAAGAAAAGCGAATTGCGGGACATTCTCCGAATCAACGTCAAGAAGAGCTGGTTTGCAATAACTCAGTACTTTTAAGCTAATAATGGTGCATTTTGATAATATTTTGCAGTAGAGACATTCAGGCTTATTTAAGAGGAGCCGTTCCTTCCGACGTTCCAGGCGAAGACAGGCCTCGACTGTCGCTGTATTTATCGGCTATGCTGACGTACGGGACGATTTACGTTTGGAACAAACAAGTCAAGGCTCTGCTCAGTATATACATCAAAACAATTAAAGTTTAAACTTAAGTTTAACTAAACGAACATTTAACGTCAGATGAGGTACTGTCCCCGATGAACCTGCCCCGCGTCCCTCGAGCGAACCCCAAGATCTCGGAGATCAGTTGCAAAGGGTGATTTTTAACAAAAACAAAATTTTACACAATAATCCACGCTGTGAAAGCAAATTTTAAATATATTGCAGTATACTTGATGTGTACTAACAATATGCCAGTGTTACAGGGCATTTCCCAAACAAGTGCCTCTCTATAGCGGACACCTTCAGTAAATCAACTTCAAAGAATTTTAAAACTGTTCTGGTACCGGGATGATCACTGAATTTTCTTATGATTATTAGATTAATTTTTAAGCTCCATTTTTCCGTAAAATTATTTTATAGGTCTGTCCGCAGTAGAGAGGTTGGTCTTCTGTTTGAAATGAGCTCTATACTGCAAGTGTTATAGCAGTATTAAGTACCATTCTGCACATTAGTTTATTAAGACTAGAGTATACTATTATTTTATATGATGAAAATCACGATTTTTGTTCAACGGTACAGTCCGAAAAGATCAAAGCGAGCCCTTAAGGAAAGGCCCCAAGAAGCTGAGGAGGAGGGAGCCACGGATTTTGGGGAAATCGGAGGGGCAGGCGCGATGGACGTCTCGTCCGTGAGCTCGGGCTGTCGAGGACCTGGATTCCGGACTTCCGTTGACCTTACCGGGTCAACGGAGCTGACGGGTGAAGCCCTGATTGACTGGCTTCTGGAGCCACTGCCCGAACTGCAGGGCGATATCATCTTTCCCGCTGGTAACACGGTCCCTGAAGCCAGTATAACTCTACGCGAAGCTGACCCAATCCCTAAAGACAACGAACTTGAGGTAGTTGATCAAAAACACAAACGACTACTGTTAATAAAACTATTAACAGTTAATGGAGGATTACTAATGAACTTTGTCGTTTTGTTTTACAGATGGGTTTTGGAGATTTTTTCGGCTTTGAAGAGACTCGGACAACTGCAGCAAATCCCTCGCTTCTCAACCCTCAACAAGAAAAAGAGCTTGCCAGCCAATCTGAACTGCTGTCATCGACATCTGCTGTTCTGTCTGATCTCCCTCTTCGTAAGGACCTCGAAAAAATTTACTAAAAACTTAAAATAATAAGTATTGCCATGTAAAAATGAGTCTGATCAATCGTGTTTTATACCGTGCAAAAGGCTGTGAAAAGACACCATTACGATGCCTTCTCACAGTTGCCTGCATCGCTCTAAAGCGTCTAAGTTTTATACTACGTTCAAACTACCTAGTTCAAGCTAACCACATAAGGCACCGTAATTTTACGCTGATTCATAATATACAATAATAGCGTAGAATTGCATAAATACAATTAATGATTTATTTATCCGATAATTGTTATATTTTGGATTTTAACCATTCTTATTATTTATTAACTTGTTTGTTCCACTTTACGTCATTTATAAAGTTTACTAAATAAAAGAGTACAATTAAGAGTCAATAATCTTAATATTGGTTTTATAATATATCTAACTGAAAATATTTTTTTCCGGCTAATGGAGGGACAGAGGACGATTTGGCGAAAGGCACACGTCGTTCACATTCACCCGAACTCGAAGAGATTCACAAACGCTTGAAAGTAGAAAACGGGTAAATTAACGAACAGATTAATTAGATAATTAAACGTAATAATACATAACAAATCACAATATAAATATTTGTATTATTTCCAGAGTTCCAGAAATCGAGGAGATGATAATTCCAGGTAAATATTATTAATAAATAATTTGCTTTTCAAATTAATATAAGACGTTACTTTACTTATACCTGCTTTATTATTTAACTAAAATTGTATTAAAGCACATTTTTAGTATAATTCAGTCGTGCATGAGTACGCTTTAAGTGTGCTGTGCACTACTTCAACTAAACTTGTTTTTAAAACCTGGAATTGTTGAAGAACAACAAGGAGAAGAGCTCCCAGCCGCTTTACCCGTTGAGGAAACGGCAGTTCCGAATCCACCAACTCCGCAAGCCGCTCTAATGGAGCTCGAACCGCTGAACCGCGATCTGCTGCCTGTCAAAAAAGTTCGCACCAAGAAGCCCAAAAATACTCGCTTGATCATCGATACGGAGTTTTCGATCCCGGCACAGGCCTTTGTTCGTCAGCGCGAAAACTACGAGTCAACACTTAGAGTCCCTGTACGAATTTTTAATAATCTACTCTAATAGCAGCATTATTTCAACAATTATTATTTTCTTATGATTATTATTAATGTTTTATGACAGACTGCCGAAGAGGATCGAATTTACGATTTCCATTACGGGACCATAGGATTCATGATGAAGAATCCTGGAAGAAAACTAGCTCACAGCCAGCTGCTGGCCCAGTTCCAGCGAAACTTAGTTACCCTCCCGCAGCTGGAAGAATCCTTCGAAGAAACCAACACCACCAATGAAGTAAACGATAGCCCAGTTTAATATAATACTTGTTACAAATATAAAAACATAAAAAACATTTAACAGATGCCAGTCATGGCTGCTGAAGAGCAGGCCCATCAAGCTACAGACGTACAACCTGGAAGTTTGGCAGCAGCTCTAGCAACTGGAACCGAGCAGAATGTCGCAGGAATCCTGGACATATCTGACCAGCAAGGTGTCCCAGTGATTGTGGAAAATCTCCAGGACGATAGTATTTTCGCCAAGCCTGCTGACGACCCGAGAGCTGCTTCGGCTCGCGGGTCTCTGGCTTCTGTGGGCAACGCCTCGCAACGCGGATCCTTGGCCTCTGTGGCTAACGCTTCTCGGTATGTTTAACATCAATTTATTTGAATACTTATTGATTATTATGTTGATTTTTCTCAGAGTTTCGGAGCGGAATGACATACCGGCGGGACAGTTTCTGGCCACTCTGGAAGCACTTGTTGAGAAATCTGCAGAAAGCTATCGGTCGAACCGACTGACTCTCAACGAACCCCCAGTTCCCGTGGAAATAGAGTAAGATACAATATTAAAATTTTTTTCATTTATGATAATTAAAGAAATCTGAAAAAAATGTGCAAAATAAATAAAATTATTTATTAAAATAAGATTTTAAAATCGTCTGAAATATGGCAAAAGATCAACCTGAAATAAAATATGAAAATAACTTATCAATAATCCGAAAACATACAAAATGATATTAAATTAATAAGTAAAACATAGAAGAATGGTTACAATGTATTAAGTATTTTGAATTACTTAGGGCGCGTATGGAAACTGAGTCACGTGACAAAGTTAATCCTGTCACGGAACTTATGGAAATTATAAATGCACCACCAGTTGAAGCTGCTGCTCCTCCACCAGTTTCTGGTAAACCTGATTTTGATCCAAAATCATGAACTACCAAATATTAACTAATTTTACTAATAATTCCAGTGGCTTCTGGGACTGGAACAACTCCCAAGAAAATTCAAGTTGTCAAAGGTGAGGTTCTGCTCCGGAAAATCCGCGATTTCTACTCTGAAAATTGTATCAGCTTCGACGAGATGATCACCTTCAAGCAGTTTGTACCCCCGACCAAATATACTCGAGCCCAAGCATCGAAAATATTCGCTAATCTTATCGGTACAAAGTCTAAACTGCATTACGGTTTATCACTTAATTTATGTAATATTAATTTTTACTGAATTATTTTACAGAGCTGACTTACAAGCGAGCTGTCAGGCTGACCCAGGATGATCCCAAAGGCGATATCTTCATCACTCTAATACAGTGAAATCCGTTTACCAATCAAAACAAAATCAAATCAATCAGCTTAAATTACATTTTAATGAATTATTAATTAATATCTCATACTTTTTAAGGGCGGTCTCTTATTTTATCGTCCCAGTGTTTGCTCTTTTCTTTATACCAAATCCTTTTGTTTTTACTTTTTTTTCACCCGCGATTTTCCTGTTTTTTATACAACACTTTTTCGAAAAAATTGTTATTCGCATAAGAAAGATCAAACAAATATTTCTAGAGAACCTAAGACGATAGATCTAATACCTTGTTCGCACTGGCTTACCTCTGGAGGTAACTTTCAGGAATAGTCAATCTTTTCAATGCAAACCAAAAGTTACCCTGGATCCAGGACTTAACCCGGAAAAAGGTAGGGTAAGTCCTTAGGTGTTGGTGTACAAGGTGTAAGACTAACCT
Organism: Eulimnadia texana; assembly: GCA_002872375.1. Taxonomy (NCBI): domain Eukaryota; kingdom Metazoa; phylum Arthropoda; class Branchiopoda; order Diplostraca; family Limnadiidae; genus Eulimnadia; species Eulimnadia texana. The sequence goes on along the minus strand of NKDA01000002.1, from coordinate 15,523,962 downwards.
AAGCTAACGTAGCACACCGCTTTATAAGTGTTTGGTTGTACTGCTACATAACTTATTCTTGTTCTTTAACAGAGAGAAGTCACTCGTTATTACAACAGCGTGCTATTCTGACTATACTACAGACTGTAACAGATTTCAGTGACACTTGACTGAAAGCATTGCTTATTCTGGAACTTATTGTGGAATATTGTGAAGGTAAAAACGATTGGGGCCAAGATGTGTACGAAAACTGTGTAATAGCTGTTATTACAGTATGCTGACTTTCTTATACATTTTTTCCAGCGAGACCTTAACACCCAAAACCAGAAACAATCAAATCAAACTTACGTTTCCAAAAACAAAATTGGGTGTTAACGTTTCGCTTGCCTTCCCGAGATACAGGAGAGGGAATGGAGAAAAAAAAATTACACTACACATATTCTATTCAATTCAAAGTTCCCAGTGCCGGACAAAAAGCTTCAGTCGCTTCACTTCTTCTTGTTGCCACCAGCCAGTTTGGTCAGGTTGTCGTCGTACATCGATTCACCGAGGTTCAGCAGCAGGGAATCAGCAGTCAAGTAGACGCGGTTCTGCGAAGCGGCAATCTACCAAAGAAAGCAAATCAGTATATTACTAAATTACTTCAAAAAGCAGGAATGAATACCGTTCGGGAAATGTTCTGTGCAGCGCGAATCTTCCTCAGTTTCAAGTAGCCGGGGTTCATCGAAATAGCAGCTCCCAAGTGCAGAGGAGTTAAGGATCAAAGTATAAACTCGAAATATACTTATAAATTAAATATATAAAATAAAAGCCTCTCCGATTACTAAAGAATAATCATTTGTTATTCACAAATGTGTGAAAATATTAAAATATAAATTAAAATGTGAGCAAAAAGCTTCGAGCTGTGATACGAATCTTTTCGTACCCCAGCTTCGGTAAAAACTTTTCGCAGTTTGTTCTATGTCCGCCTTTACAGCAGCCAGTTAACCTTGAAAATTACTCAGGCTACCAAGATTCAGACAATATTTCATACATGCCTTACTTTCATCATCGAGGAATTATCTTATTAAAGTTAGCTTTAAGTAAGTTTCCAATAAAAAAGGATATCATTTTTGCTGCTTCGGCTTCTCCCTCAGCCTGGACGATCTTCTGCTGTCGCTCCTGCTTGGCCCGCTCGACGAAAAACGCAGCTCGCTGGGCCTCCTGCTGTGCGACCTGTTTGGCTTCAACAGCAGCCGCGTATTCTCGACTGAAGCTCAGCTCTGTGATGGAGACGTCGTCCAGAATGATGTTGAAGTCCCTGGCTCGTTCGGTCAGTTCCCGCCTGACCAGGAGCGACACCTGCTGGCGCTGAGTGATCAGCTGAGAGGCGTTGAATTTAGCGACAACACTTTTCAGAACTTCATTGCAGATGGAAGGTAAGACTTTTTCATCATAGTCCAGACCTAATTGCCTGCATATTTAAGCATAAATAAACTGAAGATAAGTAGAACGATAAGTGTTTACTTGTAAACAGTGGGTAGCATAGCAGCGTCGGGGCGGGAGAGGACTCGGAGGGAAATGTTGACCATCTGCAGATCTTTTGAACCAGTTGGTGATGAAATCTTGCGAGGTCGTGACCTGTTTGACGTAAACAATCAACACTACTGATTGGAAAATAGCGAAAACACAATTTACCGAATGTCGTAGATGATGGGGTAGTGAAACCATGGCATACGGAAATGCAGACCTTCGCTGAACGTTTCTTCTTTCACACCACCAAGACGACTGAAAATAATGGCGCGATGACCACCGTCAACTGAAAGACAAAAAATAAAGTGTTATTTTAAGTTTATTATCTTATGTAATAACACGGACAATGCCGGTAAAGGTTACATACCCGTGTACAAAGACTGGCTAATGCCGTAACCCGCAGCTCCGGCAAGGGCTAAGAGCTTTAATCCTGTTCCCAAACCTTTGGGTCCTTTAGAGAAGCGACCGGCTAAATCGTTCAGTTTACTCTGGGCCATGTTTAATCAATGTGAGTTTGTTCAAAAAGAAATGCTGCTACGATGCCGCAAACCTCGTGGAACAGGAACGGACGACGAAACGCAATGAATTTTCTTTCCTGAATTTCACGGGAGGTCGCTACTAAACAGACGTTCTATCTTATAAAAGAATGAAATTGTACAAATTAAATAACAGATTTTTTAGTATAAAATAAAATAGGAAACTATAAAATGTTAATTAATAATAAATTAATGTTTAATAAAAATATTCAAATAGTTAAATTAAATTTAAAAGGATTCTTAATCTTCTACTAGATGGCGTTGAACCTTATTGACTTGCACAGAAGTACTTCCATTTTGCAGGAAAATTCCCCGGAGAAGGGAAAATACAGGAAGAGAGGAAAGGGAAAAGAAGAAGCGCAGCTCCGTGTTCTAACACGGAGGGGGAAAAAGGGGAAACTGTACCCACTGACAAAGGGGGGAGGGAAGAGGGAAAACAGCCCTCTTTAAGGGAAAAACTGATAGTGGATACACTGTTGACTTAGCCGACCTATCTCCTCTGCTTCTGTATTCTGTACTCAGGTGGTGAAAGTTCAACCCTTCAACCTATTTACTTTCTCCAACTCAAAATTGGCAAGAAAATAGTTCCTTTCTTTCTTTTCTTAGCCCCTTACAGTATATCTCACCATTTAATTGAATATATATTATAATAATTTCCTGGAAAAATGGGAGTTTTGGCCAGTTTTGCTGATGTTATTGGAACCCCGGAAGCCGCATTGCGGCTTTTAGTCTCAATCCTACTAGGTAAAAATATAATAAATACACGATATGATCAATAAAGTATATATCCTACTTTTGATTTGTAAATTTGATTTGTTTTCTTGCAGGATATCCCATAGCTTTGATCTACCGCTTCTACCTCCTCAATTTTTCACCATCAGTGAAACACTTGTTTTTCACGATCACAGGCTTCTTGATTGGCTTGTTCAATTTTGGTAAATTATTTATTCCCAGGTTTTTCACAGTATTGTTTCAAAATATCATTCAAATTCCAGGTTTTGATATTATTCACTCTCCGATATGTGTTGTTGCCCAGTACGTTTTTCTGCGCGTGTTTGGGGGGACTCCAGTGCAAGTGGGCATATCGTTTGTCTTCAACATGGTCTATTTGCTAGTCGGTAAGCTAGAAATAACACATACGCTTACTCTCCAGTCACTTATGACGAATCATTTCAGGCTATTACCATACAAACACTGACGGCTATGATATTAAATGGACAATGCCTCATTGTGTGTTGACTCTTCGCCTCATCGCTCTCTCCATGGATGTCTATGACGGCAAAAAGAAAGCTGAGCACCTGTCTAGCGATCAGAAGAAAACGATGCTGGCCGAAACCCCGTCCTTCCTTGAAATTTGCGGGCAGACTTACTTTCTGGGCGGTTTCCTAGTCGGGCCTCAGTTCTCGATGAGGAGATATCTCAGCTTTGTTCATGGGGATTACGAAAAAGTATAAACTTTTTAACCTTTTTAACGCTATTTTCGGATTCATAGAACCTTTTGCTCAGGAAATGTCCGACTTCAAAGAATGCGTCAAACCTGGACTCGTTCGAGGGGCTCTCGGTCTGGCTTACATAGTGATTTACCAGTTCACTTCTAACCTGATAAGTGACGACTATATCACGAGTCAGAGCTACTACGACAAGCCTTTCCTCGCACGCGTGTTCCTCTTGGGACTGTGGGCCAAGTTCATCTTGTACAAATATATTTCCTGCTGGCTGCTAACAGAGGGCGTCTGCATACTCTCTGGTAACAAAAATATTCGAAAAATATTCAGTACTTTGATATTATGTTCTTCTGTTTTCACTCAGTTATCATTAAAGTCGTGTAATAACGTTTTATAAACAAGGTTTAACCCACAACGGGAAGAGCGAAGCCGGAAAAAACGAAATGGGATGGCTGTGCCAACGTGAAGTTGAGAGTGTACGAGAACGCGACCTGTTTCGGCCACATTATCCAGTCGTTCAACATCAACACTAACGGCTGGGTTGCTCAGTAAGTACCATAAATAATATGTTGTGTTATTTTTACATAATTATTTAATTTGTATCGCAGTTACATTTACAAGCGACTCAAGTTCTTGGGCAACCGTCAGATATCGCAGGGCTTGACGCTGCTCTTCCTCGCCGTCTGGCACGGGCTTCATGTCGGCTACTACGTCTGCTTCTTCATGGAGTTCATCGTTATGAATTTCGAAAAAGACGTAAGATTTAAAAAAAAAACTACCGGTAACGCAAAATTCACAAAATAATGTTGTTGTAGGTCGAAACTCTAGCAGCGAAGAACGACACATTCCGGTCGTTTGTAACGAACCCTTCGTTAGCAGCAGTACGCTGGATCATCGGCAAGATTTACCTCATGGGCTTCATAGGCTACTGTCTAGCTCCGTTCGTTCACTTCAACGATTACTGGAACCTCTATAGCTCTGTTTATTTCATGGGTTTTGTTTTCTTCTTGGGGTGGATGGCCGTCTCGCCCGTCGTGATGCCAGCGCTGGTTCGCAAACCCAAAGACCGGCCCGCTGCTGTTGCTGCTGTTCCCGGTGCGTCCGAAAAGCAGGATTGAAAGAAAATCACAAAGAATCATAATTTTTCATAGATTTTTGTTGCAATATAGTGGCTGTAGAAAATTACTATTTTTTCTTTTTACTAGAATTTAAATGTTTTTTCCTCTAGTGCTGAATGAAGTTAAAATCTCCAACAGTGTTAAATATTTAAATGGGGTAAACGTGGGGAGCATAGTCCAGAATTCCGTCTCGACTTTTCTTACTCTCTGTTTGTAATGAAAACTAACTTAACTTGCTCCTCCAATTCTGAATCTACTTTTCTTGATTCTTGTTTGGTTTCTGGTGCCTTAGCTGTGCAAAAAAAAAAAAAAACTTCCCTGCAAGAGATTCCGAAGCTGAGTGCACAAGATTCTGTTGGAGGATGCCAATCATGAGGACTCAAATACACGCAAAAGTGCAGGTCTTGAGAGAAATCATAACACATATACTTGAGATATGTACTCAAAAAGTTGTAATGTGAAAGTAATACGTCGAGAGGTCATGTTTGAGACGGAAGCTTTTCTTCACAGTCCATTGAATGCTGGAAGATATAGGATATCTTGCTTTTACGGACCAAGTGAAAAGTTGAAAGAAAATCGCACTGAGTCCTAAGGGACAAGAGAAAGAAGAAGCTGCGTTACATCTTGATAATTGGACAGGGGCTATGTATTAAGAGTACGGCGCCAAGGATGTACGTCCGTTAAGGCAGCAGAAGTCTCCAGCAGCGATAAGACACCCATATGTTCGCTTTTTGTGAGGACTTTTTCGAAGGAAAACTGACACCGGCCCTTGTATTGAATACAAATATGTCGGCCGGCATAAGAAGTAGAATACAACGCCCAGGGAGAATTTAAGAAGCTAAAGAGCCATGGGAATGTTCCCCAGTGAAGAAATCAGGTTGACAAGCTGCACAAAAGAGTCTCCGTAAGGTTCCTATTGTCCAGAGCAGAAAGCAGCCGCCAACAGGGGGCCACAGGTATACAAGAGGGATTTTCTTCAACAATTGATCCTTATGAAGGAAATCGTCCCTTGTACTTGTAAGATTCCAGATTCTTGGTAGGATTCATATCAGGACCTGAAATCAAGAATCAAGAATCACTGAGCATTTTTCCTCCCCCCAACAGTGGGGGTGGGGGTGGGGGTGGGGGTAGGTTCTTGTTCAAAGAATAGAGGGGGTTGTGGGTTAACTGTATGGGGGGAATGTGTGATGTGTTGAAAAGCTGCTCTTTAGAAAAGAGGAAAGAACCTAAATGGTACACACCAACTGCTGATCCTTTTTTTGTTTTGTTGTTGGCCATTGAAGCAGGAGCTCATGTAGCAGACGTCTCAATAGGCAGACCCGAGTTCATAACCGACCGACAGTCAACAGACAACAAAGTGCAGCGCCTTCTTGGCTTGACAGCAGCACAACACCAACAGCGGTTTAATAGTCTTCATCCCCTCCCCGTTCCCCGCCATCACATTTTCCACAATCCTAACACAGAAAAAAAAAGCTTCGTATAGTTCTTTTCATAATTCATTCATTCTTCGCAAGAACTAACCCACATGTTGATCACAAGGCCTTTTGCGATGCTAATTTTCCCAAGTGAAGTGGGAAAGATACTGTGGGAATTTCCCTTTTTTTCCCTCGGGGGAGCTATGCAAGATTTTTCCCAAGACGTTCCCCTTATGATTTCCCACTGGAAAATATTATGATAAATTATGATATTCTGATAAATTTATATAAAATCCTTATAAATAATATAATTTTAATATTTGAAGAAACTAGTAGTTTGTAAATGTCTGTATCGTTCGTTCAAGTCTCCAGCACACATTTATAAAAATTCAGTGAAAAATAATATTATATAGAGTATCTGTAATGATGTAGTGATTTGTTATGCTCTTATGGATGTTCAGATACAGTGTGTGGGAATATTTTTTTAAGACCAAAAAGTGTTTTTCTGTGGAAACTGCAGCAAAAAAGAACACGAAATGATAAGTGTTTATTCCTTTGGTCCTTGAACGAGAAGAAATGTCCCTCATAGTTGTGAAATTACTTAATTTAAATAAAATAAAATGGTATTAAATAATGGCAATCAAAAATGAACATGAATAATAATTGCGGATTAAATTTGTCGCAAAGAAAACTGGGTATTTCACACATACACACACACAAAAGGAGAAGGAAAATATACTTAAAACTGACTGATTGCTGCAAATTAGCTTTTCCATTGTGGAAGAACTTAATAGTGACTGACATTTCGGGGAGGAGTTTTTCTGAGAAAAATTTCTTGTTAAGAAGTAGCCAAGTCTCTTTATATGAGCAGATAAAGTTGAGACTCGTTGAAAAAGCGCGGTTAGCAATGTAGAGATATTAGCCATGAAAGTGACAGTTTGGCGGTCAAAATCCTGTTCATTATTTACTTTTGGGGACCCGTCATAGGCCTACATAGCTCCCATACAATTGTTGTGCGTAGGCCTAACCTTCGAAAAAGGGACTCGGGGATTAGCAGCTCTATTTTCAGCTCATTTCTAGTACCGACCCTTTGGAATTTTCCACTGCCGCGCACTACATGCTGTCTACCTTTGTGTATTATGTGTTTTTACCCCCCCAGTAAATACCCTGGTAAATACCATATTAAATGACAGTGTGCTGGGAAGATGCTATCAATGTTAACATCTTCCATATCTATACCCATCTAGACTTTTTAGAAACATTAATTGTTAATAATAATAACTATATTAATGATTATTAGCAGTGTTTCCACTTTTGCAGGGAAGTTCCCCGAAAAAGGGGGGAAATGGAGTCTGAAAAGGGAAGATGAAGAGAAGAGAGTAAAGAGGAAATCTAGACCCTGTACATTCTTGCACGGAGGGGGGGGGAAAGGGGAAAGATAAGGGAAGAGGGGAAAAATGGAAGATTGAAAAGTGGCAACACTGATTATTAGTTAATACAGTAGTGTAAATGTTTTGTATAGAAAGGGTTCGTAGGTTGGTTGCGCTCTTTCAATGAAGAGGCCAACTAAGTAAAGGCTTTCTGATTCAGTGCTTCCACTTAGCAGGGAAATTCCCTCAAAAAGGGAAAACTGGGTCTCAAAAAGGAAAAATAACATAGGATGTATAGCTTGATATCTTAGATAGAGGGGAAAAGGCTACAGGAGCAATATAGATGGTCGAAGTGATATCTATCAGGAAGGGGAAAAAAGGGAAAACCGTGCCCTCTACTAGGGAAAACGGAAAACTGAAAATGGAGGCACTGTTCTGATTCTTTCAAGAGAAATAGGGCCTATTCCAATTGCGTGCTTCTCTATAGCGGACACCTGTATTAAATCATCTCGAAAGAATTATGAAAGTTTCTTGGTGTCGAAATGTTTTCACGAATTTTTTCACGATTTTTAGAGATATTTTTAAGGGAAATTTTGCCGTGAAAGTATTTTATTACGGCTGTCCGCAGTAGAAGGGTCTGGTACTGGAGTCTGGGATAGAAGAACTGTCAACTCTGTTATCAGCTTGTTATCACGTGTTATCGTCTGTTATCATCTGTTTGTTGGCAGGTCATAATGAAGCTTTTTCTTCGTTCCTCAACTCTGAACAAGAGTACACACTGGGGATTTAGTCGGTTAAAAGATGCGGAAAAAAGACGGGCCCAAAAGATGCTTAAGAGGTTCGTATATTCTATAGATATCAGTTCTGCATACTTGCTCTTTAGACCCAACCTTTTGACCGGATTAATCCAAGCGTCACTCCCCCCGCGGTTTAACTAGGCGGCAAATTATGCGTCTATCTACCTTTCATAGACTCGTATAGCCTTACCTGTTATCACTGTTATTGAGAGTACAAGTTAATAATAAATGATAACGGTCTGATAGCTCAAGTTTAATATATGAAGAATTGTCAATCTCTACACTTTAGTATTATCGTTATTACCAAAATTCATGGGGTGTTGTTGTGAATGACGATTTGTCAAAAAATGGCGGCTTTTGTCCACGGTTCGGGCTATAGTGTTCGACAATAGAGTTTCCCCCATAGTAGTTGATAGTGGATTGGTAGTGAAAAAAGCCCTTGTGGATGTCACTTGGTGCCAATTATTCGTTATGGAGGAAATTTTTTCGAGTGGATGTGTTTATTTTGTGGTCTGCGTGCGCGTCTCTCAGGGGCAAAATGGCCGCGAAAAAGGGAGCGTTCCGAACCAAAAAGAACGTCCGATTTTTTCAATATAATTTTACAATTTTAAAACTACAACAATTAAAATTGTGATTTTTAAAAAATATTTTTCACATTTATTATCATATATAATTTTATTATCAGGTAATTATTATTTTTGAATTTGATATTTAGTAACCGGTTACTTTGAAGTGAGTAATCGTATTCGTCTGCAACAGTAATGGCGTCGCTTGTTTCAACAGGGCGCCACGCGGCCCCAGCTGCTGATTTGGTTATTTACATTAGAAACCAGTATTAACGACTCAAAAGCTGGGTGATTGACAACTGTGATAGCTTGATTGTGTTCCCAGTGCTACTACAAATATCATATCGACACCAAGAATCAGATAATAACCGAAAAAAAAGATGGCGTTTTGAGCTTATTCCAAAATGGCTACTGAATAACAGCCCCCCTTACTACGGACGGCTGTTTGAATTACGTTTATAGGAGAATTTCAGTTGAAAATATTTTGAAAAATCTCAGAAAAATTCGAGAAACATTTTTTTACAAGTTAAATCTTAAAATTCTTTCAAATTAATTTTTAAAGAGTGTCCGCTATAGAGAGGCGCGCGTTTGGAATACACTAAAAGAACCAGCCCCGTTACTACGGACGGCCGTATAAAATACTATTATAGCAAAATTTCACTTGAAAATTTTTCTAAAATTCTAAAAAAAATCATGAATAATTACCGTACAAGTTACTTTGTCAAAATTCTTTCCCGTTAATTCTACAAGTGTGTCCGCTATAGAGAGGCGCGCTTTTGAAAATAGGCCCTATACAAGTACAAGATTCACTTAAGAATTTTAACATAATAAAAATAATAATAATACTTAAATTTTTGCAAGGGCTATACAAATTGTGAATAATAATTAAATTAAAAATAATAATAGTATGGTAAATCTTAGCACGGAGTTATACAAATTGTGAATAATTAAACTAAAAATAATAATAATACGTTAATTTTTGCAAGAGTTTTACAAATTGTGAGTAATAATTAAATTAAAAATAATAATAGTATGGTAAATCTTAGCACGGGGTTATACAAATTGTGAATAATTAAATTAAAAATAATAATAGTATTATGGTAAATCTTAGCACGGGGTTACACAAATTGTGAAAAATTGAATTAAAAATAATAATAGTATGATAATTGTGAATAATAATTAAATTAAAAATAATAATAGTACTATGGTAAATCTTAGCACGGGGCTATACAAATTGTGGATAATAATTAAATCAAAAATAATAATAGTACTATGGTAAATCTTAGCACGGGGCTATATACAAATTGTGAATAATAAATATAATAATAAAGGTAGGTAAGAATCATGGGAGCGTATAACAGGTGCTTAACCTGGGCACATGGCTCGGGCTGCGGAAGCCGGACTTTAACCTCGGTGGCCCCCTGTTCGCTCTTCTGACTTGCGGCTTCCCTCCATTTGGATTCACTTCCGCGGAACGGCGTCTGCGCGCAGATTTCTATATCACGGAAGGAAGTAGAAACTTTTTGCTCCCCTTTCTAATAATAAATGACCTTTTTTATTTTATTTTTTAAATAAAATTATAACAAACAGGAGATGAGAGGGGGGAAAAAGGCCAAAGGGGATGAGCGCAGGTTAAACTATACCGGCACTGCACGGTCATCTAGAGCACAGACCCCCCCCGATTTATGGACATTTCCGCTTTTGACACGAGCCCTTCCTACCCCCTCTACTCTTCATCCACTCGGAAGTAAGGGAACACTTAGTAACGCGTGATAACAGGTTGGTATAACAAGGTAACATGATGATAATAATCCGCTATATATATATATATGCATGTAATTTATAATTTTTTTTTTAAGTTTAATCTTTCTGATTTCTGGTATCTCTTATATCGTTTTTTATATTTAATAATTATATTTTTAATAATATTCTAGGAATTTTTTTAGTACATACTCATTAATTATACCAAAACTTATTATTAAAGTTAATTTTTATATTCAGAATAAAATCTGTATATGCCAGTTTACAGGTTGATGAATTTTTTTTTTTGCGTTTAATCGTATTGTTACGGCTAAAGTATAAGTTTCGTTAATTGGAATGAATTAATTAGAATAAATCTGTATACTCGTTTACGTGTTGATATGTCCCAGGTTTTGATTTGGCCTTACCTTTTAGCCCCGGCACTTTGTGTCGTGGTCTGGTTGATGTCGTTTGTTGTGTGTGTGGTGCGTATTGACCATCTGACGCCGGAAATCAAAAGGTTAAACTTCCGGTCAGTTGGTGTTCTTCGTTGTGTATGGTTTGATTTTCATAAAGCACTGCTGCTGCCACTGCTAACTGCTGCTTCCTCTTCCATTTACCCTCCCCGCACACGCTCCAATCTATGCGATAAAACTTATTTACTGTAAATGAAGAAGAAGAAGTACCGTAGTCAGTAGTATATTAAGATTCTTGGTTGAGAATCTGAAGAATCATAGTTCTTAATATTATTCTAATAGTTACTTACGAGTTCAATGATATTATTTATTATTATATTGTATATAATTAGTAACTATACGAAACCGTATAACTAAGAATCTTGCGACTCGTGGTTCGAATGGCCTTCTGAATGGTGCATGATTACCATGGATTCAGCTAGATGATAGTGTGAAATTGGCCCACTTTAACACGGTTCATACGCTTTCCAGCAGAAAATTAAGGATAGTTTCAGGACCCTGGAAATATCCTGAAAAGGACATTTTCAGGATGTCTATCAAGACTCTGAGTGCAGTGAAATCGGCCCACTTCCAGTGTGTTCAGGACCCTGAAATTGGAATGCCTGAATAATACATGTTCAGGGTACTTAACAGCGTCCTGAGAAAACGCTTTTCAGGATACTTAATGGTGCTCTCAATAACCAAGATTCACAATTTTCAACACAATATTTTTACTCATCCACGATCAGACGTGGTTCAGGATATTCAGGATATGTTACAGATATCGTTCAGGATGTAGCCGGCATCCTTAATTTTCCGGTGGGTTGAGGTTTTAAAGAACCAACTCATGCAGTATTCAGCCCACTATTCAGAGGGTTCGACTTCAGTAACTAAAGTAAGTTCAGCTACTGTTCAGCTAGTGATTCAGAGGGAAGCTATTTTTTCTGCTATACCTAACCACTCAGTACTCAACCGAATGACTTTTCTATCGGGATAACATACAGAACCATGACAATTATGATTAAGATTCTTAAGAATCGTCACGGCTAAGAATCTCGGGATTCATAAGAATCACAGTGTAAGGAACCTTGACTATACAAAAATCTTAGGAATCTTGCTTCAGAATTTCGGGATTCATAAGAATCACAGTGTAAGGAATCATGGGAAAGAATAGGAAGAATCATGTGATTCAAAATGTTCAGAACCACGTATAGTCAACAATCTTAGGAATCATACAATTAAGAATCTAATGAATCTTGCACAAAAAATACAAGAAAATCATAGATTTATATATACCCTATGAGGGTATAACTTTTTTACTGCTTGATTTATCCCTGTTTGGCCGTTTATACTGGAATATATCATTATTATTATTATTTTATGATATTGGCACTTTCATTATCATTTTTGGTAGAGCGAATTACCCATAGTAGTAACTATAGTACGAAAAATAGTAGTGATAGTAGTAGTAGTAGCAGTAGCAGTAGTAGTAATAGTAATCGGAATCGCAGTAGTAGTAGTAGTAGTTAGTTATTATAAAGCACTACCATTACTAGTACCCACCACTATTACTCTAAACTACTTAGTAGTGCTATAGTAGTAACATATTAGTATTATCAGTACTAATTGCATAATTAGTAAGTACTAATAATCTAGTAGTAGTAGTAGTAGTACTTAGTTCTTATAAAGCACTGCCATTACTAATACACACCACTATTACTCTGAACTACTTGGTAGTGCTACAGTAGTAACATTTTATTATTATCGGTACTAATAGCTATCTTAGTAGTAGTAATAGTGGTAGTAGCAGTAGTAGTAGTAGTAGTAGTAGTAGTAGTAGTAGTAGTAGTAGTAGTAGTAGTAGTAACGCTATTACTACTGTTACTGTTACTGCATTGATTTCTTCCCTTCCAATATTTTGCTAATTTTGCGATTTTTTAAAACTATTTTCTACATTATAGCAATGGGGGGGCGTGTCTTTAGTCGATCCCCATTGTTTGGGAAGTCTTTTGGGAAAGCCTTGGGAATTGGCTGGGAAATTCGCCTTTTTGGCGCTGAAAGCTGCTTATTGAGTCGAAAAGCAACCAATAAGAGACTGAGGATTTCCACCTTTTTTATTTATTTTTCCTGTGTCTGTTTCTTTGGCTGTGAAATCCCCCAACTATTCCCAAAGCTTCCCACACTCTCTCTCTTCCCCCCAAACCAAAAGCTCAATAGAGCATATTCCAAACGCTCACCTCTCTATAGCGGACACCTTTATCAAATCAACCGCCAAGAATTTTGCAAATTTTTTTGCACCAAAATGTTTGCCGAATTTTTCTATGATTTTTAAGTACATTTTCAATAAAATTGTCCCATAGAAATATTTTATACAGCTGTCCGTAGTAGAGAGGCTAGTCTTTAGTATAAGCCTTAATCCAAAAAGGCTAACCTCTCTAAAGCGGACACCTTTATCAAATCACCCGCTAGGAATTTTTTAACTTTCTTGGCACCAAAATGTTTCTGGAATTTTTTTCGTGATTTTTGGGTGTATTTTCAATCGAGATTACCCGCTAAAAATATTTTATATGGCTGTCCGTAGTAGGGAGGCTGGTCTTCAGTGGCCATTTTGGAATAAAGCCCTATACAAAAAGCCTTTTGTATGAGAATCCCATTGGGGGGGCCTTCTAATGTTAAGTCTCAAGTCTCTTATGGAATCTGAGTACTGCGTTATTAGAACCTCAAGCAAACGGTTACTAACGGTACGACTAACCAGTTACTGAAGAAGTAATCAAGTCCTGGAATTTTTGAGTAAATATTATAAATGATCTTTTATATTATATAAATTAATTATGTTATGTTTATTTTATATATACTATATATTATTCATAATAAATTAGATTTTTTTAATAGAATATTTCGCTGCCGTGCATTCCAGTCTCCACAGCCCGAAAAGTGGCAATCCTTTTTCTCGCTCGTATAGAACTCTTTTACGTAATTTTTTTGCTTGTACACTATACATAATGTAATAGGGGAATCGACAAAGAATTCTATGGGTTGAAATCAAATGGGCGGGACTGGGAGGAGTCCGATACTGAAGGCGTGGAAAGGTACGAAGCCATCACCATTGAGTTTCAACGGATTTCACAAAAGACCAGTTCAATGGAAACGCTTCTACATGTACATACCCCAACCGTCCGTTCCCTACATACGCCATTTTTTGACAAATTTACGATAAAATCTGAATTTTCAGAATATTTTAAGTTAACTAAGTTAATCAGGAATTCATTAGATAAGATTTTTCGTTTATGTATGCATTTATAAAGTCTATAAAGAAGCTTGTAGCGATGATGTTAATGGAGTTGGGTTTACAAGTTTGATGATTTTTTCCAAAGAAACTACTAGTCCTAATGAAATGATTTTTGGCTAGTAGATAATATAATATTTGAGTTATAAGCATTAATTTTTTCAGATTTTTTAAGTGAAGATTTTCTGAGTTATTCGTTATATACTTAAAAGCGGCGGCAAAATTTCGAATTAGGCCTATATATACAGAAGGGAAAATAAATTCACAATCGTTAATTCTTCCATTTAATTGTTATAATTTTTAATTAATGTGAATTATAACAAGTTTCCTATATTGTAATTAAGAAATTGTTCTTTGCTTTTTTGGAAATGGAAATTTGCACTATGTTTACGCTTGTTCATACTATTCCGGTATAGCTATAGAAGAAAAGCCTCTCTCTTCACTATGTGCTTTATTCCCGATTGGCGATTTATACTGGAATAAGAAGTCTTACAGCGTGCAATAGGTGGTTGGGTCATTTGCAAGCGAGTTGAATTTGGGAAGAATTGGCCTTATAAAGCGTACTGCAGAAGATTTACCGCGTCTATTAAGTTTAATACTTTTCATATATTATGCGTGTTCCATTAAGGTAGATGTTTAGCTGTAATTAACATACACAGTGAAAGTTAATTCAGTTGTATAATACGAACTTTGTAGAATTTTTGCAGCTGAAACTTCGCTATATCTGTAGGCCTGTAAACTTAAATCACTGAACTTGGTAAGTCGACTATGTTTAACACTCTGTTACTTAGTAGTTTATCGTTCTACAAAGCCGTAAATTTAGTATAAGATGAAGTAGCCTTCGTAGTATATCAGTAATTTTTTTCAGATTTTACCAGCGAAAACTTCGTTATTTTGTAAGCTGTCAAACTTACGGGACTTAGTAAGTCGCTTATAGCGTTCAACCCTTGATTGCTTAGTAACTTATCATTCTATGAAGCTGTAAATTTGCTACAAGATAAAGTATTCTTTGTAGTGTATTGCAGCATTTTTTAAAAATTTTTGTGTGGGAACTTTGTTACTTGCAAGCTGTCAAACTTACCAAGTCGCTTTCATTTAACTCGGCATTGCTTAGTAACTTATCATTCTACAAAGCTGCAAACTTACTACAAGGTAAAGCAGTCTTTTTAGTACATTACAGAATTTTTTCAGAATTTTTGTACGGAAACTTTGTTATTTGCAAGCTGTCAAACTTACCAAGTCGCTTTCATTTAACTCGGCATTGCTTAGTAACTTATCATTCTACAAAGCTGCAAACTTACTACAAGGTAAAACAGCCTTTGTAGTACATTACAGAATTCTTTCAGAATTTTTGTATGGAAACTTTGTTACTTGCAAGCTGTCAAACTTACCAAGTCGCTTTCATTTAACTCGGCATTGCTTAGTAACTTATCATTCTACAAAGCTGCAAACTTACTACAAGGTAAAGCAGACTTTGTAGTACATTACAGATTTTTTCAGAATTTTTGTGTGGAAACTTTGTTATTTGTAAGCGGGCAAAGTTGTCGGGGTGCGGGGCCTAAGGATCAGGGCTGCGACAGACAAGAAGAGGGCGGTAAAGGTCATCCGGGGAAGGGGACGGGCAAAAGGGAACTGGGGGAAGGGCAAGAGGGTCGAGTGAACATCAGTGACTTGACAATCGGAGGCATCAGTTGCTGGTCTCCGAGCGGTCAGAACAAGTCAAAAAGTTTCAGCAGCTGAATGAAGTGCGAATCAGGTTCGGTAGCCGTGCACCCGTACATGGATCTGAGAATGAGCAAACCCAGTACAGCACCTTCAAGTAAGACTACCTCCAATTTGACTAAAACTATGTTGAATGTTCAGTATTATCTAAAATAGTAGTTGTAGCTGGATAGTAATAGTAGCATACCTATACAGCTAACTAAAACTATCGAATGAAAAATAGTTTCTATACAACAATTGCATAGTTTATAGTTTGATAGTAATAGTGATAGTTCTAACTGAAGAGGTTTTAGTTGGATGTATTATTATAGTAGTTTAAGAAGTATTATTAGAAGAGATAGTAGGACAGATAGTGAGATTAGTATTGAAAAATACTAGTAATAAAGTAGTAATAGGAAATAGTATGGTATCATAGAGAGCAATAGCAGTTAACTGACTAGTCAATTAGTTAGAATGACAGTAGTAGCAGTAGTAGTTGTAGTAATTTTAGTAATAGTAACAGTAGTAGTAGCAGCAACAGTAGAAGTAGCAGCAGTAGAAGCAGTAGTGGTAGTAGTAGCATTGAAGTACAGAACGTGTTAATAGTTTTAATCGTAACTGTAATACAATTAACACAATAGTTGAAAAAAGTCGTCAAAGTAAATAGCTGTAGTGAAAGTAATAAACTATTAAAAGTAGTAAACTAGTAATTACTAGAGTAACTAAAATAGTTTCATAATTCTTAAGCATTATTCTTAGTAGATAGTAAATTCTGTACTATACTTTTAACTTGTCACTAATCTATTAGCGTTATTATTAATAATAATATTATTATTATTATTATTATTATTATTATCGAAAATAATTTTAATCGTATTTTTATTGATATAAAAGGCAGGATCTTGTACGATATCCCGTGCCGTGTTTGCCAGGATCATTCCTCGGGCAAACACTACGGGATCTTCGCTTGCGACGGATGCGCCGGATTCTTCAAGGTACTTTATAATAAGCAAACACATTTTATGAAGATATAAACATTATTTAAATATTTAATAAGTAAAGAATAGATTGCCCAGTAAAAAAATTAAGTAGTTCAGGTAAGCAGTTTTTGCGCTGTTTACTAGTGTTGACCCTGCTGACTCGGGTGCTTACCACCGCTTACTCGAAGTGAGAAGTTTGGATCTGCCTACCACGGCTTATCCAGAGTAAGTCTTTGGTAGGTGCTTACAACTACTTAATCGGAGTAAGACGTTTTACACTACTGGAATCGGTAAATTTTAAGTCCCGTAAGACCGTCTTACAGTTACGTCTTACAGCCTATTCTGACAATGTTAAAGTAAGTACTTGTAAGTTTTTACGTACGACTGCTTACCAACTGATTAATTTTTTACTGGGTATAATAAACACAATAAACCTACAAATTAATTTAACAAAGTGTAAATTGAATGAATATGATATATCTTTCGTAATTACTATTATACCAACCGATTATCTAATGATCGATTCGTTACAGATCGATTAAATAATGGGTAAAACGACTTAACCCGACTGAAAATTCTCATAGAGTATGTAGAATTTGGAACAGAGACTCAGTGAGATCTCACAACTTTTTAGAGTTTCTCACTGAGATCTAACTGAGTCTCTGTTCCAAATTCTACATACTCTATGAGAATTTTCAGTCGGGAAATTTTCATTTCTACAATTAATAACGGTTATAATGCAATCGACTATCCTTAAAGCTATCGATTATTGATCGATTATCGATTGATTCTCATTGCTAACTACCTATCGATTGATTGAAAATCAATAGCAGCTATTATACTATTCGATTACTATTAAACCTATATCGATAGATGAGTGTGATTAACGGTAGATTGATAACTGACTGATTGATTGATTGATTAGCGATCGATCCGTCGCAATCGGCAATACGTCTGCAAGGCCAAGAACGAACACTCGTGCGTGGTGGACAAGACGCATCGGAACCAGTGCAGAGCCTGCAGATTACGCAAGTGCGTCGAAGCCGGAATGAACAAAGATGGTAAGCAAAATCTACTAACGAATTCTTATTATTCTTAAGATTCTTGCTTGTGAGTCTGGGAATCTTGAACCTTACACTTAACCTGAAACTAGAGATTCTTAAGATTCGTGGTCGTGAATCTAGAGAATCTTGAACCTTACACTTAACCTGAAACTAGAGATTCTTAAGATTCTTGCTTGTGAGTCTTGGGAATCTTGAATCTTACACTTAACCTGAAACTACAGATTCTTAAGATTCTTGCTTGTGAGTCTTGGGAATCTTGAACCTTTCACTTAACCTGAAACTAGAGATTCTTAAGATTCTTGGTCGTGAATCTAGAGAATCTTAGATTACTGCGGTATTTTTGATTCTTTATAAATGCTACGCTAATATAATAATAAGATAACTATGCTAAGATTCTTAGTCGATATTCTCTAGATTCTTGCCTGTGAATCTCTAGAATCTTCTTAAGAGATTCTCTACTTTTCCTATTTTAAGATTTTAGTTCAAGTTTTTTAAGATTCTTACTTATGATTCTCAAGATTCTTTCCAATGCATTCTAATACCCGTAAGATTCTTCCAAGATTCTTTATGAATCTTAAGATTCTTTGTTTATGATTCTTGAGATTCTTGGCTGTGAAGCTCTAGAATCCTCGTAAAAACTCGTTATAATTTTTCAGTTCTAAGATTTTTGTTCAAGATGCTGAAGATTCTTACTTATGATTCTCAAGATTCTTTCCAATACTTCCAAATACCCGTAAGATTCTTTCAAGATTCTTTTAAGCTTCTTTATGAATCTCTAAGATTCTTTGTCCGTTCCAGCCGTCCAGCATGAACGAGGTCCTCGCAATTCCACGTTACGTCGCCAAATGTCGCTTTTCTACAGCAGCAAAGAAGCTTCCGACTCGAGCACACCTTCCCCGACGGCAACTCCGCTGACTCCGCTGACTCCGCTGACTCCACTGACTCCCCTGACCCCGCCGGGTCTCGGTCATCCGACCCTCTCGCTGCCCGCGCCTAAGTTCTCACCCGCAGTGACTTCAACGCCCGGACTAAGGTATTGTACAGGCATATACTACTACTACTACTACTACTACTACTAGTACTACTACTACTAGTAATACTACTACTACTACTACTACTACTACTGCTACTACTACTAGTATTACTATTACTATACTACTGCTACTACCAGTATTACTACTACTACTACTACTACTGCTACTACTACTACTACTACTACTAATACTACTGCTGCTACTACTAGTATTCCTATTACTATACTACTGCTGCTACTACTACTACTACTACTACTAGTACTACTACTACTACTACTACTACTACTAGTAATACTACTACTACTACTACTACTACTACTGCTACTACTACTAGTATTACTATTACTATACTACTGCTACTACCAGTATTACTACTACTACTACTACTACTACTACTACTACTGCTACTACTACTACTACTACTACTGCTACTACTACTAGTATTACTATTACTATACTACTGCTACTACCAGTATTACTACTACTACTACTACTACTACTACTACTACTGCTACTACTACTGCTACTACTACTGGTATTCCTATTACTATACTACTGCTTCTGCACTTTTACTGCTACTTCTGCTGTTGCTACTACTAGTAGTAATGGTACCTCTATTGCTACTACTACTATTCCTTCTACTACTACTATTACAACTGCTACGACTACCACTGCTACTCCTACTCCTAATACTACTATTACTACTACTACTACTACTGCTACTACTACTAATACTACTTTTAGTACGATTAATAATAATGATGATGATTTTCTAGTGTTGTAACGCCGACGGTAACTGAAATGAACCAGCAGTTGATCAACGAACGCCTCAGCTTGATCGCAGCTGTTCGTCCCAACATTCTGTGCATTCCACAACCTCAGGTACAACTACCACAAACTATCAACTATCAACTACTACTAACACACTACTACTACTATTACACTACTACTAACACTAATACTACTAATACTACTACTAACACTAGTTTAAAGTACGTAACTATTTCATACTTTACATCCTTAATTTAATTATATAAATTGTAAATGTTTAACTGCTAAATCAATACATTTATTATAATTTTAGATAATTATTGTAAAAAATAACTCAGTCTAAAAAACTTAATTACTGTAACTTACATTGAATTATCACTACTAATGGTAACTAATGCAGTTTTAGTTGCGAGCTTCAGATATTAATATTTGAATTATTTTACATATTTTAAAAATAATTTCTACTTATTTACTTTTCGCAGTATCCCCGTGAACTGTTCAATCCTTTCCCCGTGGCTTGGAGTATGGCACCGGAGACTATTTGCGAATCTGCGGCTCGTCTGCTCTTCATGAACGTCCGCTGGGCTAAAAGTGTTCCAGCATTCACCACCTTACCCCACAGAGACCAGGTATTAATAATAAAATTTATATTATTAATTAATATTATAGTGTATTATGTATTAATTATTATTATTATTATTATTATTATTATTATTATTATTATTATTATGTATTAATTATATTGTATTAATTAATAAGATTTATGAAATGGTAAAAAAAAATAGTCATAATATATTATATTGCCTACCACTGTGAGCTGAAGCTTTGATTTTAATCAGTAATTTTAATCATATAATGGTAAATTAATTGTAGCTGCCCAGCGGAAAATTAAGGATGTCGGCTACATCCTGAACGATATCCGTAACATATCCTGAATAACCTGTACCACGTCCTTGAACGATATCCGTAACATATCCTAAATATCCTGAACCGCGTCCTATCGTGGATGAGTTAAAAAAAAATGCGTTGAGAATTGTGAATCTTGATTATTAAGGGCACCATCAAGTATCCTGAAAAGCGTTTTTTTCAGGACGCTGTTAGGTACCCTGAACGTGTATTATTCAGGCATTCCAACGTCAGGGTCCTGAACACCCTGGAAGTGGGCCAGTTTCACTGCACTCAGAATCCTGATTGGCATCCTGAAAATGTCCTTTTCAGGATATTTTCAGGATCCTGAAACTATCCTTAATTTTCTGCTAGGTGTACCAGTGTTTCCACTTTCAGTTTCCCCTTTCTCCTTCTTCCCTTATTTTCCCCCTTCTCCCCTCCATACTCGAGTGCAGGACTGTACTTCCAGATTTCCCCTTCTCCCTCTCCCCTTATTTTTCCCTTTTCAGACCCCAGTTTCCCCTTTTTCAGGAAACTTCCCTGGAAAGTTGAAACACTAAGCTGTATTATTGTCGTGAATTAGATTAATATTCTTACTCAATTCCTATTCATTAGTGTTTGCTTAATTCTGTAATCAAATTAAAATTAATTTATTCTATTTCAGTTTTATTTTGAAAAATTTAGATTGAATTTAATAATAATGATTTTCCTAAATCTCAACAGGTGGCGTTGCTAGAGGAGAGTTGGCGGGAACTGTTCGTTCTGGGCGCTGCTCAGTTCATGTTACCCATAGACCCGACCACGTTGATGGGGGCTTTAGGTTTAAGCGGATCTGGAAATCCACCTTTCAGCGGATTGAACGGAATTTCATCCGCTGGATTGTCTGCTGTTAGTTCCGAAAGACATCTGAGTCTTTTGAGCGAAATCAAAGCGTTCCAAGAAACAGTATCAAAGTTCAAGCAGATGAATGTGGATCCCACTGAATACGCCTGCCTTAGAGCTGTTATACTATTCAAAACAAGTAAGAAGATTATATTACTTTAAATAATTATAATTTAACAATAATTCTTATCAAGTTTTTTACGTCTTATGATATATGACTGATTGTAAACAAAAGGAAGGCGTTCTATTTTGTTTCGAACATAGGGGTGAATGTAAACAAAGTAAGGCGTTCTTTCCAAAATCGAACGCGTTCTATTTACAATGGAGTGCGTTCTTTTTTATTTCCAACGCGTTCTTTTTAAAATCCAGTGTAGATTTGAATGTAAACAAAGACGTTCTGTCCAAAATCGAACGCGTTCTATTTACAATAGAATGCGTTCTTTTTTATTTCGAACGCGTTCTTTTTAAAATCGAACGTAGATTTGAATGTAAACAAAGATGTTCTTCTCAAAATCGAACGCGTTCTATTTACAACGGAGTGCGTTCTCTTCCAGTACATGTTCGTTTTAATTTTTAATTCCGAACGCGTTCTTTTTAAAATCGGACATAGAAAGTCTGAATGTAAATAAAAATGTTCTTTTCAGAATCGAACGCGTTCGATTTTATTTCGAACGTAGAGTTCAATGTAAACAAAGTAAGGCGTTTTTTAAAAATCGAACGCGTTCTATTTCATTTCGAACGTCGATTTGAATGTAAACAAAGTAAGGCGTTCTTTTCAGAATGGAACGCGTTCGATTTTATTTCGAACGTCGAGTCCAATGTAAACAAAGTAAGGCGTTCTTTTCAGAATGGAACGCGTTCTAATTTATTTCGAACGCGTTCTATTTAATTTCGAACGTAGAGTTCAATGTAAACAAAGATGTTCTTTTCCAAATCGAACGCGTTCCATTTTGTTTCGAACTTATTTCATTTCAACTGTTCCGATAAGAAAATACTTTAAGATAATAAATAAACTTATTTACGTTAGTATAATAAGATTTGAAATGAAAATTACTTTCATGATTTTTTTATTTGTCATTTTTAGCAGCAGGACTACGTGAAATGCCTCCGTGTCACTCGCTGCAGGACCAGGCGCAGCTGACGCTGAATCTCTACGTCGCGTCCGCGTATCCTACGCAACCCTTACGTTTCGGACGCCTTCTGCTTCTGCTACCCGCACTACGTGCAGTCGCAGCTTCAACTATCGAGGAATTATTCTTCAGGAAAACTATCGGAAACATCCCCATTGAACGTATCATCAGCGATATGTACAAATCGGGTGACCTTTGACCTCGTGCACTTGTAAACCTATATAACCTTTGACCTGGTGAACTTTCAATTCTATGACCTTTCGCTTTGTAAATCTTGACCTTACATGAACTTTGACCTTGTTTTTTCTCGTTTTCTTTATTACTTGAACTTGAACTGTATACTATGGAAAATTTATTTGATATGAATGAATTTATCTGGCTTCTGATTGGTCTGTTGACTGTCACGTGACATTGTATTAAAGCTTTCTTCAAACGTAATATAGTTTATTCATATAAATTATTTAAATTCAGTTATTAATATTTTCTATAAAATATTTTGCGCATCATATATTTTTAAAATTTGAATTTTTAACTGGTTTCGATTCATCCCAGCGGAAAATTAAGGATATCGGCTACATCCTGAACGATATCCGTAACATATCCTGAATATCCTGAACCACGTCCGATCGTGGATTAGTAAAAAATTATTGTGTTCAGAATTGTTAATCTTGATTATTGAGAGCATCATTAAGTATCCTGAAAAGCGTTTTTTTTTTCAGGGCGCTGTTAAGTACCCTGAACATGTGTTATTCAGGCATCCCAATGTCAGGGTCCTGAATAGGTGAATACCCTGGAAGTGGGCCAATTTCACTGCACTCAGGGTCTTGATTGGCATCCTGAAAATGTCCTTTTCAGGATATTTTCAGGGTCCTGAAACTGTCCTTAATTTTCTGCTGGGATGCAAGAGTTTTCAATTTATTTTGGCTTTTTGGCGACAAGGTCTCAACAAGTTTGACATTCCCTCTTGACTACCTGTTGACAGGATCAATTAAAAATGTCGTTTTCTTCTTGATTTCCTTTGGGCAAATCCTTGGAGAAAAACTTGTCACACATCTATAAGCTATTCAATAAGTTTACCTTATCTCTCAAATCAAAAGTAGCAAACTTTTTAAACAAGATTTTTGCTATATCCAGGTTTTTTCCCCAAAAAATTCACATTAAACTAACTAGAGTTTGGTTATCACTATTCGGAGAACTGGGAATCCTTGTGTTCATTTTCATGGGATTAAACGAAAAGGGTTCGTCCGAGAGACCCTCAATTCCAGGAAAGCTTCAAACTGAACAGACCCAGTTTTATACATTAATTATAATATATTATATGAATAATAGGACAAGCTGCCCGACTGAAAATTCTCATAGAGTATGTAGAATTTGGAACAGAGACTCGGTGAGATCTCAGTGAGATATGAGTGATTCGATGAGAATTTTCAGTCGGGAGGTTTCCATTATTTTATGATCAAGGAAAGGTAATAGATTTTAATTGAGATCATATAGTAAAGGATTGAGATGTCAAGGAATCCTTTTTGTGTCTTAGAAAAATTTCTTGGAGAGAAGCCCCTGTCGGTTAACAGGGGAGGGAACAAGATGGCGTCCCGACAAAAGGCAATAAGAAGAATAAGCTTTTTCTATGGTGCCGGGAGCCTTTTTTCTTTTTGCTGTTGCTGAAACAAGAGACTATCGCTGGTTGCCATCGTTTCACACACCGCTAAACAAATTAATCGCTGGTCAAAGGAGGAAGCCAGGGATTTTCTCGCACCCCCGACGAAAAGCTTAATGCCATTTCCGCACTTTCTGCCTTAGACTTCCTTCAAAATGCCAAAAAGTTAATCTATTTTCTGCCCATTGTTGTATTTTTGTCCCCCCCGGTTCTATCAAATACACCGCCATTAAAAAGAAGCGAGCACTTCAAAAATCAATTAGTAAATCGATAAGTTCTCTGCAGCTCTCTTGATCTGCTCCCAAAGTTCCTTATTATAAATCTTCATTTCACTGCGCAGTTCGGAATCCAATTTTCCGAGTTCTTCATCTCGAGCCAGAATAGTCTAGAATAAATATTTAATGTTGAAATGGTGTTTGAAGTTCCCGAGGAATCTTCGTTCACGAGGAACGATAACTTACCGCTCGAACGGCCTCGATATCGGGATCGACCGACTTCACCGCAGAGTGAACGATGAAAGAAAGTTTGTCCATAACTGCACTATTGTCGATTTTAGGTTTGGATATAGCCTCTGCAAGTGGAGTTAGGATGGTTTCAGCGTTCCCCGCGTCTTCGTTCCCGAGACCGAGCATCTCGAAGATCTCGGGGAACGTTTTGTTGGTGAAGAGTGAGTCAGCAATCTGAAATCATTTTTTATAATTATTTCAAATTCAATAAAAATTACAAAAAAATTAGTTTGGATTAATTATGAAATCTGAACGAAGTATCGTTACCCGATGAAGCGATGCCGGGATCGTCCCGAGGAACTGAATCAACGACACCGCAGACGGATCTTGCAACAAAGTCACCAGGATTTCCTGGATGATATGTTCCAGATCCAAAGCCGACATTCTAGAATCGTGATCGAAATCCACGATTCCCACTGATTCTACTTTCTTTTTACAATCATTAACAAGATTTTCAACTGCTGCCTCGATTTGATGCAATGGCCATCTTGCACTTTAAACATTCAGAAATAGAATAAATTAAATTCTTTGTTGATTTTATGGGAATCTCGTTAATTTGAATAGAAAATTCGAATTTTACCGAAGCATTAGAAGTTTGGCGCCGTCTTTCAGGAGTTGCTTCCGCAGCGTTGCCAGATTGTCGTATTTGTGTTCAAATTTATTTAATTCTTTATCGACGTGATTAAAAATCCAACTAGTTAGAAAAGTAGTGATTTCAATTTTCTTAGTTTGGGATAATCTGGAAGAATCCGGGATTTCTTCCAAAGATTTGCGAATACTCGCCTTCAAAGTCTCGCGAATCCTGTCGCCATCTTTCTTCCAGTCTAATTTTATCAAATATTTATTTTTATCTTATTATAATAAATATTATATTGTTTTATTAGAAAAAAATACTTACTTTCTTCGGCTATACCAGCAAAACTTTGCTGAACCAAAGCACAGAGACAAACGAGAGCTGCAATTTTTACTGATTTCATTTCAGTGAACTGAATTGTTGTTCAGTTTTCAGACTTCAGAAACATATTGAAAGTTTCTCAGCAATTGCTCTATATTTTATAAACACAGTTTTTATCAGTGAAAAGGTGATTCAAGCAGCTAATATTCGGATGGGAGTATCGCCATATGTTTCGCAGTCTCAGAGATAACGAAAATTTTGTCGTAAAAAATTTGATATTTAATTGTGCAACCAATAATTTCTCATCACTTTAAATTAACGAATAATCAGACAATAATATTAATCTAGTAAAAAAAAATATAAAAGCCTACAATTTTACGTATTTTTGTAGTGGTTCGAGATGTCCTGAATAAACTCAAATAAAGCTGAATTTTTATAATACGTAAAAATATTCATTCATAATAATATTTGAAATGATAAATATAAATAATTGAGTTATAAATGATTTTTGAATCAGCTTCCGATGTCTCAAGGTGAACCTGTCAATATGTCTGCGTCCTTCCATTGAGAGCGTATTCAAGTATACTTCCTAAACTACTTTTTTTTTATCGCATTTTTATCATAGTCTGTTTAGTAAACATGACACACTTTGCTCGAGGTTTTCTTTTGCTTCCTCAAGAAACAGGTTTTGTGGTTCTTGAAGCCGTTCAATGGTACTCGTACTCCCCCCTCAAAAAAAGGCTACCCCTCTACTACGGACTGTTATATAAAATATTTTTTAATTCAAAGCTGGCTTGAAAATATACCTAAAAATCACAGAAAAATTCAAGAAACATTTTGGTGCAATTCAAATTTTTTTATTAACTATAGTTGATTTAATAAAGGTGTCCGCTATAGAGAGGTGGGCTTCTGGCTCATTCCCTATAAGTAGCCGAAAGGTTTCCCGTGCACGCTTCATTAACCACAGGAAACTCGTAGGCGCCACTTCCGCCTTGGTTTTCTCTTGAGCGCGCGCTTTTCAAATTGTTCAGAAATGATGCACCCGAATCTTGGTGTGTATATCCTACAATATTTCGCTCAACTTCATCGCTTCTTTACTATCTTATTTGTAGCAATGTTCGTGGCTGCCTGGTGCACTTTCCTCGTTCTCATGATAATCTCGCTGGGCAAACTCTGCTACAAACATTTCATCCAGCAAAACGCCAGCGATGCCGAATCTCCATCAACCGTCACTACTCTTCCGGAAGTGAGTGCACATCAGACAACCGCAATTTTCCTCGTACAAGAAGCTTCAGACTACAGCAGCGGGGCGAAGATCTCGCGACTCGTTCTCGATTCTCCGCCGACCTACGAGGAAGCCGTTAAAATGCATCTCTCACAACAACTACCCCTATACGAATAATCTCATTTTCATCGTGTCATTGCTTTGTAACTTAAATATTCATGTTTAATAATCTGTGATTTTTTTTCCGCCGTTTAAAAGAAAACGAAAATACAAATTTGTTCAAAAGTTTGCCGCTAGATGGCTCTAAGAGCGCCCGACAGATTTCTAAGCCAATTACACACAAAAAAAGAGAGCGCACCACGTAATTATGTGAAAAAGCAAAAGAGAAGTTTCTATTTTGTTCAATGACACGTACTCGTCTGTGACAGAAAAAACTTTAATATATTTTTCCAATAATGGAGACGGAAAGTGTGAATAATCAAAATGCTACAGCATCACTTTGTGCTAAGGACGCGTTGACAGATGAATTCGGCTGGACAGTCCAAGCCGTTTTAGCCTGGCTCGCTTTTACATGTCTAGTTTGTACGTTTATCATTACTTAGTCGAATAAATACTCATCTGAAAATCTAAAATTAACATTTTATCTTTTTCAGTGAAACGATTCTGTGAGCCGTCACACCGCAGACGTTCATGGCTCATCTGGTTCTACGACACGTCAAAACAGGGAATGGGTGCGTTAGTCATCCATTTTGCTAACCTTTTTCTTGCCAGTTTCTTCAGCGGTGACCCGTGTACATGGTATCGTGTTTTCTAAAGCCACAAAAACGTTCACTCGTTAAACTTACGAACATTCATTGTTCAGGTACATTGTCTGCTTCTTACTCGACTCGTCTGTCGGACTCTTAGTCATCTACGCGGGGATTCGTTCGACTGTCTATCTCGCGGAGAAAAAACGTTGGAAGCATCTCTACTTTGGAGAATATGGTTGGAAGCCGAACAAATCTTTTTCTTTTACTAAACTAAATATTTATTTCTTCTTAGGTTCTCCACCCTCTGCGAGAGCATGGATCGCTCAGAGCATCGCTTACATGATCATCATGGTTTTCGAAAAGATTTTAATCACAGCTTTAATTCAACTGGAGTTCTGGGACTCGGTCCGCGATTTGATATTGTCTCCTATTAAAGATCCCAAAGTCGCAACTACTGTAGTTTTGCTCATCATCCCGTTTTTCATCAATGTAAGAAATTGTTTTTTTCGTGCTGTATAATTTCACGTTTTAATTAAATTTCTGTTTTTAAAGGTACTCATGTTCTGGGTGACGGACAATTTCCTCATGAAGAAACCTAGTCTGGCCAAAAACTCGAGGAAGAAAGCCGTCCGCTACCAGAAGCTTGACAAAAGTCCGGAAATGGTTTCAGAAGAGTCAGACATTTTTCTGTCGGATAGCGAGAAAACAGCCGACGCCATTTATTTGCAAGACGACGAAGAAATTCTCAGTGTGAACCGACCGTCTCGGAGAACGTCAGGATCCATAGTTTGAAAATTTATAAATTTTAAGAATAAAAAAAAAATGACCGAAACTAAGCCAAATCTCCAAAAATAATCTTCGTTTCATTCCCCCTCTTTGTAAATATTAAACGCGATGAAGACTCGCAGAAAAACGTAAACTGAGAAAAGTGTATTTTATAATAAATGTTAAGTAGATGTGGAAGGACCAGGATCGTCTTCTGCCGCTTTGTCGTTTTTCGACTGTAGTTGGGCTTGAATGAGTTTTAACGTTTCACGCTGACGTTTTCTGGCAAGCTTGGCTTTCGTGCTGTTGGGGTCCACCTGTGGTTTTATTCTCCTACCTTGCAGCTGATGTTCAATCGCTTCTGTAATATCGACCTTTGAAGAGAAAAAAGACGATACCAATAAATGACGTTAAAAAGCGAGAAAACTGTTTACTTACGTTGACTGGGATCTGAACGTAGCGTATGTTCCGAGCCTTGACGAAAAAAGAGTCAAAGCGGTAAAATTCTCCGTCGTTTGCTTCTACTGTTGCGTCCGACATTGTGACGTTCATAAACCTATGATAAACATGCAGGGTAATAATAATAATAATAATGAATAATGGATTTTATGTACCCGTCCACTTGCTCGATTTTTCCTTTGACCGAGCTTTCGTCCCGCAGCTCGACTACAGTGACCTGACCCTCGAGAGCTTGAAGCAAACACAGAAGCGAATTGGCTGAATTGAAACGATCCCGAGCAGTACTCAAGTTCGCCATGACAGAAGGACTTAAAAATAATAATATAATAAAGAAAGAAGTAAGTTTTTTTCAGGTAAATTTCTAAATATTCAGGGATGAAGAGGTCAAGATTAGAAACAAACTGGATGAGGATTACAAGCTTTACTGTTTAATTTTATTACTTTTTTTTTTGCGTTTCGATATTTGAAGTTTTGTGGTGGAAATTTGTAAGAAAAGTACTTAATGAACTTTAAATTAATATTTAGCGATTGATTTAATGTGATTTTGTTTCGAGTTACGCGGTTTTGACTCCAACCTGTTTACATGGCGAGTTTGAAAATTTATCGACATTTCTAATTAGTGCAATTTTTGGCCGCTAGATGGCGTTGAATAACAGTATTAAATAGCAATTAGTTTGATTCACATAAAATATTATTACCAGTTTACTACTGAGTGCTGTAGTGATAATTAATTTAATACAACAAAAATCTATATTTATTATAATTCCTTAAAATAAAATTGAAATTAATTCGAAACTAAAAATAGTCAACTGATAACTTATTCATACTTTTAACTAACGAACACATTTTTCAGAAGACCTCTACGAACATTTTAATTACGAATTTTATTTTAAAAACTACTTTAGGATTATAATTAATAGTTATAAACGATGATTTAAGTTAAGCGGATGTCTGAGTGATGTTAATTTACAGCGGAAAAAATTGAAATGAATTAAATAGAGACTGAAATTACACAAGGGAAATTCAGGTAACGGCAAATGCGCGTGCAAATTGCCAAGGGATTTTCGCTATACACAATTACATGCGCAAGACAGTGCTTCCACTTTGCAGGGAAATTCCCTTAAAAAGGGAAAACTGGGTCTGAAAAAGGAAAAATTAAGGGAAAAAGAACATAGAAGTATAGCTTGATATCCTGGATGGAGGGGAAAAGGATACTTGAAGTCTACAAGGAAAAAGGGGAAAAAAGGGAAAACCGTGATCTCTTTAAGGGAAAACGGAAAACTGAGAGTGGAACAGTGCTTCAACTATTTTTTCCCTTTTTTCCCCTCCGTGATATTAAGTAAAGTTTCATTTGTAAATTCACTTTTCCCTCCATTTCCCCCTTTCCCTCTTCGCCATTTTCCCTATTTAAGGGAATTTCCCTGCAAAGTTGAAGTACTGGAGTGGAAGCACTGGCGCAAGGACTCATGCAGTGCTTCCACTCTGCAGGGAAATTCCCTCAAATAGGGAAAATGGTGAAGAGGGAAAAGGGAAAATGAAGGATAAAGTGAATTTACCAATGTAGCTTTACCCTGTAGCACGGAGGGGAAAAGGGGGAAATTGATATATTCAAGCGGAGGGAGGGGGAAAAAAAGGGAAAAAAGTGGAAGCACTGGACTCATGACTCTAAGAACGATTCTTGGTAACCATTGCTAACCATTGTTAACCATGGATAACAAGGTAGTAGTTTGTAGTTGTTGCCACTTCGCTCTTCGCCATTTTCCCTATTTGAGGGAATTTCCCTGCAAAGTTGAAGCACTGGAGTGGAAGCACTGGGCCAAGGACTCACGATTCATAGAACGATTCTTGGTAACCATTGCTAACCATTGTTAACCATGGATAACAAGGTAGTAGTTTGTTGTTATTGCCACGGCAACCGTGTGATTAAGGTGAATAGAGTTGTTAGTTGAACCAAATGAACCCGAGGCAAAAGGGAAGGAAAACTAAAAACTCTTCTGCCAAAATATTGACGAAATAACACGGTAAGTTAACTTCTCATACGAAACTCTATGATTCTGGGATTCTTAAAATGATTCTTGGATTCTTTGGAAGAATCTTGGGATTCTTAAAACGATTCTGGATTCTTGAAATGATTCTGAGATTCTTTGGAAGAATCTTGGGATTCTTAAAACGATTCTGGGATTCTTTGGAAGAATCTTGGGATTCTTAAAACGATTCTGGGATTCTTTGGAAGAATCTTGGGATTCTTAAAACCATTCTGGGACTTGTAAAATGATTCTAGGATTCTTAAAACGATTCTGGGATTCTTTGGAAGATTCTTGGGATTCTTAAAATGATTCTGAGATTCTTTGGGAGGATCTTGGGATTCTTAAAACAATTCTGGGATTCTTAAAATGATTCTGGGATTCTTTGGAAGATTCTTAGGATTCTTAATATGATTCTGGGATTCTTAAAATGATTCTAGGTTTCTTTAGAAGATTCTTGGGATTCTTAAAACGGTCCTGGGATTCTTTGGAAGGATCTTGGGATTCTTAAAACGATTCTGGGATTCTTTGAGATTTTCACGTTTCCCCCTCCTGGCTAGAATATGAAAGTAAGCTTCCAAATTACTCTCTTCCCTTTTCCCCCCTTTCCCCTTTTCCTCTCCATGCTAGGGTAAAAATTTGGCTGAACCTCACTTTCCCCTCTTCCCTTATTTCCCCCTCTTTTCCCCTCCTTGTTAGAATATAAAGCTATGGTACCAAATTTCCCTCTTCCCTTTCCCCCCTTTTTCCTCTTGTTCCCTTTTCCCCTCCATGCTAGGAAATCAAGTTGGCTGAACCTCACTTTCCCCTCTTCCCTTATTTTCCCCCTTTTACGCCTTTCTCCCTTTTCCCCTCCGTGCTAGGATATCAAGTTGGCTAAACCACACTTTCCCCTCTTCCCTTATTTTCCCCTCTTTTCCCCTATGTCCTATGAGAATTTTCTGTCGGGAACAGTCTGACATGTGTATGAAGTTGATAACAGCCAACGTTTTTACCCTGGGGGCTCAAAAATCCTCAAGCGCTTTATACGCACAATCAATGGGGTTCTGAAATTATACATTAAAATGAATTTAACGGGTGATAATGTGATAACAGTGATAACATCTCCATTTTCCCTTAAAAGAGGGCTCTTTTCCCCTTTTTTCCCCTCCTTGTTAGAATGTCACGCTGGCTAAACTTCCCTTTTTCAGACCAAATTTTCCCGTTTTTCCCCTCCTTGTTAGAATGTCAAGCTGGCTAAACTTCCCTGTTTCAGACCAAATTTTCCCTTTTTTCCCCTCCTTGTTAGAATGTCAAGCTGGCTAAACTTCCCTTTTTCAGACCAAGTTTGAAGTTTTCCCTTTTTTCCCCTCCTGGCTAGATTATGAAAGTAAACTTCCAAGTTTCCCCCTTCCCTTTTTCCCCTTTTCCCCTCCATGCTAGAATACCAAGTTGGTTGAACCTCACTTTCCCTTCTCCCCTTATTTCCCCCTCTTTTCCCCTCCTTGTTAGAATATATAGCTACGCCACAAAATTTCCCTCTTCCCTTTACCCCTTTTCCCCTCCATACTAGAATATCATGTTGGCTGAACCTTACTTTCCCCTCTTCCCTTATTTCCCCCTATTTTCCCCTCCTTGTTAGAATATAAAGCTACGCTTCCAAATTTCCCTCATCCCTCATTATTCCTATTTCAGACCCAAGTTTTCCCTCTTTCAGGGAATTTCCCCGCAGAGCTGAGTACATCTTAATTATTGCCAAAGTTTCCAACCCCTAAGTTGTTCAGATTTTTACCCCGGTTAATAACTGGGGGTAAAAATCTCAGGTCAGAATGCGGGGTCAACAGTAAAATGAATCAGCACAGGTCAAGGGGTCCGAAACTCCGAAGGAAAAGTGTACAAAGATTATTTGATAACATGTAATAACATGCGATAACACGTAGATGACAGGGAGATAACAGGCTGATAATAAGGGGTCTAAAACTCCGAGGAAAAGTGTACGAAGACTATTTGATAACATATGATAACACGGAGATAACATGGAGATAACAGGTGGATAACAGTGATAACACGACTTAGATGTACGAAGATTATTGGAAGTTTCGGACCCCTCGTACGGAGATAACAGGTTGATAATAGTGATAACACGACCTAGGTGTACGAAGATTACTGCGAGTTTCGGACCCCTTGTACGGAGATAACATGGAGATAACAGGCTGATAACAGTGATAACACGACTTAGTCGTACGAAGATTATTGCAAGTTTTTGACCCCTTATACGGAGATAACAGGTTGATAACAGTGATAACACGACCTAGGTGTACGAAGATGATTGGAAGTTTCGGATCCCTTGGCTGATAACAGTGATAACACGACTTAGATGTACGGAGATTATTGAAAGTTTCGGACCCCTCGTACGGAGATAACAGGTTGATAACAGTGATAACACGAGCTAGGTGTACGAAGATTATTGCAAGTTTCGGACCCCTCGGCATAGGTCAACAACAAAATTTGTAGAAAATCCAAAGATTTTGACGAAGAACTCCAAAGTCAACAGCTTCTGAACAAATTACCAAGGGGTCGGAAACTTGCAATAATCTCCGCACACCTAGGTCATGTTATCACTGTTATCAACCTGTTATCTCCGTACGAGGGGTCCGAAACTTCCAACAATCTTCGTATACCTAAGTCGTGTTATCACTGTTATCAGCCAAGGGATCCGAAGCTTCCAATCATCTTCGTACACCTAGGTCATGTTATCACTGTTATCAACCTATTATCTCCATGTTATCATGTGTTATCAAATAATCTTCGCACACTTTTCCTCGGAGTTCCGGACCCCTTGATCTTGGTACACCTAGGCCGTGCCTATCACTGTTATCAACCTGTTATCTCCGTGTTATCATGTATTATCAAATAATCTTCGCACACTTTTCCTTCGAGTTTCAGACCCCCTTGCAAATTACTCGCACAAAGGTTAATGAACCGGTCTGTGTTAACAACTTCATCGCCTCAACTGAATGGAAGAATAATAATTTTATTAATAATATGATAATAAACAAATTATCAAACATAAATAATAAACAGAAATGTTAATAATGGATAATGATAACAGTGTTGCCACTTTTCAATCTTCCATTTTTCCCCTCTTCCCTTATCTTTCCCCTTTTCTCCCCTCCGTGCAAGAATGTATAAATAAAATAATAAACAGAAATATTAATAATGGATAATGATAACAGTGTTGCCACTTTTCAATCTTCCATTTTTCCCCTCTTCCCTTATCTTTCCCCTTTTCCCCCTCCGTGCAAGAATGTACAGGGTCTAGATTTCCTCTTTACTCTCTTCCCCTCGTCTTCCCTTTTCAGAGTCCATTTCCCCCCTTTTTCAGGGAACTTCCCTGCAAAAGTGGAAACACTGAATGATAATGAAACTACTGCTCGCTACCGTTGATACTGTTTATACTACTACTATAGTTACTGCTATTGGTACTAGTACTACTATTACTACTACTACTGCTGCTGTTGCTACTACTACTACTATTACTACTGCTGCCACTAGTTCTATTGCTACTACTGTTGCTGCTGCTACTACTGCTACCACTACTACTACTGCTATTACTAATACTATTACTACTTCTGCTAGTAGTTCTACTGCTGCTATTTCTGCTACTGTTGCTGCTGCTACTACTGCTACCACTACTACTAATGGTACCACTACTACTACTGCTACTACTACTACTATTACTACTTGCGCTACTAGTTCTACTGCTACTACTTCTGCTACTATTGGTGCTACTACTGCTATTACTACTACTACTACTGCTACTAGTTCTACTGCTGCTACTTCTTCTACTGTTGCTGCTGCTACTACTGCTACCACCACTACTACTACTACTACTACTTGTGATACTAGTTCTACTACTGCTACTTCTGCTACTGCTTCTGCTACTGTTATTACTACTACTACTACTGCTACTACTACTTCTACTTCTACTACTACTACTACTACTAATAATAATAATGTTCGGAATAGAAGATATCAATATTAATTTCGAACGCCTGAAGAGAATCATTTACTAACACGATGATAACATGATGATAACACGGGTGATAACAATCTACTGATTGTTGAAGGAGTTGTTTTGTTTTTGATTTACGATTTCGCACGTACACCCAGACGATTTGCAAGGGGTCCGAAACTCCGGGGAAATGTGTACGAAGATTATTTGATAACATATGGTAACACGGGGATAACATGGAGATAACAGGTCGATAACAGTGATAACATGACCTAGGTGTACGAAGATTATTTGATAACATATGATAACACGGGGATAACATAGAGATAACAGGTTGATAACAGTGATAACATGACCTAGGTGTACGAAGATTATTTGATAACATATGATAACACGGGGATAACATGGAGATAACAGGTTGATTACAGTGATAACATGACCTAGGTGTACGAAGATTATTTGATAACATGATAACATGGAGATAACAGGTTGATAACAGTGATAACATGACCTAAGTGTATGAAGATTATTGCAAGTTTCGCACCCCTTGACGATTTGATATTGATTGATTGTTGATAAAGGTTCCCGAATTTCCAGGAATCAAGATTCTTGGGAAAGATTCTTGGAACGATTTTAGATTAAGGTTCCTGAATGTTGGCGAATAAACGAGAGTGATAACACACTGATAACACTTGATAACACAATGGGAGCACCTTAATAACACTTGATAACAACTGATAACACGTTGATAACACTTGATAACACGTTGTTGAGATTTGATAACATCTTGATAAGACTTGATAACAATTGATAACACTTGATAACACATTATGAACCCTTGCTAACGCCTAATACTACCTAAAAACGCCTTGATAACACTTGATAACACCTTGATAACACTTAATTATTACTTGACAACATCTAGACCACACTTAAAAGCACATTATAATAACACCCTATAGTACCTTGATAACACTTGATAACCTTTGATAACACTTGAAACACCTTGATAACCCTTGATAACACTTGATAACACACTGATAACACTTGAAAGCACATTAATAACACCCTATAATACCTTGATAACCCATGATAACACGTTGATCACCCTTGATAATACCGTGATAACACTTAATTATTACTTGACAACATCTAGATCAAACTTGAAAGCACATTATAATAACCCCCTATAGTATCTTGGTAACACTTGATAACCCGTGATAACACTTGATAACACTTGATAACACCGTGATAACACTTAATTATTACTTGACAACATCTAGATAACACCTTGATAACACACTGATAACACTTGAAAGAACATTGATAACACTTGATAAACCAGTGATAACACCTTGATAACACCTGATCAAGGTGTTGTCCTAGAAAAGTGTTGGAAAACCAGCTCGAGGCTTTGGAGGAACTTGAAGAAGTGGACGAAGAAGAAGACAGTGAACTTGAAATTTCAACTGTTTGCCGCCATCTGCTTTCAGTTGCTTCTTCTTCTTCACCAGCACCGCAACTACGGCCTAGTGCACCTTCCCATTCAAGCTTGCACTACACCGTAGTGGGGTTTCCGAAGAAGCGGACGAAGAAGAAGACTCAGTGAACTTGAAATTTCAACTGTTTGCCGCCATCTGCTTTCAGTTGCTTCTTCTTCTTCACCAGCACCGCAACTACGGCCTAGTGCACCTTCCCATTCAAGCTTGCACTACACCGTAGTGGGGTTTCCGAAGAAGCGGACGAAGAAGAAGACTCAGTGAACTTGAAAATTCAACTGTTTGCCGCCATCTGCTTTCAGTTGCTTCTTCTTCTTCACCAGCACCGCAACTACGGCCTAGTGCACCTTCCCATTCAAGCTTGCACTACACCGTAGTGGGGTTTCCGAAGAAGCGGACGAAGAAGAAGACAAGTGAACTTGAAAATTCAACTGTTTGCCGCCATCTGCTTTCAGTTGCTTCTTCTTCTTCACCAGCACCGCAACTACGGCCTAGTGCACCTTCCCATTCAAGCTTGCACTACACCGTAGTGGGGTTTCCGAAGAAGCGGACGAAGAAGAAGACAAGTGAACTTGAAAATTCAACTGTTTGCCGCCATCTGCTTTCAGTTGCTTCTTCTTCTTCAGCAGCACCACAACTTAAACTTCAGTCCTCCACTTCGGAATTTTTTTATTTTTTCCCCAGAAAAAATTTTTCTATTCAATCCGATTTAGATTTAATTTAATTCAATTCGTTGGATTAAATACCAATAATAATAATAATAATCGGAATTTTTTTAAATTGAATTAAAGTAGTGAATTAAATCATTGATTTATTGTGAAATGGAAGTTTAAAACCGAAAAAATTAATTGATTAATAAAATTAATTCATCAATCAATTAACTAAAAGTTATAATTAAAGTGCGAATTTCAAGGATTTTTCTGAATTTTTGTTACGAAAGGTAAAATGCTTTTATTATTAAAATATTATTATTATTGAACTGAGAATTATATTTAATATTATTCTATTATTTGATTAATCAATTTAGGTATTTAAATACTTATTGATACACTTTATAATGATTAGAAGTAGTAGTAGTAGTAATAGTAGTAGTAGTAGTAGTAGTAGTAGTAGTAGTAGTAGGAGGAGGAGGAGGAGGAGTACTAATGGTAGTAGGGGTAGTCGTAGTAGAGGTAGTAGTAGGAGAAGGAGTAGTGGTAGTAGGAGCAGTAGTAGTAGAGGTAATAGTAGGAGGAGTAGTAGTGGTAGTAGGGTAGTAGTAGTAGAGGTATTAGTAGGAGGTGGAGTAGTGGTAGTAGGGGTAGTAGTAGTAGAGGTTGTAGTAGTAGGAGGAGTAGTGGTACTAGTAGGAGCAGTAGTAGTAGAGGTAATAGTAGTAGGAGGAGTAGTGGTACTAGCAGGAGCAGTAGTAGTAGTAGTAGTAGTAGTAGTAGTACAGGTCGATATAATTATTATAATATTAACATTCATCAATTTAATAATTTTCCATGAATTATACTATTTACTTATTTTATAATATAATTATTTATTATTTGATTATTTCTTATGTTTGCAATATTTATACTAACCGAAGAACACGGATAATAGAAATAATTAACTTCAATACAATTAGTATATTAATAAATAATACAATTAAATGTGTATTATTAATAATAATATTAATAAAATATATAATAAATATTTCCGGTTGATTACACTTAAGACAAGGCCGTTTACCTCTCGGTTCAGCTGTTACAGTTTCATTGCAGTTTTCTGGGAATTTT
This sequence comes from Eulimnadia texana, assembly GCA_002872375.1. Lineage (NCBI taxonomy): Eukaryota > Metazoa > Arthropoda > Branchiopoda > Diplostraca > Limnadiidae > Eulimnadia > Eulimnadia texana. The sequence continues at coordinate 15,485,757 of NKDA01000002.1, read as the reverse complement.
CTAACTATTTTCTATATAGTTATTGTAATCAAAACTATCAAACTATCCGTCAGTTGGTGTGTACTTTTTGAACTTATCCGGTTACCCGTTACTCGATTACAGGAAACGGTTACAGGAAACGGATCGAGTAATAGAACTTTGAGAAATTTGAAACGAATAATAATAATAATAATAATAATAATAATTAATGATATTATTCCTACTACTACTACTGCTCCTACTGCCGCTACTACTACTTTTACTACTTCTACTACTACTACCCCTACTACCCGTACTACTCCTCCTACTATTCCTACTATTACCCTTACACTACTATTACTACTACTCCTACTACTACTAATCATCCTCCTATTACTTCTACTACTACTACCCCTACTACTACTCCTACTCCTCCTACTATTACTTCTATTACTACTACCTCTACTGCCACTACTACTACTCCTACTACTACTTCTACTACCCCTACTCCTTTTCCTCCGCCTCCTGATCCTGCTCCTACTACTACCCCTACTACTATTCCTACTCTTCCTACTATTACTTCTACTACTACTATCCCTACTACCGCTACTACTACTCCTACTAATACCTCTACTACCCCTACTCCTTTTCCTCCTTCTCCTCCTCCTCCTCCTTCTCCTACTACTACTACTACTACTTCTACACTACTACTAATACTACTACTCCTCCTACTGCTACTACTACTGCTACTAATAATAATTTTAATCTCTTTTAATTTAACAGTATATTTTTTATTTAGAAAACGATGCGCGAAGATTTTTCATCATAGAATCGGTCATGGAGAAAATGGGAGTCCGTGTGATGCTGCTAATGACCGTCATGACCGTCATGGACAATCGTCACCTGGTTCCCATGACGACGGAAGCCGTGAAAATTGTCACGGTTACGCGACACTTCCAGGGTGACATCTTCTCTCTACCAGGTAAAAAAAAAAAAGCACTTAAGTCGGATGCGTGGACACCCGTTAAGCGTGCATTGGGAAAATGGTACTTGTCCACGTATTCGACAGATTTGTTGAAATCACTATATTTGCAGTAAAAAGGATAAAATCGGTAAAAATATGTAATCTGTCGAATATGTGGACAGCTATATGGCGTGCATAGGATAAGTGGCACCTGTCCACGTATTTGACAAATTTGTTAAAATTGCTATATTTGTAGCAAAAATGGCAAATCCAGTAAAAATAAGTAATCTGTCGAATATGTGGACAATCATATAGCGTGCATAGGAAAAGTGGCACCTGTCTACGTATTCGACAGATTTGTTAAAAATTGCTATACTTGCAGCAAAAATGGCAAATCCAGTAAAAATAAGTAATCTGTCGAGTAGGTGGACAGTCCTAGATTGTGCATTAGGAAAATGATACTTGTCCCACAGTATTGTTATTCTGCTTTTTCTTTAATTTTCCTCATAAAGAAAACCTGTAATTGCTATTCTCACGCTCAGTGAACTGATAAAATGAGATCTCACATAAAATTATATGAGATTTCAGGTCAATGTATGAAACTTGTAATTATAATTATAACTAATAGAAGTTCGCACAATTCTCACCATAAAAATAAACGGAGCAAAAATTATTAGAGTTATATTCCAGAACATTAATTGTAATTACAGTTAATTACATTAAATTATATTGTTAGCATTACTCTATATGTGTGTCTTGAATCTGTCGATTATGTGGACAAGTATTGATTGGCCCTATTCCAGTTTCAAGGCTGTCCACAGATGCGACGGATTTCTTGTAGTTGTTTTCTAATGTTGTACGCTGAATAAAGGAAATCTGTCAATTATGTGGACAAGTATTGATTATTCAATGCATATTTCAAGGCTGTCCACAGATTCGACAGATTTGCATTAACCGTGTTTCTTTTTATGTTGGATAAAGGAAATCTGTCAATTAAGTGGACAAGTATCGATTGTTCAATGCATCCTTCAAGGCTGTCCATAGATTCGACAGATTTGCAGTAACCGTGTTTCCTTTTATGTTACCTTGAATAAAGGAAATCTGTCAATTAAGTGGACAAGTATCGATTATTCAATGCATATTTTCAAGCCTGTCCACAGACTCGACAGATATTTTTTTAAGCAGAGTCTTTTGTTGTTACCTTGAATAAAGGAAATCTGTCGAATATGTGGACAAGTATCGATTATTCAATCCTTCTTTCAAGGCTGTCCACGGATTCGACAAATTTGCTACAACTATTTCTTGTTCATGCTATCACACGCACTACTGTAATTCTGTCGAATACGTGGACAACTATAGATCATACTTGACAGAGATACTCCATGTCCACATATTCGACAGATTCTTTTTCCTCATCTTTATTTCTTCTTCTTACTTTCTTACTTACTTACTTACTCACTTACACACTTACTTACTTACTTACTTTACTTTACTTACTTACTTACTTACTTACTTTCTTACTTACTTACTTACTTCCTTCCTTACTTTCTTACTTACTTACTTACTTACTTACTTACTTACTTTCTTACTTACTTACTTACTTCCTTCCCTACTTTACTTTACTTACTTACTTACTTACTTTCTTACTTACTTACTTACTTCCTTCCTTACTTTCTTACTTACTTACTTACTTACTTACTTACTTACTTTCTTACTTACTTACTTACTTCCTTCCCTACTTTCTTACTTACTTACTTACTTACTTACTTACTTACTTTTTTACTTACTTACTTACTTACTTTCTTACTTTCTTACTTACTTTCTTACTTACTTACTTACTTACTTACTTACTTACTTACTTACTTACTTACTTACTTTCTTACTTTCTTACTTACGTACTTGCTTACTTACTTACTTTCTTACTTACTTACTTACTTACTTACTTTCTTACTTTCTTACTTACGTACTTGCTTACTTACTTACTTTCTTACTTACTTACTTACTTTCTTACTTACTTACTTACTTTCTTACTTACTTACTTACTTTCTTACTTACTTACTCACTTACTCACTTACTTTACTTACTTACTTACTTACTTATTTACTTACTTACTTATTATTATAATCGGTCGGGTAGGATCACAAGGGCACTGCACGGGATCGTTGTCCTGCTGGGCCTCTGCCTCCGCCTCGGGGGGAACGGCGAACCGAACGGCGCGGCCGGTTCGTCCGGACGCGTGCGACTGCCAGTGCCTGCAGGATCGGCCTGTCTTCAGGGAAGACACACAACAGTGCGTCGAAACCCTTCAAGGTATCCGCATTTTCATATCTTCATTTCTAACATGAATAATAGCATATAATTCAAATACTCAAGTCCTTATATATACATAATAAAATCTAAATAAAACATAAAACTATTAGAATTATCCATTATTTGTGATTATTAAATTATTATTATAAAATTTTTAATTGAAGAAAAAGAGAAAGGCTATCCGGTTCACCGCGCCATATTTTTTTAAAAAAAGCAGCAATTCGTTGTAATGTGTTAACAACTCTAAAAATTTTTGTTACTTTTTTTAATTCCTAGAAAACAATAAACGTATTAAAATTAGAATATTCATATATTAATTATAACACATATAACTAATATATATACATTTTAAAAAATAATAATAATTTTGATTTAAAAAAAAATAATTTTTGAAATGTTGAACGGAATTTGTTTTCGGCAATCTGGCAACGCTGTAAGATTTTTCGCGCCAATTCGCTAACAGTCGCGGGCAGTTCAAACTTTCCCAATCTAAAATTCACATTCTCTTTCGTGTATTTATCATAAAAATTGAAAACCACACTCACAAGAATCCATGACCCTGAAATTTTTCAAGGCGAATCTAACCGAAATTATTATGCGTACACCATTTCACGTCTTTTTTCCCCAGAAATTGCTTTTGGAAGAAAAACCTTCGGGGCGTCGGCCATTTTCTCATCTATTTACACAAGAGACGGTTCCTCGAAACCAGAAAAAAAAATTCTTGAAAAGCCATCAATAAAACTTGTGGTAGATATGATAAGTGACGGAATAAAATTATTTATTTTCAGGTATTTAAATGTAAAACATATTTAAATATAATAATAATACTAATGTTTTATTTTTAAGTTTATTTGAGGGTTATTCGGTAAATATACCAAAAAAAGCAAATATTGAACTTGTATACAGTGTAAGCTGATGACTAAGCAACTACTTACTAAAACTATTTAGTATAACTTATTGCGTATTACTAAGCAAACTACTACTACTACTAGCTAACTAACTACTGAGAAAATTGTTGTACGATAGCGTGATAGTATTAGATCTGATTAGTTACTTACTACTAACTAGTACTACTTACTACCTAGTACTATTTACTAACCAGTAACTGAAATGATGTTGTACTAGCTTGCAATAATATTGAATCGACATGTATCCAGTTGAATAAATACTAACCAGTACAACTCAGTACCTACTATGAACACTAAATACCAACTACTAACTAACTAGCGACTAGCTATTATAAGCACAGAGTTGTAATAGCTTGGAATAATGTTAAATCTTAAGTTTAACTATGCTAACTAACTACGATATAGTAGTTATATAACTACTAACTAACTTGCTAACTACTAACTAACTTCCTAACTGCTAACTAACTGATGCCTAACAAGAAACTAAGCACAGAGTCGTGATAGCTTGGAATAATGCCAAACACTCAGTCTAACATTACTAACTATTAGCTCTTAAGCTATACTAACTGCTAACTGCTAACTACCTAATAACTCAAGAAAGAGTTAATATTAGCTTGAATTTATACTAACTATAACGAACAATTGGTTAGTAATTGGTAAACTATACATCGAGTAGCTATAAGAAAGCAGTGGTGTTGACTTGGACTAATATAAAAATCTTTTTTTCTTATGTGACTGTGTACAGAGTGCACGTTGGCTGAATACGTGAATGGGGACATCACAGAGAAAGTTCCATTGGTTTTCCTTCCACAGAAAGGACAACTAATCAACCCCAGTGCTCAAATTGCCCTGGCAGGTATTACTTCGATCTCTACATTTACTCAATACATCATTATCGTTAATATTACTATGGTAGTAGTAGTAGTACTGGTAGTAGTAGTAGTAGTAGTACTGGTGGTAATAGTAGTAGCAGTAGTAGTGGTAGCAGTAGCAGTAGTAGTAGTAGTAGTAGTTGTAGTAGTAGTAGTACTAGTGGTAGTAGTAGCAGTGGTAGTAGTAGTAGTAAACATAGTAGTAATTGTTGTTGTACCAGTAGTAGTGGTAGCAATAGTAGTTGTAGCAGTATTAGTAGCAGTAGCAGTAGTTTTTGTAGTAGTAGTAGTAGTAGTGGCAGTAGAATTAGTAGTAGTAGCAATAGTAGTAGTAGTATAATAATTAGTTTGCTAATTAACACAAAACTAGTGTTGAAGTAACAGTAATTAATTATTAATCAGTTGACTACGACTCCACTTTTTCAACTGAAGATTGTACCGTTAACTATCATTATTTATTATCAATTACTACTAATTATTATTAATAACTGTATTTTCTGTAGTCATTAAATATTTTTATGTATTATTCATTAATAATTATTTACGTATATTTAACTTATTTTTGTTAGATGTTCGAGTGGAGGGACAGTCGGTGGTATCGCCGGTGTGCGTGGTCTCCAAAGCGCATTTCCTGACGGCGGATTCAGGATGGAGACCTATGGACAATTCTTCCGACTCTTCCGCTGAAGGTCCGCCACTTGCGCTGTATAGAGAATCAGGAAGAACTTATCTACAGGTAAAAGACATGGATAAATAGATAGGTAGATGAATAGGTGAATGAATGGAAGGATATATGGAGGTGATGGATTGGATGGATGAATGGATAGACGAGTGGATAGACAGACAGATGAATAGATAGTAAATAGATGGATGGATGGAGTGGATGGATGAATGAATGAATGAATGAATAGAAAGATGGACAGATGAGTGGATAGTAAATAGATGGATGGATGGAGTGGATGGATGGATGGATGGATGAATGAATGAATGAATGAAATGGTTGGATGGAAGAATGGATAGATAGATCAAATGATAACTAATAAAAACAGTAACCAAACTAAACTGTTGAATCTGTGGACAGTAATGAACTGGATATGTATTGAGTTGGTATAGCTTGTCCACTTACTCGACAGATTTGCCAAGATAGTTCGAGTAAAAATCGATACTCTTATTACTACTGACCGTACTCTTTATACTATACTCTCTCCTACTAATACTGCTATTAGTTCTGCTACTACTATTTCTTCTTCTTCTTGTACTGCATCTACTACCACTACTACCATTAGTACTTCCCTCGTCCTCCTCTTCCCCATACCACTACTACTTCTCCTTCTACAACAACAGCTACTACTACCATTACTGCTCCCCTCGTCCTCCTCTTCCTCCTCCTCCTACTACTTCTATAGTGCCCATTACTACTAGTAGTGACTGTTATAATTGCAGTGGCTGGGTGATGCTAAACTGCGCCCTGTGCTCGAAGGAAGGATCGCTTTAGTCAAGCTACTATGCAAAGACACTGCTAACGCCCGTGTTGGGGTATTCTCGCCCTGTATTGCATTCAGAGTCGCTGGAACACCAGGTACTACTACTACTACTACTACTACTAAGTTGCCATAGTTACTAATTAGCACAATTAACACTTACTGTTTAACTAACTAGGTTTCTCTGAGGGCGTTTTTCAAGGAATTCAGAGCGAAGGGAATGGACTGAAGCGGATCGACTACTTAGCAATCGGAGTTAGCGGCGGGTTGCTAACTTTCCTCTATATCGTGGGATTAGCAGTTTTCCTTTGCTACCGACGGCGTAGAAATCGATACAAAAGACAAGAGAAGCTTCCAGGGAATTCCAAGAGTCCTTTGATAAGTGAATCACTGACGTGCGTCAATCCTGCGTCACAAACTGCAGCGCACTTGCTTAACGAGTCGATGAATAGACAGCAATTTAATGCTAATGAAGCGCCCGGAAGGAGACAGGTAAGCGATCAATAGTTAGCATTAGCAGAAAGGATAGTAGTAATAGTAGCAAAAGTAGCAGAAAAAGAAGCAGTAGTATGTAGTAGTATCAGAAACAGTAGTTGTATTACCAGTAGTAGTGACAGTGGAAGTAGCAGTAGCGGAAGTAGTGGTAATGGTTGTAGTAACACTAGTAGGAGCGCTTGTAGTAGCAATAGAAGAAGTAGTAAAAGTAGCAGAAGTAGCAAGAGTAGAATGACAGTAGCACTATTTGCAATAGTAGTAGTAGCAGTAGTAATGGTAGTAGTAGTAGTAGTAGCAGTAGTAGTAGAAGTATAGTGGTATAGTTAGTAAAAGTAGTAAAAGTAGTAAAAGTAGCAGCAGGAGTAACAGTAGAGTAGAATGACGGTAGTATTCTACAGGTAACAGTAGTAGTAGTAGTGGGAGAAATAGTAAAATTGCAGTAGCAGTAGTAGTGGTAGTAGTAGAAGAACCATTAAAAATAGCAGCAGTAGTAACAGTAGAGTGGCAGTAGTACTATTGGTAATGGTAGTAGTAGTAGCAGTAGTAATGATTGTACAGTAGTAGTAATAGTAACAGTAGTAGTAGATTAGACGCAGTAGTAGCAGCAGCAGCAGTAGTAATAGAGCGAAGTAGTGATGACTTAGTAGTAATAGTAGTATAGTAATTGTATGATGCAAAGCTTATATATCACTATTCCAATGATCTTACTAAACTAGCTCTGTGTGTTGTAGTATCAAGACTCCTTACGACGACATCCAACAACACCTACAACAGCTGGCGGACAACTGCTTCCAGGACGGGACGATCCCGCAGGATTCTCTGCAATGGATCCCAGCAAACGAATCCATTTCACTCCTACCTATTTCGATCCTGAACTACTCAAAGTAAAATAATAATAATAATAATAATAATAATAATAATAATAATGCCGATAATACCAATCATAATGTATAAATGCTTTAAAAACTAAATGAAACTATATAAGATAATAATAAGTATTGTGGAACATAACTATAACAAATGTATAATAAAACATAAATAATAAATTAATAATTTGAAATACATATAATCATTATATATTTGCTTACAGAGTTTACGTCATCCAACTATAAATAATATAATAATAATAATAATTTTAGTTAATTTTAAAATCTCAGTATAATTATAACAAATCTATAATAAAACATGAATAATAAAATAAGAACTAAAATACCTACAAATCTCAGTACAGCGTTACATAAATAAACCTATATTTAATAAATGGAATAAAATTTGAATACGGTAACATACAATGGTTATGATGAACAATCCTATGGGTGTTAACGCTGGCAAAGCAGAGATAATGAAGAGTAAAGCCATTTATTAAGCATATCACGCAACATTCTACCTACGAACCCTCTATACATTACACGACAGGAGGTTCCTAACTCACAGAAGATTCACATCAAACAATGATAACCCCTTGATAACACCAGTGAAAAAAATTCTCAGTTTGTTTTATAACCTCAAATAATCATTAAACAATTTTTTGTAGTAACTTTAAATATGTTTAGTTGATTTAATATATGCGTGTTGTGTACAGAAGAAATGATAAGGGCAGTGATTTATTGTGTTATTTTTTTGTTTTTTGTTTTCTCGGTTAGCAGTCGCCTCCGCCTGGAGCGCTGGAGTTCCTGGGTCGAATCAGGGGGATGATGGGCCTGGCCCGGGGAAAAATGGCGGCGCGCCGGTTCATGCCGAGCCTCATTGATATTCCCGAGGAATATGGATACGGTTCTGCCGCGGGGAGTACTCAACAGCTCCATCAAATTGCGGCCCACAATTACGGTTCGACGACGACGATTCCTTCGGAGAAAAACACGGAATCGACGTACGGTAGTCTAAAGAAAATGGCTTCGTCCAAGATCAATTCACTTACAAAAACCGTCAAACGAAGACTCGGTATCGAGAGTGGTGAAACTAACGAAGATAAAGAACCAACCGAAGTGAACGTGGAACCGATTCAACAGCAGAAAGCGTCAATTTACACCAATCCGTCAATTGACGAGATCTACAATTCCCTCCAGAGACCTGTAGAACCTCAGAAAACTATCGATTCAGAAGATACTATCGATTTAACCGACATTCTTTCAGAGGCTGAATCGAAAGTACCGAAAATCTATTCCAGCGATTCTGAATACTCGGCTGATACTTTGCAAAGACATTTAGATTTCGAAGTCGATAGTTTGGACAGGGTCGAATACAACAGACGTAAGAAGGAAAGACTTAATACTCAAATAACTGAGTATCAGCCAGAATCTATTGGATACGTATCTTCAGCAAGCACTTCAGTGAAGAGTCTCAGTTGCTTACTACCGCGAAAAGAAGAACTAGAGTTTGGAAATCAGTTATTTAATACAAACACCGGAGCTAAAACTTTACCGAAACCTGTAAAATCTACCGAAATATATAATATTTACGAAATCATGGACTCGAAGGATCATCATGGAACTGTTCCAGAATCTCCAAAGTCTCAAAGATCGTCCTCTTCGACTTACTCCGTGCTGACAGTACTACCATTGAAGCAAGAGATCAAAGCCATTGTTGATGATTACGAAGAAGTTTGCCCAGAAAAGTTGACTATCGAAGTTGATGGATCCGAAGAATCAATATCTATTACCGAGGACGATGACTTTGATCCCGACACACTGGAGAAGCGACCGTTCCGCAGGATCGAGCGTCACGAAAGTTTCGCCGACTCGCTCGAAAGACCCAATCCGTCTAGAACCAAACTGAAAACTGCGGGTTTGCAGATCGAAGAACCTCCGCCAAGGCCTCCGAAAGTTCCACAGCATTTGCACGGACCTCCGTTACTTCCTAGGAAGGATCTTAAGTCGGCGGGATCAGTAAAAGCTCCGGACCGACCGCCGAAAAAATGCTCGGAGCTTCCAAGTTTGCCGCCGAGAAGTTCAGCTCCCGGAGGAGATCACAACTTGGAAACAAGTTTAGTGCAAAGTGATCCTTCCAAACAGGATCAGGACGTGACTAAAAAACCTTCAGACGAACTGCGAAATGCTCGCAATTCGCTAACAGTCCTCGAACGCATCGCAGAGATCGAGTCTGGATCCGAGACTTCTAACGGATTAACTAAAGGAATGGAAATTGCCTTAGCTCTTAGAGCAAAAATGGACTTGGAAGGATCGTTAAGAGATGGTAAAAGATCCTTATCGATCAAAAAGACCTGGAGAAAGTTTATAGAAAGAGTTGAAGACTCGTTCTCGGAAGCTGATACTGCTACTAGCTCTGCGACTTCAAGTATTGCAGGAACACTACGAAGAACGGGCAGAAACCAGATTAAATCTAACAGTCCTGCAGTAAAGGAAGAAGAAGTAGACTCACCTGAAAGTGTTAATAAAACTGAAAGAAATGACAAAACTATGGAGACAGCGATCAAGAAGCCGACCCTTTCAGGTTCATCACCGATCAACGAGTCCTTTGACAGTGGTCTCGATTCTAGTAACTACTCTTCCGTGAAAATCAAGGCAATATAAACAAAAACTGTATAGTTTTTCTTGCTTTCGTTAAGTGATTTGAACACTGGGTTTTGTGTAACGTTATCTTTTACTGTTCATAAATAAATCAATAAAATAACTAAAAATAGTTCTAAAACTGACCGCTAGATGGCGTTGATAAACTATTGATTTTTCTTGCGGGGGGGGGGGGGGAATGGCGCCAATATGAATACAGGGCACTTGCTCATTTATTAATTTAATGGAAACTTAAGTTTCTTAACGAATGAAATGAATATAATTGATATATATATATTAAAGGAATGGCTGAATAGATAAAAGAGAAGTAGTTGTTGGATCTTCCATAAGATGACGATTTGAGCCTAGTATTGATTTTTCTTCAAGGAGCCAGAGTCAAGATAATACACAACTCACCCCCTGAGATAATTTTCTTTTCCTCTGCGTCAGTTTCTTATTCCACCCCCCTGCTCCCGTCGTTTACCCACCCATCTCACCACTCCGCCGCCCTTTTGTACTCCCCCACCCCGTTTCCTCCACCCGCTCCAGTGTTGCCACTTTTCAGTTTTCCCTTATTTCCCCTCTTCCCTTGTCTTTCCCTTTTTTTTCCCTCCACCCGCTCCTGTGTTGCCACTTTTCAGTTTTCCCTTTTTCCCCTCTTCCCTTGTCTTTCCCTTTTTTTCCTCCACCCGCTCCAGTATTGCTACTTTTCAGTTTTCCCTTTTTCCCCTTTTTTTCCTCCACCCGCTCCAGTCTGGCCACTTTTCAGTTTTCCCTTTTTTCCCCTCTTCCCTTGTCTTTCCATTTTTTTTCCTCACCCTGTTAAAAATACACAGGATCTAGGTTTTTCCCATTTCCCTCATCTCTTATTTTTCCCTTTTCAAACCCCGTTTCCCCTTTTTCAGGGAATTTCCCTGCAAAGTGGAGACACTGACCCGGTTCCTCCCACGCAGACTTCGCCGCCTTCCTCGTTGATGGAGCCAACAGTGCTCGAATTCGATGCGTATCATATTTAAGCGGAGCATGATAAAATTCGCGTATTTCGCAAAAAAAAAAAAAAAAAAAAATTATCATATAACGAGTCATATTGCTAAATTATTACACAAATTAAATATAAATTATCAATTCAATCAGTATAAGTAGTTTCAGATAAAAATCGATATGGCGAATCAAATCTAAACTTAAGTCTCATGTCCTACAGCTGAAAGTGAGCGAGTTTATTAATAATCTATTTAAAATAACAATAATGATTTAAGCTAAGACTATTTTTATAAATCATGATTTAATAAATAGATAATATATATATATTCAAAATATAGTTTTATGAGAGAAAATTTTCGTTCTTTTTGTAAAAGAACGCTGCAAGTGAGCGAGTTTATTAATAATCTATTTAAATTAACGATGATGATTTGAGCTAAGACTATTTTTATAAATCATGATTTAATAAATAGATAATATATATATATTTAAAATATAGTTTTTTGAGAGAAAATTTTCATTCTTTTTGTAAAAGAACGCAAGTTTGGCTTCACGCAGGGAATCTACAGCAAGTAAGGGAGTCTCTGGCGAGGCTGCCGGCAGTCTTATTGCGCAACTTGAGCCCGAAGGAGGTGTGGGACCCGGTCCGTCGTAAATTTCACGTGCTGTCTTTTTTCCCTCCATTGTTTCTTTTTTTCCGCTACTTTTATCATTTTCTCTATCTTTCCTTCCTCTTCTTTTACTTTCACATTTCTCTCTTTGAGTTTTTCTTTTTTTTTTTGTTCTTTTGAAAAAATTGAAAAAAGAGTCCCCCGGCTAGAGAAACGCTCTGCTGTGTTTCTTGCCCAAGAAACCAGTTTGGCCGAGTCCACTCTCTTCTCTTAACGAAAATTATCTGTTTATAGTAAAACTATTAGTGAATTATTCTTCTGAAATATTATTGAGAAAACCGGGCTCAAGTGATTGTTGTCGCTTTATTATGAAGACTGTTTACGGAAGTCTATCGATCCTGTTGTTTTCGGCAGTAATTGGCCTGTTGTTGTTCAACCACGTGGAATGTAAGTCCTGTTTTCCTTTTCCCTTTTATCATAATACACATAATACTGACAAATTATGAATTAATTTTCAAAGGTATTTGCCAATTACATCAATTTGAATGTGCCAACGGAAGATGTGTACCTCAGTCGTGGACCTGTGATGGAGAGGACGACTGTGGAGATCGCTCTGATGAGGCACCTGATCTTTGTCGTGGTAATTTTAGTATTTATAATATAAATTATAGAAATTTCTATAGAACAATGGTTAGTAAACACGTGGTAATTTAGGTATTTATAATATAAATTATAGAAATTTTTGTAGAACAATGGTTAGTAAACAAGGTGATAAGTTATTTGTAGCCAGTGTTTCCACTTTTCAATTTTCCCTTTTCCCCCTCTTCCCTTATCTTTCCCCTTTCCCCCCGTCCGTGCTAGAACATACAATGTCTCCTTCTTCCCTTATCTTTCCCCTTTTCCCCCAGTCCGTGCTAGAACATACAATGTCTCCTTCTTCCCTTATCTTTCCCTTTTCCCCCCTGTCCGTGCTAGAATATACAATGTCTAGATTTCCCCTTTACCCTCTTCTCTTCTTCTCCCCTTTTTTCAGGGAATTTCCCTGCAAAAGTGGAAACACTGTTTGTAGCTGTAAATAATGTCTTTTTTATTTGGCGAACAATTGGGCGGGAAGAGTAAAAACTTTGAGGGACCGCAGGAATAAATCTCGACTAAAACACCACGAAAATCCTGCAGCAAATCCATTTACGTCCTTGCAGCAGCAGCAGCAGCCAAACTCGTTTCTTCGCCCACTACCGAAACGCTCGGGAGAATTTCTGGGATAAACGAAAAAGTTGCACAGCAAACATTGTAGGACAAAAAAATGTCTCTTCAGTCGAAAAATAAACTGAGAATATAAGCTTAAGGAACGTTGTAATAGAATCTGTCGAGTACGGGGACAGCGATGAAACAAGTAATGCGTTGTTAGAGGGTGTCCACGCATTCGGCAAATTTAGTAAAGCGAAAAAAGAACTAGGATATAGGCTGGAGAGCGTTATAATAGAATCTGTCGAGTACGGGGACAGCGATGAAACAAGTAATGCGTTGTTAGAGGGTGTCCACGCATTCGGCAGATTTAGTAAAGCGAAAAAAGAACTAGGATATAGGCTGGGGAGCGTTATAATAGAATCTGTCGAGTATGGGGACAGCGATGAAACAACTAATGCGTTGTTAGAGGGTGTCCACGCATTCGGCAGATTTAGTAAAGCGAAAAAAGAACTAGGATATGGGCTGGGGAGCGTTATAATAGAATCTGTCGAGTATGGGGACAGCGATGAAACAACTAATGCGTTGTTAGAGGGTGTCCACGCATTCGGCAGATCTAGTAAAGCGAAAAAAGAACTAGGATATAGGCTGGGGAGCGTTATAATTGAATCTGTCGAGTATGGGTACAGCGATGGTGAGTGTTTTGGGTGGTTAGAGACTGTCCAGTAGGCTAAGGAACATTGTAACAGGATCTGTCGAGTACGTGGACAGCCATATTGTGTGTATTGCGTGATAAGAGACTGTCGACGTATTCGACAAACTTGTCACAAAGATTATATCAGCAATAGTAATAACATAAAGTTGATGGTAGTGACAGCAATAACGAAATTTGTCGTTTGTGTGGACAGCGTTGAGGTCTTTAATGGACTATTGGGTCCTGTCCACGTACTCGGCAGTTTTCTACGTACGCGAAAGTAGTTCAGTAATAATAATAATAATAATGTTTATAGCGGTTATAGTAGAAACGAAATCTGTCGAATGCATGGACAGCGTTGAAGTGTGTATTGATTAACTGGTACTTGTCCACTTAGTCAGCAAATTTATCCCGGAAGTTATGGCGATAATAAAAGCAAGTGGTAATAACAGTAAATACAAAGAATAAATAATAAATCTGTCGAGTACGTGGACAGCGTTCAAGCGTGTACTGAGTAATTGAACTCTGTCCACGTACTCGACAAATTACCACAATAGCACTAATAATGCTGATAACGAGCGACTATACTTCGACAGTACTACAGTAACTGTCGATTGCGTGGACAGCCTTAACAGCTAATACTGAATAACTGAACTCTGTCCACGTACTCGACAGATTTGCCGCTATAATACTGACAAGCTTACTTACGCGAATAGGAGTTACTCCATCTCATAATGACAAATCTGTCGATTGAGCGGACAGTCTTCAATGCTGGTAATGAGTATTCAAACTGTGTCCACTTACTCGACAGATTACTGTAGTAGCTGTATTTACAATGACATTGTTACTATTAATAGCCAGATCGATTGTGTGGACACTGTTGAGCTCTACTTAGACAACTTATATCTGTCCACTTACTCGACAGATTACCATACTAGCTCTATTTATAATAACAGTAACAATATTGACATTCCAGTCGATTATGTGGACACCCTCAGTTCCCGTGCTTAGTAACTTTTCTCTGTCCACTTATTCGACAGATTACCGTAGTAGCAGTAACAAAAACAATATTAATACTTCGGTCGATTAAGCGGACAGCCTGCATTGGTAGCACTGTGCATTCAAACCGTGTCCACTTACTCGACATATTACCGTAGTAGGTCAATCTACAATCACAATAATAATATTAATACTCTAGTCGATTATGTGGACACCGCTCAGTTCCAGTGCTGAGTAACTTTTCTCTGTCCACTTAGTCGACAGATTACCGTAGTAGCTCTATCTACAATTGCAGTACTAATATTGCTACTCCAGTCGATTATGTGGACACGCATCTACTGAAGTGCTGAGTAACTTAGGTCTGTCCACTTACTCGACAATTTTACTCTAACAATACTGCTTAAACCAAGTCTTTTGGCATCACAGTGAAACACGCGGACCCAATAGAAAGTCGTCGCGAAAGTTTTATGAATCCGACCACAGTGTCTCGAGTTAATTATAGACACACAAGCCTTTGACCCGCCGCCATCTTGTTTTAGTTTGCTACTACTACTAATACAGTTAGCACTGCTACTACTACTACTACAGTAACTACTACTACTAATTCAGTTAGCGCTGCTGCTACTACTACTACAGTAACTACTACTACTAATACAGTTAGCACTGCTGCTACTACTATTACAGTAACTACTACTACTAATACAGTTAGCACTGCTGCTACTACTACTACTGATAAACAAACTTAACAGTACTACTAATACTACGATGAAACTATTCAGAACAATAATATCATTAGATGTAAAATTAATAATCAAACCAAGGGATCCGAAACTTCCAGTAATCTTCGTACACCTGGGTCATGTTATCACTGTTATCAACCCATTATCTCCATGTTATCTCCGCGTTATCACATGTTATCAAATAATCTTCGTACACTTTTCCTCGGAGTTTCGGACCCGCTGAATCAAACAGATGAATTAAAATCTGTATCACCTTTTTGTTCTTATTTAATTTAGCGATTTATTTTACTATTTATTATTATTATTATTATTATTATTACTATAATTGTAATTATTATTATTATTATTACTATTATTATTATTATTATTATTATTATTATTATTATACAAAGAGGAAATGAAAGGATGTGCCCAATTTATTTGCAGACGTAGCGAGCTGTTCGGAGAGCGAGTTTCGGTGCGAGTCCGGCGCCGGCCACTGCATCCCCAGACGCTGGCAATGCGATTCGGAGCGCGATTGCGAAGACGGCTCCGACGAACACCCTTCCATCTGCAGTATATTATTCTTTTCATTTCATTCATTTTTTTTAATGACTTAATTGTTATTATTATTATTGCTTTTTAGTTCAGAAAGTATGCTATTTTTTATTTATTTATTTAAGCTCGCCTAAGGCTGGAAAGCCGATTGCCACACACAATAATCTTATTATTATTTATTTATTTATTTTATTTATTTCATTAAGGGCATTCGGGCTTGCGCCCATGGCCCTACCAAGTGAAATACGCTTCTGTTATAAAGTTAAAGAATCTTTCTCGTCACTCGTATTAGAAAAAAAAGAAAAAAAAATCGCTTGTTGTCTACTGTGATGTACTGAGACGGTTATTAAAACTCCATGATTGCCTAAACATGAGGGCAACGTTAGCGAGAACATGGGGGTTTGTAAAGCAATTCGCCATGGTAAAAGCTAGGTTTTGACCTCTCAGGTTTCTGTTTATTATTATTATTATTATTATTATTATTTGATTACCACTGATTATTATTATTATTATTAATTTGCGAGCACCCTTCCATCTTCAGTATACATATTTTAACTACTTTCATTCATCATTCATGAGTTATTATTATGATTCATTTGTAATAGTAAATACATTTTTGTAAAGTAATATATATCTATAATATATAATATAATATAAATTTGTAATAGTAATTAAATTGATAATATAAAATAATAATAATAATAATATAATACATGTATTAATGAAATTGTAAATGTACAGTTATTGCTAGTGTTGTTAATGTATTTATTTTTTATTGTATTCCTATTATTCAATTATTACTACTAATTTTATCAGATTTTGTTGTTCTTGCTTTATTTTATATAGAGGTGATACGGTTATTACTACTTTTACTATTATTATTGATATTGTTATTAGTAATTATTGTGGCGTTGTATCTTAACTGTTTCTACTTACTACTATTAGTTTATTAGTTCCAGCAATTTATTTTAGAATGTATCAACTATGTGAACTGTTCGAACTACTTGTATCAGATGTTAGGGTTGAAAAGACTGATCCGAGATAGACGATTTATTTATACGTCTTCCGAGTATCAGTATCCTGTGTGTAATCTATCTACCTATCTATCTATCTATCAATGCTTCTATCCTTTCCATCTACCTATCCTATCCTTCCCGTGCATCTATATATCTATCCATCTAGTTACCTATCCATTTAACTTATCCATCCATCTTATCTATCAGTCTATCTATCTATATGTCTATCTGTCCGTCTGTCTGTTTGTTTGTCTACCTATCTGTCTACCTATCTATCATTCTATCTATCTATCTCTCTGCCCTATTTATCCGTCTGTCTGTTTGTCTGTCTATCGATCTATCTGACCTGTCTGTCTGTCTATCTATCTATCTGTCCGTCTGTCTACCTATCTATTAGTTTGTCTATCTGCCTTGTCTATCTATCAGTCTGTCCGTCTGTCTGTTTGTCTGTCTATCGATCTATCGCACCTGTCTGTCTGTCTATCTATCTATCTGTCCGTCTGTCTACCTATCTATTAGTTTGTCTATCTGCCTTGTCTATCTATCAGTCTGTCTTGTCTTTCTCTTCATCTATCACTCTGCCTTATCTATCCGTCTGTCTGTTTGTCTGTCTATCTATCTGTCTGTCCGTCTGTCTACCTATCTATTAGTTTGTCTATCAGCCTGTCTGTCTATCTCTTCATCTATCTCTCTGCCTTATCTATCCGTCTGTCTGTTTGTCTGTCTATCGATCTATCTCACCTGTCTATCTGTCCGTCCGTCTAACTAATTGCAGTATCCATCAGTTTCCTCTATCTTAATCTAATCTATCCACACAGTTCGTCTTAATTACCCAACTACCCATCTCTAACTACCTCTCTCTAAACTTAATACAACTCTCGATAGTTTCAATAGTTCACGCGTGTTTCTCAAATCCGAAAATACTAATTTATATATACATAATAAGTACTACTACTAATAATAATAATAATGAAATATTTATAAATAACTTAATCATAAAAATTATTTTTAACAAACCTAGATTGCTAGTAACATTCATAAGATCTAAATTAATTAATTTTAAATAATATAAATAATATATTACTTTAATTCACATATATTTTTATTATATCAAATGTTTGTTGAATCTTTTAAATATCTAATGAAGTTATTTACACTTGTAATTTTATCCAGAGATAAAAAACTGCACGGACGAGCAGTTTTCGTGCCGGAGTCGTCCGGGTGAGTGCGTCCCGCTGTCGTGGGTCTGCGACTCGCACGCCGACTGTTCCGACAGCTCCGATGAAAACTTTTGCAGTAATTTCCCATGAAAATCTCAAATATTCAATTAATGATAATTCAAATAAAATTTGCAGATTTCACTTGCATAGCGGACGAGTTCTCCTGCTCTAACGGACGCTGTATCCAGAAACGCTGGCAGTGTGACGGAGAAAACGATTGCGGCGATGGATCTGATGAAGGACCTGACTGTCCACAATCTACGTGCTCCCCAGAAAGTCATTTCAGTTGCCCGGATGGTTTATGTATTCCCCTCAAATGGAAATGCGATTCGGAAGCCGATTGCAATGATGCATTCGACGAGACGGTATGCATCGATCTTATAATATAATTTTAATATTTATTGCATATTTTACATTTATTACTATTCTATATTTATTATTATAATTTGAAGCGCGTATGGGGGCTTGAATCCACTTAGGAATTATAGCCTTTACAGCATAGTGAGAACAGGATTGAATCAATAAGCAATAAGTGACAAAATGTCAACACTCAGGAGGATTTCTCATAGTAGCAGTGTTTTTCCTTTTTCCCCTCTTCCCTTATTTTCCCCTTTTTCTCATCCCCACTACAATCCAGGCTGTACTTCTAGATTTTCCCCTTTTCAGGCTCCATTTCTCCCTTTTTCAAGGAATTTCCCTGCAAAGTAGAAACATTGCATAGTAGATGAGACGAATAAAGGGAAAAGGAAAAGTAAAAAGTACTGAAAAGATAAGAAATAAAAATTTTATACAAGGCTATACGAAAAATCCAACACCACACTATAGTAACATACAAACGATGCCTAGCTACTCTAAATAATAACTGGAGTTAACACGATCATTACATGGTGAACAGTGTTTCCACTTTGCGGGGAAAATTCCTGGAAGAGGGGAAAATGGGGTCTGAAAAGGGAAAAATAAGACAAGAGGGGAAAAAAGAAAATCTAGAAGTACAGCTTTATGATCTAGCACGGAGGGGAACAATGGAAAAACAAGGGAAGAGGGGAAAAAGGGGAACTGAAAGTGGAAATACTGATGATGAATTCTATAGAATTTCAAATGATAATGAGCGGAACAATTTCACGCCTGTGCAGAGGTTATTTGAAACGTTTAGTTTTGATGCAATATTTTATAGTATCATTGATCAGGACTTCATAATTGAGGATTTCCAGATCCATTGGAATCCCCTCTTTAGTATAACTGAATAGTTAGTATAATAGTGATTAGTATATTAGTATATTAGTGATTAGTATTTTAGTATATTAGTGATTAGTATAATAGTATATTAGTATATTAGTATATCAGTACATTAGTGATTAGTATATTAGTATATTAGTGATTAGTGTATTAGTGAATAATTAGTATAATATGAATATAGTGGTATAATTAAATGTCCAAATTGTTTTATGAATATTCATTGCTGTTTTTGCGCATTTGTTTTACTTAGATGTTTGATCATTTTGTATATTTACTGTATTATATTGTATTTACGTATATTTTGGAATATTTATTATTCTTGACTGTTATTTTATTTATTTATTATTAATATTCATTCTCATTATAATTATTATTTATTATATCCTACGTTATTTTGTCCCACATATCATGAAAATAATACTGCGTTATTATTAATGCTTAAATATTTTTAAGTCCTAGCTTTATAAATAAATCTAAATTTTTAAATACACTTGAAGTTATTTTTGAAAATTCTCCAGGATTGTTCAGTAACCCGGAACCGGACATCCGTTTGCAACGAACACGAATTTTCGTGTCAGGATCGGATCCACTGTATTCATTCGTCGTGGAAATGCGACGGGGATCGCGATTGTCCGGACGGTTCGGATGAACAGGATTGTCTGCCTCTGACCTGCAGAACGGATCAGTTCCGCTGCACCACTACGGCCAGTGCATACCGGGCCACCTGCAGTGTAGTGGGCAAGCTGAATGTGCGGACGGATCTGACGAACTCAACTGCAATAGTAAATATCTTATGTTGTTGTATAGTAACTAGATGTTGTAGTGTTGTTGTTGCAGTTGGATTTGGTTGTATTACCAGACGTTGAAGTGTTGTTGCATTTTCAGATACTGTTGCAGCAGTCTGCGATCCTACTACTACACTTCTTTTAAATACTTATATTTGCAGATGCTGTAGTGTTGTTGTGTTTGAAGATACTGTTGCAGTTACCTGCGATGCTACTACACACTTCTTTTCAGAATTTATGATACTAAATGTTGTAGTGTTCGTGTTGTATTCGCAGATACTGTTGCAGCTGTCAAGGATCCCACTACATTTGTATTAAACATCAATATTACTAGACGTTGTAGTGTTGTTATATTTAGATACTGTTCCAGCCACTTCTTCTAAATAGCCGTATTACTAGATGTTGTAGTGTTGTTGTTGTATTTGCAGATACTGTTGCAGCTGTCTGCGATCCTACAACACACTTTGACTGCGGCGATGGATTTTGTCTGCCTTACGAAAACGTCTGCGATGGACACAACGACTGCGGCAACTGGGAAGACGAACCCAAGGATCGCTGCCGGATCGACGAGTGCTCCAACAACAATGGCGGATGCACCCAGAAATGTGTTGACACAGTCCTGGGATTCTATTGCCAGTGTTTACCTGGTTTCCAATTGGTGGGCAACTCGTCCTGTGAAGGTTCGGAATTCATAATTAATTGTTACTAAATTATAATCATAATTAAATGAAGTACTTTTATGCTTTACATGTAATATAAGTATTATTATTAATTTAACTAATTAACTGCATTGCAATTCGAATTGTATTACAAGTTTAATTCATAATACTCAATATTTTCTAGATATAATTTATGGATAAATTAACTTTAAGTGTAATGTAAGAATTAAATTAATCCTTGAATTTCAGTTAATTAATGTAATAATTTTTGTTTATTTTGTAAATAGATTAATTACAAGGTTAAAAAGAATGTAATTTATGAATTAAGTTAACTTAATTATTATGTAGTTTGAGTAGCATTCACATCTATTATTATCGTGAATTATTTTGTTATTTATTAATATTGGAAGTACTATTACTAACTATTAGATAAATTAAGTGAATAATAATAATATAATGTTTAATTTGTTTGATTAATAAACGTGATTTTTGATGTTGTTGTTGTTGTAGATGTTAATGAATGTGCGGATGAAGGAACGTGTTCACATCTCTGCTACAACACTAAAGGCTCCTTCAAGTGTGAGTGCTATGAGAAATATACACGCGATCCCAGGGATCACACCAGGTAATTCGTAAACCACTACTATTACTACAACAACTGTTACTACTACTACTTCTGCTAATACTACTACTGTTACAACATTAATACTTTCACTACTACAGCTACTACTCTTGCTACTGTTATTACTACTACAGTTACTACTGTTTCTTCCTTCTATCGTTGCCACTATTCTACTAAGTTATTAACCCTACTACTACTACTACTACAGTAACTACTACTACTAGTACACTTAGTACTACTACTCCCTTATTATAACCATTACTAGAGTCACTACCACTGTTAGTGCTCCTATTACGGTTACTTCTACTAATGGCATAGTACTACTACTACTACTACTCTACCCCAAATTACTACTACTTCTACTACTACTATTCTAGTGCTACTATTCTACCCCTACTATTACTACTACTGCGACGTTTAAAGAACCACTACTACAGACTCATTTAATCCTCAGGTGTCGAGCAAACGAGGGTCACGCGTCTCTGCTCTTCGCTCACCGGACGGACATCCGTCGCCTGACGCTGGATCGCTTCGATCTGACGGCCATCGTCAACGAAACGCGAAGCGCCACGGCTCTGGATTTCCACTACAGGACCGGAATGTTGTTCTGGAGCGACGTGCACGACGAGAAAATCTACAAAGCGCCTCTCGACGATGGATCCGCTGTCAAAACAGTCGTCGGTACTGAAATATCCGCTGCGGATGGACTTGCTGTTGACTGGATTTATGAACACGTCTATTGGACGGACGCGAATAAAGTTACTATTGAAGTTGCGGACTTTGATGGACAGATGCGGAAGATCCTGATTGCGGAATCCCTGCAGCAACCGAGAGCAATAGCGCTGGACCCTCTGAATGGGTATTGTAATAATAATAGTAGTAGTAGGCGTAGTAGTAGAAGTTGCTGTTGCATAGTAGCCATAGTGTTGGTAGTAGTAGTAGTAGCAATAGCAGTAATAATGATGGAAATACCAGTAGTAGTACCAGCAGTAATAGTTACAGCGGTAGTAGCAGTACTAGTAGCAGAAGAAGCAGTAGTAGAAGTAGAAGATGTTATAGTAATAGTAGTTGGGGCACTAGTAGTAGCAGTACTAGTGTTAGTAGTAGCAACAGTAGTAGTAGTACTAGTAACAAGAGTAACAATGAGTACAAGTAGCAGTAGCAGCTCCAACAGTAGTAGTAACAAAGGTAGTACTAGTAACAGCAGTAATAATGATAGCAGTATTAGTAGTAGTAGTAGTACTACTAACAGCAGTAATAACGATAGCAGTATTAGTAGTAGTAGTACTAGCAATAGTAAAGGTAGTAGTAGTAGCAGTAGTTTCAACAGTGGTACTAGAATTAGTAGTAGTAATAGTAGCACTAATAATAATAGCAGAAGCAGCTCCAACAGTAGTAGGAACACCACAAGTACTACTCTAAAACTTTTAACTCCCTATCATATTAACAGCTGGATGTACTGGACTGATTGGGGGCGGCTCCTCGCATCGAGAGATCAGGGATGGACGGTTCTCATCGTCAGGTTCTCATCGACACTCATCTCAAATGGCCCAACGGACTGACGATCGATTTGCTGCGTAAACATCTCTACTGGGCTGACGCAAAAACCCATATGATCGGATCGTGTGACCTGAACGGTAAGAATCGCAAAGTGATCCTCTCGTCGAGCGAGTATCTGAAACATCCGTTTTCGCTGACCGTCTTCGAGGATTGGATCTACTGGAGCGACTGGGACAAACAGGCCATCGTCAGAGCGGACAAGTACAGTGGAAAGGCACCCAAGTATCTGACGTCGCCGTTTCAGGTTACTGAATTTGATAATAGTAGTACAGTGGAGGTGGTAGTAGTAGTAGCAGGAGGAGGAGGAGTAGTAGTGGAAGTAGTGGATGTAGCAGTAGTAGTAGCAATAGTACTGTAGTACCAAAAGTAAGAGGAGTAGTATTAGTTGAGTAATAGTAGTAGAGTAGTTGAAGTAGTGGAAGTACCGTTAGCAGTAGTAGTAGCAGTAGTAGTAGAAATGATTGTAGCTGTAACAGTAGTAGTAGCAGCAGTAGTAGCAGTTGTAGTAGTAGCAGTAGAGCGAATCTGTTGAATCAGTGGACAGATCTCAAATACTTTACTTGGTATACACTTCACAGCGTGTCCACATAATCGACAAATACCTTCTTACTACAAGGTCGTTACTGATTTATTATTGTAACTAAAGCTATAAAGAATCTGTCGAATCCGTGGACACCGTTAGATTGTTCCTATACACTTTTCACGGTGTGTCCACTTATTCGACAGATTTGTGATATTATTATTGTTATTATTACGATCTGATTATTAATATTATATGTTTGTGTTATTGCAGCTTTCTAATCCGATGACTGTGCACGTGTACCACGCATACCGACAGCCAGAAGGACCTAATCACTGCGCTCCAATCAACGGTCGTTGTTCCCATTTGTGTCTGCCGGCTCCGCAAATGACCAATCAGTCAGCCAAAATTACCTGTGCCTGCCCACAGGCCTCAAATTAGCCGCAGACGGACTAAATTGCATCTACGGTATTACATTTACACAAAAATAACGGTTCTCCTATTCTGCAACGGCGTGTTGCATAACCCCACTACGATGCAGAATGCCCTCTATCACACTAACTCAAATATACATATAAGAAATAATACACGTTATTTTTAAGTGGTTCTCCTATTCTGCAACGGCGTGTTGCACAACCCCACTACGGTGCAGAATACGGGCAAAAACAAAAACTAACACTATATGTATAATTTATACATACATATCCAAATATAACAGCATGCATTAGCACTGTGTTAATTAATTATTATTAATACTAATTATTAAACTATTTAATTAACTAACACTAAGTGGAATTTTAGGTGAAGCGGACAAATCTGCGGATTTCAATCCGGACCCGGAGAAGAAGCAATCTGTCGAATCCGACGACGGGGTCATTGCCGGAACCGTTATCGGAGCCGTTGCTTTAGTCATCGTTACAGCATCTCTGGTAAACTTTTCTAGATACTATTAATTCTTACTACAATCACGATTAATTTAGACTTGATTTTAATTCAATTTAATATAAATTTAGAGAATTCGTTGCTTTCATTTATTTATTTCACAATATATATATATATATATATAATTGATTTTAACTATTTATTCAGTGCTTCCATTTTTTCCCTTTTTCCCCCTCCGCTTGAAAATATCAGTTTCCCTTTTTTTCCCCTCCGTGCTACTGAGTAGAGCTACATTTGTAAATTCACTTTAACCCTCCATTTTCTCCTTTCCCTCTTCCCCGTTTTCCCTATGTGACGGAATTTCCCTGCAAAGTGGAAGCACTGTATTTACTGCATGTATAATTATTTTTACTTGTCCTATACCTGAGTTACAATATATTTTCACTAAAATTACAGTTAATCTGCAATTTTAGTAGTAAAATAATTGATTATTCTAAATAAAATATTGTGAAATGTAACTAATTTACTAAATTTCTATTTTAAACGTACAGTCGTGAGCAAAAAAAAAACCTTCCGCACCCGGAATAGAGAAAGGCGCTTCTGCTTGAACTTGTCTACTACTGTTCCAGTGCTTCCACTTTGCAGGGAAATTCCCTCACATAGGGAAAACGAGGAAGAGGGAAAGGGGAAAATTTAGGGAGAAGCGAATTTACAAATGTGGCTTTACTCAGTAGCGCGGAGGGGAAAAAAGGGGGAAAAAGTGGAAGCACTGTACTGCAACGGTCGAATGGTTAACAAGTGTTAAACTTGACATGACCTAACGCTGTTCAAGCTTCCTTGACCTCGTTTTGACATCGATTGGTAGCTATAGTAGTAGACAAGACAAGACAAAAGCGCCTTTCTCTATTCTGGGTGCAGGAGATTTTATTTTGCTCACGACTCTACATTAAAGGGCAAGTGCAGACCAAGGGGTCCGAAACTTCCAATAATCTTTGTACGCCTAGGCTGTGTTATCACTGTTGTCAACCCATTATCTCCATGTTATCTCCGTGTTATAAAATGTTATCTGATAATTTTCGTACACCTTTCCTCGGAGTTTCAGCCCCTTGGTGCAGACAACTTGGAAAAAATACATGTTATAGAACTTTTTACGCTGATTCTGGATATATATAGTGTCCCTATGTCAATTTTCTACCGTTTAGCCGCTAAAATAAATTAAAGTCTGAGAATGGACGTGGCAACGTCGCCTGGGCGGCACGAACTCTGATTGGTTGGCACCGGTCACGTGATTAAAAGAGCCAATCAAAATCTCTGTCGCTTTATAGTAGCAGACGATGTCGTAATATTGTTTACTCCCTACAACACGCTACATGTCTGCTAGTGTGAGGTGAAGATTTTTCCCATTGCCTCTTTTGATCACGTGACCGGTACCAATCAACCAGAGTTCGAGCCGCCCACGCGACGTTGCCACGTTCATTCTCAGACTTTAATATATTAATATATTGAATATATTAAGTAATTAACTAATTGTATATTTAATATATATATGTATATATAATTGTATAACATGTTTTTTTCTAAGTTGTCTGCACTTGCCCTTTAAATTAAATTTCATTTTATTATTATTTATTATTTTTTTCTACTAGTTCATTTAAAATAAATTATTCTTAGTACTCAATTTTGATATTTATTATTTTTATAATTACAATTAATCCACAATTTTGCACATTTATCATTTATTTCGCAAAATACATATTTACTGATTTTAACAATTTATCCAATTTTTATTCTAAACTTTGAATTTTTTATTCAATTTTATTATAATATATTATTATTTTTCTCCTAAATCAGGGTTCCCACTGAAAAATCTTAATCAAATTCCCTGACTTTTCCCTGATTTCCCTGACAACTTTTCCCTGGCCTTTTAAACGCATTATACTTTCTAGAAGTTATTCATCAGAGGCTTGAGCAATGGTTAGTTGAAACTGAGTGAAAACTGAGTAGAGTGGCAACTCAAATTTCCTGACCTTTTCCTCATTTATTACCAATTCCCTGATATTTCCCTGTATTCCCTGACTTTCCCCTGATTTCCCCGACAATTTTTCCGATTTCCCCCTGGCCTTTTAAACGCATTATACTTTCTAGAAGTTATTCATCAGAGGCTTGAGCAAAGGTTAGCTGAAACTGGAGTGGCAACTCAAATTCCCTGACCTTTTCCTCATTTATTACCAATTCCCTGATATTTCCCTGTATTCCCTGACTTTTCCCTGATTTCCCCGGTTTTCTTGGTCGGTGGGAACCCTGTAGATAATTTTTATACACGCTTAATATTTATGTAACCATACTTTAATGATTGTTATTATTAATTACAGATTGCGTTTGTCGTCTACCGGCAACTGATTCGTCGCAACGTGACCGCAATCAACTTCGACAACCCGATTTACCGCAAAACAACCGAGGATCAAATCGCTCTGCAAAAGAACCAACCGGAACTTCCGCCGGAAGAGACGTTGCTTCCGCTGACCCATCCCGGAAGTAACGAATACGTGTAGCCACAAAAATTAACGTTTTAATATGTTATTTGGTAAAATCTAATCATTTTTAACATCTTAATTGCTCATTTACGCAGTGTTTCCACTTTCATTTTACCCCTTTTTCCCCTCTTCCCTTATTTTTCCCTTTCCCCCTCCTCCTCGGTACTAGAACACAGGCCGTATAAGTTTAGATTTTCCCTTTTTCCCTTGTCAGACCCCGTTTTCCCCCCTTTTCAGGGAATTTCCCTGCAAAGTGGAAACACTGCATTTAGGAAATTCCTTTTTTTAAGTGAAATCTGTGATGTAAATGTCAAAAGTGTTTTTTTAGCTGTTTTTAAATTAATTTTTAATTTAAATGTTATCAAGTTTGTGAAATAAAATTAATAAAATATTAATTTTATTATTCACTGAAATCACAGGTTATTTAAATATCAGTTTGAATCACAGCAATTAGTTGTAAAAATATTTTAAATATATTTAATTCCAGCTGCGGACGATTTTCTATCCGGAACGGTATGGCCGATCCACCTAAAATAATCAGAATAAAAATTTTAATTTAATTACAGTTTTAGTTTACAATATTTTTAATTCAACTGGAAAATTAAGTTAATAAAAAAAAATTCCTTTCGATTTGAATGGCTCTAAGTAGATAACCCAGAAGTTCTCCAGAAAACTGCTGGAACTTTTCCATTTAGCCAAAATTTCGCAAAAAGTTGCAAAAATTACGTTCCAGCATTTGGAGTTAGCAAAATCCCATGTTATCCACCACTATTATTTCAAATGACGTTTACTGATTCAAATAGAAATTAGTGAGAATAGTTGCTCGGTCCAAAATGTCTAATATTCACTAAATTTGCTACAATTAATTCTTTGATTAGTAGATTAGTAGAACTATCGAGGAGTTAAAAATTACTAACGGTTCTGTGCTAACCAGTTACCACACAAGTCGTCGATCTCTACGCGGGGAGATGTTCCAGTTCCAGTTCTCGGTGCTCCGATCAATCCGATTACTTCAGATAATCGCTGCAACACTACAACTCTGTGGTCCGCAACTACAACAACTACTACTACAACAATCCTGAACAACCAGCAAGATCCTGGAGACAACCTCGGATGCAACTTTTTTTTCTCCACTCTAAAAACTTGCACTTAAGTTCACACACTGAACGTCACACTGAAATAACATTCGAGGAAATCCCAACTGCTGACCGTTCCATTTATTCGCTGTTCCAGATTTATACTGGAATAATTCCCTTGCACTGAGAACACAGTCAGGGTTAAACCACATCGAAGAGCGCAATCCTCGACTTGCGGATTATCCTAGAAACGAGGGATAACCACTAGGCTCAAACTGGGTTATCTTCCAACACAGTTTCACACCACAGGAGCTATTCGGGTATAAATATCCGTCACTATCCCTCTAGTTTATCCCGTAACTTTTCCCCTCACTTGCTCCTCTCTTTCACGTGGTATACAAATGGCGGGACACAAACCAATGGGGTCCAAAACTTCCAATAATCGTCATACACCACACAGGTCATCCTATCACTGTTATCAACCTACCATCTCCGTGTTATCATGTGTTATCACAAAATCTTCCTACACTTTTCCTCGCAGTTTCAGACCCCCTTTGTACACAACCCTAGCAGAGCGTTCAGATCCGCAATCACGAATTTATAGAACCGCAATAAGTTTGGTCTCTCCCAGACAATTTCTCCTTTTTGTTTTACGGATGAGAAATAAATGAATTGCTATTCGCGGGGAAAACCAGAAATCCGCAATATCAGGACCTCGAATCCTGGACTCACCTCTTTGAAAATGAGGTAACAGTAGTAGCAGTAGAAGTAGTAATAGTAGTAGTAATAGTAGTAGTAGAAGTAGTGGCACTAGAAGTAGTAGTAGTGGTACTAGAAGTAATAGTAATAGTAGTTGTAGAAGTAGTAATAGTGGTGGTAGCGCTAGAAGTAGTAGTAATAGTAATAGTAGTAGTAATAGTAACACTAGTAGTAGTAGCACTAGAAGTAATAGAAATAGTAATTGTAGATGTAGTAATAGTAGTGGTAGCGCTAGAAGTAGTAGTAATAGTAGTAGTAGTAGTAGTAGTAGTAGCACTAGCAGTAGCAGTAGTAATTATAATAATCTAACAATATTCCCCCTCTTCCTCTTCCTCCTCCTCCTCCTCCCACTACTACTACTACTACTACTACTACTACTGTTGCGTCCTGCAAATGATAAAACCATTCATAAAGACGAATGGGATTTACACGCATCATGTCCAGAAATGTCATGGCCACTTCATTCAGTCGTTCCTAACTTACGGCTTTTCCCTGCTCCTTCAGCGATTTTAAAATAATATACTCGAGCAACAATGTTTCCACTTTTTAATTTTCCCTTTTTCCCCTCTTCCCTTACCTTTCCCCCATCCGTGCTAGCATACACAATGCCTAGATTTCCCCCTTTAACCTCTTCTCTTCTTCCCCTCTTCCCTTACCTTTCCCCTTTTCCCCTCTCCGTGCTAGCATATACAATGCCTAGATTTCCCCCTTTAACCTCTTCTCTTCTTCCCTCTTCCCTTACCTTTCCCCTTTTCCCTCTCCGTGCTAGCATATACAATGCCTAGATTTCCCCCTTTAACCTCTTCTCTTCTTCCCCTCTTCCCTTACCTTTCCTCTTTTCCCCCTCCGTGCTAGCATATACAATGTCTAGATTTCCTCCTTTACCCTCTTCTCTTCTTCTTCCCTTTTCAGACACAATTTTCCCCTTTTTTCGGGGAATTTCCCTGCGAAAGTGGAAACACTGTCGAGCAAGTCCTCAATCAGCTGTCCAAGTAGAACTGAACACTTCATTTAGGGACTTCTGAGCAGAGCCCAACAGTGTTTCCACTTTTCAGTTTCCCCTTTTTCCCCTCCTCCCTTATCATTTCCTTCTCCCCCCCCCTCTAGGCTAGAATATAGATTGTCTAGATTTTCCCCTTTTTCCCTCTTCTCTTATTTTTCCCTTTCCAAACTCCATTTCTCCCCCTTTTTCAGGGAATTTTCCTGCAAAGTGGAAAACAATGGAGCCCAAGTTCGACACAAGATCTCAGTAAGCGTATAACAAACTTTCTCCCGACAGAAAATTCTCATAAGACTATGTAGAATTTGGAACAGATACTCAGTGAGACCTCACAACTTATAGAGCTTTCTCACTTGAGATCTCACTGAGTCTCTGTTCCAAATTCTACATAGCCCTATGAGAATTTTCTGTCGGGTGCTGACTTCACCGCGATACTTTAAGTGTGTTATTGTGTCTACTTAAAAAATTTCCTTACTGGAACGGTCCATTACAAAATACTTTACTATTCGGACGCAAATTTTGGTATCCGAGTCATCCGACTAGTCGTGACAACCACTGCTAATAGCATCAGTAATGATAGTTAGCGTTAGTTAATACGTAAGAAACGTGAAAAACTTACCACGAGAGCTTCTTTATCAAGTTAACACCACCTCCGGATATCCAGCATACGAAATTCCTCAAATAGGTGTTGAACCTTTTAACATTTTGAAGGGTTTCTCCTATTCTGCAGCGGCGTGTGTGCAAACCCCACTACGATGCAGAATACGGCCAAAAACCAAAACTAGCACAAACTCTGTGCAACTCGTTTCGCTAATGTGTTCTAGCACAGGAGAGATTGATTGCTTATGCTTACTAGTCATAGTAGTAGTAGTAGTAGTAGTAACAACTACATTTTTTGCGGGGGTTTTAGGTTATTCCAGTCCTTGTCAGCATGCACACGCAACCGGGTAAACTATTGATAATACTGATAATAATGGTTAATAGTTAAAATAAAACAGTACGATATCCAAACAAGATATTCAGTACAGAACTAACAACTACGAATAGCTGATCTCTTACCTCACTGTAATAACCACACACTATTTTGCAATGCTTCAAGTGACGGTACATACATCAAACAGGGTTCGCCATTTACGGGTGTCTTATTAAAGCCGGGTTCACACTAGGCCTGTTTCGACCAAACCGTTTGGGCAAACGAGTTGCACAAAACATATCATAAGACTCCAGAGCAGACTGGTGGTTTTCCTAAGCATTGTCTGGGACAAAACAATCATTTTGCTTGTATTATCTTGCGTTTTGCATTTTAACAGAACCAAGAAAATCGTATTTCTGTAGTCCGTTTGCCCAAACGGTTTGGCCAAAACAGGCCAAGTGTGAACCCGGCTTAAGCACTGTCTGGAACAAAACAATCATTATATTTTTAATATCTTGCGTTCGGAGTTTATTAATAGAACCAAGAAAATCGTATTTCTGTAGCCCGTTTGCCCAAACGGTTTGGCCAAAACAGGCCAAGTGTGAACCCGGCTTAAGCACTGTCTGGAACAAAACAATCATTATATTTTTAATATCTTGCGTTCGGAGTTTATTAATAGAACCAAGAAAATCGTATTTCTGTAGCCCGTTTGCCCAAACGGTTTGGCCAAAACAGGCCGAGTGTGAACCCGGCTTAAGCACTGTCTGGAACAAAACAATCATTTTGTTTTTAATACCTTGCGTTTGGAGTTTAATAGAACCAAGAAATTCGTATTTCTGTAGCCCGTTTGCCCAAACGGTTTGGCCAAAACAGGCCTATTGTGAACCCGGCTTAAGCATTGTCTGGGACAAAACAATCATTTTGTTTGTATTATCTTGCGTTTTGCCTTAAATAGAACCAAGAAAATCGTATTTCTGTAGCCCGTTTGCCCAAACGGTTTGGCCAAAAACAGGCCTAGTGTGAACCAAGGACTTAACGGGCAATGAACACTTCGGCACAAGAATCAAGTTTGAACTTTCCAAGCCGAGGAAACTTTTCCTGAAATTTCCGAAAGAAAAGTTGAGACTTTGCGTCAACCATCAGGACTTGAGCCTGGGAAACCAGTGTTGCCACTTTTCAATCTTCCATTTTTCCCCTCTTCCCTTATCTTTCCCCTTTTTCCCCTCCGTGCAAGAATGTACAGGGTCTAGATTTCCTCTTGACTCTCTTCTCTCCGTCTTCCCTTTTCAGACTCCATTTCCCCCCTTTTTCAGGGAACTTCCCTGCAAAAGTGCAAACACTGTGGGACACGTCCCTTGGACTCTCCTACACCAAATTTAAAGGGCCAGGGGATGACGCAGCACAAATTTTAAGGTCAAGGTCAAGGTCAAGGTCAAGGTCATTCTCGGGTCATTGGGTGCCTCCTTATAGCGGACACCAGTTTCTAACAACGATTGGGAAAATTTTGAAAACTTTTTTTTTTTTTTGCTGTCAAGCGAGTTTTAGCAGTAAAATGTATTTTAAACATTTGTACCGTAGAGGATAGGTTTGTCTAGTAATAACCAATCACCAATAATTATGTAGGATTCCCACGGAAAAATCGTGACCAAATTCCCTGATTTTTCCCTGATTTCCCCAACAATTGTTCCAAGTTTTTCCCTGACTTTTTAACAGCATTACACTTTCTAGAAGTTATTCAGTAGACGGTTGAGCAAAGGTTAGCTGAAACTGGAGCGGCAAGTCAAATTCCCTGACTTTTCCCTGATTTCCCCAACAATTGTTCCAAGTTTTTCCCTGACTTTTTAAACGCATTATACTTTCTAGAAGTTATTCAGTAGACGGTTGAGCAAAGGTTAGTTGAAATTGAGTGAAAACCGACTGAAGTGGCAACTCAAATTCCCTGACTTTTCCCTGATTTCCCCGACAATTTTTCCCTGATTTTTCAAACGCATTATACTTTCTAGAAGTTATTCAGTAGACGGATGAGCAAAGGCTAGTTGAAATTGAGTGAAAACTGACTGAAGTAGCAACTCAAATTCCCTGACCTTTTCCTCATTTATTACCAATTCCCTGATATTTCCCTGTATTCCCTGACTTTTCCTGATTTCCCGGTTTTCCAGGTCGGTGGGGTACCCTGTTATGGCCACTGTTCTCCACACAGAGGGACGCGTTCTATTACAGCAAAACTCTCTCGGGACACGGAGCCAAGTATTTATTTTTCCCAGTCAAAAGTAAGGTTAGAAATAATAAATCTCACTGCATTTGTTAGTATCGTTACAACTTACCACGTGACACGGCAAGCACGTGCCTTGGCAAAAGACTTGCAGAATCCTCAGATCAATAGTCTATTCTTGGAGGACACAGTCCAACACATCGTCAAGGGCGCAGACTTTCCTCCATACCACAACCAGATCCCCGCATCATCTCATTCAAATTCATTCACTCATTCACACATCTTCTCACTCATATTACTACGATGTTCTACTTCTAATATTATTAGTTGCTTTTGAATCAAAATATTCAATTAACAGACTAGATAAATAAATAGTAATCACGTAGTATCACCTGGTAAACAATAAAATAATAATTAAAAAAAACTTTACAAAACGTACATTCAAAATGAATGAGCGATTTACTAGGAAAAACTGTCATTCAGAATATTTACGCCAGTGTTTCCACTTTGGAGGGAAATTCCCTGGAAAAGGGGAAAATGGGGTCTTAAAAGAGAACAGTAAAAGAAGAGGGAATTAGGGAAATTTAGAAATACACCTGAATATAATAGCACGGACGGGGAAAAAGGGAAAAATAAAGGGAGAAGGGGGAAAGGGGGAAACTGAAAAGTGGAAACGCTGATTTACGCCATGTATTATTAAGAACAAGTTCTTATTGAATTTATCTATTATAGTTTAATAGATAGATAAATATTTTTTTTACCTTTAGGAACTTAAAAAATCTGACTTATGCCATTTCATATTCGTGCTGTTTGATTCCATTTCTGTCACTTTTAGAAACTAAGGCCGTTCATTTCACTACACTGAAGGCAAAATTCAATATTTCGAAAAATCCTATCAAGTTCTCCATCGAATTCTAGTATTCTAAATTATTTTTAATCATATTAATTAATTATTATCAATTAGAAATAAAATTATATTTGAAACTCTTCAAACTAACACTGGAAAGCCTATTCGACGTTTCGATCCACAGAGGCTGCTTTTTCCTTAATTCCTTTAGTTAATTTCAATTAAATTCTACGAACTACATCAAATTTCAGGACTTCATTGATTACACAACAACAGGGGCTGGCTATTTCCTAAACAAAGTTATACCAAAATTCATTAAAAAAATTTCCCGAAGTCCAGATTTCCACAATACAAAAACAATTTCTCCAAAAATTCCTGCAGATTCAAATGCAACCAGCCCCAGACTTTATACAAATTTAGGAATAATTCAATTTCAGTTGGAAAAAAATGAGAAAAAAATTTGCCTTCGCCGGGATTTGAACCCGGGACCCTTAGCTTTACCCGTTGAACTAAAATTCCAATTAAAATTTAAAATCATCACATTTGATCCAATATAGCTTAAATTTAAGTTTATTTTTATTCCTGTTCACACTTTCAACTGCCGGACAATTTGTTTTAAAAAAATATTCGCAAAAAAAAGTTTTTGACGACAGCCATTTTGGTTCGATCTATATCTACGTTGTAGCTGTGAGGAAGAAACAAATGAAGTAATAAAAATACAGAAAATCAAAATCATAGGTTCTGACAATGCTATTCTTCAATGGAGTCTACAAGAAAACTAAAAATAATTGAAAAATCCATCATAGTCGTGTAAGAGTCGTAGAGCACCCAAGAAATGTTTTATCTACTTCCAGAAAGGGTCGTACAGAACAAGAAATCAGCAAAAAATATAAAGAATGGCTGTAGATTTCCAAACCCCACTACGGTGCAGTGCGCCCTTCCATTTCCTGAGTTTGTAAACTGGAGATTTAAGTTGTAAGAAAGTGAGGAAAACGAATGGGAGATGCACTAGGACGTAGTGGGGTTTGAATTTATGTGAACTGGTTGCATACGTCCAAGACCCTACTACGGTGCAGTGCACACACTCAAGTTTTAATTTCTTTTTTCTCAAAATAATGGAAAGTCGATGCAAGGTAGGGTGTAGCACTGGACCGTAGTGGGGTTCTGATCTCAATACCCCACTACAGTGCAGTGCACCTTCTTGTTTTCCGTTTTCCTTTCCAACCTGGTTCAAAGGACCTTATAACATTGCAGGGGTAGCACTGGGCCGTAGTGGGGTTTGGTTCAGAGAGTAAGAAACAAAAAAATAGACACGCTAATTGGCTAATGGAAGTGGTTTTCAAGATTTTTCAGAGTTTCTTTTTTTCTTCGTTTGCTCTTACGAGTCAGTCAAAGCTTCCTTAAGAGACATATTTCGTTAGTGTCAATGTGCTTCTCAAAAGCGACGTCTCTTATGCTGGAAATCATCGCGATCGGGACGCTCGCGATCGGGGCGACCACCCCAGCGAGGGGCGTTGTTGAAAGCCTCAGGGCCGGGCCCGGGCCCTCGGAGGGGGGCCCATCCATCCGACCTCCCTGCATAAACATGGGAGGCGGTTCCAATGGACGATTAAAACCGCCGTGAAAAGCTTTATCTTCCTACAAAAAGGCACCGGCACAATCCGAAGAAAAAAGTTCAAAACATTTTTTTTATCATCAACATTTCCAATATATATGAGAAAAAATATTTTTTCAGTGTCCTAGACAATTTTTTATACGCCTTAAATCCTGCAATATCTTCAATATCAATAACAATATCTTTATAAAAAAATCAATTTTTTCTCCTGATTTCCACAAGATGACTTTTAGAATTACTAAGCAACAGAGTTTTTTTTTTAAAATCAAATATTCGCAGTTCTGTAATAGGCAGATAGGCAACTCGGTGCAAATATTTGCCAAGTGCTGCGCGTATAGCACTTTCTGCTGAACGTGTGGACACCCTTGAGTTCATTAATACAAACTTAACTTTAGTAAAAATTCAGATCTTTTAAACAGACGCCATTACAAATTTTTAATACATTAAAAAATATGTTGGATAAAAATTAAGTTTTGGAAATAAATCTTGTAACAATAATTAAATTTTATACTGGGATATAAGTATATCTAAAAATTTTAATAAAAGCAAATCTTACCATTTCCATGGGCATCTGGGGGCGGTCGAAGAGGGAGGGTGGCATATTTGGTCCGGGCCTGGGTCCAGGGCCTCCCATCGGCGGGGGGAAGCCTCCGCTCTGCTGGAACTGTTCCATGAAGGAGTTGTTTTCCTGGTGCCTGCGACGCATGTCTTCCTCCTGCTGACGCAGACGCTGCTGCATCTCCTCCTCCTGGCGACGCATGGCCTCCTCCTCCCGCAGACGCATCTCCTCCCGCTGGCGCTCTTTCATCTCCCAGTCCCGCTTCGTGCGCTCGCGGTCCATTTCCCTTTGCCTCAGTTCTATTAAAAAAAGAACACGCACCCACATGCATATTATACATATAAATATATATATTCCATACGTTAAATTCTAATTCCATCGATCAGAATTAATTTATGCTTTGAACTTAATTTCTATTAATTATTTTTATTTTATATTCCTTTATTTCACTTTATCTTTAACTAATTTTTATCTACTCTTCCAATTTTATATTTCTTTACTTTATTGTATTTTAAAGATTTAATTTGAGTTTATTATTTAGAATCAATTCATATCTCATTATTTTATTTACAATATTAATTGTTATTTGTTAATTATAACCGACTTATAATTTATTCTTACTTTATCTGGAATGTTTTTTATTAATTATTCTTATTTTACATATCTTTACTTTTTATTTTTAAGAATAATTTGTGTTCATTGTTTATCATCGATTCATATTTTATCCTTTTATTTACAATATTAATTATAATTTATTAACCGCGAGTTGTAGCCTTATTTATTTATGAAATTAATTTTTATTTCTTACTTTTCCAATTTACTTTTAGGTGTTTCAAATATTTTAGAACTAAGTTAACGAAATTGAAATTTAATTTGATTTACGATCTCGCAGCATCTCCGTCTCGTGCTCGTATCGCACAATCTCCATTTGGGCGATGAGTTTCTCCTCTTCCATTTTCATTTCCTTCTCCAGGGCTTCCTTCTTCTGTTTGAACAGCTCGACCAACTGCTTCCAGCGCTGCCCGTACTGGAAGTCAAAGCTGTTCGGATCAGCAAAACGTGGGCCAACCTGAAAAATAAGAAAACTGTTTAGCATATATAAGGTATAATGAAAATTTTTTAAGTATACTTTATTATTATTACAATTATAACTACTACTACTACTGTTACTACTAGTACTACTTCTCTTCATATTATTATTATTACTACTACTATTACTATAATTTGTACTTCTCTCTCTTTGATGAAGTCTCCCGATTTCTTGACAAATGAGCGTTCCGAGAAACCGTCCAGATCGTCCAACTGCTCCATGGGTTCTACGACAACAGGTCTCAACGAAGATGTCAGGAAAAAACAGCCGTCGCTGCAGCGTTTGATGCAAGACAAGGCTCCGGGCTTTCGGACAAACTCTACGATACCCTCACCAGTTGACTGGCCCTTCTCGTTAGCAATAACAACTGCCCGCTCGATCTGTGATCAAATTTCAAATATTATTTAACTCCTGAATAACTAGAAACAGTTGACTTACGTCTCCAAAGATGGAAAAGGCCTTTTCGAGCAATTCGTTCGTGACGAAAGGCGATAGATTTTTCACTTTAACTGCGGCACTGTGTGGAGCTGAACGAACTCGAAGGGTTCGACCTTTCAGAGGCTTACCGTCAAGTTCACTTTTCGCCCTTTCCGCATTTTTGACGTAGTCCTGGAAAATTAAAACAAATTAAGTATTTCACAATCACACCAATGCTTCCACTTTACAGGGAAATTCCCTTAAAAAGGGAAAACGAGGTCTCAAAAGGGAAAATGGAAATTTCCAAGTATGAACACTGAACAAGTACATTTAAGTAGTAGGTTTTCTTCTAAATTTCCCTTTTTCTGTCTTCCCGTAATTTTCCCTTTAGAGACCCAGTTTCCCTTTTACAAGGAATTTCCCTGCAAAGTGGACACACAATGTAACGGAGCTCCAAATGTAAAAGAACAACAAAAACTAATATTTAAACATTTACTTAAATTAATTTTCATTAAAACTGAGTAACATTTTGTTAGTGTTATGTAATTAAATTAATTTTATTATCAGCAGGTTTTTGAGCTCTTATGCAGGGCATAAAAAGAGAAGAAAAATAGACATGTTAAAAAGGGGAAAAAAGAGAAAGCAGAGCCCTCTCGAGGGAAAACCCTGAACCCAAAGTGGGAGCACTCAATCACAAAGACACGTATATGTTAAAGCTTACCAGTCGAACAAAAGCGAATCCTTTTTCTTTATTGAGAAAAACTTCCGAGACTTCACCAAAAGCGGTAAAGGCGTCTTTCAGGTCCTGCTCACTAACGTCACTGCTTAAGTTGCCAACATACAAACGGCTCCTCCCGGAAAATTTATACTCGCCGTACGGACGAACGGGCAGTTCAATGGTGGGGCCAGAAAGCATGGCTAACTTGTCCATCATCATTCGTTCCTGTTAAAAACATACTGATTTAGTTTAAAACACGACTTTCTAGTTTAAAAGGAAAACACAAAATGTAGATTTCAATACGAGTACAATTTTTCAACAATCGAACAAACGCAGAATGCACAGAGTTGACATTTACCTCGTGTTTGGGTCCCATGAACGGTTTGTTGCCTTTTGCGAAGCTATCGTCTGATTGTCTGTTCGCCTGTTGACTGGCGTTTGGCTGGAAGGGTCGTTTGGCCTGCTGCTTGACGAACTGTTTGCCCCCTCGGCCTGGACCGCCTGCCTTACCTCCTCCTCGTTTGGGACCACCGAAGTTATTGTCATTGCCGTTGTTTGCCTGCGGTGAATTCATGTTTCCCTCTTTCTTCAGGTCCATCAAAGGGTTGTTGGGTTGTTGTACTGAGTTTGTGTTGTTGTTAGCGACTGCAGACGAGGCCATAACCCTATCAAAAATATATTTCTTTTGGTCCTGCGAGTCTTTTTTATTACTTTGCACCAGCTTTTATTTAACAATGGTGTGAAATGAATATTTTTGTGATAGCGAGAGCGTTGAACGTTCCTCGACTGTTGAACAAGATGGCTACCGAATGACGCTTCTTTGAAATACAGCGTTGCCAGCTATCAAATGAAATTAATATATTTTATTAAATATATAAATAATTGATAGTGACATGTCACATTTTATTTAAATGAAAATTGAGTTTAAATTTTGATAATTGAATTATAATAAATGTTTTAAATATTAGTTTCTTGTTCTTTTACATTTGGAACTCCGTTACCATGAGTACTTCCATTTTGTAGGGAAATTCCCTGGAAAGGGAAATTGGGTCTCGAGAGGGAAAATTAAGGAAAGAGGGAAAAGAGAAAGTTCGAGGCTCTGCTTTATGTTTTAGCGCGGAGGGGAAAATGGGGGAATAAAGGATGAGGGGTAAGGGGAATTTAGAAGGGTAGATTGCACGGAGGGGAACATGGGGTAACTGTATATTGGAAGCGAAGGGGGACGAAAGGAAGAGATGGCCATCTTTGAAGGCATGAGGGAAAACTGAAACGGTTACCATAGTAACGAGAGTTGTTTACATTAAAAGTAAACATTCATATGAACACTCAAATTTTCAGTTAAATAAGTAGAAACAAAAAAATGGTCTTATTACACGTAAAGCAAGGAAACAATAGCTTATTTCTATACGAAACAAGCGTAAACACTAAAATTTCTAACGTGCTTGACGACATTTTGCAAATTCGGAATGGAATCGAGAAAGTGACATCAATCGCCACAGGTAGTACCAGCTGTTTAATACACTATTATAAGTGATGCCAAATATTACAATACTGTTTAATTAAATGTTTCAGAGCTAGAAACACGCCTTGACAAAGAATTAAACGCAGACATTGAATCGACGGATAACGAATGCAAGCAAATGGAAGATCTACGGCTGAACGACACAACTGTAAGCAGCGAAAAATCCTCAACTTTGGCTGCTGATGTAAAAAAAGCAGATTTCATAAAACGAGCAATATCGGAATCGAGAAACATGATCTCTACCGTAAGATCCTTTGTTTATTTAACTTATTTATTCCATCATTAATTTATCGCTTTTTCAGTTTTTCATATTCGTTCGGTTCTCAATAGTCATATCATATTTAAACTCAGACATTAGTCGTCTGTGTGTGTTTAACTTGTTATTTTAACTGTGTATATAAATATTTTTTTATAATTTACATTAGAAATTTAGTAACATATATAATTTTATTTAATTTACAGAAACAACTCGAGGCTGGTATCGCTTTAAAGTGTTCAACTATCCATGAAGCCCTTCAGGTACTCGAAGGATCTGTGAACGTTTTCACCGACAACCGGGACCCTGAAACATCATTCAGCTTTAAATCGCTAGAAGAAAACTATGAAAAAAGCAGCAAGCCTCTAAACGTGATTTATATAACAATAGAACTGCAATAAGTAGAATTAACTCTTATTATTTAACAAAGGCTGAGAATACAGTTCTCTGGTTCTCGAGCAAGCAGCTGGACGGGCAGAAGCCACTTTCTGACTATATCGGGAAAAACGAGAAATCGAAAGTAATCATCAAGGTACAGCCCAAACATCAAGGACCTCCACCGAGAGAACTGGGTCTCACCGAAGAACAGCAAAAAGAATTAATGCTGCAGGCCTTCAGAAGACAACAGGAATTAAAGGTATTTTTCTAATTAGATCTGTGTTTCCATTTTCAATTTCCCCTTTTTTCCCTATCCCCTTGTTTTCCCCCTTTTCCCCTTTGCGTTAGGATACAAGCTGTACTTCTAGATTTTCCCTTTCTCAGATCCCGTTTTCCCTTTTTTCTGGGAATTTCCCTGCAAATTGGAAACACTGAATTAGATTTTATGAATTATTAAGCAATCAAGGACTTAAGTAAGAAGAAGTTTATTTCAACCGCCCGACTTTGTGCTAAAGAATTAAGATTCAAAAGGTAAAATGTGAAAGAACTGCGTTAAAGTGGAGAAAAAGAAAAGCTTAAATATTAATTTTCGACTCAGCTGCTACTGAGTTATTTTTCTGAGTATCGTTTGCGATGATTGTCACTTCAGCCTCGTTGTCGGTAACGTCCCCCGAGCCTGGGCTTTTCTTGCACCAGACAAAATGCATGTGTGCGTCAGATCCCACAACCACAACCTGCGAAAAAAAAAAACAGCAATTAAACATTATTAGATTATAATAAACACTAAATTTACATTACCTTAGTACAAAGTATGAGACAGGAACACGAAACGATGAAAAGACAGCCTGGGATGACTGCTGTTAGCGTGAATTCCACAATCGTCTGCTGCCTGTTGTACTTGATGACTACGCTATCATTCCGTTCAGGCGCGTGAAAACAGGGGAATCTGGCAGGGGCCCTCTGGTCTCTACCATCTCTGCCGTAGGTGGAAAAGAACTCTCGACACTCGTCTCTCAGAGAGTTGACACACATCTCCAGGTTGATGAACAGTTTGGTTCTATTGTTGATGATCAGTTCAGACTCTACAGGGACGCCTATACCGTTAAATGAAGGCGGCAGCCGTCTGGTAGTCTTGCTATTGTAGAGTTGTATGACAGCTGAGTAGTTGATTCTATCGCCTAGGAGCTCCTGGTTGACTAGCGTAGCGTTCAGACAGTCCCGGGCCATGATACTAGAACTCGAGTTCCACACCTCGTTACAAGAGATGAACAAAACTTCGTTCGAGCGATTCACGTCCCAGAGTAGTTCTTGTGATTTCGTTTCGGACATGGAATTGCATTTGGCCAGGACTACGCGATCACCGCTGAGGATGATGAGGTTCTTGCCGCGACTGGGCATCTGGACGCAGAGCCTTTCACACGAGTAGGGCTCCTGCATTCGCTGGCAGACGCCTTTATCCTGACTCTGACACTTGTACATCCCTTGCAGGTTTTGGCAGAGCTCTCGACGGCAACGAACCGGATTGCCCAGAGTCCCCGTACAGTTGATGGAAGAAGTCATGTTAGT
This sequence comes from Eulimnadia texana, assembly GCA_002872375.1. Classification (NCBI taxonomy): domain Eukaryota; kingdom Metazoa; phylum Arthropoda; class Branchiopoda; order Diplostraca; family Limnadiidae; genus Eulimnadia; species Eulimnadia texana. Next base: position 15,443,557 of record NKDA01000002.1, on the reverse strand, counting down.
ACATATCCCGGACGTACAGTTGAATAAACCTTTGAACGAAAAAGAAAAAAAAGCATATCAAGTTAGGAATTTGTTCGAGCAAAATCGTGTTTCAGGCATTGCTTCCACTTTGAAGTTTGGACTCTCCCTCGAAGGAGCCTTTATTTTCCCCTTTTTCCCCCTAAAACAAAAAACTTATGGTTTTCCCCTACTTTCCCTTCTCAATTTCCCGTTTACCCTCGACCTTCATGGCTAATATGCAGTTAAAGGGTTCAAGTTAAAAGTATGAAATGCTGGAGAAAAAAAAAACTTCGTGTAATAACACGTCATCTTCGGAAAAAGTCAAATTTAACAATGACTTTAAAATGTCTTCTATTTCCCTTGTTTTTCCTTCCTTTCCCTCTTCTTCCCTTCTTAGTGCCATTTTTCCCTTAAAACAGGGAATTTACAACATACAACAAGGGAATTAAAAACAGGGAACAGGAGGGAAATAGGGAATTAAAAGTGGAAGCAATTGTTACATGTCTTATAGATTCTATACCATTCGACGATAGCGCCACAGCGGCCACAGTTGTAAACTCACGTCGTCTGCTGTTGTAGGACAAGCTCTGATAGTTCCACATGACTTAACGCTGCTTTGCTTTTCCTAAAACAGCAGCAGTGCTGCTTCCACTTTTAGGGGAAATTCCGTTTTAAGGGAAACAGCACAACGAAGGGAAAAAGAGAGGAAGGTGGGAAAAACCAGGGAAACTGGAGAAATTTTATAGCGACATGTTGTAAGACGCACTTTTTTTTCTCCAATAATTATATTTTCCTTTCGAACTGCAAATTGACCATGATATGAAACTTAGAAATCGATAACTGTACTTTTCACTACTCATCAATAGAAGGGAAGGTCGAGGGGAAAATAGGGGAAACTGACAAAGTGGAAGCATTGCCTAAAACAGCAGACGACGCCAGTTTACAAGTATCTGAGCTGCGGCTACTTGGCGCTAAGATCGTATGAGGCGTAGAGTTCTATACCTTCCAGTCTCTTGCACTGATCTTTACGGCAGTTCAAGCGTTGCGAGTAACTGGCTCGGTCGGTGGTGCAGAGCTTGTCGACGAGTTCCGTGCACTGGTTGAACGTAACGTCCGTGCCGTTGTTTCGCACCGTCACCCAGATCTGCTGACAGGTCCCTGACGATTTGGAAAGGCACCATTCCCCGCAAGAAGTCCACTGGCAGTTCTCGATGGTATCGTCCGCTGTAATTGTTGTGCACATGACTGGAGTATTCAAAATACCTAAGAAACCCAATCAATAGGTACTGTATTAATCGATGATTCCAGTGCTTCCACTTTCAGGGAAAACTCCCTGTTTTTAGGAAAAATGGCACTAACAAAGTAAGAATAGGGGAAGGGGGGGGGGAAACAAGGGAAACTGAAGAAATTGTAAAATCTTAATTAAATTTAGCTTTTGTTTCTATAGCGACATGTCGTTTTTCCTCCAATATTTTATATTTTCTTTTAAAACTGCAAATTAACCATGATCTAAAGCATATTAATCAATAACTGTATTTTTCATTATTTATTCGTGAAAGGGAAGGTCGAGGGAAACGGGAAAATGAGAGGGGAAAATACGGGAAACTGAAAAATTTTTGTTTGTAGGGGAAAAAGTACTGCAATGATTATACCAAAAAAAAAAAAAAAAAATAGAGGCAGTACCCGAATTGAGAGCCCGAATCGATGGCATGTACGAAGCTGCTGCCAAGTAGACAATGGAAACTGCGCTTAGAACCGTAACCAACTGACAAACGAACACTAATCCGCATACCCGGTTTTCTTCCGGGAATTCCGGTTTCTTTTGACGTTTGCCCATGGTGCGGATTTTCAAGTGTGAAGCATCGACTTGCTATCCTCGACTGCTGGGGAACACTGCAGCCAACAGTACTGCAGTTGGATGCGCCGTACCCTGTCAAAGCTACTCTCCTACCGCGCAGTTCAATACGACAACTTCTGTTCTACTGTACAACCAATGTTTCCACGTTGCAGGGAAATTCCCTGTAAGAGGGAGAAATGGGAATCTGAAAGGGGAAAAATAAGATAAGGGGGGGGAGTAAAATATGGAAGTACAGATGCATGTACTACCACAGAGAGGGGGAAAGGGGTAAAATAAGGGAAGAGGGTAAAAGGGAAATTCCCTGCAAGAGGGGGAATGGGGTCTGAAATGGGGAAAAATAAGATAAGGGGGAAAAGTAAAATATGAAAGTACAGCCTTATGTTGCACCACGGAGAGGGGGAAAGGAGAAAAAGGAAGAGGGAAAAAAGGGGAACTTGCCTGCAAAAGGGGAAATGGGTCTGAAAAGGTAAAAATAAGGGAAGGGGAAAAAAGTAAAATATGGAAGCACAGCTGTTACGTTCTACCATGGAAAGGGAAAAAGGGGTAAATAAGGGAAGAAGGGGGAGAGGGGAAATTCCCTGCAAAAGAGGGAAATGGGGTCTGAAAGGGGAAAAAGGTAAAATACGGAATTAAAGCTTTATGTTCCTCCACGGAGAGTGGGAATGGGGTAAGTAAGGGAAGAGGGGAAAAAGGGAAACTGAAAGTAGAAACACTTCGTTTGACGTTCTCAAGCAATGCGTCATTTCACCGTAAACAAAACAATCATTAACTATTTAGTTGTATTGATTACAGTGCTGTATAAGGTTTAATATAAACGCTTATCTATTAGCTTTTAATTATAAAGCAAGTTAATTTAAGTTGAGTAGAAAATATGACCTAGCGTGACCTTGAATGACCTCAGGTGACCTTTTTGTAATTACTAGGCCATGAATAAAGTTTGCTATTACACTAACCTAACGATTTATAATCAATAAATTAAGTTTATTTTCTCTAAAGTGACAATCTGACCTTGTATGACCCTAAATAACCTCACGTGACCTTATTATAACATAACAATAAATGCAGTCATATTTAAGGTGACACAACAAATGTGTAAAAAAATAACTGTGTTACATTAACGTTAATTCCTAGTGAACTTTGGCCTTAAATGACCTTGCTTGACCTCACGTGACATTAGATGGTCCTTTACAACACACTAGCTTTACTATAACTTTAGGTTATTTAAACTTTGCTTTGAAGTTAATATTGACCTCGAACGACCTCACGTGACCTTAAATGACCTTAAATCAAATGACGCAGTATGTTGGACCTCGTCATGGAAACATTGAATTTCACATGAATTATAAAACAAACTTTGCACATGCGCGGGCATCGTAGACTTGGTCGACTGTAAGCAAAAAGTTTGTTTACTGAATAGTTTGGCCACGTAGAGTCAAGAGTTTTGTCTGCCGGCAAACAGACAGGCAGACAGACAACCAGACAAGAAAAATGGAAGACAAGTCTAAATGGAAAGAACAGTTGCTCTTTTACATTACGGGTTTTTTCCTCTTGCTGGCAACGTTCAGTTTTTTTGCTTTCCTCTTTCTGGTCCCGTTCTTCATCGAGCCAGCCCTGGCGACTCTCAACATGGACTTCGACCCGACTCCCGCCCTCTGCGTTACGGTCGAGAACCGTTTCGTTCGAGGCCTCCAGAACTGCAGCTGGTCGTCCTGTCGAGAGGGCTGCACGAAAGAAGTTTTCGAGTGTACGCAGCTTCGAGTCAAGTACCAACCTCTAACCCAAGACTTCTCGTTCACCGACCCAACGATCGACCTAGACCCCGACCCGAGCTTTCTAGAAAACTGGTTTGAAGGTCAACTGCAGCCAAACGTCAAGGGCTGCGGTTACCCGCCAGACGTTGACTGCGGGAAGTTCATGAATGAATACGCGACTGTCGGCTCTAATTTTTCGTGTTATTACTCGCTAGTCAATCGAAATTTTGTCATCACACATCTCGATATCGAACAAGTTCGTTCGGACCTCGTCTACTGCCTGGCCATCCCGATAATCTGCTTTTCCGTCTCGGTGTTCTACTTGATTTACGCTTATTTTAAGATCTATGTTGTTTTACCACCACCTCCGACAGTCTGCGCTATCGAAGACGAAGACCCGAAAACCCCTGAAACGGATTCGGGAATGGTGGCAAGTCCCCTAGGGTTCGCCGCAAGGTTCGAACCGAACTTCCCGCAACCCGAAAACTCGAAAAATGCAATGAGGAGGGCGAAAAGTGCTATGCACGGTTCTCTGACTAAAGAAACGGAACCTGAAAGCGGACTGAAGGTTTCGAGATCCATGGGGTAGATTTTCGACTAAATTAACTAATCAAACATACTTTTACATGTTAATTAATGTGGTTATTTTATTAAGTAGACTTGACAGTACATTTCGGTTCGTTAACGAAGCATTTTACTTGTTGGTAGAGACTCGAGGAAGATTCAGACGAGGCCTTTCACGGCAATTCCTGGGCGGACGGACAGTCGCTGCGGAGGCCTTTCAAGGGGTTTCGGACATCACCTGGAAGCCCAAATAAAACATTTGAAGAACTGGAGAAACATTTCAAATCCCCTGCAACATCTGAATAATCAAAAATTCAAACCAATAACTGTGTGAGGTAGAGCATCTTAGTAGTGGTCATCAGAGAAAGCTTCAGTCGCTTGATGCTTCCATTACTCTTGTGCATGTTATCATTAAAACAAATTAGCCTGAAAATTGCAAATTTCGGTTAATTAAATGCACGGCCCTGACATAATTTATAGCAATAATAAATACACGACGATATGAATCATATCAGAGAATGTTTGTTTTGAATTTTCATTGTAATTAGTTCAAAATCTCTCCGATAGGCGTATACCAGAAACATATGCAGTATTTCTACTTTTGGAGGGAAATACCCTGAAAAAGGGAAAATGGGATTAAGAATGGGGAAAACGTGAAGAGGGGAAAGGGAAATTTAGAAGTTGTAGCTTTATATTTTCGCACAGAGGGGAAAATTAGGGAAGAAGAAAGGGAAGGGGAAATTCAGAAGTCTACTCAAGGAAGGGGAAAAGGGAAAGCTCAAGAAGAGGGGAAATGGAGGGTAATGCTATTAGACTTTAAGCACGGAGGGGAAAAGAGAAAACTCAAGAAGAGGGGAAATGGGAGGGAAATTCTATTAAAACTTCAGCATGAGGGGGAAAGGGGAAAAAACGCCATCTGGAAGGGAAAAGAAAACTAAAATACTGAACACACGTGAATTTACCAGACGATTCTTTGAAAACCGGTAAAAATCTTATGCAATACCGGTAATATTAACATTTCAAAACAGGAAATTTTTAGGTAAGTTCTTGTTGAAAGTTTATGAAATTAGTCTAATATTCTAACCTTAAGACTTTTAGGTCCAACATTAATACTTCAAAATGTCAGCCGAAGCAGTATCAGTTCCCGAAACAACCCAGTCCAAAACTTCCAGTGATAATTATCCAGTAGATGCTCAAGGGAAAAAACTTAAGCCTTGCTGTGCTTGCCCTGAAACTAAACAAGAAAGAGATAAATGGTAAATATAACCTTAAACGATATCAAATACTCGAGAATGAAACATCACCGAACGCTAAAGTAACGCTGTTCTACGTTTTACAGCATTATCGAAAACGGAGAAGAGAACTGCAGGCCTTTAATCGAAGCCCATCTCGCCTGCATGCGAAAACTGGGATTCAAAGTCTAGTTCCTTGAACGTTTTTCGGTAATGAGGCAAACAGTAATGTTCTTATTAATTATCCTTCAATTATATTAAAATTTGTTTACGTTCTCTTCCAGGACTAAACGCCGAACATCCTCGACTGTAGATAAATACAAACTTAACCTCAAGGACTGTTTCGTCTAATTGAAAAATCATTCGTTTTTCCTTGTTGTAGAAAGATTTTTTTGCGAATAAAACAGACAGTACACTTCAACAGCATTACCTATTTTTTTTTTGTTCCGTTTATTGCGGAACAAGGAAATAATCAAGCATCTCGAACAAAAAGTTTTTAAACTGGAAAGTTCGTTTTTTGTCAGAGTCGACATTTTCCGAAGTCCTTCCGCTTCTCGCACAATTGAACGGAAGACCTTTTACCGTTTCAGGCTTTCAAGGTCCGACTTTCAAAATCTCGCAAGGTTTTCGTGTACCGAAAAATGTACCGAAAAAAATCTAACTCGAGTCTTTTTTTTCGCTGCGGTTCTTCGTGCAATGTCGTACATTTTTCTTCACAATTTGGGAAATTACAGTGCGCTTTGCTATTTCTTGAATAAATTGCTTTTGTAATCTACAATATGTAAATTAGTGTGTGGCGCCAAAGTGGAAAAAGTTACAGTCCGTTTTTTAAAAAATAAAATTCTTGCCCGAAACCTTGAACTAATATTTCCACTTCCAGTTTCCCCTTTTTTCCCATTCTTCCCTTATTTTCCCCTTTTTCCCCTCCGTACCTTTTCCCTCTTCCTTTATTTTTCTCTTTTCGGACCCAATTTTCCCCTTTTTCCCCTCCGTACATAGAATAAAACGTTGTACTTCAAGATATTCCCTTTTCCCTCTTCCTTTATTTTTCTCTTTTCGGACCCTATTTTCCCTTTTTTCAGGGAATTTCCCTGCAAAGTGGAAACACTGCCTTGAACTAAAATCGAAAATTAAAATCTGAATATTGTTTAACTGACTCATACGTCTGTAATTATTTAAATAATTTTTGTGTACTAGAATATATCATAATTAAGATACGGTACTTCAATTAATTCATATTATTCTTTTATTATAAGAGTTAATGGAGAATTTAATTGCTCGTAACATAAATCAGTTCAGTCAAGTCAATAAAATATAATAAAAATAAATTAAATAAAGTAAATAAGTAAAGTAATCAATTTCAGCCAAAAGATTATTATAATTATTATTTGTTTATTATTATTATTATTATTCATTTATTACTTAATGAATTTAAATGCTATATAAATTCATTTAAATATAAATAAATTCTAAATATAATAAAAATTTAATGTAATATAGTAAAAATATATGTAAATATAATAAATATATTAAATAAATGAATTTAAATATAAATAAATTCATTTATTTAAATGGATAATTATAATTATTCATTTGCTACAATATATTACAAGGGGGTCCGCAACTCCAAGAAAAGGTGTGCGAAGATAATCTTTTTTATCAAAGATTATTTTGAGATTATCGCCGGGGTGTACGAAGATTATGGGGAGTTGCGGACCCTTGTACAATTAAAACCAGTTTTCTATCATCCAATGGAACCGCATATTAGGATTCAAGGATTTTTAGACTTTACTGTTCAATCAGTGTTTCCCCTTTCCAATTTTCCCTTTTCCCCCTCTTCCCTTATCTTTCCCCTTTTTCCTTCTCTGTGCTAGAATATACAATGTCTAGGTTTCCCTCCTTTACCCTCTTCTCTTCTTCTTCCCTTTTCAGACCCCATTCCCCTCCCCTTTTCAGGGAATTTCCCTGCAAAAGGGGAAACACTGTGTTCACAGCATAATCCAAAACTGATAATAACTTAAAAAGTCACACGACCTCCGAGTTTTAGGGATTTCAACAAGAGGTCTGAAACTGCGAGGAAAAGTGTGCGAAGATTATTTGATAACATATGATAACACAGAGATAACAGGTTGATAACAGTGATAACACGGCCTAGGTGTACGAAGATTACTAGAAGTTTCCGAGCCCTTGGATTTAAATGCCACACAGAGTTTAAAAACCAGAATTAAAATATAATAATAAAACAACTGTACTGTAAATATAATAAAATATTGCTAAAACTGATAATAACTATAATAATGAATAGTAATATTTTGTAATTTTAATACCCCAACGGAAAATTAAGGATGTCGGCTACATCCTGAACGATATCGTAACATATCCTGAACTACGTCCGATCGTGGATGTGTAAAAAAATTGTGTTGAGAATTGTGAATCTTGATTACTGAGGGCACCATTAAGCATCCTGAAAAGCGTTTTTTTCAGGACGCTGTTAAGTACCCTGAACATGTATTACTCAGGCATTCCAACGTCAGGGTCCTGAACACCCTGGAAGTGGGTCAATTTCAGTGCACTCAAGAGATCTGATTGGCATCCTGAAAATGTCCTTTTCAGGATACTTTCAGGGTCCTGAAACTATCCTTATTTTTCTGCTGGGATAGTACGACTTTACTATATCGAATATAATATTTTCTGAATTTATGAAATTTAATTTATAATATTTGTCATTTACATTACATCACTATTTTAAATATTATAATTAATTATAATAAATTTACAAGGTCCACGCCCTTATGGTTTTTTTCCCTTTGATTCAATTTGGCATTGAGTGTTACTTGACAACAGTAAAAGTTTCAGGGTCCTGGAACTTCAAACCTGGACAGAAAAACTCGAAAGGTGTGGTCGTCTCTCCTTTTTCAAGGCGGAAATACCCTATCTGTCCACCTATAAAGCAGGACAGCTTCAGACTGAGCAAATCATCAGTCCTTCGACTACCAGCGCTTTCAAGCAAACAACTAAGTACTGCCATCATGAAATTTATGGTAAGTATTATTAAAATTAAGTTTTATAGTAGCTAAATTTAATTATTTGTGTCTTGTGAACAGAGTCTTGTGCTACTGAGTTGCTTAGCTCTGGCTGCTAGCGCTCCGACTACTAACTACGTCACTGATGATGGACAAAGTCGTAGTGAAACTATCGATTCGGAAGGAAATATCAAGGGACAATATTCGTATACCGATAGTAACGGGAAAAAAATCACCGTGAAATACACTGCTGGTAAAGACGGATTCAAAGCTGTTGGAGATCACTTACCTGAAGACACACCGGTTAGTCAAGTAGCAGCTCAGCAGCCCCAAGCTATTCAGCAGCTAGCGCAGTTCAATCCTGCTACCCAACAGTTTGCTAACCAGCAAGTTCCTCAGTTCAGTCCTGCTACTCAGCAGTTTGCTACTCAGCAGCTACCACAGTTCAGTCCTGCTACTATTCAGCAATTTGCTAACCAGCAGTTTGCTAGCCAGCAAGTTCCTCAGTTCAATCCTGCTACTGTTCAGCAATTTGCTAACCAGCAGTTTGCTAGCCAGCAAGTTCCCCAGTTCAATCCTGCTACTGTTCAGCAATTTGCTAGCCAGCACTTTGCTAATCAGCAAGTTCCTCAGTTCAATCCTGCTACTCTTCAGCAGTTTGCTAACCAGCAAGTTCCTCAGTTCAACCCAGCAGCTTTCCAGCAGCTTGGTAACCAGCAGCTACCACAGTTCAACCCTGCTGCTCAGCAGTTTGCTAACCAGCAGCTGCCTCAACTAGCTTCACCAGCAGCTCAGCAGCGATTGCTACCTTTTGCTAACACCCAGCAACAGCAGCAGCAAGCTACTGTGAATTTCAGCCAGACTCCCAATCAAGGATTTACTTACTCCATTAGCGCCTAAGTTTGCTATTTTCCTTTTAGCAAGTTTTTCGCTTTTTGTTGACTAGTTTAGCCGATTTGCAGATTGACGAAATATTTTGTAAAAAAAAACGGTTGTAGAATAAACGCGGTTTTTCATAAAATAATAGTTAGTTAGTTGGTTACTAAGTTATAGTTACCTGGCTAGTTGGCTAGCTAGCTGTAGCTAGTTAGCTGGTTAGTTTAAGTTGGTTAGTTAGTAAGTTCGCTAGTTGGTTAGTTGGCTGTTTAGCTGGTTAGTTGGTAGGTTAGGAAGTTAGTTAGCAAGTTAGCTAGCTATTAGTGACATTGGTTAGTTGGTTAGTATTTGGTTAGTTCTGGCTAGTTAGCTGGTTAGTTAATTGGTTAGCAGGTTAGTTAGCTGGTTAGTTAATTAGTAATTTAGTTAAGGAGCTAGCTATTAGTTATAGTTAGTAAGTTATGATTAGTTAGCTAGTCTAGTTACTTAGTGTTTTTAGCTAGCAAGTTAGTCAATGAATTATGGGCCAGTTAGTAAGCACGCTTGTTGGTCAGTAAGTGAATTGATTAGTCGACCGTCAAGTCAGTTAACTGGTTCGTTAGTTAGTCAGCTACTTATCGATCCAAACTTTAGTTAATTAGTCAAGTAGTAAGCCAACTTTTCAAAAAGCTTATTAAGTAGTAGTTAATTTACTTAACTAGTCAAGTAAATGAGCAAAACCATGATGCTACTAGCAAATTAATCAGTCGCCTAAGTAGTTAGTTAGTTATAGTATAAGCAATTAATTTTAGCTCCCGATGACTTTTATCAACCTTGCTAATTCAATAGTAGCCTAGCTAGTTAGCCAGCTAGCCAGTTGGTTTTCTAATTAGCTACTTGGTTAGCAACTTGGCTTACCGTTCCTAACTAGTAATCATAAGCTATAGCTGTTTAACTAAATACTAATCTAAATCTAGCTGACACTCCCGAGGTTTAATAGTAACCTAGTCAGTCAGCAATTAGTCAGCTAGTTAGAATTACTTAGTTAGCAACTTTTACTAACTGTTCTAAACTAGTAACCATAAGCTATACAGCTACTCGACTAAATACTAATTTAATTCAAGCTGCTAGAGCTATTTAGCCAATTAGTTAGCTAGTTAGCCACTGAGTTACCAACTCTACTAACCGTTCCAAAAAGTAGCCAAGCTACAGCTATTCAACTACATGCTAATCTAATCCAAGCTGCTAACCATTTACATTTATCCAATTATTCAATCAATTTGCTAGTTAGCTACTTGGTTAGCAACTTGACTAACCGTTCCAAAATGCTATTTACGTTCGTCCAGTTATCCAATTAGTTAGTTAGTTGGTTAGGAACTTGACTAACCGTTCCAAAATGCTATTTACATATATCCAGTTAGCCAATTTGTTATCTGGTTAGCTACTAGTTAGCAACTTGACTAACCGTTCCAAAAAGTTATTTACATTTATCCACTTATCCAATCAGTTTGCTAGTTAGCTACTAGTTAGCAACTTGACTAACCGTTCCTAAAAGCTTTAAGTTTATCCAGTTATCCAATCAGTTTGCTAGTTAGCTACTGAGTTAGCAACTTGACTAACCGTTCCAAACTAGTAACCTATAACTCTTAGTAAAACAACATTGTAACTCAACACAAATAACACGTGTCACACAATATGCATATCCTTTTAACCTATTCAATATAATATTAAATTTACTACATTATACACGTGATAACTAACACCAACTATCATTTACTAACCGGTTGCTAACACGATACTATTTAAACTGTCACGGAAAAAGTGAATCAAATTTTATTTAATTAAGCACACGCGCATTCTTATTGTATCAAATGACTTCCGACATGATAAGTTCCGGTTCAAAAACGGTTCACAGCTCTTAGGTACAACGGTTCAACGGTTCGGTTCACTGCACACGTAAAAGTTTTTCATATACAAAGCGATTTAATAGTTCGTATTGTATAGTTTTTAAAATTTTAAAAATAGTTGAAATCAGTGTTTCCACTTCGCAGGGAAATTCCCTGAAAAAAGGAAGAAATGGAGTCTGAAAAGGGGAAAATAAGAGAAGAGGGAAAAGGGGAACCTCAGAAATACACCCTTATATTCCGGCACGGAGGGGGAAAAGGGGAAAATAAGGGAAGAGGAGGAAAAGGGATATTGGAAAATGGAAACATTGATTAAAATAGTTAACTAAATTAGATTAAACTAGATTAAACTATCGGATGATAGTTTCATGGCTTCTTCGTAGTTAGGTGGCGGTAGTTCATCCAGATTCCAGTAGTCAGGTAAATTATCCGGGGTATTGTCCAGTGTTTCGCTCTGGACGTTGATAACGTAGATTTCCGTTCTGGAAACATTAGCTTCCGGCTCACTTCCGGAAGCGGTTGGATTTGTTTCCGGTTTCGGTACCGGACATAACAGCGAGAAGAAACAGGCAACCAGCAAACGGAGAATTAATACAGTCAGGAATAGTACGAACAGCGTGAATAGATATCCCATTTTTTTTTTACGACTGACCGTCTAATAATGGTTTATCGATATTATTAGTATTTTGAATCGATACTAAAACGTAGTTACTTACTTGATCGATTCGGAGTCTCTAGAAACACTGGCAAGATCTAGTGATTTCTCTAATCAAACACTGCGGTGGGTATCTTACGATTGAAACAAAGTTCACAAAGGGCAATCTAATAGTTTATCTTTCCGATAAAAACCTGAAAAACACACGGTTTGTCTTTTCCCATATGTTATCATTGAATTATTATGTGCTGTGCGTTTATAACTCATATGATTCGCGCTTCGTTAAAAATATTAGCATAATATTTAAAACGTAAAGACGTTTTAGTGTAAGTTTTACGCTGGTATATGTGATAAACGTCATACAAATTTAAATTCATGGTTGTTTTAGTTCGAAATAGTTGCATTTAGTTCCAGATTCGACCGCTAGATGGCGTGTGCGGCGCCAAGTTCAAACGCATTATTCGAATTCTTGTGTGATCAGCCGTTAAATAGAAACCGTGATAAAAGTTCATTGCCTGTCACATCATGCAAGTTCATTTGACCCTGTTATCATCAGTTACCAACTGTTTTATCAAATTCCTGCAATTGTAAACACAGGAATACCATGAATGGACGAACCCATTGCGTGGGAAAAGTGCTGTGTACAGTCATTCCGTGCGTTCTATTGTGGGACAAAGATTTGTGACTTAAGTTTCCGGTTGTGTTTGGCTTAGACTTCTTTGGACTTGGATTTTTAGTTCGAGGCACCGCAATTGCCGTTCTGCTATTTTTAAACCTGTTGCCAAAACCAGACATAACATCGAAACAATCCAAAATGACGAGTATTTCTGAGCAATCCGTCACGTGAACCTGGCGCACTGCCCGCAAAACTGTCCTACGCTCCCAAAATAATAACTACAATCTGTAAAATAATATATACTAATAGAAAATAATATGCACGTAATAATTATAAATATATATATATCTTAGTTCAGTATAAAAAGAAGTTAAAGTAAATTAATCCAGTTGTAATTGAACTGAACTGAGTCCTAATATGGCGTCTAACTCATTTCTTTATCCTAGATTAGTGGTTTATACTGGAATAAGTCTGTGCAATAGTGTGAATATAGTACCATAAGCTTTGTTATTTAGATCGCTAACGGATAGCCGCCATCTTAAGATTACAGCTGGTCTTAATATGGCGGCTCCATTCTCTTATTATCCCATGTATAGTTCTGATTTTCTGCCGCTAGGGCGTCTGAACAATGGCTAGTTCACAAACAGATAGCCGCCATCTTTAGAATAAGCTGGTCTGAATATGGCAGCTCTATTCTTCTATTATCCCACATATAGTTCTGACTTCTGCCGCTAAGGGCGTTTGAACAGTGGCTTGTTCTCAAACACATAACCGCCATCTTAAGACTATGGCTGGTCTCAACATGGCTCCCTCTTTCGCCTATCTTCCCATATATAGTTTTGATTTCTGCCGCTAGGGGCACTGTCATAGCGTAGGTTCTACAGATGAAACCAGTGCAACAAACACATAGCCGCCATCTTAAGACTACGGCTTTATCTGGTCTCAGTGGAGTCGCTCTTTTTCCCTCTAGTCCCACATATAGTTCTCATTATGTCCACTGGGGGCGCTGTTATAGCGTAGGTTCTACAGACGAAACCAGTGCATCAACCACATAGCCGCCATCTTAAGACTACAGCTTATCTAATCTCATCATGGCGGCTCTTTTTTCCCATTATCCCACACATAGTTCTCACTTTATCCGCTAGGGACGTCCGAACGGTGGCTTGTTCATGAACAACATAACCGCCATCTTAAGACTTATGACTTTGTTTCAACATTCGGCTACTCTTTTTCCTATATCATCCTACACATAGTTCTCCATCTGTCCGCTAGGGGCGCTCTTCATAGCGTAGGGTCTACAGATGACGCCTGCGCCGTAGGGGTACTGCGTCGCAGCTGCTGCTTTCTCTCTCTGTTGGGAAAAGGCCCCGTATGAACGAGGCCTTTTCGTCATGTTTTGGCCTCCATTTACGCAGTCTACTGCGTCACACCGAACTTATCAGCAGACGACCAAACTCTCTTACACATTCATTCACCAAACAACAACAAAAAAAAACTGATAAATTTTTGCAAAACTTTTTCAGTCGAGAGGAAGTGACGCCATTTTGTTTGTGGGTCTTTTTCGCAACTGGTCCGCCATCTTTGTGACTGGTAGCAAAAAGTTGCTGAGTGACTTTGCTGGAGGATTGACTGACCTGTTTGTCTGCGTCACTGTTTGCAAAAGAAGGTAATTCCATATTTGTTTTGCAAAAATTCGCCGTAAATACAAACCGGTCATCGATTTGTAGTACTACGTAGCGATAAAACGCGCGGACGCCATTGAAGTTTTATGGAGTGACGTAGCGAGAACCCACGTCGCTATAGGCAGGTCACGGTTCTAGAGTGTTATCACCTGTTATCACGTGTTATCGTATGTTATCATGTGTCATCAGCTGTTTTTGACTGACTCGTGTGTGGTGTCGTACATATAACTTGACGATTCTTATAGTGTTATTATAAGTTATCATGTGTTATCACTTGTTATCACCCTTTGTTATCACTCTATTATCATCATATTATCCTTACATTACCCCCATATAATCACTGCCGCTAACCATTTACTGTCATTTATCATTATTATCACATTCTTATCCCATGTTATCATAAGTTATCACAAGTTTTCATTGGTTATCGAATGTTATCAACGTGTTGTCATTCTATTATCGTCATATTGTCACTATAACATTAACCAGTGATCAGCATTCATCACGTTATTATTGAGGCCTATTCCCGGGCCAGCCACACTCTAGGTAGACAGATGAAAGAAGCAGTGTTTCCACTTTTGCAGGGAAATTCCCTGAAAAAGAGGGAAATGGGGTCCGAAAAGGGAAAAAGAAGAGAAGACGGTAAATGGGGAAATCTAGACCCTATATAATCCAGCACGGAGAGGGGAAAAGGGAAAATTGAAAAGTGGAAACACTGGAAAGAAGTCTGCCGATTCCCTCCCATAAGCCGGATTCACACTAGGGCTGTTTCGGCTAAACAGTTTGGGCAAACGGGCTACAGCAACACCATTTTCTTGCTTCTATAAAACGCAAAACGCAAGGTAATAGAAGCAAAATGGTTGTTTGGTCCTAGGTAATGCTAAGGAAATCCATTATAGTGTGCCCTGAAGTCTTGATGTATGTTTTTTTTTTCAACTCGTTTGTCCAAACGGTTTGGCCAAAACAGCCCTAGTATGAACCCGGCTTTACACTGAGCACTGGGCCGTGGGCACAAAGCCTGAATGCCCGACACAGAAAGAAAAAAAAATCCTTATTTATCACCGCGTTATTACCTGTTATCACCACGTTATCACCTGTACTAATACTATGGTGTTGCGTCATAAGAACTTTTTTTTTTTTAAATCTCATTGACGGGTATGCAGGACTTAAGCCCATGACTCCACGGGGAGGAATTGCAGATTCAAGTACTAAGGGTCGCTGGTCTGGGGGGGAAAAAAAGGCCTCACTACTTGGAGTCGAGTGGGATCGAACCCACAGACCCAGAGGTCAAGGGCAATGGTCTTGACCTAAGGTCTTAACCATTGCTCCACCAGCGCCCTACAACAGTGTTGCCACTTTTCAATCTTGCATTTTTCCCCTCTTCCTTTATCTTTCCCCTTTTTCCCTCTCCGTGCAAGAAAGTATAGGGTCTAGATTTCCTCTTGATTCTCTTCTCTTCGTCTTCCCTTTTCAGACTCCATTTTCCCCCTTTCTCAGGGAACTTCCCTGCAAAAGTGGAAACTGCCCTACAAGTACTTTTTCAATACGCATCACTGGTGCGTACTTTTATTTTATTTTTTTTTTATTTCTCCGCTTTCAATGAAAGCGAGTTATCTACGTCACTGTTGTTGTTTACCTTCCAGCGGGTGTGTTGTTGATACGTAGTTGCTATAGTTGATAACGGTTGCAGCTGTGTGGCCCAACATAAATATGTCAGTGTTGTTGTAACAACTACAACATTGTACTGAGGACACCCAGAACAATAACTAGTACAGCTGCAAACCGTCTTTATCAACGGGCTATCAGCCTGTTATCGTGTGTTATTAACCTGTTATCAATGTTATCATGTATTACCAACCCGTAATCAGGTCTTATCGATGTTATCAATGCGTTATCAACCTGTTATCAACGTTATTACCTCATTATCACTGTTATCATCATGTTATCATCATCTTGTAAACCCATTATCAATTTTACCTGTCACCGTTAACTTATCAGTGTTGCAAACCCCTTATCAGTGTGTTATCAACCTGATATCGACGTGTTATCAGCGTGTTATCACATTATCATCCAAATTTCCTCCGGGGAAAAGTTTCTATGCAGTCGGAAAAACCCCATTAGATTTTTTTGGCCCGACATTCTTTTGAGAGTGACGTCAAAAAAAGCGTTGATAACAAATGATAACACAAGTGATAACAAATGATAACACCTTGATAACATGTGATAACACTGATAATCTGTGCAGAAAATGGAAACTTTAAGTTTAATTTTATCACAGCGATCGGATAGACTTAAACGAATGACAGATGATAACACGTTGATAACACATGATAACAGTGATAACATGGTTGATCACACGCCGATAACACTAGTGATAACTAAGGGGTCCGAAACTTCCAACAATCTTGGTACACCTGGGTCATGTTGTCATTGTTATCAACCTGTTATCTCCGTGTTATCACGTGTTATCAAATAATCTTCGCACACTTTTCCTCGGGGTTTCGGACCCCTTGGTGATAACTACTGATAACACGTTTTTTTCCTTTAGTTCTCGACCCCATTGTGGACGTCATGTGTTGTTGCTATTTTTAAACTCCGCCCCGCAAATATTTGAAAAATGACTTAATCAGATGCCGCCTTAAGTCGTTAAGCAAACGCACTGACGCATTCCACAGTGTTATCATCATGTTATCCCCTATTATCATCATGTTATCAAGTGTTATCTTGTAAACGAAACATACTGTAATGAATATATAAATAAATTATCACAAATATACAGTGTTTCCACTTTCAGTTTCCCCCTTTTTTCCCCTCAGTACCAGAATATAAGGCTATACCTCCAGATTTCCCTCATTCCATCTTCCCTTATTTTCCCCTTTTCTGACCCTTCTTCCCCCTTTTTCAGGGAATTTCCCTGCAAAGTGGAAACACTGCTAATATGGTATTTTTTAACATTGAGATAAAATAATTGGAATTTAAAAACCTTGTAGAATTAAATTTTTCTGAAATATATTCATAAAAGGCAGTTAAATTAATAGAACGTAATAGATTAATAATAATTATTAAAATCAATCCATAATTATATTAAAAACTTTAAAGACAATATTGAAGTAATCAAAAAATATTAAAATATAACTGAAATATATTAATAAACGCTCAAATATTTTAATTTAATTTATATAATTAATATAATAAGATAAATCATTAATAATGTAATATTAGCATTAATATAAATATTCACCCTTCTGGTGTGCTAAATTTAAATACGGAAATGCGCATACCCTCACGGTTGAGAATGTTAAAGAATTCTTCGGGCTTCCTGTGGTTTTTTCCCAACAACCAGGGGGGTCCGCTGCTTACGAGAATCACGGCAAGAATCTGAATAAGAATCTTAATTAGAATCATGGTGAGAATCTTGGAGAGAATCACGGTAATAATTTCTATAAGAATCTTAATAAGAATCATGATAGAATTATATTAAGAATCTTGGTAAGAATTTTAATAAGAATCATGGTAAGAATCTTGAGAGAATCATAGTAAGAATCTTGGTGAGAGTCATAGTAAGAATCTTGGTAAGAATCTTAATAAGAATCATGGTAAGAATCAAGAATCATGGTAGAATTATATTAAGAATCCTGGTGAGAATTAAGAATCTTGCTAAAATCATGCTGAGAATTTTGGTGAGAATCATAGTAAGAATCTCGTAAGAATCTTGGTAAGAATCTTGCCGAGAATCAATTATCGTTTGTAAGAATCATAGTAAGAATCTTGGTAAGAATCATATAGTAAGAATCAAGAATCACGCCAAGAATCTTGGTAAGAATCATGCCAAGAATCATTTATAACAATCGCATTAAGAATCGTGTAATAAGAATCAAGAATCTTGGTAAGAATCACTATAAGATTCACTGTACAACAATCGCGTTAAGAATGCTAAGAATCATATAGTAAGAATCAAGAATCACACCAAGAATCTTGTTAGGAATCATGCCAAGAATCATAAGACTACGTT
The DNA here is from genome assembly GCA_002872375.1 of Eulimnadia texana. NCBI lineage: Eukaryota > Metazoa > Arthropoda > Branchiopoda > Diplostraca > Limnadiidae > Eulimnadia > Eulimnadia texana. Next base: position 15,425,405 of record NKDA01000002.1, on the reverse strand, counting down.
TACTGACGTAACGAACTTCATATATGATGATCTCCGAAACAAATCAAAGGTTTCACACTTCTTATAAGGATTCACCAAAGATTCTTGATTCATGAATCTTGAATCTTAGCATGATTCTTGAACGATTCCTGAATCCTGGTTCTTACCCACGTAAAAATGACGGTGCCTTTTGCGGTGCCTTTTCGTTGACCTTGAAACAAGAAGTTTAAACGTACAGTCAAATGTAGCGCTTTGTATATAGGCTACACTGTAAAAGGCACTGTAAAAAGGAACTAAGAAACTACGGAAAGGTACTATAGTGGTGCCTTTTTACAGTGCCTTTTACAGTACATTCAGTATATAAATTTGATTTACTGAGACCTTATGACACTTGATAACACCTGATAACATCTGATAACACTTGATAACTGTCTGAAAACAAAAATATTCGTGAAAGGTGTTTGCAAAAGATGAAATATTTTTAACCTGCTTGATTTGCATAACGCGTTTGCCCAGCTGTAGTAAAAAGGCCAAAATGGACGAAAGTTATTCGAAGAATCCTTCATGTGATACGTTTCTGGGAAAAGAAATATTAATTAATTAACCCACAAGCTAAAAATAACGTGGAGGTCACGTCAAACTCTGTTTACATGCGATATTCTATAATTATGATAACTATAGTGCTTGCGGCCAAGCAAAGTTAATTTTAGCTGATTTGCTTGATTATTTGAAAGTTTTTATCGATTAGTATTGCAGTTTAGTGATTAGGTAATATTAAAAGTTTGAAAAGAAAGTCTGTTGAATTGATTACTGACCTTGATCGATCTGAAAGAAACTTGTGTCACAACACAAGAAAAAGCGCCACGTCTAGACGGCCATCTTTGTTTACGTTCTTCTCGCCATCGAACAACTTGAACTTTTATTTATAATATAATATTTCAAAACAATAAATGTCAAACTACTTTATAATATTCATTTTAATATTTCATTAATTTTTAATATATTATTGTGTGGTAATAAATTAAATTAAATTTTAATAATCAACATGAGGGCGTTCGAAACGCCGAAGAACACTCGCTATAGTTTTATATTACATAACACAAAATATTAAATAATTTAATATAACTAATTAATATTTGATTTCATATTGTAAGTTTAGTATTAATTTTTATTTAGAATAGTTATAAATAATTTTATCAAGTTGCGAGCCCCTCTGGGGAAACGAACGTCACCGATTGTTTGCCCCTACTACCAGTGCTTCCACTTTTAGGGGAAATCCCCTGTTTTCAGGGAAAAATGACCCTGGGAAGGGAAAAAGAGGGGAAAAGGGGAAAACCAGGGAAAGTGAAGAAACTTAAAATCGTTGTTAAATTTGACTTTTTTCTATATAGCGACATGTTGTTTGACGCATTTTTTTGGTCAACAATAATAACATTTCCCTTTGGAACTGCAAATTAATCATGAAATAAATCTTACCAATCAATAGCTGTGTTTTTCACTAATTATAAATGGAAGGGAAGAACAAGGGAAAAGGTAAAAATGAGAGGGGAAAAAAGGGGAAAATCAAATTTTTTTTTGTCTGAGGGGAAAAAAGGGGAAAATAGATGCTCCTACCAGGGAAAGCCAAAACTTGAAAGTGGAAGCACTGCCTACTACGTCGTATACATAGTCCGCAACGGCCGTCCCGTTCAGTCACCTTCGACGCGTTGCACGAGGCGGACGTGTCCTACTTACTCCCATTATTATGACACGAAGAAAATCTTAAATTTTCACCAAAAACTTCTACATTTCGGGTTATTATTCATCAGGTTATGCCCACTAAACGTTATAGAGCTATTTCAGAGTGCAGCAGTGATAGTAACTGGAATAATAATAATCGGTTTACTCATCAAGGTATCAGATTTAATGAAAAAGTCGCAAAAAAAACTTTTTCATTGTATTAACCTAACGTTAATTTACTATTTAGTTATTTTATAAAAGAAAATATAAATTTTGTATGTTTAAAATTGTAGGAATTACCCAGTCTGCAGACGCACTGAGGGGAAGAACGGTTACGCAAGCCGATTGCAGCGCTCGGAAGGGCGCCTGTTATTTAGCACGCTAGTGTCAAATTGGCGCGGCTGGCGAGCCAAGTTGGCCATGTCCCTGGCTAAGCACGGGCTATCGCCCACCTGGAACATCAGCAGCGCCTCGGACTCTTTCTCCAGGGCCTCGGGATCGCTGCGCAGCGCGCTGGAGTTTTCCGACTCGGATAACGAAGACCAGCCGGAAAAAGAGGTTTAACTTCTTTAAACCTTTTTAATTATTATTAGTGTATATTAATTTGTTGATTTTAGGTGGAGCTGACTTTCTACAATGATGATGGAAGCTACAAAACGGTTGTTGTGGAGAACAACCTCTGCAGTGGAGACCTGTGCCAGATTTTAGCGTTAAAAAACCACGCACCCAAAGATGGAAACTGGAGTATTGTTGAATACTGGGCTGACTATGGCATTGGTAAGATTGGTGAAAAGGCACCCCACGGTGCCTTTTTATGGTGACTTTTCGTTTGGGGTAGCCTTTTGAAGCGCTCAAATGTTGGACTCCTTAAACTGTCAGTACAAAGGGCACTGAAAAAGGCACCACAAAAGGCACTGTTCTTTTGTACCGTGGATAGAAAGTAAGAATAACGCTATTTTTCTGGCTGGGGTATCTTTTTCAGAAAGGACCGTTGAAGACCACGAGAAAGTACTGGCCGTTTACCAGAGCATGCAGCAGTTTGACGGTAGTTTTCGCGAGAAGAAGCTCGTTTTCCGCAAAGATTTTCGCAAATATGAAGTTTTCCATAATCCGCAGGTAAAATGAGTTCCTTTGTAAAGATACGATAAGCAACAGATAATAATAAAAACTAATTAATAATGGATAATAATAATAATAATAATAATAATAATAATGCACAAAATAAAGAACAGATTGTAACATAATTAAGTAGTATTACATAAATTAATGTGTAAATTACAAACATATTTTCAGGACACAATTATTTTATTATGAATGTTACATATTATTAAAATAAAATTATTTGGAATTTTATCAAATAAATGAGGGGAGAGACACGTTTATCTCCCATTCCGTGAAGGAATGTTGCTCCAATCTGGGCTAATACCTGATAACACATTAAGATATACAGAAAAGTAATATTACGATATTAGTAATTCAGTCAGTAATCCCACTTTGGAGAAAGGTTCCCTGGAAAAGCGGGAAACGGAGCCTAAAAAGGGAAAAATATCAGAGGAGGGAAAAGGGGAAAATAAGGGAAGGTTTATTTTTTGAATGAACTATATACATATAAGTGTTTCCGTTTTCAATTTCTCTTTTTCCCCTCTTCCCTTATTTTCCCTTTTCCCCTCCGTGCTCCCTTTTCTTTTTTCTTTTTCCCTTTTCAGACTTCATTTCCGCCTTTCCTAGAGAATTTCCCTGAAAAATGGGGACACTGGGATATGTATAAATAATATTATTATTATTTAATAATATATGTATATTTTTTCCCGATGAAGCAATTTTTCCCAGCGGAAATGGTCGATTTGGGATTTCAGCAGGAAGGCGTGCTGGCTGATCCTCCGTCACTAGCCAAAATTGTTATATTACAGGTATAATTTCAATAATAATAATATAATACACTGTCATATAAATAAGTCATATATGGAAAAAATATTATAGTTAAGCCAGATAATTAATAATATATAGTACAATAAGTAATTTATAGATGTAAAACGGCGTGTAGGGTAAAGCCCATGACTATTTATAAATAAGTTAAAAAGTATTTGTTTATATAAATTACAAAATTTACAAAAATAAAAGAATTGAATTTTGATAATATTTTTATATTATACATAAATATATCTGTGTATTGTAATTGACCAATAGAGATTGACTTTTTATATTGTTTTTTTTTAATATTATACATAAATATATATCTGTATTTTGTAATTGACCAATAGGATGTGGTGAATTGCGGAGAAGGTTGTCCGCAGGTGTACGGCCACCTGTGGCTGCGGGAAACGAATAAGCAGGTCTGGAGGAAGGCCTTCTTCGTCCTGAGAAACACGCAGCTCTTCTTCTCCTATAAAGTCAACAGCAGCTCCAAAATCCTGCGCGGAATCAAGGACTGCGTCAAAGTATCCTACCTTCATACTGAAAAAATATTATTATTATTATTATTATTGTTATCATTATTATTTTAGTTATTGCTACTATTAGTGTTACTGCTGCTGCTACTACTACTACTACTACTGCTACTCCTACTGCTTTCAATATTATTTTTTTTTCCTAATACTGTTATTGGTGTTACTACTACCACTGCTACTACTACTCTACTGCTGCTGCTACTATTACAGTTATTATAATTATTATTATTATTACTGTTAGTACTACTACTATTACCGCTATTATTATAATTGTGAGATATCTATATATAAACAAACTATTTTTTGTAAGTGTGAAGCTAAAAATAGCTTTTGCGTAAACTCATTCGCCTCAGTTGTTTTGTACAGACATCGTGACTTGCGTATCCATTCATTGCGCATTACACTGAAACCTTGACTGCATTGTAATTGAAACAACAATAGTAACAATAGCAACACTAGTAATAGAAGTAGTAACAGTAGTAAGGAAAGTAAAAATAATAATAATTTTAGTCGTAGTCGTAGCAATAGTGGTAGTCGTAATAGGAGTAATATTGACAGTAACACTAATAATAGTAGTAGTGTAGTAGTAGGAGTAATAATAATAATAATAATAATAATAATAATAATAAATACTTGTAATAATACGATAAATTAATATTAATTGTCAAAAATTTTTGCAGGTCGAGGATGACTTGCAGTTATACGCAGATCTGACGCAATTCACCGTCTACACCACCTTGAACGCCAAGTCACACTTCAAGGCTCCCACAGAGTTTGGACTCTGCCTCCGCCCTACCGGCAGCCAGCAGCAGCAGCAGCAGCAGGAGCTCCGCTGCCTCGCCTGTGATTCGGAAAAAGCAAGGCTCTGCTGGATCACTGCTATGCGACTCGCTAAGGTATTGAAAAGCAATAAGCGAATTGCGAATTTATTAATCATATTTATGTATTAATTATTCTTTTTATTATTTATTGATTTTATATGTTATATATATTTATTATTATTATATTATTATTATTAATTATATTTATTTGATTATGCGTCGTAACTAATTTAGTAACTATTTCCCTTATTTTTTTTGCTTTTATTATATATTGCAGCTAATTTAGTATTATTACTGACAGTTTTTTCTTTTTTTTTTTAACTGATTGACGGGTATGCAGGCCCATGACCCTATGGGGAGGGATTGCAGATTTAATTGCTAAGGGTCGCTGGTCTGGGAAAGGCCTCACTTGGAGTCGAATGGGATCGAACCCAGAGACCCAGAGGTGAAGGGCGATGGTCTTGACCTAAGGTCTTAACCATTGCGCCACCAGCGCCCCTTACTGACAGTTTTATTATTATTATTATTTACTTTGTATTTATTTGATCTCGGCCAAGGCTAGACAGCCCATCGCTACATACATTTTGCAAATCTTACATGTCAAGTACTAAGAAATAACTACCACACTACGATATTCTACAAACACTACAGCATGCTACATCACTACGACACGCTACGTCATTTAACATGAAAAATATTGACGACCATTTAGAATGGTATATCTTGAAAATGGCTGGGCAGATAATTATTATTATTATTACTGTTACTACTACTGTCTAATGTTATTCATTGACTTGATTGTAGTACGGCCGCAAACTACGTGAAAACTATCGACAGAACCGCGTTAAACTGGAAGCTCGGTCCCAGTCACCCAAGGACTACGTCAGTTACCAACTACCCAACGTAATTATATTTAAAATAATATATAAAAATAATTTATGTAGAATTTTATATATTTACATTTTTCTTTTGTGAAAATTTTTGATAGAATAATAGACTGGTTGTGACGAATCTGTTGAGTGTGTGGACAAGTAGCAGTTGTATAGAACAGTCTTGAATTCTGTCCACACATTCGACAGATTTTATAAGTAGGCTTAAATAAACGGTATCAGAGTCATTATATAAGATTTGTTGAATATGTGGAGAAGTACCAGTTGTATAGAACACTCTTGAATGCTGTCCACACATTCGACAGATTCTGCTACCATGCTCAATAAACGGTATTAGAGTTATTATATAAAATTTGTCGAATATGTGGACAAGTACCAGTTATTCAATACACTCTTGAATGCTGTCCACACATTCGACAGATTTTATTATTATAGTATTTATTAATGTAGGTTTCGTACACAGCCTTATAATCGTTACGGAAAATTGTCGAATAAGTGGACAAGCACCAAATAATCTATATTTTCCTCAGTCTTATTCACATATTCGACAAACATGTTAGTATTACTTTTATTCTTAATGGATCTTATTATTTTTTTTATTCGGGGGAATTATACGATATCGAGTAGCCACTCGCGAACGCTGTCCACACATTCAACAGATTTGATTACTGTTCATTATTACTATTCCTAATGAATAAAATTAATTTTGTTATAAGTAAATACAATCTCGAGTAGTCCATTGTCCACACATTCGACAGATTTGATTCCTATTAACTCTTAATCTTCTTAACGAATTTGTTTTTTTTTTGTATCCAGGAGAGTATACGATCTCGAGTGGCCATGGATTTCACAGGACCTTACGGTCGGGTGGTGGAAGATCCTCAAGAAGCCAAAGCCATTGCCGTTGCCGAAGGTTTCGTCTGGAAGCGCAGGAGGAGACCCAGCAACAGACAGACTCCCTGCGCTCGAACAGTAAATAATAATTATAATAATCATAATAATGGTAGTAGTAGTAGAAGTGGTAGGAGTAGTAGGAGTAAACGTAGTAGGAGGGGCAGTAGTAGGAGTAGTAGTAGTATTAGGAGGAAGAGGAGGAGTAGTAGTAGGAATACTAGTAGTGGTAGTAGTAGTAGTAGTACGAGTAGTAGTAATGTAGTTATAACAAGTAATAATAATAATAATAGTAATAAGGATAACAGAAAGAAGACGACGAAGCAATTGGTAATCTGTCGAATCAGTAGTCACTGTGCAGTTCTTACACATAAATCAAATACTGTCCAACGATTCGACAGATTTACCGAACAGCAATACTACTACTACCACTACTACTACTACTACTATTACTAATACAACAACTACTACTACTCCTAATGCTATTCCTACCAATACTACTACTACTACTACTACTACTACTACTACTACTACTACTACTACTACAAAAAAATAATTATTAAACAATAACATACTAATACAATTATAAAATCCATAGGGTCCCGCAGAAATGCTGGGAACCGGAACTGAAATTCCTCTCGGAAGTTCCATGCCTTCCTCCACTTCCGGTTTCTCGCTAATTGGTTCCGGATTAAACAGCGGCATTCACATTACACAGCCTTGGTTCCATTCCGGGTTATCCAGGGAAGAAGCGGCCAGTCTGCTGGCTAAATACGGAACTGTTGATGGGTATTTAATTTAATTAATTTAGGGTTATCAAATTAATTAAATTGTTCAATTACTCACAAGAGTCATTATTAGGATTAATTAATTTATTTGTATTTTTATTACTATTTATTTTTTACAGTTATTCAGTCGTCTTATTTTTTAGTTAATTAATTAATATATTATTTTACTTAACATTCATTGATTATGAATTTATTTCGTTATTTATCTAGTTCATTAATCTAGTTCTAAAGAGTCAATCGACGTCAACTGATGCTGATTTTGTCTTCTTGCTATTTTAACAGAGTGTTTGTCGTACGTGAAAGTAGGAGCAAGCCGGGTGTCTTCGTCCTGTCGCATATATACCGGAATAAAATCTACCACACCCAAATATCGACGGTAATTTAATTATAATTAAATCGATTAACACACATACGTATATTAAATTATTAATGAGCTGTTATTTCAGTGTTTCCACTTTTCAGGAAAAATTCCCCTAAAAACGGGGAAAATGCGGTCTGAAAATGGGAAAATAAAAGAAGTGGGAAATGGGGAAATCTGGAAGTACGCCATTGTTCTAGTACGGAGGGGAAAAAAGGGGAAAATGAAAGTGGAAACAGTGGGTTATTCGCAGTAAATAATTAAATGTGCATTATTTTTGACATCTGCAGTATTTAATTTATTTGGTAGTGAGGAGAATTCCTTATTTAAATTATCAATTATTACTATTTAAATTTATAATTAATATTTTAGTTTTCATTCGTTTTTAATATTTCCACTATTTATTTAATCGATTTAATGATAAATCAATAAAGTAGTTCACCTATTTTTAATTTTCTATTTATAACTATTGAAGTTTTTTAATTGCTAATTATAAATTAACCATTTGCAGATAGTGGATCAGGCTCGCGGCAACATTTGCTTCACTCTGGACGGAGGCAAAACCCGTTTCTACGATCTTCTGCAACTGGTCGAATTCTACCAACTCAATTCCGGTTCGCTACCAACCCGGCTCTCGTACTACGTTATGCAGACGCACTTGGGCAGTTCCATAGCTTCCAGCTTCTAGCACAATATCTGTACCATACTATAAAAATCGTAATAATTCCTTAATTGTTTCGTAAGTCAGATTAATCAATTAGCATAATTTATTACTATACAATTAACCATTCAACCCGGTATACGAAAAATCCCCTATGTCAAAAATCGCCTTTTTATTTGATCGTATTATTTTTAACTAATGTAAAAAAATACGTAATTTTTTTTGTATGCAAAAGCGGATGTCCGGTAGTAATCTACTTCCGCCGGAACTGTAAAGATCTCTTCTGTTAGTGTAATCGGAAAATTCGGCAAAAAGGGCTTTAATTTCTATGCAGTTGTTCAGTGTGTGGCTAAGAAAACCAGTATTAATGAATTCAATCATTTTTTCTACATTTTGGCGTTAAAAACTATGTCAAACTTAATATATGCAGTCCCTTTTTAATAGGAAAAACACCTTCCGCATGCATAACACATCCGTCCCACGTTCTTTTCTACATTTTTTTCCGTTGTTTTCTGCTAATACAAAAATGAAGCCCTACTTCTAGTTAACTTTGAAAAATTGAATTCAAAGAGGAATTTTGCTTGATGGCTCGCAATTTTTTTTCTTTTTGTATGGGATCATTAAACTACACGAACAGACGAAAGGAGAAACAAAATTATTCCTTTGTTTTTATGAATTAAGAAGAAAAAAAATATTCAGTACTTGAGAGGGGCCATTGAAAAAAATAGAGGAAAAAAATAATCAGCGGGCAAAGTAAAGGTTATTTTTCTTGTTGCTCTGAATAGTAAAAATTAAAACCAAGGATTTTGCCCTCCAAAGGTTTTACTCAGAATCGTTTGGAGAAAAAAAAATCACGACAGTTAGAGAACAGATTACAATAACATAGAAACAGAACCTTTTTCTTCGAGGAGAGAAGAAAATGTTTTTCTTCCAAGCCCTGTTCTGCGAAAAAGAAAAAAAATTAAATCAAAATCAGAAAAGTTCTGCGACGTTTTTTTTTCGGGGATTTTTTTTTCTTCTCTTTTCTTTGTCCTTTTTTCTTCATCGTCATCAAAAGAGATGTTTGCTTTCTGCTTGGGTTTCTTTTTTCCCTCCGGTTTAGCTCGAGCTCCAATAGGACCCGGTGTAACTCGGTTTGGAACCGGTTTTGTTCTGCTGACTTCCGCTTTGAGAGCGCTGACCCGGTCCCGATACAGAGTCCTTTTAAGCAAGAAATAAAAAAAATGGAAAATGTAGAAATAAATAATACATTTTTAAAAATAAATGTAAGGAAATTCATCAGTAATTATCGTTAATTTTCAGATCCTTTTAAATAAAAAAAAAATTTTTTAAATCTGAAAATCATTACCAAATTAAAAAAGTGTTAAATAAATATAAGAAAAATAAATGTGAATATTATTTATTTACAATCTTTGTAAATACGAAACGAAGTATTTGAAAATTGAGAATAACTGAAAAATTGAAGGAAATTGGTCTAAATAATCCCGAATTGACTTTAAACTAATTTTAATGCAGATAAACTATTGTTGATCATTTCGACTGGTGATATTAAATTACCTGATGCAATTGGGGGTGCATCAGCGAGTGGGACTGGTGCGGGCCAGCGTCTGAATGAACATGTGCTGCGCAGTGTAGGGCGAGGGCCCTCCCACTCCCCGGTGAGTCCGTACGGTGGCGGAGTGGCCGTGTGGAAACTCGGGCCCTTCTCGTAAGACTTGAAAAAAAAGATAAAAGTTAAGTCAGAGTTATTATTATAATTGTAAAAAGAATTCCACATAATAAGAAAACTAAAAGGAAAAATTGAAACTAAAAGAAAACTACACCTGTGGGAGCTAGTCCACATACTAACTCATTATTATATAATTTTCATAACACTGCGTGTATATATAGTGAAATAGTTCAAAATATATATATTAAGACAATACATTAAATCAGAATAATTATTATTACTAATTATCTTTTGACTTTTTTCTATACGGGCATTCAGGCCAATAGGCCCATGGCCCCTATCTCTTGACTTAATAACACCAAGCATATAGTAAAACACTAAACAACATCTAAAATACCAAAATTAAACAAGCCAATGGTTCAATCGGTTATTTGCTATTATTCAACGTGTAGCACATTTTTCTTCCCTATTTTTGTTACCTTTTACTATTAGTTATTTTATGTATTTCATTAAAATTAAGGTTTTTTATAACCTCTACTGTAATTATTTACAATAAGACAAATGTTAAAATATATTTACATTAATCTTGCCCAGCTGAGTGTGAGCCTTGCCGAATCCGGCTCCCACTCCCAGATCCACGGAAGAAGGGGCTCCTCCGACGGTCGAGGGGCCTACAGCAGCTCCCACTCCGCCAATTTTAGCTCCCTGTACCGCGTTGCCGACTCCCACGGGGCCGTAGACTTTGGAGAAATCGTCGTAGGGAGACCCGTAGCCTCCGTACGACGGGGGTCCCGTGGCGCTGTTAGGTCCGGCTCCGACGGAGGGCGTCGTCTGGGCTGTCGTCACTCCCGCGGTCGAAGGTCCGCCCTTACCGTACTGGCCGCTGGCTGCCGTCACGACGTGCCCTGAGGCGGCTGCTGAAACCTACGCACACAAAATAATTATAATAATACATAAAATAATGTATAAATCACTTTTTCTTATTTTTTGCAAGAATGTCACAATACTACTTGATAATATGTACGGATTAGTTAAAATATAGTTTCTTCAACCTATCCTGACAAAATGTAGTGCATAAAACTTTTTTAACTGTAAAAAAAAACGACTGTCCAACTTTCCTATGCTGTAACCTTTTTTTATGAACATGGCTGTTCTTCGGAAAAAAAAATGTAAATAATACCGGATAGAGAGGAGCGCTGAACTGAAAGCCTCCGGGCATAACTCCGCCGCTGTAATAGTAGGCGTAAGTAGGAGGAATAGCGGCGGCGGCAGCCGCCGGGTTAATGTACGGCCCGCCGTGAGTCTGGCCGCCGCTCTGAGACAACGAGGTAGGTACCGGAGAGTTGTTGTCGTTCCGCTGGAACTTAGCGTCTGGGCCCGGGTAGCCGAGAGAAGTTAGACTGGCGTCGCGGCCTGTGCCCAGACTCGTCGGCGACTGGTAGTTCACGTCGTAGAAACCCGTCTAAGTAAAACAATTAATATTTAATGAGCTTTCATAATAATAATAATAACAAGTTTTGTTTTATACTCTTGAGTAAAATCATGTTTTATTAAGCAGAAAATTAATTCATTTAGTATTTTATAAGCTAATTATATGGTACTTTTTACACGCGGTTAATTAAAGACTAGAGAAAAATACCAGAAAAATTAACTGAATTGGAAGGAATTTATTGTTTATTAATTAATCTATGATTATTTCAGTCCTACGCTATTTTTATTATTACTAATTTATACGTGGGGACAACGAAACAGTAGAAATACTAACAGAAAAATATACTGAATTAGTAAAAGTTAATTGACTTACTAATTACTTTAAAATATAATATTCATAGAACCTTTTAAGCTGAATGTTCATTTTTTTCCGTAAATAATAATTTTAATAATTTCTCCATAAACAATACGTGTTAATAAACATTTATTTACCATTTGCGGGAACCTGTATTGGAAGTCCTCCAGGCTGTAGACCTGGTGCTGCTGCAGGCCGGCCGCTGTGGGAGCAGCATAGTAAGGTAGCGCAGGTCCCTGTCCCATAATGAAGCCAGGCCCAAGCATGGGAACACCAGGGGGGAGACTGGGGATCCCCGAGCTGTTGGCAGGGGCCAGTCCGGTAGCGGCAGCCGCGCTCATCTTAGCCGCGTGGCTAGCGTTTCCTGCTGCCGCGGCAGCGGTCGAGGTAGCGGCGGGACGCGCCGTAGACGAGGCCGGTACCGAGCTGGCGATGTCCACCCTGAGGGAAGCGCTGGGATCGCCCAGCTTGTTAGCCGCCGACGACGTGCTACTGCTGCCGGCTGCGCTGCTGTTGTAAATCGTCGAGTAGCTAGTCGGCAGCTGAGTCGTGGTTCCGTAGGGCTGACTCATCGTCGTCTGGAACGAAGAGCTCACCCCTTGCTGCTGCTGATTGCTGCTGTAAACTCCGCTAGGCGCGCTGCTGGGGTACGACCCGGCCGGCTGCTGCTGCTGAGACGCGGAGGAAATGTTCGAGCTGCTCATTCCGGGAGGGGCGGGGTAGGCTGAACCGTACCCGGGGTACGCGGCGCTGCCTCCCGCGCTGGTCGCTTTGGTCGGGGCGGTCAGCGACGAGGACGAGACGGCGGAACCAAAACCGCCCAGCGAGGCATCGGGTTTGGGAAGCGCCGACGCGGCAGGCGCCTGCGGAGCGACGCTCGAGAACTGGTCCATTTTGGTCGAGAGGTTCTCGGCTGCGGAAGCGGTAGCCGCTGACGAGGGTGCAGGTATTGACGGCGCTGACTGCGATGGTACTTCGGTACCTGATAAGTCGAGACCGCCAGACTCGATGCCGAAGTCCAGTGTGCCGAACTTGACGTCCAGACCCGAAACCAGCGAGTCGTCGGGCATTTCGACTGCAGATGATGGGATCTGCGCAAAAGAAACGTGAAGTTAGTCGTTATAAGCATTGGCTACTACTTCTTACACCTAACTAGTCAACTAGCAAATTGGAAACTGGCCACTACTAACTTTACACTGACTGCCACCAACTTTCATAACAAACGAAAAATGTACTACTTCTAACCAACTAACTATTCAACTAATTGTCTAAGTAACAAACCAACAAACTGTCAGTCCAACTGAAAACTGACTACTAACAACTTCACTAACTAAAAATGACTACTACTAACTAAACTAAACACCCAGCTAAATCCCGAACTAACCAACAAATTATCCACAACTTACTGCCAACTGACTAGCTGACAACTCAACTTACTTTGCACCGACTACTACCAACTTCCTTAACAAACTAAAAACTCACTACTACTTCCATCTACAACAAAGAAAATACGTTTCAGACTTTTGCGCAGCTTTTACCTTGGATGGGGAGGCACTTTAGCTTTCAGTGTCCTCGGTTTCTGAGCCTGCTGTTGAGCTGCTGCAGCAACTCCGCCAACAGCAGGCTGGGTGGGCTGTTTACCAGCAGCAGAGGCCTGCTGATACGACAGGTACATCTGTTGCTGGGGGTTAGCGGCAGCCTGCTGTAGGAGAGCGTTCATATCGACCGCCTGCTGCTGCTGTTGTTGTTGCTGCTGCTGTAGGATGCTGCTGGCTACAGCACTGTAACTGACTCCGGTGGCGGGGGAGGCTGCTCCGCACTGCTAGCACCAGGTGCCACTGAACCGTTAATGAGAGGAGACGGTTCAGCAATGGGGGCCTGCGGCTGAGACGGCGTAAAGACTTTTGTCTCGACCAGCGCTCCAACGTACTCTTCATTGTCCCAGTCGTCGGTGGAAGGGAAGTCGTCTGTCCATGAATCTAACAAACCAGTTTTTTAAGTTCAATAATAGTTACCTCTTATAATATATTATTAAACAATTAAATAGTTAATTATTATGATTTATTAATAAGTTTTCTAATCAAATAGTTTCGTCAGACTTTTAAGTTTGTGACAACGTAAAAGACAGAGGTAGGCTCATCTGAACCTTTTTTGAGCGGTTCAATCGATTCGTGAACCTTTGCCGCGAACCGTATAAGCCTACTCGGTTCACAAAACGGTTCAGGAGGTCTCGAGTTACCCAGAGCATAAAATTTAAATTGCCAGACGGCCGAAATATGAACCAAAAACTGAACCGAACCGAGTTGAACTGCGAACTTTATCCGGGTTCGCACTCTAACAAAGATCCAGTGCTTCCTCTTTGCAGGGAAAATGGGGTCTCAAAAGGGAAATGGAAATTTCCAAGTACGAACATGTAGACGTAAGCGGTACACGGCTGAAGTAGGTTTTTGAGCACTTTTGCAGAGCGGAAAAGGGGAAGGAAAATAGACATTTTAAAAAGGAAAAAAAGGGAAATCAAGTGTACCGGACGAAGGGAAAAAAGGGAAAACATAGCCCTCTCGAAGGGAGAACCCAAAACCTAAAGTGGAAGCACTGCAAAGATCCCGCCTTAAGTTAAGATGTGAAAAGAAAACACTAAAACATCTTACCGACTTTCATGTTGGCTACGCCTTCAGACAGTGCGAGATCAGTATCCCAGTTATCCATGGCCGGCGGAGGGCCTCCAGGTCCCCTGCGACCGCCACGTCCTCCTCGGCCGAAGCCGCCGCGTCCAGGGCGGTCTCTGCCGGGGCCGTTGGTCAGGCGGCCGCGGGAGGAAGAGCCTCCGCGCCCGCGGAACGACTCGCCGACCGCGTCGCCCTCCTCGGCGTTCTCCTTGTCCTTGCCGCGACCCCGGCCTCTCAGCCTCGGGGGCCCGCCGGTGCGGCTGCCGCGCGACCGGTCGCGATTCGCGTCCCTCCCGCGACTCGCGCCCGTCTTGGTCGCCTCTTCCGCAGAAGACTGCGGGACCGGACGCGAACGCCGCTTCTTCCCCGACACTT
This sequence comes from Eulimnadia texana, assembly GCA_002872375.1. Classification (NCBI taxonomy): domain Eukaryota; kingdom Metazoa; phylum Arthropoda; class Branchiopoda; order Diplostraca; family Limnadiidae; genus Eulimnadia; species Eulimnadia texana. The sequence continues at coordinate 15,410,355 of NKDA01000002.1, read as the reverse complement.
CCCAGTCGCCCTGAAAATTTTAATTGCATAATAGATTTCAACTTCTCGATTCAACTTTTCGTTTCTCAGCTGGTCTTCTTGAACAGTACAGCCATGTTAAATAAAAAAAGGGTACAGCATGGGTTAAGTTCACAGTTGGTTTTTGCTATTTATACAGTTATTATACCATTAATTTTTAAAATTATTGATAAGACACACTGCATTCTAACTAAATATACATACACAATAAAATAATATTCACACATCTTTGTAAAAAAACAAAGAAAAAAAGTGGCCCTTAAGCTTGCCATGCTGTACCTTTTCTTATGAACTTGACTTTACACTAATGTTTCACCAATTTAACGCATTAGAAAGCTGCTGATACCTCAACGTCGCCATCCAGAAGGTGGGTGATAGCTCTGTCCAAGTCGTTGTCCATGTCGTGAAGCGCAATATACGCTCGTTCCTTAGTACAGCTGGTAAGTTCAACAACCTGGGAAGAAATTAGTTTTATTGGTAATTATGTGCTCATTTGTTAATTTTTACCTTTTCGATCTTCCGCAGAAGGTCAGGGTCATCCCGTTTGTTTTCATTGATCATCTGGGCAAGACGCAACTGTTCAGCTGTAGGTTGCTGTAGAGTGAACGCTATCGTTAATGTTTGATTCTTTAACGTTTGATAATACGAACTTACTGGAACTTTGGGGTTGGGCTGTTCTGAAGGTTTGGAGCTGTCGACTTTGGTCTGAGACGCTGGGTCTTTGGCGGCCTGTGACAACGCGGCTGCTGGGGCTTTTCCGCCTTTGTGAGTTGCCTCGTTTTCCCGAGAGCCCTTCTTCACTGTCGAACTCATCGCTCTCTGTCAAATCTGCGCGAATCTGCAGAAAGGTATTCCCAAAAACCAGACACCACTTTATGTACACAGTTCTATGTACAACTGAAGCTTTATCCTGCGAAACAAGCGATAAGACTTAGTCCACTTTCGTCTAACAATATGACATTTAATATATGGATATGAGTTATTCAGTGTAGTAAGGACAAGAAAGAATTACTCAGCAATACTGGCACAAGGAAATAAAACGAGCAAATCTATTTGTATCTTTTCAAATCGAGCATGTGGCCCATGACGCCATCTTGCCGTCCAACAAAAGAATGCGCGACGCCGGCAACCCATGCCCGCCTTTTCTGGGCTTCTCGGTAGACTTACATTTTACCAAGTTAAAAACTTAACTCCATAATTAACCAAACAATGAAAGCGCATATCAGTGGAGTACTGTTTATTGCCAAAAAATGAGAAAGTGAGGTAATAAGAAGAGCAAAAGAATACGCTCTAGCGTTACCTGAAACACGTCAATGATTCACAAAAGCTTTTTCCACATGCGATGTTGCAAGATGTTTCCTCGTCGTTTCGTTAGGGAGGGATTTCAATTCATTGTTTAGCAGCGCCATCTACCGGTGAAATTTTAAATTAGCCGTCCATGTATTTAATTATTAGTTTTTCAGTTTATTTATTATTACGTTTCTTGTAATACTATTCATATATTTAATCCAGTTTTAGATTAATAATTTAATTTTGAATAATTTGCCGCCTATTGTTCAATATATCAAATTCATTTCTATCTTCATTATCATTAGACTGTATATTCAAGTATTTTTTTTCTACTGAAAAATAGCAATGAAATTTTAAGAATTATTTAAACTTTTCTTATGAAATAAAATTAAGTTAAAAATAACTTTATGATTTAATTATAAATGTTGTTTTTTTCCAGGAAGCGTTCGTCTGCGCGAAGAATAAAAACAAATATGTCCAGAAAATATTAATTTAACAATTTCTTTTTGTGTAATCTAGTACTTGATTAATATTTAGTATGGATCATCTATTATTTAGATTATCTGAAGGATTTGAATCTTTACAAGTAACTAAACCTATTAAATATCTGTTCTACCCTTTTAATGAAAAATAAACTACCAAATTTTTTACACTTTTCTTTGAAAATCAATAGGCCATTATCACTAACATACACTGATTATTTAAAACACGTTTTGCTATTTATTAGCATGCCGCAGGACCCTATATCGAGAGCTCATCCCGAGCGGCCGAAAAAATCTTCAATAGTGCGATAACTCATTCAAATTCTTTCTACGACCAACTCCTCGGACACGGTGGCTCGTTCCAGTCCACTCTACACCATCACTGGTTCTGGTTTGAACGAAATATTAAAGATTTTTGGATACAGCTGTGCAGGACACTTGATGAAAATTTCTCGTCTCTGGACCTTTCGTACCAATATGTTTGTTACATCATTAAAAAAGAAGGTAAAAATGTTCAGAAGAATCGATTTGATAAGAATGTAATTTAATTTTCCACAGTAAACAAATCTCACGTGTATGTCGGATGCTGCTGCCTGGTTATAGGGTTTGCTGTAGGGACTTATTTTCGAACGGGCAGTCAAAAATCGGTTCCAAGAATGCGGGCAGTTGTCTGCAACTCTTACGGAGGAGCGGAATCGGTCTCATTGACGGATGAGCTGCCTGCGCCGAGGAGCTGCGGTCCTCGAGATGTTGTAATCGAAGTCAAAGCTGCCAGCATTGATCAGTTAGACGTCAAAATCACCTTAGGCTATGGAAAAGTCTTGAGAAACCAGCTTCTGCGATATAATAAAGTAAATTCATCATTTACAATAATTATAACAAATTCATTCATATCTTAATATTCTCAGATCTACGGATCGTCCCTGTTTCCTCTTATCATCGGCCGCGAGTGCTCGGGTCGCGTGATAGAGGTCGGGTCGTCAGTCGACACGGGATTAGTGGACGTGGGAGATGAAGTCTACGCGGCTGTAGACTTTTCGCAACCTGGATTGGCCTCGGAAGTGGCAGTTGTTTCGGTGGAAAACGTAGCGAAGAAGCCTCGAACGTTAAGTCACGAAGCTGCTGCAGCTCTACCGCTATCAGTATCGATAGCATGGCATGCTATAGTCGAGCAGTCGGGACTTGACCAAAGCTCTGCCAAAGGAAAAAGGTTTTGAGCTTATAACTAGTTTTTATGAATTGTTTAAAGTATTTAAAATATCTCTATTATATTTGTATACCTACTAGAGTATGGCCTTTCACTTTGAGTATCCAAGCAGTGTTCCCACAAACAGGGGAAAATCGACTTCTCGGAGTTGAAGTGGGGAAAAGGGGAAAACTGGGGAAATGAGTAAAAACTGGGGAAACAGGGAGGTAAGTGAGAAGTGCAACTTATTCCCTAGATGAAGGGATTATCCATTTTTAACATTTAAAATCTTTGCAATAGGTGCCTTACACGGTTTGTTTTCTAAGAGTAACAAAGCGGGAAAATGCACGAAACTTAAATTTCATTTTGGGGGAAAACAGGGGAAAGGCACCAACACGGAGAGTAATGGGGGAGGGGGGAGAACCAAGGAGATGGGGAAAATGGGGGAAATCTGTGATCCCCTGGCGGAAAGTAGAAAAACTGATGTGGAAACACTGTATCCAAGTCTAAACGAAAGGATTTATTTTATTTTTGTTATAGGGTTTTGGTACATGCAGTGCAAACTTCAGTCGGTTGTGTTGCAGTTCAGTTACTTAAAGCGTGGGGGGCCCATGTCACGGGAACTGTTCCCAAACGAGCCGTTCCGTTAGCTGCTCAACTGGGACTCGACGACTTGGTAATCCTCGACGCCAAGTTCGGCAGAAACGCTGATTTCGATGCAGAGTTCGACAGACGGGAGAAGTATGCTCAACGCAGGATCAAGTTTAGCCTGTTTAATAATAAAATAAATCAGCCTGTAATTTTTATTAGTTTCACTACTTATTTATTAAAATAATTCTTAATAGTTTTTATTTTAATTTATTTATTCATTACTTACTCGTAGTCTACTAATAAATTTCTTTATTTATTGCTTGTTCATTTATTGATATATTTATTTTAAATTTTTACTATATTCTTTATTCAGTAATTTATCTATATTTATTTGTTAACTATTATTTATAATTTGTATTTCTTATTCCGTGTTTCATATTTATTCGTTCTTAATTAATTCATTTATATTTTTTAAACTTATTCATTATTTAATATTATTTATTTATTATTTACTTTTGTAACTTTTCTAATCTTTTTTTTCACAGATTTGATGTTGTACTCAACACTGCGGGATCTTCGTTTCACGAACTGTCACTGCAGCTATGCAAAGAAGGGGGGATTGTTGTCACAACAGTCGCTTCCCCTCCGCCTTCCGATAGATACGGTTTTCTTATGGGGTCACTCTTCTCGCTGTGGATCCGGCTCAAGTTCTTATTCGGACGAGTAATAAATTATACTATTCCTATAAATTAGTAGTAGTAGTAGTAGTAGTAATAGTATTTATTATTTATTATTTATTTGTCTTCGGCCAAGACTAAAGAACCCATTGCCACTTACACGTGTAATTGTTACATGACAACTACAACACTACAACATACTACTTGAATATAGGAATAATTGTCATTATTACTTTCACATATGATTTATGAATAATAAATTATTTTTTATTATATTTGATAAATTTGAATTCCTTTTATTTAATTTAATATTTTAATGTTCTAGGGACTTCGTCTGGGAGATAATCGTGTAAACAATCAGGTCCTGTCACAAGTTGCCTCTCTGGTTGATGCCGGTGTTATACACCCGGTAGTTGACCGAGTCTTTGATGCTGTTGATGCGGACCGAGCTGCCCTACATGTGGCCAAAGGAGATACTCTCGGAAAAACTATCGTTAGATTCAGGTAAACTGTTGATATTGTTAGTGTTAGTAGAAGTATGAAAAAGAAGTAGTAGCAGTAGTAGTAGTAATAATAGTAGTGGTAGTAGCAGTATAGTAGTGGTAGTCGTAGTATAATAGTGGTAGTAGTAGTCGAAGTAGCAAAAGTAGTAGTAGGAGTACAAGAAGTAGAAGGAATAGTAATAGTAATAGTAGTAGTAGTGGCAGCAGCAGTAGAAGTAGTAGCAATATTAGCAGTAGTAGTACCAATATTAGTAACAGTTGAAGTAGAAGCAAAAGTAATAGTAGTAGTAGTAGTAACAGCAATAGTATTATCAGTAACAGTGGTTAAAGTAGCAATAGCAGTAGTAGTAATACCAGTAATAGTAGCAGTGATCCTAGTTGTAGTAGGAGAAGGAGTTGCAGTAGTAGCAGCAGCAATAGCAGTAGCAATAATAGTAACAGCAGTAGTAGGTGTAGCAGTAGGCACTGTAGTAGTAGTAGCAGTAATAATGGCAGGGATAGTAGTAGTAGGAGTGAATAGTAGTAACAGCAATAATAAATAGTAATAAATAGTAATAATGTCTTTCATATATTATTATTATTATGATTTGGTTAATAGGCATAGGCCTTTGAGCCGTCTGGAAGGATTTGCCTGACTCTATAGCGAGGAAATAGTCGCAAAACGCAGTGGATTCGTCTATAATTTGTAGAAAAGTGCCTCTAACCCTGTGCAGTACAAAAAATATATGGATGTTTATGCAAAATCGCTACAAAGTGTTATATTTTAACCGAAACCCATAATAATAATAATAATAATAATAATAATATTTACCTAGAAATTTGTGTAAGAATAATGATACTAAAAATAAGCTTATTGAATATTATAATAAAGCATTTTGAAAAATTTCAAACAGTAAAAATTTCTATATACCAGAGCATATTATTTGAAAAGCGTATGTTTATCTTATGTGGCTATAGGCCTACGGCCTAAGCCGAGAAGGAATAAATAAATCTAATACAATAATTCCATATTTAAATCGGAAACATGGGACCTTTCAGTTAAGCGGCGGCACTTGTAGTAAGTTATTGCGCACACAAAAGAAGCAGAAAGTGTTAACAACTCGCTTGTCATGTTATTACAAGATTTTCCCTCAAATCCTACAACAGCTGCTCTGAACAACTAGTCCACGAGGGACAAATCGCCGTTTAAAAAAAAATCCTCTTTCACTTTAATTGTACAAGAGAAAACGTTTAGCATTAATCAAATAAATCCGAATTAAAATATTTCTATAAAATCATCTGTATTTATATTACATTATTTTATTGATATAAAAATAAATTTAATATAATTATGCGTTATATTTATTAACTATGTGACAATATTAGCTTTATTGTATGTTACCGGTGTTACTAACATACTTGTTAATTTTAAATATATTATATATACATTTGTATATATATATATATATATATTTAACTTGATAATTGTTAATTGCTTGTTATTAACTGTTACCACCTAAATCGTAACGGTTTCTAAGGTAATCACATACTTTCTTTGCTCTTCTTTCACGGCAGCCTGAGACAAGACGAAGAAATGAGTCCATATCATCAAATTGACCATTCAATGGACCATCTGTGTCCCTTTAAAGAAAAAAAAACGAGAAAAAGCCTAAAGCAATTAACGAAAAAAAATTTAAACTTAATTGTAATTATAGACAAGTCACACGGCTGAGTACCGAATGACTAGGTAGCTGAACACTAGCTTCCCTATGAATCACTGGCTGAATAGTAGCTGAGCTCACTTTAGTTGCTAATTTAAGCCTCTGAATCACTAGCTGAATAGTAGCTGAACTTACTTTAGTTGCTAGTTAAACCCTCTGAATCACTAGCTGAATAGTAGCTGGACTTTCTTTAGTTGCTAAATGAACCCTCTGAATCACTAGCTAAACAGTAGCTGAACTTACTTTAGTTGCTAAATGAACCCTCTTAATAAGAGGTTGAATACTGCGTGACTTAGATATTGGAAATTTCAAGTGTATGAACCGCGTGAAAGTGGGCCAGTTTCACACCATCATCTAACTGAATCACATGGTAATCATGCACCATTCACACGGTCATTCTGACGTTTGACTAGCGCAACTTTATCTACTGGGTTAATTGACATTAAAATTTTAACTCGGTTTTGTTTTATCTAGTTGTTATCATTGTTTTCAAACTGTTATCAAATATTATCACTCGAAAAGAAAGTCAACAGTCATAATCTGATAACACAGATAACTCTGAAATCTTGATTGATTATTCTTACACGTCCCAGATCTCTGACCAATCAAGAATTTTTTCTGAATTTTACAGTGTTCTGATTGGAAGAGCCTAAGGCTAGAAACCAAAAAATATATAGGGAACCATAAGTTATAACTAGATCATTTGCTAAGTAACTGGACAACATACTACAAGATCCAGTGACGTTATTTCAGTATCTAAATACTTTAATAACTTCATTAGTGATGAAAATTAAACTTCATTAAAGTTTAAAGCAATCAGGTAAGTTGCTTGAAGCTCTTTTCATAGGTTAAATAGAAGTTGTATATTTTGTGTATTTTATTGCGGAATAGCCGCTTTCTCCTTTTATAACCTGACACACACAGCGTAACTTAATCTATAAATCCTGAATTAAAAAATAGAAAACTTGTGTTTATTTAGACACCAGTCTTGAAGCAGAAGAGAAACATTCCCTTACCAAGTGTCGCACTGAACAGAGGTACTCCACATTTCACTGACATTTTACATTTTATTATAATTTTATTATAATTATTTTAGTATGAAATTCCTGATTTTGCTGTTGGTCCTTCAACTGGACTTCTCCAGTGCAGATTTCCTTCCGGAAAATGTTCCAGGACTTCCTGGAGAAGACTATCCAGTACTTAGTTCAATACCTTTTACTCTATTCTCTTGTTTCAATAGAGTTAAAGGCTATTATGCTGATACTACAACACGATGCCAGGTTAGTAGTTTAAATATTTATTATTAAAATGTATAATATTTAAGTTTTATTAATCAAAGGTCTTCCATGTTTGTCACGATCAACGGCAATCATCTTTTCTCTGTCCCAATGGAACGATTTTCAATCAGAAGATTTTGGCTTGCGACTGGTGGTTCAGTGTGGATTGTTCCACAGCCCCTGATTACTACTACATCAACGAGAATGTTGTATTGCCCGAATCTGATCCTGGAACTGTTGCAGTACAGAAAAGTCCCGTAGGATTTGCTGCCAAAGCGCCTGTTGCTCAGCATTTGAGGCCTGTTCCCGACTTGCAGTTGGAGAAAAAGTTTCAACAACAGTTGGAGAAGGAGTTCCAACAACAACTGGACAAGCAGTATCAACTACAACTGGAGAAAGAGCTTAAAGAACAACTGGAGAAACAACTACAACAACAACTGAAAGAGCAGTTGGAGAAGCAACTACAACAGGAACTGGAAAAACGGCAAAAGCAAATGCAACAACGCTTGTGGGAGGAGCAACAGCAGCGACAACAGCAGATACAACTACAACAACAGTTGCAGAAACAACAGCAGGAAGAGGCGGAACTGGAAAAACGCAGAAAAGAAATGCAACAACGGTTGTGGGAAGAACAACAACAGCAAGAACAGAAGCTACAATTACAACAACAGTTGCAGAAACAACAGCAAGAACAGGAAGAACTGGAAAAGCGCAGAAAAGAAATACAACAACGTTTATGGCGGGAACAACAACAGAAAGAACAGGAAGAACAACAACGACTACAACTACAACAACAGTTGCGGAAACAGCGGCAAGAAGAGGCGGAACTTGAAAAGCGCCGCAAAGAAATGCAACAGCGTTTATGGCATGAAAAACAACAGCAACAACAGCTACAACAGCAACAACATTCGTCGTATTCGTCTTACAGTTCAAGTAGTTTCAACTACCGACGACCTAGTTCTAGTTACGGGCCACCTCCGCCATCTGTCACTGCAAGACCTCAAACTGTCACTACCACTTTCCCAACTACTACAACAACCCCGAGAACTACTACTACAACTAGGTAAACATATAACAACAACCCTGTAGATTTCCCATATCGGATAATACTACATTTAAAAATGAATAACAATGTACTACTACTACTACTACTGTTACTACTTCTACTACTATTACGACTGCTACTACTACTACTACTATCACTATTACTAGCACTACTGCTACTATTACTGCTGCTACTACTACTATTGGTAATACTCCTACTCGTACTACTACTACTACTACTACTACTACTACTACTATTATTATTATTGTTTATTGTTTATTTCGTCTCGGCTTAGCCTATTGGCACATAACACTTTTACACACTTCACACTGATACATATAAATGACAAATTTTTATGACTAGGTCTACTTATTTTATTATTATTATTATTATTATTATTATTATTATTATTATTATTATTCATCCTATTAAAAATAGGTTCACTGAAGAAGTGACATCCAATGTGTTCGACGAAGACGCAGAATCTGCGAACCTAGAATCTGGCAGATCGTTCTCCAGGTTGAAATCCTTCAACAACTCCGCATACAATGGATGGCTTCTATCATCACAAGACCCAGACAACATCATCGACATCCTGCGCAGTTCCAAAATCTTCCTCCTCCAGCGTTTGAATACAACAGACGAAATCTCCTCTTTAGTCAAATCCTCTAACAACAATCCAGGACTTTCACGCAAACCGGAAGGGTCTGAAGTCTTCCGTCCACTACTTCCGCTTCCGGAAAGTACTGCAACAGCCAATCAGGAATTAGATTTATTCCAGCAAATTAGATCCTCGCCTTCCGATTCGCGGATTCGAATCCCTACACCATCCAATCATGAAGCCGATTTCATTGAGCAAATGAAAACTATCGGTTCTGATTCGCGAGTTCGAGTTCCTATGTCAGCCAATCAAGACGCAGAATTTGAATCCTCGCCTTCTGATTGGCGGATCAGACCTACATCCGACTCTATGACTAGAAACGCTCTTCCTAAAGAAATCATTGAACTGAAGCCAGCTCCTCCGCCAACAGCACGTCCTACAACACCTCCTCCACTCAACTACCAAGTACACATACCTTCAGCCATCACCAGGTTCATACAAACTCCAGCTGAACAAGCCAGAATCAGAAATCTGGAACAAAGTCTGGAATCTGCATATTTCCCTCAAAGACATACAGGAACAGGTTCTATGGAACAAAAATATTCCAATCCAACTTACTTTCCATCTGTTCCTACTGTTACTACCACTACAACAACAACTACAACAACTACTACTACTGATCCCCCGATGATGGTTTTTCGTAATCTAACAGTCTTGAAACCTGGATTTCGAGGAACACTGACTACAACAACACAGAAACCTACAGAATCCTCTGAAGTTGAAGTTGTTGACGTCCAGACTGTTCTGCAACCTAACATGCCGGTAATTAATCATTATTAATTATTAAAGACATCATTAACTAATATTTTAATTATTTATTTTTGCAGGTAAGGTCTATGGATCTTCAGCAGATGAACAGAAATCAACTGAATATTGATTTCGGAACGCTGAATCCTGATATTCGGGACTCGCAGTTCATAGTTATAACTCCCAATGATTCTCCATTACGTTCACCGAGAACTTTTATGAACGATATGATGCTAGATATGAGAGATTTCAGAATGATGGCGACTACAGAAGCGACACTGAATACTGCTAGATCGACTAGAGAATCTAACACCAATTCCTTCTACCCAGGGAAATACCCTCGCCATATTGAAAGTTACCAGTTCCGCTCGCGTCGTAATTTTAATTAAAAATTTATTCGGTTAATTGACCAGAAAACTTATAAAAGAGAAAAAAAAAAAATACTCGAATTACTAACCACTGATAGTAGTAGTAGTTCTAACCGTGGTTGTTGTTTTTAGTTTGTTGAAATTATTTAATAAATGCAAAAAGTTCTTGGTTTGCTGAAGAGTTAATTAAAAAATTTAATAATAATTTAAAATTACAAATTTAATTATACAATATAAAATAACACAAAATAATCAAAATTTTATATTCACTTGTTTTATCAGACACTGTAAGTTTACAGTCATTATTAATTATCATTAAATATTATTACTAGTTACTATAATAAAATATAATATAATATAACAAATCATACCATTTTTATTTTTCTCTCATCAGTGGTTTTACATATAGAGTTACGTAGGAATCATCCCGAGGCTTTGAAGGCAAACGGCAGCAGCTAGCGCTTTGGCATCCTTCTTGGTCGTGCTGGCCACACAGGGTCGATACTCCACGTTATTCACGATGACCTGCAAATCACAAATACTACCACTTTAACGAAAAAAAAAACATCCACCTATCATACGTAATACGTAATAATAGTAATACGTAATAACGCTGTGTTATATATATACTTGTCATTTTTCGATTATTTTAATTATCTGCAGTAGTTAAAGTTTGATACAAATATTACAAAACTATGTAGGTTTATACAGCAATTGTAATTTCCATGCTATATTATATATTTATTCCTTGTTTCTGAATTGTTTTACTAATTTACGGTACTAATACACTTTCATAATTATTTAGATTAACTCGGTTTATTGTATATTTACCATATAAAGGAAATGTTTCTGATGGTCTGGTCCTATATCTGCGATCTGCTCAAAAACGGGTGGCCCCCATTTGTTTTTGGTGCACAGTTCGTGGATAAGTGAGACGGGATGTTTGCCTGAAAATACGTAATCATTCAAATAATAATATTAATACAAAATTTAATCTTGGTATTTAATAATGAATAGAAAAATCACAAGTACCATGTGACAAGAGCAAAACTTTCAATGAATATAAAATTGTATAGAATAAATAAGAATATTAAAACGCTCATAGTAAGAATATAAATATTAAATGGATTAACTAATAAATAAACACAATAAACTAAATACTATGCTGAAAAAGTAAGGGAATAACAATAAATAATAATGAAATAATAATATTACAAATTAACAGTAGTAATAATAAATTAATTATAAAAAGGACCTCAAATATTAATAATGAATACAACACAGTATTCCATTAGTATAATTTTTTAATGTATACATATTTTATAAATATAATTAAATATGAATGATATCAATCATATATATATATATATATAGGATAGGCCTCATAAATTTTATTACAATAAAAAAGTTACCCTGAAAATCTTCCATAAGTTTCACTGATCTGTCCAACCAATTATGACACATCTTGTTGATATAATCATATAATAAAATTATATATATATATATCAACATAACAAAAAAGTTTCAGACTTTTTTTTGTGACAAATATATATTATAATGAAGTTTTACCCTGGAATTCTTGCATAAGTTTAAACGAAGCAGTCTTCGGGGCCAGTTCTTCTTTAGAGACGAGACCCTTTTTGTCCATTTTGATATCAAGAGACAGAGGTTCCAGGGTCCCTTCCTTGTTGCGACCTAGTCCTTCACCGGGTTGCCAACCCATCTTCTGCAGCAGCCGCATTCCCACTCCGCCGGCTACCGGGGTAGCTTCTTTAAACTGGTTCTTCCGAGTCCAAGCCTTCCATAAGCAGTAATCAATAATAATTATTACAATAATGATGATGACTGAAAACATATAATACACTACTACTAATAGTACTACTTCAACTACTGCTACCATTATTACCGCTACTACTACTTCTAGTGCTTCTAGATATACTACTATCAATACTACTACTACTATGACTGCTTCTACTACTATTACTACTATACCAGTACTACTGCTACATCTACTACTACTACATCTGCTCCCAACACCACTATTGCTACTCTTCCTCCTCCTCCTTCTCCTACTACTATTAAATCTAATACTATTTCCACTACTACTGCTACTACTACTACTACCACGACTAACAATAACTATTTAATAGTAGAATAACTTACGGGAGGTGCTTCAGAGAAATCGACAAAATTTTGCATTTTTTCTCCGGTTAAGGGGTTCGTGTGATGTGCACCAGCCCAGTTCTTGGTGCGGAATTCAGCTTCCTGCAGTTCCAATTGTGCCTGGAAATCATTAGGGTTGTCCTGCAGTCGTCGTATTGCTGATAGTCTCTGCGCTACAACACTTGAAATGTCGATATTAGCAGCTGAATTGTCCACTAGCGGGGCTACCACTGCCATTACTGGGGTCTTCTCCGTTTCTATAAGTGCAATTAATCTTAATTAAGAAAATAAACGTAAAAATAAGCGAAAAATTTTCTGATTCTTTTTTTCACCTAAGCCTTACTTTTACCCGGAGATTCTTTTTCTTTCTTTTTTTTCGGCGGGGGGCAGGCGGTTCACGTTTCGGCGAAACGGGGACCCACTCGAGTTCGTTGCCTCGGTGCTGCTGACCACTCGACACAGGGAACTGCTGCTTTAGCTGAGCCTTTTCCACTAAACGTTCTTCCGGTTTCCGCACCGGTAGCTGGATTGCATTCCGGATGTTCACTACAATTGGATCTGACCTCGGCTTCACTTGAAACGGGTGACGGGTAAACGTTTTCTCTGTACCTAGGCTCGACTCCTCGTCACTTGCAACTTCAGCTTACAAAAATTACAAAATTGATAACAATAATGATAGTAATAATAATAATAATATTTAAGTTTACCTACCAGCTTCAAGCATATCTTCTTTCCCGGCTAAGTTTTTGCAGAAGTCTGTCAGTTCCTCGACAGTTTTCCCGCCTGCTTTGACTATCCGCAGACTTTCACTATCAGCTCCCAGGTTAACTCCTTTCTCTTGAAGCTTTTTTAGATTTTGTCGAGCCACTTCCAGCAAATGGGCTTTGTCGATCTGAGGACTGCGGGATCTGGATCTCTTCCTCGAAAGCGGAGAGCGAGACCTGGTTCTATGTCTCGTTTTGCTGCGGGAAGTGTGCTTCTCGATATCTCTCCTTTCCCTGTCGTTTCTCCGGCCTTTTGTCTTATCGTCTCTGCTCGAAGGCCTGTGACGCGAATCCAATCTTCGGGATCTTTCCTCTCGTCTTTTGTCATGTGCCTTTACTCGTTTTGTTTCGTTCTCCGTTTCTTTGACTTCTTCCACCAATTTCTTCTTCCGTTCTTCATCTGTTCGTTTCTTATCGTTTTTTCCCTTTTCTTTCTCTTTTTCTTTCCTTTTCTTCTTCTCCTTTTTAGCTTTCTTCTCTTTTTTGTGTTTTTTAGACACACCGTCCTTCTTTTCCTTCGACCCCTTCAGTTCATCGTGGGCTTCATCGCTCTTTCCAGTAACTGGGCTTGCGGCTGCGTTATCTGCAGTTTCTATCAAACAAAATAGAATAAATCAAAAATTCCTTCTAAGACCTTTCTAGAAGACGAATAACTATACTTAAATAATTAATTATGCTATTATTTTGTTCACTCCCAGCATGGCAGTTTGATTAAGTTACAAGACTTAAATACCAGACGAGAAGGACGGAGTATCTGAATGCTATAAATAAGACCAGATTCTCATGATTCAAAATGTGTTGTATAAAAGGAGAGCAGTTTAGCACTCCCCTTGATAAGGATGGACACATAAAATGGGTAATTGGCACACTGCACTTGCAGAAAATTGCCCACAATTTTTTTCGTACATACTTATACAGCTCCATGATATAGACTAAGAATATTATGTTACCTTTCCGTACATTTTCCGCGGCTGTAGCATTTGCATTTATGTCTGGTGGAACTGGTGTTTGAAGCTGTGAGAAAAGCTCATCAAGAATCTCGTCGGCCGATTTAGATTTAGTCTCTGCTGATTCCTCCATTTGTATCTGCTTGATTAATAAATTTCACTAAATTATGAGATCCTTATTTCTAAACGTGAATATAGTTCTTTTAAAAAATGCTTCTCCTTTTTATTAGCATAAAAAACGATATTTTCCATTATACCTTGTTATGATGACAATTTGTAGAGTGGCTAACAAAATGTTTTGTACTCTAGTAAAAGTAAATTTTTAAAAATTTAAAATAATATTTACCTTTCAAGGAGTATTTTTACAAAACTTAATATACAGTAACAACTTTTGTTTTTCAGTGACAGACAAATCTGTGGTTTTTAGCAAATGATTTGTTTACACTGAACGCCAGCACGAAGTTCCGAAAATTTCCGTCTGCTGGACCAAATGCTTCCACTTCCAGTTTACTTTTTTCCCTCACAGAGGGCCGCCTTTTCCTTCTTTTCCCCTCATTTTGAAAATTTCAGTTTTCCCTTTTTCCCCTTTCACACTGTCTACTCTTCCTCATGCATGAATACTTATTTTTAGGGTTTCTAGTAATTATCTAAGAAAATCTAATGGTAAAAAAAAAACATCTCCCTTAAAAATTCCATTTTCCCCTCAATATTCCCTCTTCCCTCGTGTTTTCCTTTTGAGATCCCATCATGTTCCCCTTTTGGAGGGAATTTCCCTCAAAAGTGGAGTGCGCTGGACGCCATGAGCCGCCATTTACAGCATTGCCAGATGAAATTAGTAAAATTAATTAAAAATTAACCAATAATAAATAATAGATTTTAAAAATGGAATACTAAATAATTTGTAACTAATTCAGTAAAATATTTAGTATTAAACTAAAAGTGAGTTATTTTAGTTAAGATTTTCTTAGTAAACACCAAATTTAAAATGGCCTTCCCGTTTCATGCATCCTTAACGAAATAAAACATTTCCCGTCAGATAAGACTTCAAAAACTGTTCTATGCTACGAAGAACAACTAGAAGAATTCAAAAAACCTAAAATAAACCAGAAATAATCACTAAGAAAATCTACAGAGAGATGTGCAGCGCATGCGTTTCTGTATCTTCCCCGCACGGTTGGAGCCACGGCAAAGGTTACTGCTGTGTTATTGATTCACTAGAAGTCATGCTGTGTACCTAAAATCGCTAATTTCAACAGTGCCTGTAAACCGAAACTATTTTAAACATGTAAATTCAATCAAGTTCCAAGTTTTTGGATCAATAAAGAAACGATGATTCGAGACCATCACGACGAACGGGAGAGACGTACCATCATTATTGAGCGGCTTGAAGGTTCATTCGGCTTCACACTTCAAGTAAAACTTGAAAAATATAAAATAGAACTTTTTAAATTCGAGTAATTATTTTCTAAACAGAGCTACAGCATCCATTACTGCAAAGAAAAAGATGTGGAAATTATTACGTATGTGGATTTCGTGGATCCTAGCGGTCCAGCTATGAAAGCCGGGCTTCGGAGTGGTACTTTATTATTTATAAAATATATTTTAAAATGTAAAATTAATGTATAATTTGAATTAGGTGATGTCATTTTATCGATAAACGGACAAGATGTCGAGCGGGCCGATCATCGCACATTAGTTTCCATTGTTCAAAGTTGTCCGTCGCGCATGCGTATCGTCGTTGTATTTGAAAATTGCGTTCGCAAAGTAACATTTTCAATAAATAATTATTAAATTAAGGTAATTAAAGTTTTCCAATCAAAGGTTGAACTTCATATGCGGTTTATTCAGCTACAACAAGAACTCCAGAAGAAGATTGCCAAGTATAACGAACTGTGCGCTAGAGAGAAGAACTTACTCTCAAGTAAACTTAATCGAATGAAAATATATTATTAATAATTTATATAATCTAAATCCAGGATATGGATTTCGCCGGGAGACGTCCTTCCAGACTCCAATAGTAGTCCCAAACATCCGTGAAAATCCTCGTGAATCTGTGGTCCATCCGAAGCATCTTCAGCAGCCAGCGATCGCTTCATCGAGTACGGATACCAGCGACAGGGAACCGTATCGAAGACCCTCGTATTCCTGCGTGGGATCTGAATGCAACTGTAACTGCTTGAGGGACCTCTACAACCCCAAACGAAGTCCTAAAGTGGAGAAACCCTTAGTTCAGCAACAGAGACCCAAAACGTGTCACTTTACGTCTTGCTATCCTAGTCCGTCTCACCGCAGTTTGACTGGCAGCGATGCGGAACGCAAGGAACGAACCGCAAGAGCTTACGGAGGTTACGGATTCGGATACTCGTACCAGTCGGAACAGTCGAGTTCGTTGAAATGCTACAAGAGACGTAACGACTACGAATACCAACAACCGACCAAACTTGCGGATCCGCCATATTACCGCAAGAGTCTACCCAAGTCGGCGGAAGATTTACTCACTGCTCAGTTTTTCGATAAATGCCAAATCAGTTACGCTACACAGCATTACACAAAAGTATTTATTTCAATAGAATTACGTAATATAATTTTTTTTTATAATTTAATGGCTGTAATTTCAGGTCATCGAGGCCAAGGAAAGTTTGTATTCCCAGAGACAACCCAGTTCTGTTGATAGTTTACTGGAAACTAGCGATAGTTTCCAACGATATCCACAAGGTTCTGGTGCTGCTGGTTTCCGTGTCCAGAAGATGACTGATTATCAAGATTTTAATCCGCCAAATTATGATGAACCCCGGTCTTCGAGAACTTTACCGTTGCTGAAACGGCAGCGGTAGATGTCTATTAATATTAAAATGTATTTTTAATTGGATTTAAATTAAATGTTATAATTAATCTGCAATTGAGTTCGATGCAAGAGTTGCAAAACTATGCATTGAAAATTAATGTTCAAATAAAAGACAATATGGAAAGTTTGACTTGTGCAGTCTGAATGGTGAATTCAATGCTTAAGTTATATTTGAATATTTTAACATTATAACTAATAATAGTTATATATAAATATAATGAATAATTTGATAATATTCGGTTGGTAGTTTTCTACACATAACGGCTGGAATGAACCAAATCGTTTAATTGTAATACAATAATTTGTAGTATCTTTCACCATTATGGACTTTCAGAACTATATATAGATATAGATATAGGATATAGGATAATATAGAACAGATAATATAGAATAGGATATAGATATAAAGATATAGGATATAGATTACATTATACTGTTGTACAAGCTTAAGCCTTCAGCTTAATCCAGGGGGGACCGAAACCTTCGAGGAAAAGCGTACGAAGATTATTTGATAACACACGATAACACGGAGATAACTGGTTGATAACAACGATAACATGACCTAGGTGTACGAAGATTATCGGAAGTTTCGGACCCCTTGGCTTAATTATAAATATATACGTACAGTCTTGAGCAAACAAAATCTCCGCCACCTATAGTATATAGCAAAAGGAGCTTTTGTCTGACCTTGTCTGGGTCTATAGCTATCAGTCAAGGTCAAAACGAGGTCAAGGAAGGTTTTAACAGCGTTAGGTCACTTTAATTTTCACTCTTGTTAACTATTCGGACCTCTATACGCTCGCGAAGTGGGTGGCTATGCCCTCGGCTGTGGTGCACAAAATTTTCGCCGATTTACGCGCCCGTTTGTGCTCGATTATCTCGGGAAGTTAAAGCACAATACCAACAAGAAAAATATATTCAAATAGCTCTGTCTTCCTACTCTTTTTCACACTAAAAATAAATATTGTAAACTGAAGTTTTCGTATTTTAAAAAATTCAAAACTGGAGGCCACTTTTTGCATCAAATTTGAAAGTTTTTCGTTCATAACTCTGTTAAGTGATCCGTGACCCCAACTTTTTATAAAAGAAACTTGTTCTACTCTTCAAGACGAATCGATTGGTATAAAAATAGAAGATTTGCCTTCAAAAATAAACAGTAAACGCATTTTATACACTCGCGAGGTCCCACAAAAATCCACATCTGGACGAACTTATTTAATTTTTTCGAAAGGCAAAAAGATATTTAAGCAAAATCACTTGTAGATTCTTATTTAAATATAACAGAGGGAATATTTTACAAAAATTAAAAGTTTTGAAATGCCGTGATAAGCGAACAAAAGAATTAAAACTAGACTCGGGTCGATCGTTGATTCTTTTAAGCAACCTGGCAACGCTAGTTCTTCATGTCAGCTGACAGCTGAGTGGAACAAAACACGAATCGTCTAGTCACCCATCACCAAATATCATCAACTTTAATCCAAGAAATACTGTCAAAACAACCTTCATGAATAAATATTATAATTGAAAAATTTCACAAAAAAAAGTTGCACTGTCTTCCGTCGGGCATAGCGATGAGTTTGGGGAAAAGAACCAAAATTACAAGCAATTCTCGTTGTCCGTCTGATCAATAGAAAACACTGTACCGGAATGAAAAACTGCAGGTAAGGTTTTCAACCTTAGAATAGGTTACTTTATCCCCCCTCTGTTAACTTTTACAATTGTAATACAGTTATCAGATGTTTCGGCAGAGCACTGACGGGAAACGATAGCGTGTGCTTGCGTCCGTTCGTCAGCGAGGTCCTGAAGAATTTCCCTGCAGTGGACCCAAATCCTTCTGAGACAAAACACCATTCAACCAAGATAATATAAACCTGTGCAGCCCCGATAGATTGGTGCCCGTCCTGAAAAGAACAAATCAAAACGCAAACCGTGTATACGTTGAACTCGCACTGGGCTATGTTAAGAAAAATTTAGGTGGAGATTGTTTAACGGTACCATTGGCAAATTTTTCTTCCTATGTTTTAGTTTCCTTTTGCATTTTTTACACTTGTAAATTGTTCGATTCTCTTATCACATTTCTCTTTTCGATGTTTGAATTGTTTTCTGTATTGTGTGAACAAGTATTCGTTCGAATAAATTGCCAAAAGAAAAGATCTCAACTCTTCGTTATTTTATACTAGATATTGTAATCACATAAATTTCACACGTTCACCGATGACATGAAAAATTAACTAGTTTTTCTTGGGTTTGGTTGTTCGGTTTGAATTTGGTGTACCATTTTTTGTCTTGCGCAGGGTTGCCACCTGCTGATATATGAGAAGAAATGGTACGCGTAAGTTCAAGTGGACGGAACTCGCGATTGCTTTCTCTAAAAAATAAAAGAGATGTATGGTTTTAAAGTAAATTCATCGCTTAGTATGGTTTTGGGATTCATTTTCCTTATCTCCGATTCGTTTTTGTGGAAAAATTAAAAATGTCCGTCCAGATCCAGATTTTAGCGGGGCACCGCGAGTTTCTAATAAATATTCACTATTTGTTTTCATCGAAATATCTTCTATTTTTATACCAATCGATTCATCTTGAAGAGTAGAACAAGTTTCTTTTATAAAAAGTTGGGGTCACAGATCACTTAACAGAGTTATGAACGAAAAACTTTCAAATTTGATGCAAAAAGTGGCTTCTAGTTTTGAATTTTTTAAAATACGAAAACTTCAGTTTACAATATTTATTTTTAGTGTGAAAAAGAGCAGGAAGACAGAGCTATTTGAATATATTTTTCTTGTTGGTATTGTGCTTTAACTTCCCGAGATAATCGAGCACAAACGGGCGCGTAAATCGGCAAAAATTTTGTGCACCATAGGGTGGGCGGAACTGGGGGCGGAAAATCGCCCACTTCGCGAGCGTTATAGGTTCAGACAAAAGTACCTTTCTCTGTTCTAGGTGGGCGAGATTTTTTCCCTCACAACTGTACATAGATGCAGTGTTGTGTAATTGTTAATTTGTAATTGTAATTTTGGCAATTGCAAATACTTTTTGAAAGTAATTGTAATTGTAATTAATTACTTCTTCCTCTAAGTAATTCAGACTAAATTTAATTACTTTTTTTATCCACTATTGTACAATGCTGTCTCAGCCAGTGTTGTATAATTGTTAATTTGTAATTGTAATTTTTGCAATTGCAATTTTTTTTTGCAAGTAATTGTAATTGTAATTAATTACATCGAACACTAAAGTAATTGTAATTGTAATGAATTACGCAATTACACAACACTGCATAGATGTATATATGTAAACGCTTTAAGTCTAAATAAAACATTTTTGCTCTACAGACAGAATAAGGTTTTATAATAATGTTTTCTTGGTATGTCAGACTTTATCTTAATTTGAATACGGGGACCAGGGTAAAACCCAAACGGTAACCCATTCTTACACTTGGCACCAATCAAGGGGGGGTCCGAAACTTCCAGTAATCTTCGTACACCTAGGTCATGTTATCACTGTTATCAGCCTGTTATCTCCATGTTATATCTCCGTGTGTTATCAAATAATTTTCGAACACTTTTCCTCAGAGTTTCAGACCCCTCGGCAGCAATTTCTTTCTAGAATACATTTAAATCAGAGTTCGAAATCACCTCGTATTAAAAAAGTTGTTAATTACACCAAACAAAGGTTTAGTTTTCAACGAAGATATTACCCAACCAGATGTTATTCGAGTAGATTGTACATAGTTATATTAACTGTCGCGAGATGGCGTTGAGACTTTTTTTACATAGTTATATTAACTGTCTCGAGATGGCGTTGTCACTTGTAACTTGAACGCAGTTGTTCCATTTACCCTTTTTTTTTAAGGGAAAAACGGCACTCGGAAGAGGAAGAAAAAAAGGGGAAGGGGAAAAATAAGGGAAATTCAGGAAATTTTATAATTATCATTAAATTTGACAATTTTAAATACTTTTTCCTGTAAACTTGTGAATCACTCATAATCCGAAGCAAAATAACGTAATAACTCGTATCTTTAGTTATTTATTATAGAAGGAAAGGTCGAGGGAAAAATTGAAAATGAGAGGGGGGAAAACGGGGAAATAGAGGAACTTACGGGGAAAAGCCCAGACTTGAAAGCGGATGCTTTGACGCAACATTTCGTCATTGACTCATTTAAAGTCAGTAGTTCTTAAACCATATTCATCAGTTTCTGGTCGTTGGGTATTTAATAATTTATTTGAGGATATAAAAGAGTTAATTTATTTCATTAATTGTAATTAGAAGGATTTAGTTTATGAGGTGCCGTTCCCGCCATTTGCGAAAGTATTTTAGTTGATAAACGTGGCTGCGTTGCGAATAGAATAGTCGATACAAAAATCGATAGATTATCAATAAAGTCAATAAAACTATCGGATAGAACTATAAAAACTACCGGATAAGATATGAAAACTATCGGATAGAACTATAAAAACTATCGGATAAAAGTGTGAAAAACTATCGAATGAAACTGGGAAAACTACCAGCAAATGTTCATATGTTTATTGCAAAATCTTGCTCTAAACCACGGAGGGGAAAAGGGGGGAAAGAGGGAAAAAGGGGAAAGGGAAAACTGAAGGTGGAAGTACTGCTGTGTAGTACAGCGCCTTGTGGAGGAAAAGGGGGTTGAAGGAGGGAAAAGGGAAATTTAGAAGCATAGAGATCCCAGGGCGAAGGGGAAAAATGGGACATTGACATCTTCAAGCGGAGGGGGGAAAAGGGAAATTTAGAAGCATAGAGATCCCAGGGCGAAGGGGGAAAATGGGACATTGATATCTTCAAGCGGAGGGGGGAAAAAGGGAAGAGAGAGGATTCTGTAAGGGAAAAGGGAAAACTGAAGGTGGAAGCAGCGCTGTGTAGTACAGCGCCTTGTGGAGGAAAAGGGGGTTGGGGGAGGGAAAAGGGAAATTTAGAAGCATAGAGATCCCAGGGCGAAGGGGAAAAATGGGACATTGATATCTTCAAGCGGAGGGGGGAAAAAGGGAAGAGAGAGGATTCTTTAAGGGAAAAGGGGAAAACTGAAGGTGGAAGCACTGCTGTGTAATACAGCGACTTGCACGGCATGAAGATGAAGACTTCGCGAGAAAAACTGCTAAAAGGGGAAAATGGGATTACAAAGGGAAAAGGGAAAATGGAGGGAAACAGGAAATTGGCAAGTATATAGCTGTATATTTTGGCATTAGCATTGTAAAATAAATTTCAGAAACCTCAATATAGCCTCCCGGGAAGGGAATTTTAAAGAAACCGTTGTACAGAGGCGGTAAAAAGGGAAAATGAACATTTTCAACAAAGGGAAAAGAGGGAAAACGCAGAACTCAAAGCGAAGTGCTCTACACTGGCCTGGCCTCACTTGCTCCCGGGAAAGTTCAAGGACTCGAGGCCAAGTCGGGACGGACCGTGAGCAGGTAACCAATTTCCCCGTTTTCCCCTCTATGCTACGATATGAAGCAACGTTTCTAAATTTCCCTTTTCCTTCTTCCCTTATTTCTCCTTTCCCCCCCCTCTGTGATAGAATATGAAGCTACGCGTCTAAATGTGCCTGTTCCGTTTTCGCTTATTTTTCCCTTTTGAGAACCAATTTCCCCTTTTCTGGGGGAATTTCCCTGCAAAGTGGAAGTACTGTTGCAGTAAATTTATGAATTTTTGCTGATAGTTATTTTATAGTTTTCTCAGACAATTTTCATAGTTTTGTCCGGTAGTTTTCATATTTTATTCGATAGTTTTCTTAATTTTATCCGATAATTTTCGTATTTCATCTGATAGTTTTTAACAATTTTATCCGATAGATTTTTTAGTTTTTCCCGGTAGTTTTATTGACTTTATTGATAATCTATCGATTTTTATATCGACTCTTGTATTTGCAACGCAGCCACGTTTATCAACCAAAATACTTTCGCAAGTGGCGGGAATGGCACCTCATACTATACGACACTCGTGTACAATAATTTAAATCAATTAATCGACTTTAAAATACCACGAAAAAAAATAAAAACGCCAAAAAAAATCTGAGAAACACTTTGGTAACTAAAAAATTTAAAAATTTTGTAAAATAAATCCAATATAAGTGTCCGCTATGATGAGGTGCGATCCAATTCAGTAGAAATAGTTTCGTATTCGTTCCTTAGATGGCGCTAGTATAGAAATGTTCTGTTTTTATCTGTCAACGCTTAAATGTTTATGAATCAAGACCGGATGCATTTCTACCCAATATCCTTTCCTATCCTAAACCAAATGCATTTTCGGTAACATAAAAAAAAATTAATTTCTAGGTCATGTTTGTGGTGATGGGAAACACTGACAACCTGTTCAATGGTTTCTCAGTTGCAGTGCAGCGACAGCCTGAACATGGTATCTTAGGATTCTGTGTTTATAAATTCAAAAATTATATGACAGTTTTAATGCCAAGTTTCTATATCAGGTGATGTTTGGCTGAAGATTCTGACCTCTCTTCCCGCATCTGCCCGATTCCGTTACCAGGGCGAGGAACGGGGGTGGCTCATTTACGGAAACTCCGGTAACGGCACGGGAGGCTCTCCAGAGCCGAACGGGAGGGGTAGGGAACACAGTATAGGAAGGCGCCGCGGCAGAGGACGAGGAAGAGGCAGAGGGCGAGAAAACAATGATGACATGGATGAGCAACAGGAAACGGGAGGGATTCAAGTGAAGGCAAGAACAAAAGTGAAAATGTTTTTTTCGCAAATTTTCTACAGATCCTTTTCATTTCTTCAAAAAAAAAAAATCTGATGTCACACTATTTGTCTGGTTTTGTGTTGCAGGTTCATGGAATGGAGCAGAACTCGGACGTCCAGGTGACTATCAGATGTGGGATCGTGAATAGCCAAAACCCATCGGAGCCCCACATACACACACTGGCCTATAAAGAAAATTCTAGAGTAATGTACAAAGACTTCGTTGAGGCTGTAGCGTCTTCCACAAATGGATGGATCGCCACGTACGTTTGCGGTTTCAAGATTTTTGTTCGTCATCTGATAGTTTGGTGTGAATTTGAATTTCATTGCTGACAGGTTTCCTTCAAACGTGGCAATCGTCCTCACCAGGAAGGGCGAAGCAGCCGAGACGCTCGTACGGAAGCTTACAACACTCGCTGAAGATCAAAAACTAAAACTAACAAATGAGCAGGTATTTTTACGATTTGCAAATTCACCCAAACAATAACAGACTGTTTACTACCATTAAGTTGAGCCAAAAAGCAATAGAACTAAAACCCTTGCTCGATCATGACTCGGTTCGTCTGAAGTTTGAGGCGTTCGTTGGGCGACAGAGCATCAGCCGTTCCGTGTGTAGTGAGATCATCAGCAATTCCGCCAAAGGTGAATTAATTCTCTTTATCGTTACGCCTTCTCATCGTACATTTGCTCTTCCCCGCAGAAGTAAAAGTGGCTCGAAACCTAACAACTTCTGGCCCGTCCAAGGGCGGCAATGAGATTCATCTCTGGGTCACTGGCTTTAAACAGAAAGGTCCGTACTTCGTATAGTAATTAGGTTTTTATATTCTAATACTTTGCTTTTTCAACAGATAAACTGGAAATCACGTTCTTCGAAAAGAACGGAGAAACGTTCGTTGAGTGGGAAGGTTCGAAGGTGGTAAAAGAAAAGATCATCAACCACGTAGGAGCCGCGTTACTTTTTCAGTAAGCTCTGTAACAGCTAAACTTTTGAAAATCACGTTCATTTGGATGTAGCGTTGAATAACAATTACTTTTGGCATTTTGGTTTGTAGTGCACCCCCGTATCGTGAAACGAAGATTGAAAGGGACGCTCAAGTCTACTTTAAAGTGAGACGAATCACTGATGACGCTGTCAGTCAAGCAATGCCATACATTTATCTACCATGCACTTCAGGTTTTCAGACTTTTACCGTTTACTTTTCACAGGTTTACTGTACAACACCTGTAATATAAATCTCTGTAATCTTGTTGAACGGCAGGTGGTAGCGGGCGAAAGCGGGTTCGAGACTCGTCTCAAGCATCTTACGTGCCGCTCCATGTTCTGCCAGGCACCAGTAAGCAAGGCTGTACGAGTCCAAATGTTTGTCAGCCCAGCGCTGGAACGGACACGATTCACAATCAGAACTTTAGCTACGGGGAGGATGGAATGGAAATGAATCAAAATCAGAACTTTGGCAACGGGAACGGTGGAACGCTAACGAATCCGAGTCAAAACTGTAGCTACAGGAACGATGGAACGGGAACGTATCCAAGTCAGAGCTATGGCTACCAAGGCGATGGAACGAGAATGAATCAGAGTCAGAACTACGGCTACGAGAACAATGGAACAGGAACGTGTGAGATTCAAAACAACGATGGAGCGGGAATATATGAGAATCAGAACTTGAGCTACGGGAACAATGGAACGGGAATGTATCCAAGTCAGAGCTATGGTTACCAAGGCGATGGAACGAGAATGAATCAGAGTCAGAACTACGGCTACAAGAACAATGGAACAGGAACGTGTGAGATTCAAAACAACGATGGAGCGGGAATATATGAGAATCAGAACTTGAGCTACGGGAACAATGGAACGGGAACGTATCCAAGTCAGAACTATGGCTACCGGGGCAATGGAACGGGAACGAATCAGAGTCAGAACTACGGCTACGAGAACATTGGAACGGTCCCAACCCTACAGGACTTGCGTGACATTCTTGTTGATGAGTTGTTCGGCAATCTGCCGATATCTTCACCCGATTCCATTGTAGAAAGCGACAACCAGGTACCTGAAACTTCAAAAATTGTAGAAATTAATGTACGTTTCCAATCAATGTTTTTTATTCTTTTTTAGAAAACATCCAGAGCAGTGCCAGTTCTTAACGTGAAGAAGGAGCCTCATTCAGAAGACATTACTGTAGAAGAAGTTGTCTATAAGAACGATTTCCAAGTCCTGGTTCGTCTTTTGCAGAAAGCCGTGGCACAAGTGACACTCGACTCTGAGGTATCAACTTATGAAAATATACGAAAATAAGTAGGCTGCCATGCTGGACTACAGTTTTACATTCCAATATGGCTGTCTGTACCGTTATAGATATAATTATTCACGTTTGTAGAGCGTAATATAGTTAGTATGATCTGATTGTACTATAGTCTTAACCGTAGTTGTAATATAGTTTAATATAATATAATAATACGATAATCATCAATGATGATATATAATAATAATAAAATATAAAGTAATATATTTTGATATGTATAAATGTTCCACTGGATTTTATAGGGTAACAGTCTGCTGCACACTGCTGCTGGAAGTCGCGAGCGCTTCGTCTGCTTGGAGATTCTTTTGAGAAACTCCACTTTCGGGCCACTTGTGAACCGGAAGAATCACAACGGTAATTTCTAATTCATAACATTCTAAAACCGTATTGGACGATATGCAGACTGGTCTCTAAAATGATTGGTTATTTCTATACAGGTGAAACTGCTCTTCATTGGGCAGTGGAGGCCGGTTGTCTGGAATCTGTTCGTCTGCTGCTGGAACACGGAGCCGATCCCAACGTTACGGAACATCGTACTGGAAGCACGGCCCTCCACATGGCTGCCGGAATGCGGAATCAAGCCATTTTCGACCTTATAGTGGATAAGGTTGTACTGAGTTATTATAAATTAAGTAAGAAAATTAATCATAATTTATAAATTATATTATCTGATGTAAGTTTAATTATCTTGTAACCCAATAACTTGATAATATCCAAATATTTAACTAAAGTGATTTAGTTAAAATATCTTAACTTTTACTAAAATATGAATAGCATGGAAACTTGATGTCTCGTAAAAAGTTAATTTAAACTTTTGTAATTTATGATAATGATTGTAATTAATTTTGTTGATTTATTTAATTTAAAAATATTTGCAAGATGTAATACAACTTGATTATAATAAAATTATTCAAAAAGGGTGGCGATTTGGGCGCGGAACGTTTCGATGGCCTCACCCCAAGAGAACTCTTCAATAATTCCGTAATATTTCAGTTAATTAGAATATTTTGTTATTAATATTATAATTAATATTTTTATTAAAGGATTGCACTGCTTCGTCAGAAGAAGAAGAAGAAGAAGAAGAGGAAAAAGAAGATGTTGCAGATTTAATCCCACATCTAAGTATATTAAATCTGATTTAATTGTATTTAACTAGAAATTAATTGTATATGTATATTCTTTATAGAATTGGAAGACGCTGTCGAAGAAACCAAACCACCAATTGAATGACGAATCGAATTTTATCTCAGTTCCAGGCCGTGGACCAAAGTTAATTTGAGTTTATTCTGGAACTAACGTTGACCATGATCCAAAGCTGCATTTATATTGGCAATTTTTATTCTGAAGTCCACTTATTCGGCAAATGTGATTGGTAATAGCTTCAAAAGCCCAGTGAAATTTGTGATTAATAAAATTGACGGCTTAACGTAGTTAAGTCCAGTTTAACCAAATTGTAGTTGATCCGATACGACTGGGGAAAAAATCGTTACTTATTTATTCAAAAGTTATAATTTTAAAATAAATTTAACATAAAATATATTATAAATTGACTAAAAGTAATAATGACCAATTATAATAGAATTAAAAGGTACTATAAAAGTATTATAAATATATTATTTTATTAGGCTGTCATGCTTTGAAAAAAATAAATATTTATTTATTCAGTAGTTTTAGTTGGAAATAAATATAAAATAAAGTATAATATAAAATGTATACTAAAACCAATAATGAGTAATAATAATACAAATACAACGTACTATAAAAATATTACAAATCAAAGTTATTAACGCAATTAATCAGTGAAAATTTAATATTTATACTTATTGTTACTTATACAGCAAAGCTAAGCTTAATATTTAGTAATTTTAACAATGCTGTAATTAATACTGGAAAAAAAAATATGCTGAGTCATTTTTGTTTACGTCTAGGCCCAGGCTTAGTAAAATCCCCATAAGGTAGCTTAACCTGACAGACTCCAGTCAAAACATAAACATTGCATAACGATAGCTTAAAAACTTGTACCGGTAATACGTTTACTGCCTTGTTTTCAGTGTTTCCACTTTGCAGGGAAATTCCCTGAAAAAGGGGAAAACGGGGTCTAAAAAGGGAAAATTAACGGAGGAGGAAAAAAAAAGGGAAAACGTGAATGTGTAGCCTTGTATTCTAGAACGGAGGGTAAAAAGGGAAAAATAAGGGAAGAGGGGGAAAAAGGGGAAATTGAAAGTGGAAACTCTGCATGTTTTACACGTCTATTAGAAATCTGTAGTTTTTAAACTAACTGTAAATGGCGTCAATGGTTGTATATACTTATTATTTATTATTAATATCATCGTTATTGTGATGTTATTATCAGATTAGAATTTAATGCGTTTTTCCAATAATTCAGATTCATTTTTGAACAATCTAACAGAACTTTTTAAGTTAAAAACAGTTCATTATTGAGTTAATGAAATAACTGTCATTGTGTTCATTAACTGGAAAGAGAATAAAATTATTTACACATCATAACTAAATTTCGTGAATTTTGTTTTGTTATTTTATTATATATTTATTTTATATATATATGTATATATTATATATATATATATATAAATGTATAAATATAATATATATATATATATATTTATAGTGTGTTTAGGTATTTTAATTAATTCGTTAATCCAGATTCATTTTTGAACAATCCACAGAACTTTTTAAGTTTTTAAAAAAAGTTATTTATTGAGTTAATGGAATAACTGTAATTGTGTTCATTAACTGGAAAGAGAATAAACTTATTTATAGACAAAAGGTGTATATATAGACAAAAAATTTATAACAAAAGGTGAAAATTTATGTTACCTAAGGCTTTTCACTATTCCTTGACCTCGTTTTGACCTCGATTGATAGCTATGGTAGTAGACAAATTCAGGCAAAAGCTCTATTCTAGGTGCGGGAGATTTATTTGCTCAGGACTGTACAGATATTCCGTGATTTTATTATAATTATTTATATTTTTATTGTTATAATCGTCCAGTAATTATATATTATATCATATCTTGTGTTGCAGTAGTAGAATTTATAAACTATGTTAGTCAAACTTAAACCTTTTAACCAATATTCTCCTACAGCAATTTAATTCACAATTTAATGTCGAGGACTAATAACTCAAAATTTAGGTTCTTAAATTGTGTATTCATTGATATTGACTTATTAAATAGGAAATTTTGAAGCTATAAAATAAGTAAATAACATGTACAATTAAATGGGATATAATGTAATTGAGTTAGTATATGAATATTATGTAATTTAATAGCATAACTCCATAATATCAGGAAAATAAATATTTAATTCAGTATTATTTGAAAATTTCAAAAAAGGCCTAAAAGACTAACAATTCCTAAAATGAAATTTTCCAAAGAAATTACGCTATTTTTACATTGAATTCTAATATATACAATAATTTATTTATTTATTAATAATATACTTTCACATGAGATGATACTGAATAAGTGTATTATTTTATATTCGGTAAAAAAAACCACAACCCAGTTAATTTCCATCCCAAATACATTTAATCAGTGGTATCAAGTGGTATCAAAGTTTGGCACGTAGTCCAGTATAATGTTCCGCATTAGGTTTGCGTTCCACTCGTTTCTGGAGAAGTTCTGGAACCTCCAAATTCGAATCGACCATCACTTCTACGGCAACTCTTCTTCCGGTTTGAACCGCGCCGTTCATGTAACCGTTCCAGGAGGTAGCGGTTTCAGTTCCGCACCACCAGATCCTTCCATGAGGTTTACGAAGCGTATGGAACCCGTGCATTGCCCCTGGTACAACGTAACTTACTGGACAACCTCCGTTATACTTTTCATCCGCCCATATCTTCTCTGTGTAACTGGTTGGTTGAAGTACCCAGTCTCCGTAGAAAGCAGCCAGATCTTTCAAAATGGCCGACTTACGTTCCTCTACCTGTATCAAATTAATTAGGTATCAATTAAGGTTGTTAAATGTCCATAAACGAACTATACAATACGAATTTTTAACACTGAAATAAATATTGGCTTTACAGGTTTTATAAAATTACTTAAATTTATTTAGTATTAATATTATTATTTATTATTATTATTATCTATTAATATTATTATCTATTAATATTATTATCTATTAATATTATTATCTATTAATATTACTATTTATTATTATTATTATCTATTAATATTATTATCTATTATTATTATTATCTATTAATATTACTATATATTAATATTATTATTTACTATTATTATTATCTATTAATATTACTATTTATTATCATTATTATCTATTAATATTACTATTTACTATTATTATTATCTATTAATATTACTATATATTATTATTATTATCTATTAATATTACTATATATTATTATTATTATCTATTAATATTATTATTTATTATTATTATTATCTATGAACATTATTATCATAGATTTATACCGTCTTGGCATGCCATTCAACTCCAGGTTTTCCAGCAATGAATCCTACTAGTGCTGGAACGCCGTTTTCAGTAGTTCCATCGTAGAGATCGTTCAGTGGACCTGAACTACAACCTGAAGTTTTAGTTGGACCACCGTTGCTTAGAATCTCTCCGGAATAGCCAGCATCGCGCCAATAGGCCTGCATTTGAATATTAGTAGTAGTAGTGCTAGTAGTAGTAGAAGTAGTGGTAGTGGTAGTAGTAGGTGAAGGAGCTTGACTAGGAAGAAGAGGAATAGTAGTAGAAGGAGCAGGGGTAGTAGTAGTAGCAGAAATTGTAATAGAAGTAGAAGTAGTAATAGTATTAGTAGTTGTAGTTGTAGGATAAGGAGATGGAGGAAGAGGAGGAGGAGGAGGAGAAGTAGAGGTAGGAAGAGGGTAGGAGTAGTAGTAATAGTAGTAGTGGTAGTAGTAGGTGAAGGAGCTTGACTAGGAAGAAGAGGAATAGTAGTAGAAGGAGAAGGGGTAGTAGTAGTAGAAGAGGTAGTAAAAGAAGAATAGTGCAAGCAAAAGTAGTAGCAGTAGCAGCAGAAGTTGTAGTATAAGTACAAGTAGTAGCACTAATTGATAGTATTTATTTCTTAGTAGTTGTCAATAGTAGTACAGGAGAAGAAGTCGTATAGTAGTAGTAGCAGCAGTAGTAGTAGTAGTACCAAAGGTAGTAACAGAATTAATAGTGCAAGCAAAAGTAGCAGTAATAGCAGAAGTTGTAGTACAAGCACAAGTAGCAGAACTAAGTAATAGTATTTATTTCTTAGCAGTTGTCAATAGTAGTACAGGAGAAAAAGCCGTATAGTAGTAGCAGCAGCTAGTAGTAGTAGTAGTGGTCTCACCATGATCAATATTATTATTACTACTACTAACTATTGTTATTATTATTATTTTAGTAGTACCTTATCGTAGCAGCACCTAGTAGTAGTAGTATAGTCTCAGCATGATGAATATTATTATTACTACTACTAACTATTATTATTATCATTATTTTAGTAGTACCTTATCGTAGCAGCAGCTAGTAGTAGTAGTATAGTCTTACCATGATCAATATTATTACTACTACTACTAGCTATTATTATTATTATTTTAGTAGTACCTTATTGTAGCAGCAGCTAGTAGTAGTAGTAGTAGTAGTCTCACCATGATCAATATTATTATTACTACTACTAGCTATTATTATTATTATTTTAGTAGTACCTTATCGTAGCAGCAGCTAATAGTAGTAGTATAGTCTCACCATGATCAATATTATTATTACTACTACTAAATATTATTATTATTATTACTTTAGTAGTACCTTATCGTAGCAGCAGCTGGTAGTAGTAGTATAGTCTCACCATGATCATTATTATTATTATTATTATTATTATTCTAGTAAGTACCTTATCGTAGCAGCAGCTAGTAGTAGTAGTATAGTCTCACCATGATCAATATTATTCTTACTACTACTAACTATTATTACTATTATTTTAGTAGTACCTTATCGTAGCAGCAGCTAGTAGTAGTAGTAGTAGTGGTCTCACCATGATCAATATTATTATTGCTACTACTAACTATTATTATTATTATTATTACTATTATTATTTTAGTAGTACCTTACCGTACCAGCAGCTAGTAGTAGTAGTAGTAGTAGTCTCACCATGATCAATATTATTATTACTACTACTAACTATTATTATTATTATTATTTTAGTAGTACCTTATCGTAGCAGCAGCTAGTAATAGTAGTAGTATAGTCTCACCATGATCAATACTACTTTTACTACTACTAACTATTATTATTATTATTTTTATTTTAGTAGTACCTTATCGTAGCAGCACCTAGTAGTAGTAGTAGTAGTCTCACCATGATCAATATTATTCTTACTACTACTAACTATTGTTATTATTATTATTTTAGTAGTACCTTATCGTAGCAGCAGCTAGTAGAAGTAGTAGTAGTATAGTCTCACTATGATCAATATTATTATTACTACTACTAACTATTATTATTATTATTATTTTAGTAGTACCTTATTGTAGCAGCAGCTAGTAGTAGTAGTATAGTCTCACTATGATCAATATTATTATTACTACTACTAACTATTATTATTATTATTATTTTAGTAGTACCTTATCGTAGCAGCAGCTAGTAGTAGTAGTATAGTCTCACCATGGTCAATATTATTATTACTACTACTAACTATTATTACTATGATTATTTTAGTAGTACCTTATCGTAGCAGCAGCTAGTAGTAGTAGTAGTATAGTCTCACCATGATCAATATTATTATTACTACTACTAACTATTATTATTATTATTATTACTATTATTATTTTAGTAAGTACCTTATCGTAAGTTATGATGAATTTAGTCAGATGTCCCACAGGCATGCTTTCCAGCAGTTGTTGTCGTATCTCAGGTAAAGGTGGTTCAAACTCCATCTTGGCTACACACGGTGGAGGTGCGCTTACTATTACCCGCTTGCAACTAAATTCATATAAAATAATATTTTATAATAAGTAACAAATTATTAAACTAATACAATTTAGTACAAGTTTTGTCAAAACGAAAATTAAGTTTCCAAACATAATAATAGTAATACAGTTACAAAATAATAGTAACCGTAATTTAAGAAATTTTTAAAAAATTATAATTTAATTGAAATTTGATGAAATTGCAATCACCTGTAAGAATTGCCATTCAGTGTAGTTATTGTTGTATTTCTAGAATTTTGCGAAATTTTTGCTACAGGTTCTCCAAGACGGATCTTATGGCGACCTATGCGATCTGCAAGTTTCTCACTTATCTGCTGAGTTCCGCCCTTTAAAAAAAACATATATTAATACTGATTCAATTATTATATCTAATCATAATACATTAGATTATAATAATAGTATGTTAAATTAGAGTGCTGGTCAGTGTTGCGTCTTTTCAGGGAAATTCCCTGAAAAAAAAGTGGAAAACGAGGTTTGAAAAGGGAAAAATAAGGGAAGAAGGGGAAAAGGGAAAATTGGAAAATGGAAACACTGATGCTGGTTCAATAATTAATTCGGTTACATTAATTCAGTTCCAAATACATAATTCATTTTATTAATTATTATTCAGTATTATTCTGTTAAAATTGTTATTTTCTCTGCATTCTGTACTTCCCTATGAATTATACTACGTAATTTTAATTAACTTAATGTAGTAGATTAATGATTTTATTTTTTAAATTAATTAAAAATTATTTAGTATTACTTTAATTCTCATTTCTTGTCCGCATCCTTCGGAGGAGAGGAGCATTTTCATCACTCCGCCAGTGGAATTGGCGTAGGCCAGGAAGAACAGCACGGATATACGCGACATGTCAGCACCTAATTTTAATAACCCAGTAGAAAAATTAAGGATAGTTTCAGGACCCTGAAAATATCCTGAAAAAGGACATTTTCAGGGATGCCAATCAGGACTCTGAGTGCAGTGAAATTGGCCCACTTCCAAGAGTGTTCAGGACCCTGAAAATATCCTGAAAAGGACATTTTCAGGATGCCAATCAGGACTCTGCGTGCAGTGAAATTAGCCCACTTCCAAGAGTGTTCAGGACCCTGAAAATATCCTGAAAAGGACATTTTCAGGATGCCAATCAGGACTCTGCGTGCAGTGAAATTAGCCCACTTCCAAGAGTGTTCAGGACCCTGAAAATATCCTGAAAAGGACATTTTCAGGATGCCAATCAGGACTCTGCGTGCAGTGAAATTAGCCCACTTCCAAGAGTGTTCAGGACCCTGAAAATATCCTGAAAAGGACATTTTCAGGATGCCAATCAGGACTCTGCGTGCAGTGAAATTAGCCCACTTCCAAGAGTGTTCAGGACCCTGAAAATATCCTGAAAAGGACATTTTCAGGATGCCAATCAGGACTCTGCGTGCAGTGAAATTAGCCCACTTCCAAGAGTGTTCAGGACCCTGAAAATATCCTGAAAATGACATTTTCAGGATGCCAATCAAGACTCTGAGTGCAGTGAAATTGCCCCACTTCCAAGAGTGTTCAGGACCCTGACATTGAAATGCCTGAATAATACATGTTCAGGGTACTTAATAGCGTCCTGAAAAAATGCTTTTCAGGATACTTAATGGTGCCCTCAATAATCAAGATTCAAAATTCTCAACACAATTTTTTTTTTACTCATCCACGATCGGACGTGGTTCAGGATATTGAGGATATGTTATGGATATCGTTCAGGATGTAGCCGACAGCCTTAATTTTCCGCTGGGAAATTATGTATAATAATTTGTTATTAATATTCGTGATATTAAATCTATTGCCTATGATGTATACCATGTATGTTGCTAAAATTGTATAACTGATTAACTATAATTTTAAAAAATTAATTTTCCCCATG
The DNA here is from genome assembly GCA_002872375.1 of Eulimnadia texana. Classification (NCBI taxonomy): domain Eukaryota; kingdom Metazoa; phylum Arthropoda; class Branchiopoda; order Diplostraca; family Limnadiidae; genus Eulimnadia; species Eulimnadia texana. Next base: position 15,375,230 of record NKDA01000002.1, on the reverse strand, counting down.
CAGTTTCTATGTCAGTAGATTGAAGTATGGCAGCTAATATTTTAAAAATCAACTTTGTTATTTAATATTTGACTATAATAATATAATAACTAGATGCCTAGATAACTACTCTACGATATTATATATATTAATCGTTAATTCACTTAAATATTAGTTAATTAATTTGAACTAACCAATGAATCCTCTGTACGCTACAGGGAAGTATTGCAGCGAATATTTTAGTAATTAATATTATAATTCAATTTTGCACTATAATAATCTGATGACTACATACAGAGGTAGTAAATCTATCATGTTATGCTTATAAATTACGGTTAAATAACTTAAATCATAATAAATTAATTCTGAAACTAACCAATGAATCCTCTGTACGCTACAGGGAAGTATTGCAGCGAAATATTTTTATAATTAATATTATAATTCAATATTGCACTAAAATAATCTGATAACTACATACAGAGATAGTAAATCTATCATGTTATGCTTATAAATTACGGTTAAGTAACTTAAATAATATTAAATTAATTTTGAAACTAACCAATGAATCCTCTGTACGCTACAGGGAAGTATTGCAGCGAAATATTTTTATAATTAATATTATAATTCAATATTGCACTAAAATAATCTGATAACTACATACAGAGATAGTAAATCTATCATGTTATGCTTATAAATTACGGTTAAGTAACTTAAATAATATTAAATTAATTTTGAAACTAACCAATGAATCCTCTGTACGCTACAGGGAAGTATTGCAGCGAAATATTTTTATAATTAATATTATAATTCAATATTGCACTAAAATAATCTGATAACTACATACAGAGATAGTAAATCTATCATGTTATGCTTATAAATTACGGTTAAGTAACTTAAATAATATTAAATTAATTTTGAAACTAACCAATGAATCCTCTGTACGCTACAGGGAAGTATTGCAGCGAAATATTTTTATAATTAATATTATAATTCAATATTGCACTAAAATAATCTGATAACTACATACAGAGATAGTAAATCTATCATGTTATGCTTATAAATTACGGTTAAGTAACTTAAATAATATTAAATTAATTTTGAAACTAACCAATGAATCCTCTGTACGCTACAGGGAAGTATTGCAGCGAATATTTTAGTAATTAATATTATAATTCAATATTGGACTATAATAATCTGATAACTACATACACAGGTAGTAAATCTATCATGTTATGCTTATAAATTACCGTTAAATAACTTAAATCATGATAAATTAATTTTGAAACCAACCAATGAATCCTCTGCACGCTATACAGGGAAGTATTGCAGCGAATATTTTTATAATTAATATTATAATTCAATATTGGACTATAATAATCTGATGACTACATACAGAGGTAATAAATCTATCATGTAATGCTTATAAATTACGGTTAAATAACTTAAATCCTATTAAATTAATTTAAAAACTAACCAATGAATCCTCTGCACGCTACAGGGAAGTATTGCAGCGAAATATTTTTATAATTAATATTATAATTCAATATTGCACTATAACAATCTGATGACTACATACTGAGGTAGTAAATCTATCATGTTATGCTTATAAATTATGGTTAAATAACTTAAATCGTATTAAATTAATTTTGAAACCAACCAATGAATCCTCTGCACGCTACAGGGAAGTATTGCAGAGAATATTTTTATAATTAATATTATAATTCAATATTGGACTATAATAATCTGATAACTACATACAGAGGTAGTAAATCTATCATGTTATGCTTATAAATTACCGTTAAATAACTTAAATCATATTAAATTAATTCTGAAACTAACCAATGAATCCTCTGCACGCTGTTTGTATGCAGTCAATAGAAGTTTGACTTCGCATATTTTCCCGCGCAAACGTTTCCATGGTAACGCCGTCAAAAGTCGTCGCTAATGGAGATTTAAATGGATCCTCCATTGAAACATTCTTGCACATCTCCTCCATCTATTAATTTCCGTTAAATTTAAATATATTATTCTTAAAGAAAATTTTAAAGTATTACCTTCTCAATGAAGGCATTCATTTCGGACAGGTCTGATGAATGATCATCGCCTCGGCTTGGAAAATCGGAGTTGTATATGCGAGGTTGACCAGTTCCCAATTGCATTATCTTGTTACCTTGACGGTATTGTCGGTAAGTGTGAAGGTCCAGTTCAGTGAGGATTTCGCAAATGTCCAACTGCGAACTGGTCACCCACTGTCCACCCAAGTCGAACTTCTCCTTTCGCTTGTTGCCAACATCGATGGCTACAGTCAAGGTGCGGCCTCCAACTCGATCTGTTGTCAAAACACAAGACAAAAAAAAACGAAACAATAAATATGCATTTAAAAACCTTGACTAATCCCGCACTGGGCCGTAGTGGGGTTAATAAAATCCGCACCGGGCTGTAGTGGGTTAAAAATATCCGCAATGGGCACTAGTTGGATTTGAGATGTTTGCACTGGACCGTAGTGAGGTTTACAAAATCCACACTGGGTCGTAGTGGGGTTAATAAAGTCTGCACTGGACCGTAGTGGGGTTGATAAAGTCTGCACTGGACCGTAGTGGGGTTAACAAAGTTTGCACTGGGCCATAGTGGGTTAATAAAGTCTGCACTGGGTCGTAGTGGGGTTAATAAAGTTTGCACTGGACCGTAGTGGGGTTAACAAAGTCTTCACTGGGCCGTAGTGGGGTTAATAAAATATTCACTGGACCGTAGTGGGGTTAATAAAATATTCACTGGACCGTAGTGGGGTTAATAAAATATTCACTGGACCGTAGTGGGGTTAATAAAATATTCACTGGACCGTAGTGGGGTAAACAAAGTTTGCACTGGGCCGTAGTGGGGTTTGACTCTTCTCGGTATTTAAATCCGAAAAGCTCGTAATACCAGTATTATATTTTAATTAAAAAAAAAAAAAATCAAACAATATTTTAAATAAACTAATTTTACTTATTTATTAAATTAACATTACGTAATTAATTATAAAATATTAATCAAAATTTACTAATGTAATTAAATAGGATACGACGTATTGAAAACTTGTTTAGTTACTCCAAAGAACCGTGTTTCCACTTTCAATTTTCTCTTTTTCCCTTCTGACCTTATTTTCCCCTTTTTTCTGTCCGTGCCATCATATAGGCTGTATTTCTAGATTTCCCTCTTTCCCTCTTCTCTTATGTTTCCCTTTTGAGACCCCATTTTCCCCTTTTTCCAGGGAATTTCCCCGCAAAGTGGAAACACCGCCAAAGAATCATGAAAAAGGCCACGAAAATGAGAAAATGAATAGTTTTACATGAAAAATTTAGTTATTTTAATTTATGCAAATTAATTAGACGATTATGTAAATTTTAACATGAAAAAATGTTAAACACCTTATGTAAACTTAAGTTATTTTCATGCAATACAATTATTATTATTCGATAAACTACTTTAAGATTTTAATTACGTGATTAGGTCTCTCAATGAAGCTAATTAATTAATAAGTAACTACTTAAGAACTAATGTTTAGTGTTTCCACTTTTGCAGGGAAATTCCCTGAAAAAGGGGGAAATGGGGTCTGAAAAGGGAAGACTAAGAGAAGAGAGTATAGAGAGCAAATCTAGACCCTGTTTTCATTCTTGCACGGGGAGGGGGAAAAGGGGAAACATAAGGGAAGAGGGGAAAAAGGGGAAATTGAAAAGTACTGCTAATGTTATAAAATAATCTGTACCTCTATATTATTCCCAATTAATCTTAAATCACTAAATGATTATCAATAATATAATAACAATAATAAATAAATCATTTAGTGATTGAAGATTAATTGAGAATAATTATAAAGGTACAGATTATTTTGATAACATTATAGCAGTGTTTCCACTTTCCAATTTTCCCTTTTTTTCCCTTCTTCCCTTATCTTTAAATTTTCATTTAATTTAAGTTATCTTTTTAATGTTACCTTATTCATTAATCAATTAACTAATAAATCATTTAGTGATTGAAGATTAATTGACAATACTATAAAACTACAGCTTACTTTTATAACATTCAATTTTCCCTTTTTTCCCCTCTTCCCTTATCTTTAATTTTCATTTAATTGAAGTTATCTTTTTAACGCACTTTATTCATTAATCAATTAGTTAATAAATCATTTAGTGACTGAACATTAATTGATAATAATATAAAGAATATAAAACAATTTAAATATAAATATATAAAATAATATTTAAATAATAATTTTAAATTTAATCTAAGTTATCTTTTTAATGTTACCTTATTCATTAATCAATTAGTTAATAAATCATTCAGTGACTGAAGATTATTTAATAATAATATAAAGAATATAAAACAATTTCAATATAAATATATAAAATAATATTTAAATAATTTTAAATTTAATTCAAGTTGTATTTTTAATGTTACCTTATTCATGAATCAATTAGTTAATAAATCATTTAGTTGATTGAACATTAATTGATAATAATATAAAGAATATAAAACAATTTCAATATAAATATATAAAATAATATTTCAATAATAATTTTAAATTTAACTGAAGTTATCTTTTTAATATTACCTTATTAATTAATCAATTAGTTAATAAATCATTTAGTGACTGAAGATTAATTGATAATAATATAAAGAATATAAAACAATTTAAATATAAATATATAAAATAATATTCAAATAATCTATATGTAATCAGCCATGGGCATTTCGCCTATATGCTGAATTTGAAATACAAAAAAAAATATTTAAATAATAATTTTAAATTTAATTTAATTTATCTTTTTTAATATTACCTTTAGCTTCTAGAACTAGAAGATTCAGCCTAGGATGTGCCTTAATGAGTTCGTAAGCAGCCGTAAGTCCGGAAATTCCGGCGCCGATGATAATAATATCGTAGATTTTCTTCTCAACTTGTTGCGACGCCATTTGTCAATTCTACCCATACCGCTCTGGTGCTTAGGTACGGAAACAACTGATGTCCATATCAGTCCAACCTCCTCCTATTTATACCCCCCAATCGCTAACTTTCAAGGACTAATTTTCACGGTATCAAACTAAACTTTCAAGGAAGTCTGAGCTCCCCGTGAAAAAATAAAAAAAATCTTGATAACATGTAACAGAAAGTTAGTGAAACATTGAACTAATCATGCACTGGGCCGTAGTGGGGTTTGCTTTTTCTCAGCATAAAAAAAATATTGAAGGGTAGTAGCACATTGAACTAATCAAGCACTGAACCGTAGTGGGGTTTTCATCGAGTCAGCACTGGGCCGTAGTGGGATTTACTTTTTCTTAGCAAGAAAAAACTTGAAGGATAGTAGACATAGAACTAATCATGCACTGGGCCGTAGTGGGGTTTTGATATCGCCCGCACTGGGCCGTAGTGGGGTTTGCTTTTTCTTAGCGTAAAAATGTCTTAAAGCATATTAAGTGATACCCAAGGTCTTTTGTAGGAAACTTCTAGAACCCAAACAACGGACTCTTGTTTTTATACAAGATTTTATTAATATTATAATTATAAAATAAGATTAAATGAAATTTTTTCTGTATAATATTTTTGCTTGTTGTGTATTTATCTATTTTTATCGTGTCTTAACATCTAGAAACGCGGATTTTTGGTCGCTTATCGCTTATGTAAATAGCCTGTACCAATATTGACTTTTCGACTTCATAACAATAATAATAACAATAAATAACAAACCCTTATTTTCATAATTAAATTAACAGATGAATTAATAATTAATAATTAATAATAATTATAATTCCCTAATAATAATGATATAATTATAAATATGATAAATATTAATAATAATTAAATAATAATTATAAATATAATTCCCTAATAATAATAATATAATTAAAAATATAATACATATTAATAATAGTTAAATAATGATTAATAATTAAATTAACAGATGAATTAATAATTAATAATAATTATAAATATATATGATTCCCTTAATAATAATAATATAATTATAAATGTAATAAATATTAATAATAGTTCAATAATAATTAATAATTATATTAACAGATGAATTAATAATTAATAGTAACTATAAATATAATTCCCTAATAATAATAATATAATTATAAATATAACAAATATTAATGCAATAGTTAAATAATAATTAATTATTAAATTAACAGATGTATAATTATTGATAAAAGTTGTGTAACTGAAATCACAAATGACCAAATGGGTAAACAACAATACTTGAAACCAGAAAAACCTGTTCTTGTAACCTTACTTCCATTTGTATTTCTCAATATACTAAAACAATGGATTAATTCATACAAATTACTTGTAATAAAAAAATTAGACAAAGGAAATCCCAGCAGAAAATTCAGGATAGTTTCAGGACCCTGAAAATATCCTGAAAAAGGACATTTCATCAGTGGGTGACCGCGTGAGTGAGTGAGTGGATGAGTGGGTGGCCGCGTGAGTGAGTGGGTGAGTGAGTGAATTATCGAATGGGTGAAATGAGTGGATGAGTGAGTGAGTGAGTGAACAAGTGAATGAATGAATGGTTGAGTGGATGATTGGGTGACCGAGTGAATCAGTGAATCAGTGAGTGAGTGAGTGAATGAATGAATGCGTGAACTGAGTGGATGACTGAGAAAATATCCTGAAAAAGGACATTTTCAGGATACCAATCAGGACTCTGAGTGCAGTGGAATTGGCCCACTTCCAGGGTGTTCAGGACCCTGACATTGGAATGCCGGAATAATACATGTTCAGGGTACTTAACAGCGTCCTGAAAAAAACGCTTTTCAGGATACTTAATGGTGCCTTCAATGATCAAGATTCAAAATTCTCAACACAATTTTTTTTACTCATACACGATCGGACGTGGTTCAGGATATTCAGGATATGTTACGGATATCGTTCAGGATGTAGCCGACATCCTTAATTTTCCACTGGGATAAAACTGCAAATTTATATAATATATGTAATAATATATATATATAATTATTTATATTACTTCTTAATTAGATCAGAATTGATGTATTATAATTTAATTACGCAAGGCTTATAGACAATAAATTCCCGACTGAAAATTCTCATAGAGTGTGTAGAATTTGGAACAGCGACTAGTGAGACCTCATAACTTTTGCTGAGTTTCTCACTGAGATCTTACTGAGTCTCTGTTCCAAATTCTACACACTCTATGGAATTTTCAGTCGGGATTATTCAGGCAATGTGGTAAAAGTGGAATTAAAAGTGACCAGTTAAAGATATAAAGATAACTGACTCCACAACAATGTTCCCACTTTGCAGGGAAATTCCCTGGAAAAGGGGAAAACGGGTCTGAAAAAGAGAACAATAAGAGAAGAGGGAAAACGGGAAATCTAGAAATACACCCTTATATTATAGCATGGACGGGAAAAAGGGAAAAATAAAGGAAGAGGGGAAAAGGGGGAAACTGAAAGGGGAAACAATGCTCCACAAGGTTTTTTTCCCTGATAAATTTATTTATTTGTTGTATAGATTGTGTATGTTACAGTATTTAATAACATAATAAGTAATAAAAATAACAGTAATGTATGCATAGTAATTTTTATGCCATTTAGTTCCTTATTTCACCGCTAGATGGCTCCACAACTACACCTTAGGCGATTGCCGTTTGCTAGAGCCGCGTTTCCGTCCGCGCTGCTCTATGCGCCTGAACAAAGTTAGAACTTGAAACTAGAATAAACGTTTACAGTTGTATAATTTTTTGATTTTTTTTGTCTTCAGTTAATACAGTTTTATCTTGTTTCACTAATAATCATATTGATATTGTATTAAAACTCAAATTATTGTTTAAAAAAAACTTGTGAGTAGAGAGATGTAGTTATCTCAGATCTGAACTGGAGTGAATCAAACTGTAACGTTATTCATATATCTTTAATTGAGATTTTGAAATAAAATCCATCGCATTTTCATCCGTTAGCAATATGATAATTAAAATATATTATAGTAACTGATGAAATTTTAATATTTAATAAGGAATATAGTGAAAACAGTGGCCGTTCTGGACCTATTCATCGCGTATTTATTTAATTTAGATTCAAACACAATAATAATTATACACCGAGCATAATTTTATTTACTGGAGGATTTGTAAAACGTAGTACAATGACTGAAATTTGAATGTTTAAAATCATCGCTGCTGTAAACTATTTTTGATGGGCTTGCTGCTGATCGTCCGAAGAGGAAGCAGCTTTGTCTTCCGGAATAACGATAGTCTCTCTACAAATAGAACAAAATAACAGTATAGAGAAGTAGTAATACGATGATGATAGTAACCGTAAGTTACTCTTCACAGTAAAATAGTTTCCCGATTCCGGTAAACTGGCAACGAAGGATTTTAAGTTCGTGCTCCGTGTCCGCCACTGCAGTTTCAACTGGAGAATCTATGGTATGTTCTGGAACATAGAGAATTCGTAAATTTTAATCAAAGAATAAAATGTTATACGTGTCGCGGGGTACCTTCGATTTCGCTGCGTTTTCCGTAGCGACTGCCGATGAAAAAGCGCTCGGGATTGCGGACCTGGACGTCGATCGGCGCTGAGGATAAGTCGCCGCCCGAGCGACCGAAACGAGGACCCCGAAGAAACGTTCATCCGCCCTACTCACTATTCACGGATAGTTAGATGTAGCTTACTACTACTACAGTACTACTACAGTTCATACGTTTATGGCAAATGCTACTACGGTTATTATTATTATTACTACTACTACAGTACTACTACAGTTCATACGTTTATGGCAAACGCTACTACGGCTATTACTACTATTACTACTACGACCAGTACTACTACAGTTCATACGTTTATGGCAAATGCTACTACGGCTATTATTACTACTACTACTACCATTACTACTACTACAACTAACAACTATAGTCATGTTCTAGTACATTTAGGAATCGGGATCTTAATATATAGTATCATAGTGTACATAGCATCCGCCCTATTCACTCCCCACACATCTAGTCAGATGTTGTAGCATACGGCTACTACAGCACTACTACAGTACTTACTACAGTGCTACTACAGTTCATAAATGGATGACAAATGCTACTACTACTACTGAAACTAATAACTAGGTATCTCTAACCGTTATATTAAATGTTCTTATAATTATACATGCAATGTAATGACTAGAACTTACTAGTGCTACTACAACTACATTCTGCTGTACAACACTTGCTTCTAGTATCAAATAAAATACAGCATAATATAACATACACGTCTAGGTGTCAAAATCTAATTGTAAAGAATTTTAGGATTATTAATTTTATATTAAAATTTGAAATAATAATTACCTCGCAGGGCTTCAGCTCGTTTCCCGTAGCGGCCCATCTGATAGAAAGGTTGTGAATGAACAGCAACCAGCATCAGAGAAACTACCAGCGCAATAACGCAGCAGCGCATACCCAGCTGTCCTGAAGCCATGGACATTTCAATTTAAATAGATTTAATCAGAGAAATTAATATCTTAATGGCTGGAAAGGTGCGGAGCTTCTCGTTGGACTTTTGCAGGTTTGGCCGAGCTTTTTATAAGGATCGCCGGATTCCCTGGACAGGCGCGTTTTTCGTGTAGGCGCACCTTATCTTCAACGTAGGAAGATTAATTTTCACAATTTTTTTAAAAAGTAGTTTTCTCTGTTTTTCTTTTTACTCGGGAAAATTTCCTGAAAAATAGTGGAAAGCAGATAATAAAATAGTTCATGGATTATAATTACTATACTACATATAAAGCAACTTTCGACTCTGCAGGGAAATTTCCAGAAAAAGGGGAAAATGGGGTCTGAAAAGGGAAACGTAAGGGAAGAGGGAAATGGAAAAATCTGGAAGTTAGCCTTGTTTTCTAGTACGGAGGGGGAAGAGGGGAAAATAAGGGAAGAGGGAAAAATGGGGTCTAAAAAGGGAAACATAAGGGAAGAGGGAATTGGAAAAAATCTGGAAGTTAGCCTTGTTTTCTAGTACGGAGGGGGAAGAGGGGAAAATAAGGGAAGAGGGAAAAATGGGGTCTAAAAAGGGAAACATAAGGGAAGAGGGAATTGGAAAAAATCTGGAAGTTAGCCTTGTTTTCTAGTACGGAGGGGGAAGAGGGGAAAATAAGGGAAGAGGGAAAAATGGGGTCTAAAAAGGGAAACATAAGGGAAGAGGGAATTGGAAAAAATCTGGAAGTTAGCCTTGTTTTCTAGTACGGAGGGGGAAGAGGGGAAAAAGGGGAAACTGGAAGTGGGAACACTGATATACAGTTATAATTATAATGTATGCGGATAATGAATTAGTAATAGATAATGCTAGTTAAGACCTGATAGTAAATAATACTTACGCTAACTATTTAGCTTTCAGATTTATGCATCTATACTTACTATTAAATAAATTGTTATATAAAATAATAAGAATATGATAATTTAAAATTTTTATATTTTCTGGCGGCGTAATTATTTATGGAGGCCATGTTTGTTCTAGTAAGTAAGTAAGTTAGCAAGCACCCAGTAGGATATGCTTGCTGAGTGGGTATATCAAAATCTGTTATCGAAGCCACCAGGTGCTTCTTACTGTATTGGTTGTCAACAGCGATTAATTAACTGAGCAAACGAATCTGTCGACAAACTGGACGGGCTAGAATCAACTCATCGTTGCGCAATTTGTCCCAAAACCGATTACAAGAGACGTTTCTAATCGAGATAATCTTCCACAAAGACAAAGCGGGGATGAACGTCACGTTATTTTTTTTTCTCCAAAACAAAATGTATTTTCTCTTTAAGGTTTTTCAAATCTCAACGGGATTCGTTCCTGATCCAGCTTCCACGACATGGACAGCAAGTCAACCAGCGAATGTCCCACGATTTTGCTGCTGCGGAACGGGTTAAGCCTTTGATGATACTCACTCCTCTACACCTGAAAGAAGAAAAAAAAATTGATATTAACATAATTTATTTTGTAATTATTTTTATTTAGTTGTAGCCTCTCTACTACGGACAGGCGTATAATAAAATAATTTTATAATAAATTTTTACTTAAAAATGCTTCTGAGAATCACGGAAAAATTCGCCAAACATTGTGATACAAATAAAATTTTCAAATTATTTTAAGCAGATTTTATCAAGGTGTCCGCTATAGAGAGGCCTGCGTTTGGGCGTACGGTCCTGTTATTAATCTTAATTTTTATTAACTGGATTACCTGGTGCAGATTTTGGTGTTGTGATGATTTTCGCCCAGGTGAACGTGTCGGACACAGTCTGTCACCAAACGACCCTCTGACCCCGAATGACCTGAGGCCGACTCTGATTTGAGGGACATCAAAGTTTCCGGATTTTTCCCGTATTCACACTACATTACAAAAAAATAAAAATTATATTAAATAAATCCTATTTTGTATAATTGTAATTAAATCATTAATAATAAATATACTAAACAGAACGACTGTAGAAATAATAGGTTTTCAAATTGACCGAGTTGTATGAATATTACTAAATTTTTGGGTGAAATGAAGAAAATAAAATTACTATTATTTTTAATAAAATTGTAAAATAATAATTATTTTTAAAAATTTACTTCCATTATACGTTCACGTTATAAGATCAGATTTGGAGATCAAATTAAAGAACTAATATTAGGAATTTAAAATTTTTTTAAATACGATGAAATTATATGAAATAAACTAAAAATCAGGATTGTTTAGTAATTTTTAAAATACCTGAATTGGTAACTGAGACGCTCAAATAAATAAATAAAATAATTTTTTAAAAATTAAAAATATATATATTTTGATATTTTGATTAATATAATAAAATAACATAAAACTAGTAAAAAAATCAGGATTACTACATTATTTTAAAAATACCTGAATTGGTAACTGAGACGTTAAAAATAAACAAATAAACGGATTCGTATTAAAATAAAATTATTTTATATTATATATTAATTTTTGTTTTACATTATTTTTTATGTTTTATTAATTTTTATTTTTCATTACTTTTTTCGTATTAAAATAATTTTATTTTAATACGAAATAAACTAAAAATCAGGATTATTGTATTATTTTAAAAATACCTGAATCGGTAACTGAGACGTGAACAGTAAGGGACTCGCTAAGCCACGGGCCGCCAGACCGAAGTTCCAGTCGGGAATTACCAACTGACTGGACAACTGACAGCATTCATCTGCAAAAAAAAAAATAATTCAAAAATTAATATATAATCCAGATAAACATTTCATTGATTTTCAGTACCTTTTGAGACTTGATATTTACTTGATTAATAGTAAAAAGTTGTATATTATGTCACATAGTGTTTAATAGAGGCTATTCATTTATTATATACTATTTAATTTAATTAATAATGTTGAACGGGAGTAGTAGCTTTATAAGCTTCCGCAATATTAATTCCGAAAAAAAATCAATAATTCAAAATAAAATCTATCTGATTTTAATAGTTTTTTAAGCTTTCATTTATTAATTTCACAATTGAATCGCAAATAATAATAAATTAAGTCATAACGTGTTTAAATAGGCGCTGCTCATTTATTATATACAATTAATTAACTAACTGAAACACAGATAATATTTAATAAAATTAATTCTAAACGGAAGTAGTGGTTTGAGTAGCTTCCGGTTCCGGTACAGTTCGCAACACATCCGGTTTCTTCGACTGGGCGAAATTTTTCTGGAACGTGACAAGTCTGATTCGTTCTGCAGGCGAATCGCTAACCACCAGAGGATTTTCTTCCGCTTCAAAAACAGCCGGATTCTCCCTAGACGATTCCCTGCGGAAACTTTTGATATTGAGCAGGAACTCTTCCGAAGCTGCTGCAGATCCCAAAGATGATTTCCTCTTCCGCATCAAACACGTCGTTAGGATAATCACCAACCAGATGGACAGGGCCACAATCCAGTAGGAAAACAGCCAAACGTAGTTCCAGGACGCGTACCCAGATACCCGCACCTGGTACTGATACTCAATCTCCCAGATGATCGGACACAGCAGCAGCCAGTAAGGGACGAAAAAGGCCACAGCAAACAAGGGAACCCCAGAACCAGGATTTTGTCAGCAGCGTAACATAGTGAACGTTCTACACCCATTGTAAGTTAACGAATTCAGTATTTGATCTTACGAGATCCTGGTTTTATTACAACGATGTAACGCACTTCCGCGGGAAGCGGTGCGGTTCGAAGAAAACCCCAAAGCTGAATGACGTTACAGGAAAATTCAGTGAATTCAACAGAAATTTTCAAGAAACTTTGATGAACTGAGTCTTCAGTACCTCGAAATCATATATAATACGTCAGAAATATAACTTATTTTTAAGTTATATGATATTATAAATTTATATTCAACACCATGATTCTCATCATTTATGATTATACCATTTAATTTTTATTTACTGTATTTTTTATGTACTTTTATAAGTTTTTTCTTCTTTTTTTTTAACTCATTGACGGGTATGTAGGTCCATGACCATAGGGGGAGGGATTGCATATTGAACTGCTAAGGGTCGCTGGTCTGGGAAAGGCCTCACTTGGAGTCGAGTGGGACCGAACCCACAGACCCAGAGGTGAAGGGCGATGGTCTTGACCTAAGGTCGTAACCATTGATCCACCAGCGCCGTTTTATGAGTATTAATAATTTATTTATTACGAGTTTAACTTTTATTACTCGAAACCCTATTTTATCAATAATTCTATCTCGTTACTACAATTCATTTAATATAAATTTAATTTATCATTTTAAATTTCTATATTTATTTCTTTTTTTGTAATTTGTTCATCGACTGAAATCCTACATAGGACCACATTCTAACTCGGAGTTTTCATACTTTAATTATTTACTTATTTTGCTTTAATATCTTGGATTCATTTAAGATAGATAGCTTAATTATTTTTCCAGATTTTTTTAAAAAGTTGTTTCTATTTTATTTATTTATTTGTTAATTATTAGAATATTTTTACTTAAAAAATGTAATGAATTTGTAGACGCTTACCGAGGAGACTGTCGTCAGGTTCAGGGGTCATCAGGATGCGTGTCAGGATTCGAAACAGAGTCCCGATAACGTCGATATTCTCCATGCAGCAAAAGGATGGTAGACAGGTCTGTCGGATTAGGCCCCAGATGCGGAATAAGACCAAGAGTTCCCGCAGCATGTTGACAGCTTTCGGGTCTTTCAGTAAGTCGCTCTGCAGAAAACAACAAAAATAGAATAGTGCTAATAATAGCAATAATAATTATAATAATAATAATGAAAAATAGTCAATACTACTATCACTACTACTTCTACTACTGCTGCTGTTACACCTACTACGACTGCTAGTTCTGCTACTACTGCTGCTGCTGCTACTCCTACTACTACTAGTACTACTACTACTATACCGCTACTGCTACTGCTACTTATATTACTACTAATAGTACTACTACTGTTACTACTACTACTACTACTACTACTACTATTACTACTACTATCACTATTACTGCCAGTACTACTGCAGTACAATTACTGCTACTAGTCCTACTCGTCCTCCTACTACTGCTACTGCTAGTACTACTACTACTCCTACTTCTCCTCCGCCTACTATTAGTACTATTACTACTGCTGCTATTACTACCACTACGACTAGCACTACTACTACCACTCCTCCTCCTCCTCTTCCGATTACTGCTGGTACAAGTACTTCTACTCCTAGTCCTCCTCCTCCTACTACTAGCACTACTACTACTGCTGTTGCTACTCATACCGCTGCTACCACTTTTACTCCTTCTACTACTACTAGTACTACTACTTGATTTACCAGTGAACCTCTCGAAGACTGTCGAGCCTCTGGTAGGCCGGTGAGCAGCTTCAGAGCAATCGTCGCGGTCCACTGTATCAAATGCTGCTCCGTGATCAGCGTCAACGGGTCCACGGTAAACTCTTTGGGTTCCAGGTGCAGAATCACTTTGTCCACTTCCACTACACCTTCCAGAGCTTTACTTGACAACACAGCTGCAGTGAAAAATATATTCAAATAATAAAATAATAGTAAGCTCTCAAGTTACTACTAATCTAGCATTATGTTAGTATGTATTCTTTTATTTATACTTGACTATTACGTTAATAAATTATAATAATGATATTTAAATACGTTGAATTGTCTTTTTTTGCAATTTACTTTGAATGCAACTGTCATTATGCAAGTTATCCGGATAGTAAGTTAACTCTATTTTTATTGACAGATTAACTATTACTGTACTCCCTAATCAAACAGAAAGGTGGAAGTGATAGTTTTTACTCGTTAAGTTGTCAGCTGGGGTTTTATCTTGATTGAAGAATTCCGCTGAAGGACGGAGCAGTGAACGCAGCGACGAATAGACCGAGGTCAGCATCTGCGTGGTGTACTGAACCGCAGCCTTAACACTTCCCCCGCTGACAAGCCTTTCAAATCAGAAAAATAAATTTGATTTGAATTTTTAAATTCAATTATTTATCTATTTACGTGTAATTAAGTTTTTAGTCGACTTGATTTAATTTCACAGTTAGTTTGCTTATTAATATTTTATTTCTTATTAAATCACTCAATGTTATTATTATTTCAAATTAGTTGAATTAAATTTACTTACTCAGTTCAAACTTTAAAACATTAAATTTATCTTAAATATGATTAAATCTTATGATCAGTTTGCTTACTATTATTTTTTTTGTACCAATTGATTCATTTTATTATCATTTAAAATTAGTTGGACTAAAATTAATTTAATTAGTTGAGATTTTCAAATATTATACTCAAATTGACGCAATTTTTTACTACAGCATTTTGGGCATTTGAAAACTTGAGCAAAGTGTAGTACGTAGGTGTTACCTGTAAATAGCCATTTTCATGGTTACCAGCCTCGACTGGAACAACTGCTGCGTGGCAGGACTCTGCTGATTCAAGTTATCAGTAAGTCTGTCGCAAATAGAGTCCAGCATTCCAGGACGTAAGTTAATCAAGATGTCCCAGTAATCTGTGCTGGTATAAAGACAGTACTCCAGTGACAGTACAGCATAGGGAACAGTGAATGGGCCACCTAAAATTAATAACAATCATAAATTAATATAAAATAAACTTAAAATATGAATTATTATATTAATTAGATATTAATAAGTAAATATTTAATCGATTAAATAACCAGAACTTATAATAAAAAGTCTACTATCAATTAATTCAACTTATCCAACAAACATCTATTTATCAATAACCTATAAAAAAACGAGTAAATAATGAGTAACAAAATAAGACCAAAAAAATTATTTCAAAAATCTAAAAAAATAATCTTTAATTAATATTACATAGTAAAATTTAAGTATTGATAATATTAAGTAAAATTCTAAGTTCAACAAACCTGGATCCATAACTGGAGATAGTCTGCAGAGATACACAGAGCCGGAGTGATTGAAAATAACAGCAGCATTCCCTGTAGCTGTTAAGGCTAAAGCCGCTACCGACTTTGATCCTGACTCTTCAGCTGCGTTATCTGAATCACCAGGAATCTGGAAGGATCCAATCTTCTGCAGACTTTCCCGGTAGATGCACGTGACGTGACCTTCCGAGTCGGACACTAGGAGGTGAGCCGAACCGTTCTCCGGATTCCCCACCCACCTGCTGGAAGCTGGGCTCATACCCGTAAGCTTCACGACCAAGTGAAAGTATAAGTATACTACAGTACAGTTTAAGTATACTGAAAATAAGCTAGAAAAAAACTATAAGTACAGTAAAAGTTCATGTCCAAATTAGTATACTTACGTACTATTGTTATTTACATTATTATTTTAACTATTCACTTTAATTGATTGATGAGTATTAGAATTTATTTTTCTTATTGACTAGTATACTTATAATAGTTTTTTTTTACCTGGGTAGGACTGTTGTAAACGCCAACACACTGCCATTGCAGGGAAACGGAGGATCTTGTGGAACCCCCGAATAGAGTGTGAAGGTTCCGTTGCTGCTCTTGTAACTGCCAGAGTTGTAGTGAACCACCGCTGGATGATTTTAAGGTGAAATATATCCCGTTTGGATTCTCTGTATCATTGAACTTGACGTCGGTGATGCGGACATCGGCTAAAGAGGAAGCAGGAAAATGTGTACATGCAATAATGATGATAATTGAATAACAATAATAATAATAATAACAGTAGTAGTAGAACTAGCAGTAGTAGTTCTAACAGTAGTAGCTGTAGTAGTAGTAGCAGCAGTAGTAGCTGTAGTAGTAGTGGTAGCAATAGTTGTATTAGTCGTAGTAGTAATAGTGGTAGCTGTGGTAGTAGTAGTAGCTGTACAGTAGTGGTAGTAATAGTAGTAGTAATATTAATAATAATAATAATACTCACAATAATTATTATTCTTAAAATAAAAATAACAATGCAAAATATTCATATAACTGAAACACATGTAAAACAACTAATATATTACGGGTGAATTCAGGGAAAAATCCAGCGAGGTTTTCGCACCTTAGCGAGTACTCGTCCAGTGTTGACGCCATTTCCAAGTTGTCGCTTTTGGACACGTTTAATTTGCAGCACACAATCGGGTCCCTAGGATTTCCAGTGGAGGCCAAAACCTTGATATCCCCATCTAAATCAAATAATAATAATAGTAATAATATAATATCAACATGTATGTAATCTTATAGTACGTAAATCTTACGTGGCAATAGGCCCGAGAAGAAGATGCCAACTTAAATAATTAAAAAAAGCCGAGAACAAATATAAAAATAAATAAATATAATAATAATAATAAAAATAATGTAATTCTTAATAAAAAATTATTTAATTCAAAGAAAGTTAAAAGGAAAATGTCGCTACTTTGAGACCAGGCCAGGTCGACGAAGTTGTAACACATCCTCATTCCGTTCAAGACCTCGAGATTGGTTGATTTGCCTTTAGTACCGCCCATTACGTAGGCCTGGACCAATCCCGTCATTCCTACGACCATGAAACCCTCCAATGGACGTCCTCCGAATCCTCGAGCTGTTGGCAGCATATCGCTAGAGACGAACTTATCGCCGTAAAGAACTGCATCTTTATTCTGCAGTACTACCTGCAATATCAAACCGTTACTGTACGAACTTCTGATAATTTGAAAATTTCTGGTAAGGTTTTTCAAGAACAATAGTCAGAGGTGAATCGAAAGTGAGTCAAAACTGAGCCTCAAGTGTTGAGAACTGTCAAAGATGAGTCAGAAGTGAGTCAAATACGAGTTAAAGATGGAGAAAAAATCAAAGAAGAGTCAAAGATGCGTCAAAGATGAGTCAAAAGTGAGTCAAATACGAGTCAAAGAGGGGCCAAAGGTTAATCAAAGACGAGTCAAGGATGAGACAGAAGTGAGTCAAAGAGGAGTTAACGACTATTCAAAGAGGAGTTAAAAGTGAGTCAACATTGAGTCAAGACTGAGTCTAAGTGTCTTAGTAAATATTATTAAAGTTCATTTCTTCTCACCTTTTTCCCACTATGGAAGAATATAGCAGCTCTGATTGGTTCGTCAGGAATCGTTAGATGAGCCACTCGTGACCACTCGCTCAACAGATGAGTCGGAGTAGCCCAGATTTCCGTGTTACCCGCTTTGTCAGCAACGAGAAGGTAACGCCCACTCTGGTCCCATTTAAGAATGTTAACTTGGCAGCTCGAAGTCTTAACTCTACAAAATAAATAGTTGATAATGTAGCTCGTTATTTAACAAATTATTTTTTAATCTAAATTTTACAGCTGAGGGTTCCACGCAATGTTTAAGTCGGCAACGTAAACGTGAAAAGCGTCTGTGCTCTTAGTCGCAGCAGCTGAACCGAGACTGTGAAGTCTGGCCGATGTAGAAAATGCAACTATATTGTCGCAGGAAACGGCACATACTACAGGGCCCCATTCTTCTTGTCTAAAAAAATAACAACTTAGATTAAACAACTGAATTATCTAAATGTTATATCATAACGCAAAAGTGAATAATATTTATTGTTTACAAGGAAGATGGAAGTTGAACTTCAGGCCCGTGAAACCGTCTTCGTTTCGCAGAATTTCTAAGAGATTTAGAGATAATGCAAATGGGATCCATGGTTCCTCTTGTTCCGAGAAAAACGTTAAAATTTTGAAATAAAATTTAGTTTCTTATGAGTTTTTGGATATAGTTTGAATCAAGATTTACAAAACAGAAGGTATGAATTTTTCGAGTCAAAGTTGACAACCGTGTTGCTTTACTAATACGGCCACCTAGCGGTACGGATATTAACTAAAATATATTAATTATTACTATTAATCTAATTATTCTATTACGTTTATTTATTTATTTTTCATTGATTAATTAATTTGCTTATTTAATATTTAATCTTTATTCTATACCATGGTTCATCTTTTGCTGCTATTTTTCGTTATTATTATTATTATAAATTTACTTTACCACTATATCTATTCAAGTTTTGATTACTTTATTTCAATTATTTTTACTACAATTGTCACCGCATTTTTTGGGGTGTTTTAGTTATTTAGAAGGTAGCCCATATTCCGAGCAAGCGCCTCTCTCTATAGCGGACACCTTTACTAAGTTACCTAAAACAAATTTTACAGTTTTCTTTATTCAAAAATGTTTCTTGATTTTTTTAAAAAATTTTTAGAAACATTTTCAAGCGAGATTTTGATACACAAATGTTTTAAACGTCTGTCCGTAGTGGAGGGTATGGGTCTTGCGGTGGCAATTTAGTTATGCAAAGCTTCTGCTAGGTGGCGTTAATCCAGATGTAAACAAAGGCTGGGACAACTGGCCATTAACCCACTGGATTTTCTTTAGATTTTTTGACAGATTACTTTGACATTTGAAAATGACGAAAAGAAAACAAGAAGTTGTTATGGATTTAGTAAGAGCCTCGTCATCTTTCGGCCGAAAATTCTACACTTCTGAATGGAACTTGAGAAAAGTTTTTTCCCTCTATTTAATGGAGCCTCAAGAGTTGTTTGAAACATTAGTGGAGGTAAGTGAATAAATGGTACTATTTTTATCCAAAAAATTACAATAAACTATCAATAAAGAAGTTGTTAAATGTTCTTTTTGCCTGGGTGGAATAGTCCCATTTACTTCACAAGGACAGGATCTGCAGCAAGTGCGGAAATCTGATGAAGATAACGATAACGTCGGAAGAGAAAAACAAACACGATCGCATTTTCTGGTACTGCCCAAGACCCTGCCGCTCGAGATTGTCCATTCGAAAGGATACCTGGTTTGGCGAATCCAGGTTAACGATACCTGAAGTGGTGCAGTTCACTTACATGTGGTGGAATCGCTACGATATTCGTCACATAAAACAGGAGATGAAGTTTGGAGACCACGTCCTAACGGATTGGGCAAACCTGTGCAGGTAAACGATTCACCAAAATTACTTAATTGTTTGTTTTATATCTAGTTTGTCTCTTCCAGGGAGGTTTGCATATTGGCCGTAGCAACAGAAGCCAAGAATCTCAACAGCAAAGTAGGCGGACCTGGTAAAGAAATTGAAATTGGTGAATCGGAGCTGGACAACCCTCGACCTGGTGTCGGACGTTTCGTTATAGGAGGAGTCGAGCGGGGAAGTCAGAAAAGTTTCATTGTTGCAGTTGATGATAAGTAATTCTACTGTATTTATTTCCTAAATTTGAACATTTATTTAATTAGTTATTTATATGATTTGATATAATTCTATAATTATTTTTATGTCCAACTCGTCAGGTCCAAGGTACGAGTATTTACTAATTAGCAGTTAAACTAGCCTAAATCTGCTGAATCCTTGAACAGATTTATTTATAACGAATTATAATATGTTATAATTAATTTAATTATTAAATATTAATATTTAACTTTCCAGATCTGAGCAAATCCTGAGAGACGTTATCTACGAATGGGTAGAAAAGGGGACAATAATCTACAGCACCCAGTCGTCGTATAGTTTTCTTCAGTTTTGCCCCGAGTATCGTTTTCGCAAAGGGGATCCTCCCCCGCAAAATTCCGCGAAGCCCGTCCCCGAAACAAATTCCCAAAACTCTGAAGATTTATCCCAGGGAAAAAGAAAATCGTGGCCAGCAAAACCTGGGAGGTATCCCCTTCAGAGTTTTCTCATTATTCGCTGCCATTCATTTAATTTTATGTTAATTTTACGTTAATAGGCGAAAGCAGCACTTTACGGGGTACATAGCTGCAGAAATGCTTCAGAAGGGACTAGCGATGGATGCCTCGGGAAGTAATTTTGCAGAATTTCTGAAAATGATAGGCAGGATTTACACACCGCAGCAGTTGAGCGATGATAACGATTTCTATAACGACGATAACCTGGAACATATGGGGCATAATCTCGAACCAGAAGTCCTCGTCCACGTCCCCTCGGAAAGCGAGACGCATTTCGACGAATGAATCAAATCGTGTAAAAAAAAATGAAATAAAAATAACTTAAATTCAGATATTTAAATAATCGATTCGATGGAAATGTAATATGATTTAAATTTAATGAATTTATTTTATTTTTACGTTTGTTGGTGTTTTCGTCAGTTGCTTCTCCACTTTGCAGGGAAGTTCCCCTGAAAAAGGGTAATTGGGGGTTTCAAAAGTGAAAATGAGGGAAGAGAGGAAAGGGGAATTTTTGAGTAAAGACTTCTTATTGTAGCACAGAGGGGAAAAAAGGAAAAGTAAGGGAAAGAGAGGAGGGCAAAACAGGGGAAGAGGGTAATAGCTTTATAATAGAATTACAGAGGGGAAAAATGGGGAAACTGATATTCCTAACGAAGGGGAAAAAAGGGAATAGGGAAAACTGAAGTAGAATTACTGGTCCTCGTTATTAGATGGCGTTATGGGACCAAAACATAGCTGGCGGTTAAATTTTAACCTACTTTTAATGCATTTTAACCTGTTATTCAACGTTTTTGAGAAGAAGTGCCAACTTCCGTGTGCAATGAAAATTCACTTCCAAATTTTCAAAACAGTTTATCTATAGGGAATGTATTTAAAACAATTACTTTTTAGACGACACGTTTTACGATGGCTAGCCCTCTCGATCTTTTTAGTCGCTTCTGTCACCTTAATTTCATTACTAGCATCAAAAATAAGTCAAGGAAAAAAGAAAGATGAATATTATGGAGAAGGAGTGATACTCAGCTGGCCTTATCCACTAACCACGGAAAAAGAAAATCGAATAACGAGGCCCAGAATGAGGGAAAGTCTGTGGGGAAAAATCCCGTCTGAGGAGAAACGGGAAAAGCTGAGGGAAATCTTTCCTTTGTAAGACTTCACGTAAATATTGTTAAAGACAAAATTACATTTTATTTTCCTATAGGATTGACGATGACCATGATAATTTGTTATCGTCGGAGGAAATTTCTACGTGGATAGCGAAACAAGTCAAGCAGCACATGCAGAAAGGGCTCAGAGAAAACGTTCAGGTTTTCACTTCGATTGATAACGATCCCAGAAACGGTATCTTTTAACCCTACTTGTAATTATCGTAAGGATTGAATAATACTATATATATTTGCAGGAGTTGTTTCGTGGGATGAGTATCACGCTTGGTTTCTAAAAAATCATGGAAAGAACGAGACGTCTTCGAACAAGCATAGCGAAAGCCACAGTGAACTTGACCGAAGCTTGCGAGGTATTTTCTTACAAATTTATTAAATAACGTCGTCAAATTGTGTTTCTGAAAATACAGAAACAAAAACTAGAGTAACAAGAATATACAGAGTAATGATTGGAGCAAAAAATTTACAGAAAAAATAGCATGGGACCAGGCTGCTTGGCAGGAAGCTGCTCGCTCGGACCCTAAGTCTCTCAACTTGGACGAGTTCCTCGGTTTCCGACATCCCGAGTCGAGCCACTCGAATCTGCTGCACAGAGTCGAGGAAATGCTCGGAGATTACGGTAACATAAATTTAAAAAAAAGAAAACAAAATAATAATTTAATATTAGTTCGTAGTTTAAACTGTGTTTATTCTTAACAGATAACGACTTCGATGATGAATTAAACTGGGAAGAATTTTCCTCCCTGACGAACAGTGTGTCGCTGTTCCCACTGAGTCAGTTTACGAACCAAGACGTTTTTACCATGAAACAGAAAAATGAATTTACAAGTTTCGTCGATAGGAATCGAGACGGCAAAATCGATCAACGGGAACTCCTCGTAAGTATTCTTAACCCTTCTATTAATTTTGATTAAGTAAAATATATTCTTTGATTTATTTTATGTTTATTTGTACGTTTAATTTTACTTTATTAATTGTTTTTGTGTTTTAAATTATGATTTTTAATTATAAAAATTAGTATGAATATTTCTATTAAGATCTTGTGTTTAATTTAGAGTGAATAATTTTTTAAATTATTATTTATCTTGTAGTTTATTTTTAATTTTCAGTCTTATTTTTAAGAGTTATTATGAATTTTAATTGAGTAATGGGTTAATTATTTCCGATTTTGAAAAAATGAATAAACAAAGCAATTACTTATCAACTTACTGATCGATTCATTAAAATCTTGTTAATTAAAATGGTTCATAAAATAATATTTTATATTTTTCCAGAGCTACATTAATCCAAGCAACGCCAGACGTTCAGTTTTCGAGGCCGATATTTTAGTGCAACTTTCCGACAAAAATGGTGATTCTCAATTAGATCTGAACGAAGTTTTAACTGCAAGTGACATTTTCTACGCAAGCAAAGTTCTAGACGTTGAAGCAAAACTTCATGAAGAATACTAAGAATAAGTCTTCCAGGATGTGTATTATCAAACCCCACTACGGTCCAGTGCATCTCCTGTCTCCGGTGTTATCTTTTACGGCAATTTCAAGTGCGAGACCGTCGCACTGGGCCGTAGTGGGGTTTGAAAGTATGCTTCCAGTTCAATCCCCGATACGACCAAGTGCGGTCTCCTGTTACCTTTTACAGCCATTTTAAGTCCAACACCATTGCACTGGGCCGTAATGGGGTTTGAGAATTATGCCTCCAGAGTTTTAAGTGATTTTTTATCCGTCCATGACTATAAATGACTGCTATAATAAATGATATTAACTGTGTTCCTGTGCCACAATAGGGATAAATATGTATTTTTGTTTTCTTCCCGACTCCCAAGACTTGGTATTTGAAATGTAAAAACTGAAACCAATAAACCGCTAAAACAAGGTTACGCTAGGTCAACCTAAAAAGCCAGGTTAAGCTGCAGCAACGGCTTGCGGGCAATTGGGAAACGAGCAGGGCATCTCGTCCAGCGGGAAAGTCTTGCGGGTTCGGGCCTCGAAGTGGTCGAAGAGCAGCGGTTTCTTGCAGAAAGTGCATTCCTAAAACATTAAAAAAATATTGCATTACACTGAAGTGAATTATTATAATATTAGTATCATTTTATTTGTGTATTACTGATTTTTTTTTTACTAATATATTTTAGCTGAAATAATTGTTCCATACGAGTTTAAATCTTGAAACTAATTGCAACCCCTTCAAATAAACACTTTTCAGTAATAACAATTTTAAATTTAAATAAAAGGGAATTATAAATATTCACCGGTCCGCAGGAACTGCGCTTCAGCGGGAGTTCGAGCTCCTGCCACACTTCGAGAAGGTCGGCGACAAAAGCGTCCATCATCGGTTTCGTGTGGTGAGGGGTCGGGGCGATGCGCAGCTTCTCCTGGCCGCGGGGAACAGTCGGGTAGTTGATAGCCTGAATTGTTAACAACAATTTTAATACCCAAGTAAGAATTTACTATAGCTGTAAACTATAGTGTGGCACTCTTAAGATTTTGCAACATAGTGCATTGTAATTTACTATAGTTGTACTATACTGCAGTATAGTGTGGTACTCCAGTAGTTTGCAACACAGTACAGTCGTGAGCAAAAAAAAACCTCCCCCACCTAGAATGGGGAAAGACGCTTTGGGCCTGAACTTGTCTACTGCTATAGCTATCAATCGGGGTCAAAACGAGGTCAAGGGAGCTTGAACGGCGTTAGGTCACTTAGTTTTTCACCCTTGTTAACCGTTCGAACGTTGTAGTAGTAGGTAAGTTCAGACGGAAGCGGCTTTCTCCATTCTAGGCGGGGGAGGTTTTTTGGCTCACGACTGTACATTGTTTCACTATAGTGCACTATAGTAACTTCCAACTTGGGTAGGAACTGAGTTACTATACTTTAAAGCTATGATAACTAAATGACGCAGTAATAAAACAATATTTTTTTTTCTAAAATAATAGTTTTTAATGAATTTTATTTACCTGGACATAGTGTCCACGGGTACGAAGGAGCTCATCGGACAGTTTGGTGCAGCGGGCAGGGTCTCCAACCTTTAAAATAAGAACAGAATTAGTCAACTGACCCTAGCAACTCAATTAGTAGTAGTACTAATAGAAGCAGTAGTAGTAACAGTAGTAATATTAGTGACAGAAGAAACACTGGTAGTAGTAGTAGCAACAGTAGCAGTAGTACTAACAGTAGTAGTAGCAGTATTAGTAGCAGTAGTAATATTAGTGGTAGAAGAAGCAGTGGTAGTAGTAGTAGCAGCAGTAGCAGTAGTATTAATAGTAGCAGTAGTAGAAGCAGTAGTAATATTAGTGGTAGTAGTAGTAGCAGTACCAGTAGTCGTAAAATAACAATACTACTAGTAAAATAGACACGTAATAAGGAATACCATAGATAATAACTAAAACAATATAATAATGATGAACTGAGTAGTAGGGAACGTACAAAGACAGGAATGATGTGAGACGGAGTGTGTTCGACCGCGATACCCGCTTCCATCAGCTTGGTGCGAAGGTAGCGAACGTTTTCCTGGTGAACCTGTCGTAGCTGACGTCCCTCGTCCGAGCGAAGAATGCGAACAGCCTAAATCATTTTTTTTTTAAATTCACAGAAATCGGGTTGTATTAATAACAATCCAGGATTTTTCCGATACATCGAAATCCAAACTTTCGTACAGCCATGAGCGAAAAAAAGTATCCATCTAAACTAAAGAAAAGTTGCTTTGGACTGAACTTGTCTTTTACTATAGCGGTCACACCGGTAACAAGGGCGAAAATTGAATTGATTTTCAGCTCTGAAAATCTTTTGACCTCTAAGGTAGTGCTCAAGCCAGTGTTTCCACTTTTGCAGGGAAATTCCCTGAAAAGGGAAGACGAAGAGAAGAGAGTAAAGAGGAACCCTAGACCCTGCATTGACTTGCACGGAGGGGGAAAAAGGGGAAAGATAAGGGAAGAGGGGAAAAATGGAAAATATAAAAGTGGAAGCACTGGCTCAAGCTGATTTAAAAGCCATGTTCTTTAAATCCAGGTGAATACTTTTTTTGGGTCACTGACTGTATATTATTTACCTCGATAGCTCCAGCGAGAACAGTCGGCGGTAACGAGGTGGTGAAAATGAATCCCGCAGCGTAACTCCTCACCATATCGATTAAAACGGCATTGGCAGCAACATAGCCTCCCACGTTACCAAAGGCTTTCCCTGTAATAATAATTATATATTAAAATATTTTTTATATCACACCAATCATAATATAACTTATAGTAATAAAAATAATTTAATACAATTATAAAATAAAACAGGAATTTTTATAATAACTAATAAAATATAAAATTAACATAATACAACTTTAACTTTTAACAACTTTAAGTAAAATATAATTAATATTTAACTAATGGCAATAATATTATCTAAAATATTTTGTTTGTTTGTTTTTTTTTACCTAAAGTTCCAGAGACCATATCCATGCGATCGAGGACTCCGTCCCTTTCACCGATACCCGCTCCGTGGTCCCCATAGAGACCGACGGCGTGGACCTCGTCGACAAAGGTCAGGGCCCCGTACTTGTGGGCCACGTCGCAGAGCTCGGCTAACGGGCAAATGGCCCCCGTCATCGAGTGAACCGTCTCGAAGGCCACAATCTTCGGGACGGAAGGATCAACCTGCAAGCAAAAATAATGATATTAACAATAATAATATAATAAACTAATTAATATTTTAAAGAATAATTTTAGAATTTTTATTAAGTACTTGCCTTGCTGATGAGCTCCTCGAGATGTTCGGGGTCGTTGTGTCGGAAGATGTGCTTGGGGACTCCGCTGTTGCGAATGCCCTGGATCATCGAGGCGTGGTTCCCAGCGTCAGAGAAGATGTGGCAGCCTAAACAGCACAATATTGTTCATTTAAAATCTTTAAACACTATTTAATATATTTACATATGTTATAACACGAAGGGGAAAAAAGGGAAAAGAGAAATAAGGGAACATGAAAAAAGGGGAAAGGAGGAAAAGGGAAAATGTACGGAAAGTGAATATAGCTTTACGTCTTAGTACGAAGGAGAAAGAAGGGAAAACAGTCTTCATTAAGGGAAGAGGGGGAAAATTGAAACTGGAAACATTATGTATAATACATATAACTATTAATTAAATTACCGGGTAGAGCTTTAGCCAGCGTGAAGAGGGTAGAGTCGTTGGCCACGTAGCACGAGGAGAAGACGAGGGCCGCTTCCTTCTGATGCAGCGAGGCCAGTTCCGCTTCCAGGTTCTCGTGGAGCATCGTGTTTCCCGAGATGTTGCGGGTACCACCAGCTCCGGCCCCGTGCTTCTCCAGAGCCTCCCTTTAATCATAATTACAAGTAAAAAAAAATCATTAAGTTAAAGTAAGCAATTTCCAAATTAGTAAAAAATAAGAGCAAAAAATTTCATTTCATGATTACCAATAATTTATTATTAAATTACAGGTTCAGTAACAATTTATTTTATTATTATTATTACTAGAAATGCTGAATACTTAAACAAGAGCAAAATATTGGTATCTGGAAGAAATAGACCTTCGCCAAAATGGACCCTGACAAAAATATCACTGGGGATGTAAAATGTAGCCTAGACCCTGTCAGTCCAGTAGGCCTATGGAAGATCCATTGTAGGACTGAGGTGGGGATGGTAGGGCTCGGACTGAGGGCGAAATCAAGTTAGGTTAGGTAAGGTAAGGTATGGTAACTTTTTCTACAGCAGATGGAGAAGGGTCCATTCCGCCCAGGATTCCAAAATATTTTATTATTTCGTTATACATGATATTAGATACTTTTTAAATTATTAGGCACACATTATTTGACACAAGTTATTTACACACCTACTGTCATATCATCAGACGTACAGTCATGTTCATTAAAAAAAGGGTACAGCACGGCGAGATTATAAAAGTAATTTCTTTCAGTTTTTAACATAATTCATACAATTAATTCAATAGGAATATATTTGATTAACTGTATTTTAACTAAATTAATTTATACTATTAAGCTATACCAGAATTTCTTTGCAGAATCGAAGATAATGTGGCCGTTTAGCCATCCCATAATGTACCCTTTTCTTGTGAACGTGGACTGTACACTATATTACGTTACTGTATGTCTGAAAAATGTTCAAATACCCGACAGCAGCCTTGACTTGAGGATGAGCAGACATGCCCAGGTAGTCGTTGGAGCACCAGACGGTGATGGGGCGCTCTCCCCACGAGTACTCCTTGGCGTGCGGGAACTGGTCCGCCTCCCTGAGGACCTTCTTGAAGACTCGGTACGAATGGTCCTGCTTCTTCTTGGCGATCTGCTCGTGGAAGAAGTCGTTGTACGGGAAAAAACCTGCGCGTATACAAAAAGACAGTCTTAGACTTCTTCTTCTTGCAGAAATAGTAGAAAATAAAAGTTAACAAAGTTTATTTTTTAATATTTCAAAGCAGCCAATGGATAAACGAGCAGACGGTTTTGTAATATTGTCGACTTGGCTCATCATTCGGTTAGCCTTTTAATTATACCGCAGCTACTTTTCCTAGTGGCTGTTTTAATCACGTGACCAATGGCCACCAATCAGAGTGCTGCCCATGTGACCGACGTTGCCGTGTCTATATCTCCGAACTTTTCATTCATTTTTGCGGCCAAACGGTAGAAAATTGGGATAGGGACACTATATACATACGGAATCAGCGTAAAAAGTTCTATAACTTAGGTTTTTTTCCCAAAAAGTCCGGAATGTCCTTTTAACTGATATTAATTTTTAAACTGAATACAAATCAATCAAATTTATTTTTAAAAGCTGCTGTAATAGTAAACTAATTTTAATCTTTTTAAACTATGGGAGTATGAGCCTTTAATCCAGAAATAAATTACAATTCAATACAAATAATTGCATATAATAATAATAATAATAATAATAATAATAATAATAATAATAATAATAATAATAATAACAATAATGCCAAGCCCTCTCTTCCGGACCGAAATTAAAACACTGATAAACCTCCGCAGCAATCGTTTCCCAACGCCCGAATTCCTCCACAAAATTCGAAAAGCCCCTACAGATAACTGCCCTTTCTGCTCCATCCCTGGAACGGCAGCGCACATCCTTCTGAGCTGCCCTGCTGTTACCGAAGAGCGACGACAACTAGTGACCATATGCAGCCGCTTGACCCTTTGGCCAATCTCAGTACAAAAATGCCTCGCAACTGAGCCACTTTTCCCTAGCCTTGTCAAAATTTTCCAGTGTTATTATAAAATGTACCTCGATGTCAAAGCTAGTTAACAATTCTAAAATATTTTGACGCGTAATATTCCAACAGTAGACCTTAGAAAAATCAATTAACCTTTCGTTCTAATTGTTTCGCAGCGCTAAGCGCATTTTTGTAAAATATGTATATGTGGCATTGTACGTGGCAATGGGCTGAGTAGCCTTCGCCGAGAACAAATAAATAAATAAATAAATAATAATTATAATATATAATATAATAATAATAATAATAATAACGATATTAATCATAACAATACTGATAATAATAATTATAATACATAATATTATAATAATAATTGCATAATAATAAAAAAAAGTTATGATGAATTTATATTAAATAAATTGTGGTAATTATTAACCTTTGTTATCGGCGGAATCGACGCTGATGACGTCTTCCTTCAGCTCGCGACTGGCCTCCTTCACCAGGGGCGTCGTCTGCGCCTCGGCCAGGAACGGGCACTTCCCTATTTCGGGATAAATAAAATACTAGGATAACAAACTGGGATAAAATTCAAATTCTAAAAAGAAGTTAGAACTAATAAACCTTGATCAACTATTCTTTACATTTATAATTTGTGTTTGTATTTTAACTGAACTTTTCGTTAATATTTCATAAAAATTACCTTTGTGATTATACATATTAATTAAATCTAATTAAGAGGTTTACCAGCAGGTTGGTTGATTATAAAATATATTTTAAATAATTGATTTTATACAATTATATAGCATTCATATATTAATTCATGTATTTTAAGTCGCATTAATACTAAGACTTAATTTCCTTAAATAATTTACAAAATTTCGTATGTGGTTATATATTAATAAATTTTAATTAAAAGATTTTCCCAGCAGGTATTATAAATATATTTCAACTGGCTAATAATTTATTTCCAATAAATAAATAATTAAATAAATAATAATAATTTTTATTAATATTATAAAACTATAATAATTTATAATAAAATAAAATTTAATATTATAATTAATACAATAAATAAATAATAAATTTTTCACAATTATATAAAAAACTGATAGAATTAATTTAGTTTTATTTGAAATTTTACCAGCAGTGCCGCTAGAGTCGGTGCTGATCATGCGGGAAGCGACGGGGCAGACCTCGGCGTAGTTCTTCAGCAGCATTCCGCCGTAGTTGCGCAGGTAAGCAGCCGGAAGGCGAGTCAGAAACGGGCAGGGCATCTAATAATAATAATAATAATAATAAAAATAATAATAAAAATAAAAATAATAATAATAATAATAATAATAATAATAATAGTAATAATATAAAAACATTTCGTTATAATGAAACACATACTTTTACATATTTTTCCCCTTTTTACATATTGACTTTTCCCTGATTTCCCTGACAATTTCCCCGATTTTCCCCCTGACTTTTTAAACGCATATTTGTATTCAACATATTGTATAAATATATTAAGCAAATTGAACTAATAATAATTAAATATAATTTAGTTTAAATATTCCATCTATAATAAATCTAATTTTTTTTAAATCTTTGAGCATAAACTATTGGGTTTGTAACTGCTGCGAAATTACTATATTACAGGGTTCCCAACGAAAAATCTTAAATTCCCCGACTTTTCCCTGATTTCCCTGACAATTTCCCCGATTTTCCCCTGACTTTTTAAACGCACTATACTTTTTAGAAGTTAGTCATTAGAGACTTAAGCAAAGGTTAGTTGAACCTGAGCGAAAACTTGAGCGGAGTGGCAACTCAAATTCCCTGATTTTTCCCTGATTTTCCTGACATTTTCCCCGATTTTCTCCTGACTTTTTAAACACATTATACTTTCTAGAAGTTATTCATTAGAGACTTGAGCAAAGGTTAGTTGAACTTGAGCAAAAACTGAGCGGGGTGGCAACTCAAATTCCCTGACTTTTCCCTGATTTCCCCGATTTTCCCCCGACTTTTTAAACGCATTATACTATTTAGAAGTTAGTCATTAGAGACTTAAGCAAAGGTTAGTTGAACTTGAGCAAAAACTGAGCGGGGTGGCAACTCAAATTCCCTGACTTTTCCCTGATTTCCCCGATTTTCCCCCGACTTTTTGAACGCATTATGCTTTCTACAAGTTATTCATTAGAGGGTTGAGCAAAGGTTAGTTGAACCTGAACGAAAAACTGAGCAAAGTGGCAACTCAAATTCCCTGATTTTTCCCTGTATTCCCTGAATTTTCCCTGATTTCTCGGTTCTCCAGGTCGGTGGGAACCCTGTATAATATAATATAATGTAATAATAATAGAATAACTGTAATATACTCGACGGTTCAGTGACAAAGTGGACCACTCTATTGTGAAAGTGGGTTAAACGCTTTTCGGTTCACGGTTCACAAGGTTTTCCCTTTAAACTGAAGTGAAAGTTATTCGCCAAAAAACAACGAAATAGTTGGAAAAATCGAAACAAAATAAATATTAATAATAATAACTTATTATATTAATAATACAAAAGTTAAATATAATAAAATAAACACGACGGGCATCACTTATTATATAATATATTATATAAAAATAATAAAACTAACAATTCAATATTTAATTTAAATATATTAATATTAAATCAAAATTCTAATAATATAATTAATTTTTTTTTAAATTTCAATTAATTAACAATAATTTAAATAATATAAATAATAATTCTTACCATTTTTGGGCTTTATTTTGAATTGACTCGAAATCCCGGCAATTTAATTTAATTTAAAATTTGATACTTAATAATAATTAATTTAATATCAATGAAATATTTAATTTAATTATATTATTACTAAATAAAAATTCTAATAATAAAATTTATTTTTTTAATTTCAATTAATGAACAATAATTTAAAAAATAATTCTTACCATTTTTGGCTTCATTTAAATTAACTCGAAATCCCGGCAAATTAATTGAATTATATTATTATTAAATAAAAATTCTAAAAATAAAA
Source organism: Eulimnadia texana (assembly GCA_002872375.1). Classification (NCBI taxonomy): domain Eukaryota; kingdom Metazoa; phylum Arthropoda; class Branchiopoda; order Diplostraca; family Limnadiidae; genus Eulimnadia; species Eulimnadia texana. Next base: position 15,342,778 of record NKDA01000002.1, on the reverse strand, counting down.
TTAATTTTTTAAAAAATTTCATTTAATTAACAATAATTTAGATAATAATTCTTACCATTTTTGGCTTTATTTAAATTAACTCGAAATCGCGGCAAATTAATTTAATTTAAAATATTTAAATTTTAATGGAAAGTCTCGGCTTGGTCTTGTCAGGACAACCGAACTGATCGGCGGCTGACGGGCGACTGAATCGATTTGGCCTCGATACAATCGATTTTTAAAGGTTGTGGACCAGTTGCTTCCACTTTGCAGGGAAATTCCCTGAAATAAGGGAAACGGGGAAGAGGGAAAAGGGGAAATGGAGGATAAAGTGAATCCACAAATGTAGCTTTACTCTGTAGCACGGAGGGGGGAAAAAGAAAAAATTATATTTTCAAGCACAGGGGAAAAAGGGGAAAAGGGGGGGAGGGAGGGGAAAAACTGGAAGCACTGTTCTGGACGAACAGAGACCGCCCTTTGACCAAACAGAGCGTGTTATCACATGTTATCAGGTGTTATCAACGTGTTATCAAGTGCATTACGATACCTTTAGTGTAATTTTATGGATCATACCAAGGGGTCGGAAAACTTCCAACAATCTTCATACACCTGGGTCACGTTATCACTGTTATCAACCTGTTATCTCCGTGTTATCACTTGTTATCAAATAACCTTCGTACACTTCTCCTCGGAGTTTCGGACCCCTTATTGTTAACCAGTGATAACACGATGATAGTAATGATAACAAGTGTGGCAATAGGTGATGATTGATAATGAAATAATCATAACAGTGATAACATGGCGATAACGAGCGATAACAGGTTGATAACAGAGGGATGGCTGGAGAGTTTTTTGAAAAAGTTGCGAACCCCCTTGAGGGTTCAATGAACTCGAGTCTTTTGCAAAATGTCCTGGAATTTTTCAATTAAGGGAGATTTTAAAATTGATTAGTTAATTAATGAATTACTATAATATATAAAATATTATTATTAATCAATTCATTGACGATTCTTGGGAATTCCGAAACTCCGAGGAAAAGTGTACGAAGATTATTTGATAACACGTGATAACACGGAGATAACAGGTTGATAACAGTGATAACGTGACCCAGGTGTACGGAGATTATCGAGAGTTTCGGACCCCTTGCGATATAGTTATCATCAAGGGGCCCGAAACTCCGAGGAAAAGTGTACGAAGGTTATTTGATAACAGGTTGATAACAGTGATAACATGACCCAGGTGTACAAAGATTATTGGAAGTTTCGGACCCCTTGCGATATAGTTATCATCAAGGGGTCCGAAAGTCCGAGGAAAAGTGTACGAAGATTATTTGATAACATACGATAACACGGAGATAACATCTTCTGATCGTGGAGAAATTATCGATGATATTTTTTAAATTTTCTTTCCAAGGACAAAAGAAAATTTTTTGTGCCTCGTCAGATTTCACGTTTTGACCAAGGGGTCCGAAACTCTGAGGAAAAGTGTACGAAGATTATTTGATAACACGTGATAACACGGAGATAACAGTGATAACACGGCCTAGGAGTAAGAAGATTATTTGATAACACGGAGACAACAGGTTGATAACAGTGATAACACGGCCTAGGTCTACGAAGATTATTGCAAGTTTTCGACCCCTTGGTTCTGACCTCAAAAATAAAAGGGAACAAATGGAGAGTTTCAAATTCCACAAAATTACGAAAAAAAAGTTATCACCGAGATAGAAAATTTTTACAAATAATAATAAGGAATAATAATAATAATTAATTAATGGTAATAATAATTATTATTACCGTAATATAATATTCTATAATTAGTAATAATAGTATTTTTGTCATTAAAACACGTAGGCCTAGGCCCATGGTTAGTACAAGATTATATAAGAACAAATATAGAAAAATAGTAGTATATTATTATAGTCATTATTAGTAGTAGTATTTTATTATAGTCATTATTATATAGTATTATATTAATATAGTATAGTTAGTACTATAATTAGTAACACAATATAATATAATACTGTAATATAATATTCTATAATTAGTAATGACAGTATATTATTACAGCAATTATTATTAGTGGTATATTATTAGTACATTAGTATATTATTGTATGGTATTATATATTATTATAGTATAATTAGTACTATAATTAGTAATACAATATAATATAATACTGTAATATAATACGACGTGAAAAGGTGTAAAACGCAAGGTAAGGCCAAGGGGTCCGAAACTCTGGGGAAAAGTGAAGAAGATTATTTGATAACATACGATAACACGGAGATAACAGTGATAACACGACCTAGGTGTACGGAGATTATTGGAAGTTTCCGACCCCTTGCGATAGTTATTATCAAGGGGTCCGAAACTTCGAGGAAAGGTGTACAAAGATTATTTGATAACATACGATAATGTGGAGACAACATGTTGATAACAGTGATAACACGGCTCAGGTGTACGAAGATAATTGCAAGTTTCGGACCCCTTGAGTAGAGATAACAACATTAATCATAATTCTTGATAATAACGGTAAAAAAAAGAAGAAAGAAAATGATAATCTGTCGAATGCGTGGACACTTTATAGTGTGCTTAAGAACAAACTGAATGCTGTCCGATGATTCGACAGATTTACTGGATAACTACATTGAACTTAAAGCAAAGTAATAACAGTGAATAATATAATGATGATAATGAGGAAAAATAATCTGTCGAATGCGTGGACACTCTACGGACTACATAGGGACAAACAGAATGCTGTCCGATGATTCGACAGTTTTACTGGATAACTACATTGAACTTAAAGCATAATAATAATAGGCATAAACATAATGATGATAACGAGGAAAGAGTAAACTGTCGAGTGCGTGGACACTCTATGGACTGCATAGGGACAAACAGAATGCTGTCCGATGATTCGACAGATTTACTGGATAACTACATTGAATATAACGGCACAGTAATAACAGTGAATAATATCATGATAATACAAAGGAAAGAATAATCTGTCGAGTGCGTGGACACTCTATGGACAGCATAGGGACAAACGGAATGCTGTCCGACGATTCGACAGATTCGTAAACAGCCATTACAGAAATAATTAATAATACAACAACAATGAATAAAAATGCAGTTAATTCAAGGGGTCCGAAACTTGCAATACTCTTCGTACACCTAGGTCATGTTATCACTTTTATCAGCCTGTTATCTCCGTGTTATCGTACGCTATCAAATAATCTTCGTACGCTTTTCCTCGGAGTTTCGGACCCCTTGATAATAACTATATCGCAAGGGGTCTGAAACTTTCAATAATCTTTGTACACCTAGGTCATTTTGTCACTGTTATCAGCCTGTTATCGCTCTGTTATCTCCGTGTTATCGTACGTTATCAAATAATCTTCGTACGCTTTTCCTCGGAGTTTCGGACCCCTTGATAATAACTATATCGCAAGGGGTCCGAAACTTTCAATAATCTTTGTACACCTGGGTCATGCTATCACTGTTATCAACCTGTTATCAAATAATCTTCGTACGCTTTCCCTCGGAGTTTCGGACCCCTTGAGTTAATTACTGACAATAAATTAATTAACGACAAATTAAATTAATTAATTTTGGTTTTTGAAACGCAGGTAATGAATTCGTGCGATGAACTGTTTGCATTGTATTATTTACGCTCGACTTATTCGAGTTCCATTGAATTGTTCCATTTAAAGAGACACAGCTGTGCAAAGTGTCACGTTCCACTGATAACACTTGATAACATGTGATAACAGATGATAACACTTGATAACAGTGATAACAGATGGTAACAGTTGATAACACTTGATACCATACTGAATACCATAAAAACTATAACAAATAACACTAAGATAACAACTGATAACAATAGATAACATGCTGATAACACTTGATAACAGTGATAATAGATGATAACACGTGATAACAGATGATAATAACCGGTAACATTTGATACTATACTTAATACGATAAAAAATTATAACAAATAACACTAAGATAACAACTGATAACACGAGATAACATATGATAACAACTGATAATACAGTTAACACAATTAAATATGATAACAAGTGATACCAAGATGAAAACTGATAACACTTGTTACCAACAGATAACATGCTGATAACACTTGATAACAATGATGATAGGTGATAACAACTGATAACACAGTTAACACGATTAAACATGATAACAAATGATACCAAGATAACAACTGATAACACTTGATAACACGATTAAACACGATAACAAATGATACCAAGATAACGACTGATAACACTTGATAACATGTTGATAACACTGATAGGGTCCAGACCTGTAATTTGCGTCATTGGCCTTTTGTACGGAAAATATAATGGTCCACATAATTACCTGCACCTGAATCCACACAATAGGAAGACACCTGCAATTTCGTTAATTAGAAACTCAATAATAAGACTTACCTTTTCATTATGTTTACTGTTCGTTTTCGTTATTTGCGTTTGACGTAAACGCTGCGTTTAACGCTAACTAATATCGTCTTTGCTAGTAATCGCGGCAATGGTGAATAGCATTCCGCTCGGGCGTTTGACGATTCACGAGTTCACGACGAATGTTGTATATATAATATCTTATTTATAAATGATTTGTGTTGAACGCTTTTTTTCTTTAAACGCTCGCGTCCAGAAAAACGTAGCGCTGAACGAGTAAAGAGGAAGTATCTAACTGGGTCATTAATATTTGCTCGATGGCCTTCGTTTCTCGAACAAACGAGAACGTTAGTCACGAAAATAACTTAAAATCTTATATTTACAAAAACAATTACGAATATTCAGGTTTTTGCATTTTATTCCATTTTAGTCTTTACCTTCAAGTCTCTTTTTCTGATTTATAGTTGAGCTGCAAAAAGTTGGATTTTTCTTCTCGCAGCAGTGTGGGGCGGAGATGGATTTTCCTCTTGTAAAAATTAAAAGTCAGGATTTTATTTTCTTTTTTCGTGTAGGAGACGCTGTGCCGGGCACGTAGACTCGCAGAAGAAGAAGGAAAAGGAGCCAAGAAAAATTTTTCCCCGTGTCACGATATACGTGTGGATGAGCGCACAGTATAAAGAAAATCCAGTAACACGGCAACTCCTATCTCCTAGTGGTAATGCTGCGAGCGCGAAACTAGCGCCAGATTTCTGCGGGTGAGTGTTATCGGTACTACGAGTACTGAAAGCTTCAGCCGCCCAGCCTTAAATTTACTCGATGCAGCCTTAGTACCAATAGCGGCCACCCTTAGAAGTCTGGCGCTAGTTTCGCGCTCGCAGCATTAACATGGGGAGATAGGACTTGCTCTATTACTGAATGTTCTTTATACTGTGGATGAGGGATTCACGCGCATGTGACTTGTAAATTGATATACGTCTGCAATAACCTTTTTCCACTAGAAGGCTGAGTTTTTCCCTTTTTTCCCTCCTTACGTAAGGTTTCCTCTTGTCCCGTTTTACCTTTTCCCTAATGTTTCCTTTACTGAGACCCGATTTTTCCTTTTTAAGGGAATTTCCCTGCAAAGTGGACTCACGGCTATAGTAATCGATTATTCGAATATATCATTATTTCGAATAAAACAAACTTGTTATAAATTTAATGTATAATATATTGAATAATATTTTAGTGACAACGTAAATAAACTATTTGTTTAAGAAATTAAACACCCACTTGAAGCTAAGTAGTTACATTGGCGCCATCTAGCGGGAGATTCTGAAACTATTTATCAATATTTCTCAATTATTATTTTGTTTTTACATTAAATGGTTTCATTGTCTCAGTCTCATCTATACGAGTTTAATATTAAAATCATAACAAAATCCTTAAAATTATTTAATATTTATTTTTATAATTATTATATATTATTTAATATAATTTTTAAATATTAAAACTACAGGTATAACTTTTTCAACATCATTCAAAACTCGCTAAAATCAAAACTTGTATTAATCTCAATTTAAATAAATATTTGGATTATTCTAACTAGTTTAATTTAATCTAAAATTCATTAAACTCTTTCTTTGGACATTTGTTATGGTGCAGTGAATGCTTATCCCACGCTTTTCTTCCGCCATATTTAGTCAGTTCCTTTATGATAACTTGCCGTGTTTCCACTTTCAATTTCCCCTTTTTCCCCTCTTCCCTCGTTTTTTCCTTTCTTTCCCCTCCGTGTTAGAATACAGGCCGTACGTTTAGATTTCCCCTTTTCCCTCTTATCTTATTTTTCCCCCTTTTCAGGGAATTTCCCTCCAAAAGTAGAAACCCTGATAACTTTGTGCGCTATTTTAGGATTTATCTAACAATGAAGACATACGATTTACTAAAACCACAACAGCCGGTTTACGTAACCTTCCAAATCGATAAGCTAACTGAAAAAAAAATGAAAATTATGCAGAAATTTTCCTGATAAAATCATTACAGTGGCGAAAAATGTCTGCCTATCTACTTTTCATGTGTATATTAATATTAGTGTTAGTATATTTTCTTATGAAGTACTTAGTTCAAATTTCGACCGCTAGATGGCGCTGGCTATTTTTTTCCCGCATTAATCGTGTGTTTCAGTTTCCGTCCGCACCTGTATTGGTAGTAAAGGTCAACCGCCATTTTGGAAGGAGCTAATAAAGCGAGAAGTACCGATTAGCAAAAGTAATTAATTACTACGACAAATAAATCGAAAAGTGAAGTGTGTGTATCGATATTTTGGACAGAAAAACGGCTCACCCGAACAATTTATTATCGAAAAAACAAAACTTCCGAATGTAAACGAGTTTCTTTATTGTATCAAAAAAAGAGAAGAGAAACAGAAGAATAGAACGTGGTTCCGCCATTTTTGTTTAAGGAAACCGTAAAAAATTTTTCGTTCAAATCGACACTCCATTAAACGATGCACTCAAATCACGGTTTGTTATTTACACAGAACAACTCCAACCAATCAAAACGAGACAGATTTCAAACTAACCAATCACATCGCCTAGTCCAAAAACACGTCATCATGGCAACACCAATAGCAGTGCTTCCACTTTTCCGGGGAAATTTCCTGAAGAAGGGGAAGAAGGGTCAGAAAAGGGAAAGATATGGGAAGAGGGAAAGGGGAAAAGCTGGAAGTATAGTCTTATATTGTGGTACGGAGGGGGGGAAAAAGGGGAAACTGAAAGTGGAAACACTGACCAATAGGCCTGCAGTGACGTCACAGACGCTAGCCAATTACCAATAGGCTTGCAGTGACGTCACACCACTAGCCAGTTAACAATAGGCCTGCAGTGACGTCACAGATGCTAGCCAATTACCAATAGGCATGCAGTGACGTCACAGAGCTAACCAATTACCAATAGGCGTGCAGTGACGTCACAGACGGTAGCCAATCAGTTTGAAATGCGGCTGACCAATCAGAGAAGCGACCGTTACTAAGTTGGCGGGCTCCGTCTCGCTCGGAACGGTGAATTCGTTCAGCACGTTTAATGCACTGATTTCGACGCGTAAAAAATCGGGAAAAAATTCTGGAAATGATTCGTTTAACGGGCAGAAACACGACGTTTTGGTCCACGACATTATTACAACCTCTGATTTATTAATTATTAATTAAATTTCTTTTTTTTTCTTAAAAAAAAGTGTCTCACAAAAAGGCTGGGCCTCAATTCAACTGAGATCCACACACAATGGATTGGATTGTTTCTCACAAAGGTTTACGGTTTTGTTTTTCGAATTTTCTCATTCCTATTGAATGTTTGCTGGTTTTTGATTTTTTGGTCCGCTTTGTTGGGTTTGTGGAGTGTCGATTGACGTCACATTGACGTCAGTACAGACTTTCGGACAAAGAGGGAAAGACACGACAGAAACACAAAATTTTTCTGAAAAATTAAAAAAAAAAAACGGTTTGAGGCTCTATTTCTCTTGATGCGTTTTCCGTTTCACTGAGCTTTTGTGTTGTTTGATAGCAAACTGTTTGCTGGAGAAGGAGGAAGACTCGTTTTTAGTTTTTCCGTTTCTTCGACTTGGAAGCAGAGTTCTTCTTGGACGAGGAAGCGGTTCGACTGCTCGAGTGAGTGTTGCCGGACCAGGACGGGGACGAACCTCGTAGTTTGAGCTTCTGGCGTTCCTCGATCTTCATTCGCAGCGTCTGCAGAGTTGTAGGACTGGCGCCTGTTCCCAGTCGAACGTGTTTGCCAGTCAGCGCTCGGGGGAACGTCGTTTCTGGTTGGAACCGTTGGTCGAACCCTGCGGATCGCTGGCTTCGTCTGAACCGCTCGGTGAAGGTACTGGAGAGTTCGGTCCGGCTGAAACCTATTACCAAAGGTGAAAAAAGGCGTTCGATTTAGTTTGTTGTTCCGTTCGATGTTCGATAGTGGAACAAACCTGTCCGGACGAAGGCTGGTTCGACTGTGCAGAGGCCATTTGTCTGAGGTATTCCTGAGCCTGGAATGACTGGAGGATGTGAGAGTAGCCGAAGAGACCCAGGTAGAGCCAGGGGGCTGACTGGAGAGCCGCGGACAGGTAAGCAGGGTCTGAACCGTTGGGTACGGCTCCCGGTGGTACGGTACCGTTCTGAACTAGCTGGCCGTAGTGTTCCTGCATCAGCTGCTGTTGCCGCTTCATTAGTTCTAGAGCTGCTGCTGTCATGTCCGGTGATCGCATCCTGATAATTAGGAACGTTATTAGTAAATGGTAGTAGTGGTAGTAGTAGTAGTAGAGACAGTAGTTGCAGTGACAAAAATAGTGATAGTAATAGGGGTTTAACACTACTAGTAATGGTAGCATTAGTAGCTGTAGTAGTAGGAGGAGTAACAATAGTAATAGGTAGTAATAATAGTAGCACTAGTGATAGTGATAGTTTTTGTTGTACTAGTAGTAGTGACAGTAGTGGTAATAGTAGTAGAATTACCTGTAATACCGGTAACAGTAGTAGTGCTAGCTGTAGCAATAGTAGTAACAGTAATAGTAATAGTAGTGGTGGAAGTGCGGGCAGCAGTAGCAATAGTAGTAGTTCTACTAGTAGCACTAATCGTCGTAATAGTAGTAGAAGTGCCAGTAGTTCTAACAGTAGTAGCTATGCCGGTTCTACTAGTAGCATTAATAGTAGCATCACCAGTAACAGTAGCACTAGTACTAGCACTAGCAGTACAGATGGCGCCAGTATAAATAGCACTACTAATAACACTAAACAGTACTAAACTTGATGCAATACCTAGATCCGATCAGTGACTCTGACATGGTTCGTCTGAGGAAGGCCGGGGATGACTCAGCATTTTCATTCTTCATCTCTTCGGGACTGTCTCTGCTAATGCCGTGCAAGTTGTTGTTCAGTCCCGCAGTGGCTAGTCGCGAGTCGCTGAGGCATCTGTAGCGCAGCAGTTCGGCTTCGTCGGTGGGCAGGGGCGAGCTCTGGTCGGCGTGGTGCTGCTGCCCCTGACTCGACTTGAGGTGCGACACCATCTCCTCCAGTCGCGCCCTCTTGCGGTTGCAGTCGGCGGGCCTTCGCGTCGACAGCTGACTCAGGTCGATGGGTGAGTCCGGCTTGGGCGGTTCGTCGTCGAACACGTGCGGCTGGCAGGAGATGACGACGTCGTCGTCGTCGTCGACGTCGCCATGACTGGTCAGGAGGCGGTGAAGGTGCTGCTGGTGATGGGCCTGTTTGTGGTAATCCATCATCTTGCTCGTTCGGCTGCTACCCAGTTCCAGGTACATGGAACTTTCACTTATAAAATCGATAATTTAACTAACAACTATCGATTGATCGATTTCAATCGATCGAGAAGACTTGTGGCCAGCGACTGGAGAAATTGATTTCAAAGTATCGATATTGATTGCGAATCGATTAAATTTGGAATTTAAAGGGAATGAATTGATAGTTTCAAGTTTGGATTTTGTAATCGATTATTGGCAGCAGCGGATTTGTGCGTATCAGGAACGGAGCACCTGGAAATAGAAAATAATTTAATAATAATAATATTAATAATAAATAATATTAATTCTGTAATGTAATAAAATAAATATAATAAAATTTAAATAAAATTAATTAAATATTAATAATTAAATACTAAATTAATGGAAATAAGATAAAATAAAATGTAATAAATATAATAAAATTAAACAACAACAATAATAATAAATGATGCTAATGAAATATTAAATTAATTTAAATAAAATAAAACTTAATAAATATAATTAAATTTAAATAATAATACTAAATAATATTAATTAAATATTAAATTAATTTACATAAAATAAAACTTAATAAATATAATTAAAAAAATTAAATAATAATTTAAAATAATAATAATAATAATAATAACAATAAAGTGTGTTAAAGAGAAGTTCTAGAACCGAGAATGAACCGGTTTGAAAGCGATTACACAATAGGCAACAACCCGTTAATCGGTCAAGATTCTTAGTGATTCTTGAAGAATCTTCCGCATAGCTCCAAGATTCTTAAGCAGGATTCTTCATGATTCTTTGTGATTCTTGAAGATTCTCAGGATGCCTAAGCGTGATTCTTTACGACTGATAATGAATCTTACGATTCTTCAAGATTCTTGAAGATTCTCAAGATGCCTAAGCGTGATTCTTTAAGACTGATAATGAATCTTAAGATTCTTCAAGATTCTTCGTGTTCTTGAAGATTCTTAGTGATTCTTTAAGATTCTTCCGCGTAGCTCCAAGATTCTTCATGATTCTTCAAGATTCTTGATATCCTTTAAAAATTCTCCACGGTTCTTTAGGAAGATTTTTCAAGATTCTTTGTGACTCGTCAAGATTCTTGATGATTCTTAAGATTCACGAGAATGATTCTCTAAGATTCTTCATGATTCCTCAGCACTGCTCTAAGATTCTTAAGCAAGATTCTTTAAGATTCTTAATTTTTACGTACAATAGTCTCATAAAGGTGAAAAAAAATCTTCAAGATTCTTCAAGATTCTTGGTGAATCTTGATTCTGGGCAACGAATCTTGATTCTTGGAGAGAAGAATGTGAAGATTCTCCAGTGTGGTCAACAGTTGGCATAAATTAGCCACTAATGACTACGAATCTCTTATTCATTAGGCAGGATACCTTCCACCAAGGAGGGTACGATACGCGCAAGATTCACGCACTACCAAGATTCTTGATTCTTAGTAGGATTCTGTTACAAGATTCTTACGCTATTCTTTGATATGAGATTCATGATTCTTGGCAAGATTCATGATTCTTAGTAGGATTCTTTACAAGATTCTTGCGAGATTCCTTGATATGAGATTCATGATTCTTGGTAAGGTTCTAGATTCTTCATAAGATTCTTGATGTAAGATTCATGATTCTTGTTAAGATTCTTGATTCTTGGTAGGATTCTTTACAAGATTCTTACGGTATTCTTTGATATGAGATTCATTATTCTTGATAAGGTTCTAGATTCTTCATAAGATTCTTGATGTAAGATTCATGATTCTTGGTAAGATTCTTTACAAGATTCTTGCGAGATTCTTTGATATGACATTCATGATTCTTACTAGGATTCTTCACAAGATTCCTATGAGATTCTTGAATCTTAGTAGGATTCTCTGTAAGATTTTTTTACTTAGATTCATGATTCTTCATAAGATTCTTGATGCAAGATTCACGATTCTTTACAAGATTCTTACGAGATTCATGATTCTTGACAAGGTTCTAGATTCTTAAGATTCTTGATGGAAGATTCATGATTCTTGTTAAGACTCTTGATGAAAGCTTCACGATTCTTACTAAGATTCTCAACATAATACTTACACATGAACCATTACAACAAAATATTATTTATTATAATAATATTTAATAAATAAATACAAATAAATATAAATGAATGAATTATTTATAATATACATATTTACAGTTATTTCAAATTATATAATTAATATTAACTTTGAAAGTAATTTTTTCTACAGGTTTTTTCTAGAACAGAGGTTCCAGGTTGACAGTTCCTAGAATAGGTTTTCTCCTCAGGTATTCACACACTAGGCCCGCAACCCCCCGATAATCCTGAGAAACAGTGTTATCAGTAGCTATCAACTTGTTATCAACCTGTTATCACCGTTTAATCAGCATGCTGTCCTATCTTTGGTCATATTATTCCAAGGGGTCCAAAACTTCTAATAATCTTCGTACATCTAGGCCGTGTTATCACTGTTATCAACCTGTTATCTCCATGTCATCTCCTTGTTATCACGTGTTATCAAATAATCTTCGTACACCTTTCATCCGAGGGTTCGGACCCCTTGTATTATTCGATATACTGATAAATCTATCGCTTGTTATCAGTGGTTATCAACGTGTTATCACTATGTTATCATGTTATCACCCTGACTAAGTTTGACTAAGTTTGACAAAGTTTCCCACCCCTTCTGGTATTCACACAATGGGAAGAAGAATGCGTTTTTTTCTGTCATTGAGAAATTTCCATTTCAAATTACGCGGTTAAATAAAAAAAAAATCCTACAGCGTTGCCACATTTTTTTAATATGTAAATTTAAATCACCTATATTAAATCTTAATCAAAAATTAAATTCAACATTTAACTTTCCATTACTCAAATAAATTACATTTAAATTTAACTTCATGTTGACTATGGTATGATTAAAATGTATTAATATTGATAAATTTACATTAATAATAATAATAATATAAGACTTAATAAGATATCATAATAGAATTATATAATTAATCAGATATAATAATATATGTTAATAAGATAAGACAATAAGACTTTTTTTATTTCATTAAAGCACGTAGGCCTAGGCCCATGGCTAGTAAAAGAACACAATAAGACTTGTGCTCGTTTTCAGACATTATTTGATTTCTTATGATTAATTACTACACTTTATTACAGAATCAATATCTCGAATGATTAATCTTCAGTTCGAAACTTTTCTTTCTTTTGAATATGTATTAATATTTTAAAATAATTCATATAATGTAATTATTTTTAACCTGAATAATAAATTTAATAATTATAATAATTTAGTAATTTATAATAATAATTAATTTATCTTAAAAATTCTGAATAATTTTTTAGCATAAATCTTTAATTCGATATTTTCTATCCTCTAAATTATTTCCTCCGTTTTATTTTTGCATTATTAATCTTCAGTTCTAATTTTTTCATTTCGACAAATTTTTAAGGAATTATTTTCCCTCTTTAAATTTTTAACCTAAATAATAAATTTAATAATTATAATAATTTAATAATTTATAATAATAATTAATTTATCTTAAAAATTCCCAATAATTTTTTATCATAAATCTTTAATTCGATATTTTCTATCCTCTAAATTATTTCCCCCATTTTATTTTTGCATTATTAATTTTTTCATTTCGACAAATTTTTAAGGAATTATTTCCCCCCTTTAAATTTTTTAATCTGAATAATAAATTTAAAATTAATCTGAAAATTCCCAATAATTTTAATCGTAAATCTTTAATTCGACATTTTTCTATCTCTAAATTATTTCCCCCATTTTATTTTTTCACTATTTTTTCCCTCCAATTTGTTTTTCTTAACAATTTATTATTAATTATTGTTTAATTAATTATTTTATTTTAAATTTGAATTTAATTTATTTATTATTATTATTATTAATTTATTTACTTATTTTTGGTCACCGTATTCATATTTCACATAATAAATCTTTCATTCTACATTTTCCGTCTCTAAATTTTTTCCCCTTTTTTCAACAAATTATTTTTTCCCTTTAAATTCATATTTTACAATTTCTTTAACTTTGTTTAAATTATAATATTATAATTATATATTATATATATATATTATAATACATAATTATAATATTTATAATATAAAATTTCTCAAATATATTTTTCTAAACAATTTATTTACTTATTTTTTCTCTAAAATCTCTAAATTTTTCCCCTTTAAATATCTATTTTAAAATTTCTTTAAATTTGTTTATAATATAATAATATTATTATAATTATATATACTTTAATATATAAAAATATAATATATTATAATATGTATTACATTATATTATAATAATATTTATAATATATACAGTTGATATAAATATATATAAATTATTTTTCCCTTTAAAATAAGTAAAATAAAATTTCTTTTAAATTTGTTTGAAAATTTTTTTTGGTTCAAATTTTTTTTGCTGTTACGTGAAGCGACACGCAATACGACGATCAAGACGAAACGTTTATGATTTCCTTCGCAGACGCAATACTTCATTATGCACAAAAAATTACACAAAAAATACTGAAAATAACGAAATAACCACGGAACAATAACTACGCTAAATTATTACATAATTATATTGTATGTATGTTATTATTATTATATATTATATCACTACTGTTCTTATAAGTTATATATATAATTATATTGTATTTATATTATTATTACTATATATTATTATATTACTATTATTTTATGTTATATATATTTATTATATTGTATGTATATTATTATTATTATATATTATATATATGTATATGTTATATTATATTATACATAATAACTTGGGAAATACCAAGAAAAGTAATAAGTGTATACTAGTTTTTATATTAATATATTTTAGACGTTATAAAAGATGATTTATATAATCAATTTTTGGTGTAACAGCATTTTCTATTCAATCGTATTGCGTCACATGGTTTTTGCTGCGTCACCATCAACTGTTGCGTTACTATTTTTAGAAACGCTATCAAACGAGATTCTTGGAAAAGATTCTCAAGATTCTCAAAGATTCTTGAAACTCAGAAAAATCAGGGAGAATTTGAAAAATTTCAGGAAATTTCCCACACTATTTCCAACTATGCCTAATGAATTAATATTAATACTACGTATATTAATATTTTACTAATAATATATTAATGTCGTAATATTAGCAACCACGTGATTCTCAAAGATTCTTCAAGTATAAAAACTCGGGAAAAATTCGAAAAATTTATGGAAATTTCCCACACTATTTCCCAACTAATTCCAACTATGCCTAATGAATGTCTTAATATCAGCATATAATTATATAAAAACTCAGAAAAAAACAGGAAAAAATTAGAAAAATTGCCCACACTATTTCCCACCTATTTCCCACTAGGCCTAATGAATGTCTTCATATTAGCAAATTAGCAAAAGAGAACTCAGAAAAATCAGGGAAAACTTGAACATTTTCTGGAAATTTCCCACACTATTTCCCACTAGGCCTAGTGAATGTCTTCATATTAGCAAATTAGCAAAAGAGAACTCAAAAAAATCAGGAAAATTTCAGGAAATTTCCCACACTATTTCCCACTATGCCTAATGAATGTCTTAATATTAGTAACCACGTAGTTTGGACTTTCCCCTGTAACAGTTACAGGTGATACCCCAACGGGTAATACAAATGGCGTTTTTACAGGTGTGTTGTAACCAGGCATTCATGACGTCAGTACTTTTTTTTATTGTTCTTATAATTATTTTATTCAAATCAATAAAATAATTCAATTCTTACCTTGACGGTTTTTTTTGTGTTTCTACGTTTTCAAATCGATAGTTTGGTCGGAAAAAAAACCTTGTTTGAAATTTCAGCGGCAAAAAAAAAACAAATGAGAAACACCGGAAGAAACTTTCTCAAAGGAAAAACCCGTAATAAAGTCTTTTTTCCTGGAAAAAAGGGAAAAAAGGGGAAAAAGGGGGGGAAAAAACACTTTTTAAAAAAATAGCGGATGAGCGAGTAAAGGAAGCGCACGTCCGCTCTGCTCGACGGTCGGCGAGCAACTGAGGGCTCCAGCGACCGGTTCCGGCAATTTCTATCACGTTTCTTTATGGGGCCATACATTCAAATGCGGACAAAAAACAAGAAGATTCAAAAACTTCCTTAACAACTTCAAATAACATTGACAATATTCCAATAAAACTATTGAATAAAATTCTACTAAAAACTAAAAAGCCATAAAGGGTAACCGCTGCTATTGCGCAATGGCTATTCCATTGTTGGCTATAAATAGAACATGATCCAATTATATATTGTTTATATAATATATATATATATATATATATTATATATTAATATATAATATATTATATCTAGATGTATTTTTATAAGATGTGCAAAAAAATGTAATAAAAACTATTAGGTCATCGTAATTTTTTAGATTTTTTTTTTTTGGTTAAAGGGAGGGGGTCCGAAACTCCGAGGAAAGGTGTACGAATATTATTTGATAACATGTGATAACACGGAGATAGGGTGGAGATAACGGGTTGATAACAGTGATAACAGGGCCTAGCTGTACGAAGAGTATTTGATAACATGTGATAACACAGAGATAACATGGAGATAACGGGTAGATAACAGTGATAACACGGCCTAGGTGTAACGAAGATTACTCAAAGTTTCGGACCCCTTGCCATATAGTTATCATCTAGGGGGTCCGAAACTCCGAGGAAAGGCGTACGAAGATTATTTGATAACATGTGATAACACGGAGATAACATGGAGATAACGGGTTGATAACAGTGATAACACGGCGTAGGAGTACGAAGATTACTCAAAGTTTTGGACCCCTTGCGATATAGTTATCATCAAGGGGGTCCGAAACTCGGAGGAAAAGTGTACGAAGATTATTTGATAACATATGATAACACGGAGATAACACGGAGATAACAGGTTGATAAAAGTGATAACACGGCATAGGAGTACGAAGATTACTCAAAGTTTCGGACCCCTTGCGATATAGTTATCATCAAGGGGGTCCGAAACTCGGAGGAAAAGTGTACGAAGATTATTTGATAACACATGATAACACAGAGATAACATGGAGATAACGGGTTGATAACAGTGATAACACGGCGTAGGAGTACGAAGATTACTCAAAGTTTCGGACCCCTTGCGATATAGTTATCATCAAGGGGGTCCGAAACTCGGAGGAAAAGTGTACGAAGATTATTTGATAACACATGATAACACAGAGATAACATGGAGATAACGGGTTGATAACAGTGATAACACGGCCTAGGTGTACGAAGATTATTGCAAGTTTCGGACCCCCTTGATATTATTACAGGGCCGTCAGCGTAGCTTGGAAAACCACGCCATAATAATGGGCTCAAAGTTGTGATGACCGTCTAATTTTTTGTACCTTTGTGAAAGCTGCAGGGCCTATCATTGTAGTTTTTTTTTCTACAAACTACTAAAAAAAAAATAGTTATTCATAAAATAGTGAGTAATATAAAACACGTATAATATGCTATATTATACAGAATATATAATATAGAATTATAATAATACCATTCGAATATAATAACAGAATATAAAAATATATAATCGAATCGAAGAATCGAGTATATAATAATGTAATCGAACAGAATGTAAAACGTGTAATAAATTTCTATTGGAAATGTATTTTAATACTGTAATGATATAATAGTAGTAAATTTCGGCATTATTCATAGTGTCGGACTACAATAACTTACTATTTCAGTTTGAATGTTATGGGCTCAAAGTTGTGATGACCGTCTAATTTAATTTAATTATTATTAATTACTTAATTTAATTATTTAATACTGTAATGATATAGTAGTAAATTTCGGTATTATTCATAGTGTCGGACTACAATAACTTACTATTAATTTTTTGTACCTTTGTGAAAGCTGCAGAGCCTATCATTGTATTTTTTTTCTACAAACTACTCAAAAAAAATAGTTATTCAAAAAAATAGTGAAATTTTGTGTCTAAAAAATGTGTTGGAATATTACAATAGATTTTTTTTCGATATTTAGTAAATTTTGATTTGAAATAGATTTGAAGTTAGAAATGTTTAGAAATAGTTAGATAGTTAAATAGCTAAATAGTTAGAAATAGTTAAATAGTAAAATAGATAGAAATAGTTAGAAATGGTTAGATAGCTAGAAATAGTTAGGAATAGTTAAATAGTAAAATAGATAGAAATAGTTAGAAATAGTATACATCAAAATGCATACATTTGATAGAACTCCAAACTACTCAAAAAATAGTAATAGTTAGTAATAGTTAGAAATAGTTGGAATATATCGATACGCAGAAACTATTACAGTGTGGGTGATAACGTATATATCAAACTGTATACGTTTTGATAGAACTCCAAACTACTCAAAAAACTAGTTAGTAACAGTTAGTAACAGTTAGAAATAGTTATAAATAGTTGGAATATATCGATATGTAGAAAGTATTGCAGTGTGGGTGATAAACAACGTATATATCAAACTGTATACGTTTGATAGAACTTCAAACTACTCAAAAAATAGCTAGAAATAGTGAGTAATAGTTAGAAATAGTTAGAAATGGTTAGATAGCTAGAAATAGTTTACAACAAAATGTATACGTTTGATAGAACTCCAAACTACTCCAAAAATAGTAGAAATAGTTAGGAATAGTTAGCAATAGTTAGAAATAGTTAGAAATAGTTGGAATATATCGATACGTAGAAAGTATTGCAGTGTGGGTGATAAACAACGTATATATCAAACTGTATACGTTTGATACAACTCCAAACTACTCAAAAAACTAGTTAGTAATAGTTAGTAATAGTTAGAAATAGCTATAAATAGTTTACATCAAAATGTATACGTTTGATAGAACTCCAAACTACTCAAAAAATAGTTAGTAATAGTTAGTAACAGTTAAAAATATTTAGAAATAGTTGGAATATATCGATATGTAGAAAGTATTGCAGTGTGGGTGATAAACAACGTATACATCAAAATGTGTCACAAACGCCCCTCTTTTGTCTTGCGTCTAATCGACTTGACAAAAATCCCTTGACTTTTTAATTGCATTCACAGTCGCCAACTATTATTATTATTATTATTATTATCATTATTATATGCTATTATTATATGTTGTTACGTGGTATATTATAAATTTATAATTTATTATTATTTTTTTATTTATATATTTATTTCAATATACTACAATAATTATTTCAGTATTAATTACATGTTAATTAATTAATTAAATATTAATTACAATATTAGTACCTGCACTAATTTAGTTATTTCTCTTGATTCTTATAGTATGAATTGATTCAAGTGTTAATTTAACTAAATCAAGTGTTAAAAGTTCAAATTTTGTCAATTAGAGGTAGCAAATGTTGACTCACCCAAGTGACTCGTGTTGAGTTACTTTTGACTCATTTCTGACTCGCTCTCCACTCCACTCCATTTTTTTTTACAAGACTAGGTTGAAGAAGATTCACAAAAATTTCCGAAAATATTGGAAATCTGGGATTTTCTCATCTCAGCTCGTGTTGAGTTACTTTTGACTCATTTCTGACTCACTCTCCACATTTTTTTTTTACAAGACTAGGTTGAAGAAAATTCACAGAAATTTTCACAAATATTGGAAATTTGGGGTTTTCTCATCTCAACTCGTGTTGAATTACCTTTGACTCACTTCTGACTCACTTAATTTCATTCATATTGATGAATACATTCACTAATATTATTAATATTCAAGGTTTATGATATTATTAAAGTGGAATGACATTTGCACAAGGCGGAAATCCGCTTTGCAACGCGGGGAATTGTAATATCGATTAATGTCGGTTTCTTTCTCTCTCTCTCTTGTGATAATTTTATATCTGAAGAGGAAAAAAATTTGAGGAAAGAGTTTGATTGACAAGACTCGCTGAAATGGCCTAAACTGAGTCAAAGGTAACTCAGCACGAGTCACTTAGAACAGTCGAGACGAGTTGACTCATATTTAATAAGGATTCAAAGATTTCATTCAGTCTTTTTCAACTTAATCTTGAAATCAATGTGAAGTCTGAACCTAAGTTAAGTTAAAGGTAACTCAGCACGAGTCACTTAGGTGAGTCAAGATGAGTTGACTTAGAATAAGGAAGGATTTACAGATTTCAGCGAATCTTGGTTCAACTTAATTTTGTAATCAGTTTAGAGTCTGGACCTACATTGAGTCAAAGGTAAGTCAGCACGAGTCACTTAGGTGAGTCGAGATGAGTTGCCTCTAATTTAACACTAATTTGAAAATTCGTTTGAACCTTCTTCTCATAGTCTTATAGTCAATTTAAAGTCTGAGTCAGAAATGAGTCAAAAATAACTCAACACGAGTCACTTAGGTGAGTCGAGATGAGGAACCCCAGATTTCAAATATTTGTGAAAATTTCTGTGAATCTTCTTCAACT
The DNA here is from genome assembly GCA_002872375.1 of Eulimnadia texana. Taxonomy (NCBI): domain Eukaryota; kingdom Metazoa; phylum Arthropoda; class Branchiopoda; order Diplostraca; family Limnadiidae; genus Eulimnadia; species Eulimnadia texana. Next base: position 15,322,651 of record NKDA01000002.1, on the reverse strand, counting down.
TAGTCTTATAAAAAAAAATTGGACAGTGAATCAGAAATGAATCAAAAGTAACTCAACACGACTCACTTAGGCGAGTCAACATTAACTACCTCTAATTTTACCAAATTTGCACTTGTTAACACTCTAGATAAACCCTCTCACCCAATTCCATCACTACTACTACTACTACTACTACTACTACTACTACTACTACTACTACTACTACTACTACTACTACTACTACTACTACTACTACTACTACTCCTACTCCTACTACTACTACTACTACTACTACTTTTACTACTACTACTCCTATTACTACTACTACTATTAGTACTACTCCTACTACTACTACTAGTACTACTACTGCTACTACTACTACTACTACTAGTACTACTACTGCTACTACTACTACTACTACTACTAGTACTACTACTGCTACTACTACTACTACTACTATTAGTACTACTCCTACTACTACTACTACTACTACTACTCCTACTCCTACTACTACTTTTACTACTACTACTCCTATTACTACTACTACTATTAGTACTACTCCTACTACTCCTACTAGTACTACTACTACTCCTACTACTACTACTACTACTACTACTACTACTACTACTACTACTACTACTCTACAACTCTGTTTATTCCTGAAGCCGAACCAAACATAGAGTCACAGTACCTGAGATTCTTCCGAGAATCTTGGGAGAATCTTGGCTAAGATTCACACTTTCCTTTGGTACCAAGAGTTGGACTTCGTGATTCACTTGTGACAACAGATCACCCAATACTGAAGCACTTGCCCTCAGTGCAAGCGCATAAGTCCAACAGGAGGGGGTCCGCTACTTCCGATAAGATACCCATTGTTATCAGTGTTATCAACATCAATATTACCCAGTCCTGCAGTTGATTATTTTTTTCTTATTTTTCCCCTTTCCTATATTTCCTATGTACCTACATTTCCCCTATTCTTCCTAGTGCCATTTTTCCCTGAAAACAGGGAATTTCCCCTAAAAGTGGAAGCACTTGCCCTCAGTGCAAGCGCATAAGTCCAACAGGAGGGGGTCCGCTACTTCCGATAAGATACCCATTGTTATCAGTGTTATCAACATCAATATTACCCAGTCCTGCAGTTGATTATTTTTTTCTTATTTTTCCCCTTTCCTATATTTCCTATGTACCTACATTTCCCCTATTCTTCCTAGTGCCATTTTTCCCTGAAAACAGGGAATTTCCCCTAAAAGTGGAAGCACTTGCCCTCAGTGCAAGCGCACTTAGTCCAACAGGAGGGGGTCCGCTACTTCCGATAAGATACTCATTGTTATCAATGTTATCAACATCAATATTACCCAGTCGTGCAGTTGATTATTTTTTTCCTATTTTTCCCCTTTCCTGTATTTACCCTATTCTTCCTAGTGTCATTTTCCCCTGAAAACAGGGAATTTCCCCTAAAAGTGGAAGCACTTGCCCTCAGTGCAAGCGCATAAGTCCAACAGGAGGGGGTCTGCTACTTCCGATAAGATACCCATTGTTATCAATGTTATCAATATGAATATTACCCAGTCGTGCAGTTGAAATTGAAGAATTGGTCAATCGATGAATGAGTTCTAATAAAATTATTTCTATATTATTAAGTGCTGATAACATGTGATAACATATCTTATGAAGATAATCGGAAAGTTACAGACCCCATAGAGCTTTTTTTAATTTGTTAGGAGTTTAATTAATTATTAATTAATTAATATTTTGGATTAGGATTAATGAGTATAATAAAATTATTTCTATAATATTAAGTGCTGATAACATGTGATAACATATATTATGAAGATAATCGGAAAGTTACGGACCCATAGAGCTTTTTTTAATTTTTAAGAGTTTAATTAATTATTAATTAATTAATTTAGATTTATGAAATATCTATATAAAATATATTTAATTTATTAATTAATTTATATAATATATTTAATTAAATTTATTTATTTTAATTTAATATTAATTAATTAATTAATATAATCACGAATTGCTTTCTCATTATGACCTTTGCTTACTTTTTCTGTTATTAGGTATTTAACACTGTCTATCTGTTATCACTCTTTTATAACCTGTTTATCACGTCTTCTCTCATTCCACTACTTTTCATCAGTATCCTTTTTGGTAAAGGGTTCTCTTTTTTGTGCCAAAAAGTAGCGAAACTTTCTCGAAAAACACGAAAATCCTTGACCATGGCCAGTCAACCACTTGTTTACTGCATCCATAAAACTCTCCAAAACCCTCAGGTTCCGTTCACCCGAGACAAGCGTCCATAAAATTAGACACTTGCGAAAACTGGACGTTTTGTCCAAGTGCCCAGTTGGCATGACACCATACCCCATAGGCAATAAAGTGTCTTGATAAAATCTAGACACTTGCGAAAACTGGACGTTTTGTCCAAGTGCCTAGTTTACATGACACTAGACCCATCCACAAAAAAAAATCTTGAAAAAAACTAGACGTTTTAAGAACTATGCGTTTTGTCCAAGAGTCCAGTTTGCATGACACTATACCCCATACGCAAAAAAAATCTTTAAAAAATAGACACTTTAGTAACTAGGCGTTTTGTCCAAGTGCCCAGTTGGCATGACACTATACCCCATACGCAAAAAGTGTCTTGAAAAAAACTAGACACTTGCGAAAACTGGAGGTTTTGGTCAAGTGCCTAGTTTTCTTAACACAATACTCCACTCCAGAATAAAAAAGTATGTTAAAAAACTGAACACTTTATAAAACTAGGCGTCTCAGTCAAAGTGTCTAGTTCTCATAACACTATACTATAAAAACTCCTTAAGTAAAAAGTGTGTAGAATTTTTTATTTTTCCATTTCTTAAAACTAGACGCTTGTAATCCAAGTGTCTAGTTTTCTAGGTACTTCTCATCAACGGGGTAACATTCATTCATCCATTGATTTAAGTTCACTTATTGAGAAGCGTCTAAGAACTAGACACTTTACCATGAAAACGTCTAGTTTTCTAGACACTTGCACTTGTGAATACGACCCGGGATAAAACCTATTCTTCGATATCCGTTAGAGTGAACCATTATGAGGGATAAGTAACGGGGTTAATTCAGTTCAACCCCAATTCACTTTTTAAACAAGTTCATGGGGTTTACGGGGTTAAAAGTTTCGAGTAGGGGGACAACTTTTTGCCAAACATGTTTACGTCTTGTGTGTGTAGGCCTATGGCGGATGGAACAGGTAGGCCTATACTCTCCCCCACAACAAAAACAGGGTCAGATAAAAGCCTCTTTCACTACTTTTCCAACTATCCTAGAAAAAAAAATAGGGACAGAGAATAGTTTTTAAGCCTTTGTGTACAGTAGGCCTTCAAGGTTATGCACTCACCAACTATGTAGGCCTAACGGGTCAAGGACCAGTTCCATTGTTACTCATGGCCTGTCCACTTTGTAGGGAAATTCCCCGAAAAAACGGGGAAATGGGGCCAGAAAAAGGGGAAACGTACGGGAAGAAAGAAAAGGGAAAATTTGAAAATACGGCAATGTATTCCAGTACGGAGGGGAAAAGGGGGAAAATAAAGGAAGAGGGGAAAAGAGAAAATGGGACCTGAAAAGGGGAAACGTAAGGGAAGAAAGAAAAGGGAAAATCTGAAAATACGGCAATGTGCTATAGTACGGAGGGAAAAAGGGGGAAAATAAAGGAAGAGGGGAAAAACTAAATGGGACCTGATCTGGGGAAACGTAAGGGAAGAAAAAAAGGGGGAAATCTGAAAATACGGCGATGTATTCCAGTACGGAGGGGAAAAGGGGGAAAATACGGGAGAAGGGGAAAGGGCAAAAATAAGGGAAGAAGGGAAAAGAGGAAAATGAAAGTGGAAACACTTGATACCTAAATCTTGATATACCGATAAGTTAATTATATTATATATCGATCTAAATATAAAATATAATATATATATACATATTAATATATAAATAATAATATATTATATATATATATATTAAATTATAGGTTAAATATGGATAGGGGTGTTGTTTTGTTAGTTTCGCTTGACTAGTTGTAGCAAAAGTCTGGAAGAAAAAATACAAGGCCTAAGGCCTAGGGTTTCGCTTATCGCCACTTTGCCATAAACGCCATTTTGAAAACAAATCCATTGCTTATCCGTTCCAGCCCAGAAGGGTTCGTAAATTGTTATCCAACTGTTATCAACCTGTTATCAACATGTTATCAGCTGATAGCATTTCCCCGTTAGAGTGAAGCCTTTACTCAAACAGATTAAGACAGTGTTTCCACTTTCATTTTCCCCTTTTTCCCCCTCTTGCCTTATTTTCCCCTTTCCAGATATCATTTTCCCCTTTTTCTCTCTTCCCTTGTTTTTCCCTTTTTTTCCTCGGCACTAGAATACAGGCCATTCTTTCAGATTTTCCCTTTTTCCTCTTGACGTATTTTTCCCTTTCTAGATCTCATTTTCCCCTTTTTTCCCATTTCCCTTATTTTTCCCTTTTTCTCCTCCGCACTAGAACACAGGCCGTTAGTTCAGATTTTCCCTTTTTCCTCTTCACTTAAATTTCCCTTTCCAGACCTCATTTTTCCCCTTTTTCAGGGAATTTCCCTGCGAAGTGGAAACATAGTGATTAAGAATCTCAAGTTTTACTGGGAAATGCTAGAAAAGTAGGATAAAATAGGAGTAAACCGGATAACAGTGGATAAATAGAGGGATGATAAAAACTAGGGAAAAGGGGTAAAAAGTGAAAAGGCCTAGTTTTGTAATCTATTGTCAAGTCCGTTGAACTTTGTTCTAGGCCTCCGGTAAGCCTGATAACACTTGATAACACGTTGATAACACTTGATAACACATTCAGTGTCATTTATATCATATTGAGTGCCAGGGGTCCGAAACTCCGGGGAAAAGTGTACGAAGATTATTTGATAACATACGATAACAAGAGGATAACACTTGATAACACGTTGATAACACATTCAGTGTAATCTATGTCATATTTAGCGCAAGGGGTGCGAAACTCGGCGGAAAAGTGTACCAAGATTATTTGATAACATACGATAACAAGAGGATAACATGGAGATAAAAGGTTGATAATAGTGATAACACGGCCTAGATGTGCGAAGATTATTGGAAGTTTCGGGCCCCTTGATTTAGTGTTTATCATTTGTATCGAGAATCTTCAGATTCTTGAGATTCTTACTATGAATCTTGGGAAGCTTACTATGAATCTTGAGAATCTTACTACGAATCTTGAGAATCTTACTACGAATCTTGAGAACCTTACTATGAATCTTGAGAATCGTACTCTGAATCTTAAGAATCTTACTATGAATCTTGAGAACCTCACTATGAATCTTGAGAATCTTACTAAGAATTTTGAGAATCTAACTAGGAATCTTGAGAATCTTACTAAGAATCTTGAGAATCTTACTGTGAATCTTGAGAATCTTACTGCGAATCCTGAGAAACTTACTGTGAATCTTGAGAATCTTACTCTGAATCTTGAGATTCTTACTCTGAATCTTAAGAATCTAACTAGGAATCTTGAGAATCTTCATACGAATCCTGAGAATCTTACTAGGAATCTTGAGAATCTTACTGCGAATCCTGAGAATCTTACTATGAATCTTGAGAGTCTTACTACGAATCTTGAAAATCTCACTATGAATCTTGAAATTCTTACTCTGAATCCTGAGAATCTTACTATGAATCTTCAGATTCTTACTAGGAATCTTGAGAATCTTGAGAATCTTGCTACGATTCTTCAAAATCTCACTATGAATCTTGAAATTCTTACTCTGAATCCTGAGAATCTTCATACGAATCTTGAGAATCTTCATACGAATCTTGGGATTCTTACTAGGAATACGTAACTCTTTTCTTTGTAGATTTTTGCGATGTTTTTTGGTAAAAAATCAGATTTTTCGTGCGTGACTCAAAGTCGTTATGCACTGGAGCCAATTATTTGCAGTTTGCGAATCAGTTTTCCCACGGGCCGAGGAAAATTTGCAAAACTTAAATAATTTACTAATATGATAATATTTATAATTATTATTATTTCTTATATTATTATTATTATTATTATTATTATTATTATTATTTTACTATATTTATTTATTTGGTGTACGATTACTATTGCCACTACTACTACTACTACCACGACGACTACTACTGTGACTACTACTACTACTACTACTACTACTACTAGTATACTACTGCAACTACTACTACGACCGCCACTACTACTACTGTGACCACTACTACTACTACTACTACTACTACTACTACTACTACTACTAGTATACTACTGCAACTACTACTACGACCATAACTACTACTGTGACTACTATTACTACTACTGCTACTACTACTGTGACTACTACTACTACTACTACTACTTATTAATTTAACTGGAATAGTTAATAATAATTATAATAATTGTGATAATAATAAAAGGGATAACGATAACTCTTGGATAATGTTATTACAGATATTATCATTATTACTGCTATTCTCAAGGGGTCCGAAACTCCGTGGAAAAGTGTACGAAGGTTATTTGGTAACACGGGAGATAACAGATTGATAACAGTGATAACACGGCCCGGGTGTACAAAGATTACTGCAAGTTTCGGACCCCTTGGCTTTTCTTAACGTGATGTTAAGTGATGATAACAGGTTGATAACAGTGATAACAGGCTGTGTGGTGTTATCGTCGGGGTTAAGTATGAGAGAATTGTGCACCGTGACGAAATAAGTAGTAATATTTTTTTCAAGGGGGTCCGAAACTTCCAATAATCTTCGTACACCCAGGCCGTGTTATCACTGTTATCTCCGTGTTATCACGTGTTACTACTACTACTACTACTACTACTTCTACTATGACTACTACTACTACAACTATTGCTACTATGAATACTACTACTACTTGAACTGTTATCACTGTTATCAATCTGTTATCTCCATGTTATCAAATAATCTTCGTACCCTTTCCACGGAGTTTCGGACCCCTTGATTTTTTTACGTTTGTCATTGGCTGCATGGCCTCGATGTTTTTTTTTGCTGATGACTAATAGCCGTGATTTAGTTATTATTATTATCATTTTTGTTTGTACTGCTACTTCTGCTACTACTGTTAGTAAAATAATAATTATAACTATGATGATAATAAATAGTAGCAGCTAGTAATAATAGTAGTAATGATATAACTAAAACAAGAACTACTACTACTACTACTAGTGCCACTATTACTACTACTATGACTACTACTACTAATGCTTCTACTGCCATCACTACTTCTACTATGACTACTATGACTAACTACTGCAACTACCATTACCACTACTAGTGCCATTACTACTGCTACTACTGCTACTGCTACTACTACTACTACTACCGCTACTGCTACTGCTACTACTACGACTACTATTACTACTACTGTGACTACTTCTACTACTACTGCCACTACTATTACTACTATTGCTACTACTACTACTACTACTACTACTACTACTACTACTGCTATTACTACTACCACTACAGCTACTACTACTACTGCTACTGCTGCTACTACTACTACTACTACTAGTAATAATAATAATTAATAATATTGATAATGATGGTGATAAATAGTGACAAATAAAATTACATACGGTATTATATTACAATAAGAGAGATGTTTCTGTTCAAATGAATAGAAAAGGCTTTTGAAATTGCAAAATGTGACGAGTGCTGGTTGCAATGGGAGAACAGCATGTGGCTCAAGGCAAGGGGGTCGGAAACTACTTACGATAACATATGATAACACGTGATAACAGGTTGATAACACTGATAACATGGTCCAGAAAGTCATCTGATAACATGTGATAATAACCAATAACAGGTGTTAACAGGTTGATAACACTGATAACATGGTCCAGGTGAATAGGAAGATTATTTGATAACATGTGATAATACGTAGATAACAGGCTAATAACACTGATAACATGGTTCAGAAAGTCATCTAATAACATGTGATAATAACCAATAACAGGTGTTAACAGGTTGATAACACTGATAACATGGTCCAGGTGAATAGGAAGATTTTTTCATAACATGTGATAACATGTAGATAACAGGCTGTTAACAAGTTTCAGACCCCTTAGCTGTGTGTGACGTTTTCCCCTTTTGTCTTATGCCGCTGCTGCATTTGGCCTTAAGACATTTTTCGCAACTATTTGTAATTTACATCAGAAGCAAGATTCATGGTAGGAATCGTGGTAAGATTCGTGGTAAGATTCATGGTAAGATTCGTGGTAAGATTCATGGTAGGAATCATGGTAAGATTCATAGTAAGATTCATGGTAAGATTCATGGTAGGAATCATGGTAAGATTCATAGTAAGATTCATGGTAAGATTCGTGGTAAGATTCATGGTAGGAATCATGGTAAGATTCGTGGTAAGATTCGTGGTAAGATTCATGGTAGGAATCAAGGTAAGATTCATGGTAAGATTCGTGGTAAGATTCATGGTAAGATTCGTGGTAAGATTCATGGTAGGAATCATGGTAAGATTCATAGTAAGATTCATGGTAAGATTCATGGTAGGAATCATGGTAAGATTCATAGTAAGATTCATGGTAAGATTCGTGGTAAGATTCATGGTAGGAATCATGGTAAGATTCGTGGTAAGATTCGTGGTAAGATTCATGGTAGGAATCAAGGTAAGATTCATGGTAAGATTCGTGGTAAGATTCATGGTAAGATTCACGGTAAGATTCATAGTAAGATTCGTGGTAAGATTCATGGTAGGAATCATGGTAAGATTCATAGTAAGATTCGTGGTAAGATTCATGGTAGGAATCATGGTAAGATTCATAGTAAGATTCGTGGTAAGATTCATGGTAGGAATCATGGTAAGATTCATAGTAAGATTCGTGGTAAGATTCATGGTAGGAATCGTGGTAAGATTCGTGGTAGGAATCAAGAAGCATGAAGAATTATCGATCTTATGATAACAATTAGGAATCATTGATCAGGAAAGGAATAAAGAATCACGGTAAGTGTCAGGAATCTTATAGTAAGAATCAAGATTCATGAAGAATGAATAATCCTGGTAAGAGTTAGGAATCTTACAGAAAGAATCAAGAATCATGAAGAATCATAGATCTTATGATAAGGATTCAGAGTCACAAATCATGATAGGATTCTAGAATCATGGTGAGAGTCAGGAATCTTTTAGCAAGAATCAAGATTCATGAAGAATGAAGAATCCTATGGTATGGAAAGCAAAGAATCATGGCAAGAATCAAGAATCATGAAGAATTATAACTCCTGTGATAAAAATTAAGAATCGTGGATCATAATTAGGATTCAAGAATCATGTAAGAATCAAGATTCATGAAGAATGAAGAATCCTATGGTCTGGAAAGCAAATAATCATGGCGAGAATCATGTTAGGATCTTATAGCAAGAATCAAGATTCGTGAAGAATGAAGAATCCTATGGTCAAATCTAAGAATTACGGCAAGAATCAAGATTCTTAAAGAATCAGAATCTCGGATCTAGTCAAGAATCTTGATATGGGAATCTTAGCTATTCCGGGAAAGAATCTTGGTGAGAATCAAGATTCATGAAGAATGAAGAATCCCATGGTCTGGATAGCAAATAATCATGGCAAGAATCAAGAATCTTCCAGCAAGAATCAAGATTCATGAAGAATGAAGAATCCCGTGGTCTGGAAAGTAAATAATCATGGCAAGAATCAAGAATCTTCCAGCAAGAATCAAGATTCATGAAGAATGAAGAATCCTATTATCAAATCTAAGAATCATGGCAAGAATCTCACAGCAAGAATCAAGATTCATGAAGAATGAAGAATCCTATGGTCAGATCTAAGAATCATGGCAAGAATCAAGATTCCTAAAGAATCAGAATTCCGAATCCAGTCAAGAATCTTGATATGGGAATCTTAGTTGTTCCGGGAATTAGTTGTAAGTTAAGAAGTTGGTTGATAAGGAGATGGTTAATGCGTTTCCACGGGAGACGTAAATGACATAGGCCCCGTTATCACAAGGATTCTCAGAAAAACGAATCTTCTGAATCTTCCATAAAACTCCATTAACCAGTTATCAGACTTGTACTTCTGTTGCCATGACAACAAAGATTGTCAATATCATTAATTCTTATTGTCATTATTAGTAGTACTATTCCTATTAGTGGTAATTGAATGTAGTAGTGACAGTAGAAGAAGTAGTAGTAAAGGTAGTAGTTGTAGTAGTAGCAGCAGTACTAGTGGCAGTAACAGTAGCAGATATAGTAAAATAGTGATAGTTAGAGTAATAGCAATAGAAGTAGCATTGGTACGTGTAGTAGTAAAGGTAGTAGTAGTAGATGTAGTCGTAGTAGTAGTAGTAGTAGTAGCAGAAGTACTAGTAGCGAAAGCAGCAACAGCAGCAGTAGTAGTAGTAGTAAAACTAGTTGCATTAGAAGTAGCATTAGTAGCAGTTACAGTAGAATAGTAGTAGTAATAGTAGTAAAACTAGTTGCAGCAGAAGTAGCATTAGTAGTAGTTACAGTAGAATAGTAATAGAAATAGTAGTACTAGTAGCAGTAAAACTAGTTGCAGTAGAAGTAGCATTAGTAGCAGTTACAGTAGAATAGTAATAATAGTAGTAGTAGTGGTAGTAGCAGTAGCAGTAACAGTAGTAGTAGTACTAGCAGCAGCACTAGTCATCATAATATCTCGTAAGATTCTTGTCAAGATTCTTGGTAAGATTCACGGTAAGAATCTATACTTATTCCTGTATAAGTCAATAATCGAGTATCAATCCTAAACCGAAGATACGCAGTGTGAATTCCCAGCAGAAAATTAAGGATAGTTTCAGGACCCTGAAAATATCCTGAAAAGGACATTTACAGGATGCCAATCAGGACTCTGAGTGCAGTGGAATTGACCCACTTCCATGGTGTTCAGGACCCTGACAATGGAATGCCTGAATGATATATGTTCAGGGTACTTAACAGCGTCCTGAAAAAAAAACTTTTCAGGATACTGAATGGCCCTCAATAATCAAGATTCACAATTTTCAACGCAATTTTTTTTACTCATCCACGATCGGACGTGGTACAGGATATGTTACGGATATATTTCAGGATGTAGCCGACATCCTTAATTTTCCTGTGGGAACGTGTAGTTGAAGAATCATGTTCAGATTCTTGTTAAGATTCTTTCATTCCGCTAAGATTCTTAACCAAGATTCTTCACTCCCTATGATTGTTCAGTTAAGATTCTTGCTTTCTCCCATGATTCTTGACCAGGATTCTTTCATTCCACTAAGATTCTTAACCAAGATTCTTCATCCCCTATGATTCTTCAGTTAAGATTTTTACTTTCTCCCATGATTCTTAACCAAGATTCTTCGTCCGCTATGATTCGTAGCCAAGATTCTTGATTCTTGACCAAGATTCTTTCATTCCAATAAGATTCTTAACCAAGATTCTTCTTCCCCTATGATTCTTCAATTAAGATTCTTACTTTCTCCCATGATTCTTAACCAAGATTCTTGTCCAAGATTCTTGTCCAAGATTCTCAATCACATTATTGAATCGCGTCAATTTGCAAATGTCCTCGATTTGTCAACGTCTCGTTGCGAAATCCGATCACTTGCCTTACAAGTCGAAATTTGCAAATTTAAGCGCAAACTACTCCGAAAAAAGTAGTTTGCCAAACTACTTCATTTGGTACCAAAATCAAACTATTCACTTCACTAATTAATTGGCCAATTTAAATCCATGTAGCTTTTGGAACACTTGCAATTTTGCAATTCGCTAATACGTGTCGTCCATTGCCAAAATTTTCGCAGTGATAACAGGTTGATAACATGGTGATAACAAATAGTGCAGGAATTTTGGCGGATTTTTTTGCTCATTTGTCAGTGCAAATGCTAATGAATCCTCTGCCAAACATCCGGACGGCTGTTATCACGTGTTATCATCGTGTTATCACATGTTATCAAAGTGCCAGTTGAGAGCCCCTCGGGTGAGGAAATGAAGAGATGACCTTTGACACTGGACACATCAAGAACAAAGTCATAACACGTTGATAACACGTGATAACCCGATGATAACATTATTATCAGTTTTTAATCCTCCTATCATCACCAGTTTACTCTTTACTGGTGAAGTGTTATCAGCTGTTATCAGGTGTTATCAGCGTGTTATCAGGTATGTGGAGTGAAGGATCATTTACTGCGCCATTTGGCAAGTCGCTGAAGTGCTTGACAACAAGCACAAAGGTCAATCACACAGTCACTAATGATTCTTTCTTCCCTTTTCACTCGTACACTTAACTCACTCACTCGCATCCTTATCCCACAACTTAAGAATCTGAAGAATCTTAGTGGAATGAAAGAATCTTGGCTAAGAATCCTGGGAGAATCTGAAGAATCTCAACTGAAGAATCGTAGGGGAGGAAGAATCTTGGCTAAGAATCTTGGGAGAATCTGAAGAATCTTAACTGAAGAATCTTAGGGGATGAAGAATCTTGGCTAAGAATCTTGGGAGAATCTGAAGAATCTTAACTGAAGAATCTTAGGGGATGAAGAATCTTGGCTAAGAATCCTGGGAGAATCTGAAGAATCCTAACTGAAGAATCGTAGGGGATGAAGAATCTTGGCTAAGAATCATGGGGGAAAGTAAGAATCTTAACTGAAGAATCATAGGGAATGAAGAATCTTGGTTAAGAATCCTGGGAGAATCTGAAGAATCCTAACTGAAGAATCGTAGGGGATGAAGAATCTTGGCTAAGAATCATGGGGGAAAGTAAGAATCTTAACTGAAGAATCATAGGGAATGAAGAATCTTGGTTAAGAATCTTGGGAGAAAGTAGGAATCTTAACTGAAGAATCATAGGGGATGAAGAATCTTGGTTAAGAATCTTGGGAGAAAGTAGGAATCTTAACTGAAGAATCATAGGGGATGAAGAATCTTGGTTAAGAATTATGAGAGAAAGTAAGAATCTTAATTGAAGAATCATGGTGGATGAAGAATCTTGGCCAAGAATCAAGAATCTTGAGAAAGAGTCAAGAATCTTGTATAAGAATCAAGAATCTTGGTAAATTGGTAAAAAGAATCTTGGTAAATTGGTAAAAAGAATCTTGATTAAGAATCATAAGAGAAAATAAGAATCTTGGTTAAGAATCATAGGATTAGGCAAGAACTTGATTTAGAAACATAGGATTCAGCAAGAATCTTTGAGCAAAGAACAAAGAATCTCAACTAAGAATCACGGCAAACTCAAGATTCTTGTTTGCTAACAAGTTGATAACATGTCCTGGTGAATTTTACGAGGTTTGGAACCCCCATTAGTTATCAGCAAATGGGGTCCGAAACTTCCAATAATCTTCGTACGCCTGGGTCATGTTATCACTGTTATCAACCCGGTATCTCCGTGTTATCATGTGTTATCAAATAATCTTCGTACACTTTTCCTCGGAGTTTCGGACCCCCATTAGTTATCAGCAAATGGGGTCCGAAACGTCCAATAATCTTCCTACGCCTGGGTCATGTTATCACTGTTATCAACCCGGTATCTCCGTGTTATCATGTGTTATCATATAATCTTCGTACACTTTTCCTCGGAGTTTCGGACCCCCATTAGTTATCAGCAGATGGGGTCTGAAACTTCCAGTAATCTTCGTACGCCTGGGTCATGTTATCACTGTTATCAACCCGTTATCTCCGTGTCATCATGTGTTATCAAATAATCTTCGTACACTTTTTCCTCGGAGTTTCGGACCCCCATTAGTTATCAGCAAATGGGAGACAGCTGGTTGAGTGCGGGAGATAGTCGAACTCCGTTGACGTCCACACACTGGCCATTCATTCTTACCGAACCATTAATCTCACAACAATTAAAGGACCAATTAAAATTAACTAATTACCATTAAATTATATTATAATTAGTTAAATAGATAAAATTCACGAAAAGAAATTAAATTTATTTTATAAATTTAATATATCTTGTAATTAATGTGTTGTTTTAGTATGTCCATACAATAGCCATTCATTCTTACCGAACCATTAATCTCACAACAATTAAAGCACCAATTAAAATTAACTAATTACAATTAAATTTTATCATAATTAGTTAAATAGATAAAATCCAGGAAAAGAAATTAAATGTATTTTATTTTATAAAGTCAAAACCAAGGAGTCTGAAACTCCAAAGAAAAGTGAACGAAGATTATTTGATAACATATGATAACATGTAGATAACAAGGAGATAACAGGTTGATAACAGTGATAACACGACCTTAGGTGTACGAAGATTATTGAAAGTTTCAGACCCCTTGGTAAAAACAACTGATCAGAATTAATTGAAATTAAAATTAATTAACTGACCAATTAAAACTCTGAAAAATTGAACTAAAATGGAATTTTATTTGACTGATCGAGTCACGGGGTCCGAAACTTGCAATAATCTTCGTACACCTAGGTCATGTAATCACTGTTATCAACCTGTTATCTCATGTTATCTCCGTGTTATCACGTGTTATCAGATAATCTTCGTACACTTGTCCTCGGAGTTTTGGACCCCTTGGATCGATTATTTAACATTAACTAATAATTACAATAATAATAATAATAATAATAATAATAATAATATAGTTAACACTATTTTTCAATATATATAATATTTCATTAGTCAATTGTATGTCTTGTAAATGTAAAATAATTTCGTTGCTAAGAAATTCCATGGATCAAATTGGATTATTTCGAATTGTAATAAATCATCTGTGATGTTTTATTAAAATATTTTAAATTTTGTAAAAATTTGTAATAATAATAATTTTTAATAATTTGTACTAATTTGTACTAATTTGTAAGAATTTCTAATAATTTGTACTAATTTGTAAGAATTTGTAATAATTAATAATGATAATTTGTAAAAATTCGTAATAATAATAATTTGTAATAACAATAATTTTTAATGATTTGTAATAATTTATACTAATTTGTACTAATTTGTAATAATTTGTAATCATTAATAATAAAAATAATTTGTAAAAATTTGTAATAATAATAGTTCGTAATAATTTGTAATAAAATATTTTAAATAATAAAACATTTTAAAATTGTCCAAATTGTTTTTCTATCTTAATTAATTAATTTGATTGACAGGGTCTCATTAAAGCTACTGAAAAATTATGAATTAATATCATTGTTGACTTTAGACGGTTGTGCGGAGGTAGTACAAAGAAAGGAGGATATCGATGTTGAGAGCCGATATTTAATTTATTGAAATTAATTGAAAATATTAAATATTAATCACGAGCAAACGCAAAAAGAAAGAGTGAAAATAATAAAAGTTAATTTTGAGCAGACTAATCAACGTGACCTTTTCGGTCATAACCTGCCGTCGGACTAATCGCCGATTTGGCGATTTGCATAAGGGATAAACCATGAACCAAAAAACTTTTTGTTCTGATTTACAAAATCGAATCAAGAAAACAAAAAATCTGCAAATTAGACTTCAGGGCCGCAGGATACGGCACAATGATTGTATCAAAATTCAGTTTAAATTTTACTTTCAGATTTTCAAAAATAATATATAAATTGATATAATATATAATTATAAATATATATCAAGGGGTCCGAAACTGCGAGGAAAAGTGTACGAAGATTATTTGATAACACGGAGATAACAGGTTGATAACAGGTTGATAACACTGATCACATGACCCAGGTGTATGAAGATTATTGCAAGTTTCGCACCCCTTGATATTAATAAATAAAATTAAAAATCAAATAATTATTAGTAATATTTGATAACACGGAGATAACATGGCGATAATCGGTTGATAACATTGATAACATTGATAACATGACCCAGGTGTACGAAGATTATTGCAGGTTTCGGACCCCTTGATATTAATAAATAAAATTAAAAATCAAATAATTATTAGTAATATTTGATAACACGGAGATAACATGGCGATAACCGGTTGATAACACTGATAACATGACCCAGGTGTACGAAGATTATTGCAAGTTTCGGACCCCTTGATATTAAAAAATAAAATTAAAAAATCAAATAATTATTAATTATAGCAAGTTTCGGACCCCTTGATATTACTAAATAAAATTAAAAATCAAATAATTATTAATCATAAAATAATAATAAGTGAATAATTACCAAATAAAATTTTATTATTTTTTTTGTGTCCGGAGTTGTTGACGTGTATTGCAGCAAGTGGCTGGGTTTCTAAAAATAGCTCGTGCAACTTGCTGCGCAGCCCAAAGGTCGTTACCGCAGCAAAACTTTCTTCTCAGTAAACACATATGAGACTAAGAATCTCTCAGCTGAGACCAGGAGTCCTTGGATTGAGACTAAGAATCCTTAAATATTATGGATCAAGTAAATTATAAATGAGCTTAAGAATCTTACATATGAGACTAGGAATCTCTCAGCTGAGACTAGGAATCCTATAACTGAGACTAAGAATCCTTAAGGATTATGGAACAAGTAAAGGATAAGTGAGCTTAGGAATCTTTCATAGAAGACTGAGAATCTCTCAGCTGAGACTAGGAATCCTGTAACTGAGACTGAGAATCCTTAAGGATTATGGATCAATTAAAGGATAAATGAGCCTAAGAATCTTGCATATGAGACTGGGAATCTCTCAGCTGAGACTAAGATTCCTATAACTGAGACTATGAATCTTGAAAATGAGATTTTTAGTTTACGAGTCTCCGACACTTGAGACTATGAATCGAGTTAGATGATATGAGACTGAGAATCTCTCAGCTGAGACTAAGAACCTTTGAACTGAGACTTTGAATCTTGATACTGACACTTACCTGAGACTGATTCTATAACTCATGGAATATAAAATTAAGAATGCTTTACACGAGTACGAGTCATGTAAATGATAACTGAGCTTAAGAGTCTTGGATATGAGACTGAGAATCGCTCAGCTGAGACTAAGAATCTTGCTACTGACACTTACCTGAGACTGATTCTATAACTCATAGACTATGAAATTAAGAATCCTTTACACGAGTACGAGTCATGTAAGTGATAACTGAGCTTAAGAGTCCTGCATATGAGACTATGAATCTCTCAGCTGAGACTAAGAACCTTTGAACTGAGACTTTGAATCTTGATACTGACACTTACCTGAGACTAATTCTATAACTCATAGAACATGAATTAAGAATCCTTTACACGAGTACGAGTCATGTAAGTGATAACTGAGCTTAAGAGTCTTGCATATGAGACTGAGAATCTCTCAGCTGAGACTATGAATCCTTGAAACTGAGACGCTGAGTCTTACTTTGCCGCTCACATCAACACGTGCTATCGGACTGAGGCGGCGTTCTTTGTCCCGTAGAACGCACGTAATTTCCGCCGCATTTGTTTACAATAAAATTATTTGTTCTCATTAAAATATTCAAATAAATAATTTAATATCAAATATATTCCAACTTTTACATACTACACTTTAATAATTAATATTAATGAAATGAATTTTGATAAATAATTTCCCAACGTTCGAAAAGAAATAGAACGCCAAGTTTGTTTCCCCTTGTTTTTCCCTTTTTAAGGGAATTTCCCTGCAAAGTGGCCAGGGCGTTCTTTTTCTCGTAGAACGCCACGCCAATGTTTACAAATGACAAAATTTCATTTCATTAATACAAATTTTTTACTATTAACTATTCTACTTAATAATTTAATTTTTAAAAATAATAATTAATCAATTAATTGCATTTAATATTTATTTAGAATTGAATTAAAATATTATTCTGACCTTTTTTTGCGAGGCGTTCGAAAAGAAAAAGAACACCGTGGCGTTCTTTTTCCTTTCGAACGCCACGCCAGTATTTGCAAATTGCAAATTTTTATTTCATTAATATAAATATTTTACTGTAAACTATCCTAGTTAATTTAATTAATTCCTAATAATAACCAATCTTTCTGTTATATTTAATATTTATTTAGGATAAAATTAGAATATTATTCTGACCTTTTTTTTTTACGAAGGCGTTCGAAAAGAAAAAGAACACCGTGGCGTTCTATTTCCTTTCGAACGCCACGCCAGTATTTGCAAATTACAAATTTTTATTTCATTAATATAAATATTTTATTATTAACTATTGTACTTAATTTAATTAATCAATTAATTATATTTAATAATGATTTAGAATTAAATTAAAATATTATTCTGACCTTTTTTTGCGAGGCGTTCGAAAAGAAAAAGAACGCCACGGCGTTCTATTCCCTTTCGAACGCCACGCCAATATTTACGAATTACAAATTTTAATTTCATTAATATAAATATTTTACTATTAACTATTCTACTTAATAATTTAATTTTTAAAAAATAATAATTAATCAATTATTTAAATTTAGTAATTATTGAAAATTAAATTTAAAAATTTTATTCTGACCTTTTTACGAAGGCGTTCGAAAAGAAAAAGAACGCCACGGTGTTCTTTTTCCTTTCGAACGCCACGCCAGTATTTGCAAATTAAAAATTTTTATTTCATTAATACAGATATTTTACAATTAACTGATCTAATTAATTTAATTAATCAATTATTTACATTTAGTAATTATTGAGAATTAATTTAAAATATTATTCTTACCTTTTTACGAAGGCGTTCGAAAAGAAAAAGAACGCCACGGTGTTCTTTTTCCTTTCGAACAGGTTCCCAGAGAATTTGGCGAAACGTAAACAAAACACACGTAACAGAAGTAATGGCGGAATACTTTGCGAGTTAGCAACAAGGTTTTCTCTCGTATATCTTTTGCTTTTGTTATTTTTGGTTTTTAACTTTTGTTTTGTTTTTCTTCTTCTGTTAGCAAGTCGCCATGAGAACTGAGCAACAAGAGACTTTGAATAAAATTCACTATCTCAAAGTACCAGCACATACGAAAGAGGCAAAGGTTTTTTTTCTCTGTTCTGCGTGAGTGTTATCACGTTTCCGCTTTGCTGATCAACACGTGACCAAACCACTTCAGTACAATGTCCAAAGTCCAAAGTCCCGCTGCCAGGTATTAATACGTAATATTTTGTATTGATTTTGAATTCACGTTTCAGGTGCAAGGTGAGTGTTGTTAGAGCGTTATCAGGGTTAGTAGAGGGGTTAGTCAGGGTTAGTAGAGTGTTATCGGAGGGTTACCTATGTGTTATCAGGGTTAGTAGAGGGTTAATAGAGTGTTAACAGAGGGTTACCTGTATGTTATCAGGGTTAGTAGACGGTTAATCAGGGTTAGTAGAGTGCTATCGGAGGGTTACAGAGGGTTACCTGTGTGTTATCACGGTTAGTAGAGGATTAACCAGGGTTAATAGAGGGCTATCAGAAGGTTACCTGTGTGTTGTCGGGCTTAGTAGAGGGTTAGTCAGGGTTAATAGTGTTATCAGAGGGTTACTTGTCAGTTATCAGGGTTAGTAGAGGGTTAGTGAGGGTTAGTCAGGGTTAGTAGAGTGTTATCAAAGGGTTACCTGTCAGTTATCAAGGGTAGTAGAGGGTTAACCAGGGTTAATAGAGTGTTAACAGAGGGTTACCTGGGTGTTATCAGGGTTAGTAGAGTGCTATCGGAGGGTTACTTGTATGTTATCAGGGTTAGTAGAGTGCTGTCGGAGGGTTACTTGTATGTTATCAGGGTTAGTAGAGTGCTGTCGGAGGGTTACTTGTATGTTATCAGGGTTAGTAGAAGGTTACCTGTGTGTTATCAGGGTTAGTAGAGGGTTAATAGAGTGTTATCAGAGGGTTATCTGTGTGTTATCAGGGTTAGTAGAGTGCTATCGAGTGTTATGACAAGGGGTCCGAAACTTCCATTAATCCTCGTACACCTAGGTCGTGTTATCACTGTTATTAGCCCCGTTATCTCCCTGTCAGCTACGTGTTATCACTTGTTACCAAATAATCTCCGCACACTTATTCTCAGAGTTTCGGACCCCTTGGGTTATGATGAGTAATTCTTAGAGTGTTATCAAGGTTAACACAAGGGTCCGTAACTCCGAGGAAAGGTGTACGAAGATTGTTTGATAACATACGATAACACGGAGATAACATGGAGATAACAGGTTGATAACAGCGATAACACGACCTAGGTGTACGAGGATTATTGGAAGTTTCGGACCCCTTGGGTTAATAAAGCGTTATCAGCATGTTATCATCGTGTTATCATACTAACCTTTGAAACCGTTTGCTGATATAGGAAAATTAGACGATAGTTCTTTGGTTGTATGAGCTCATCACTGATAGTTGTTAGTTTTATCTGAAAACTATTATCTACAAATTTGACTATCAAATGAGAATCAGCTGATTAATACTGCGTAACAGTGGAGGAATTGTTGTCGTTGTTGTTGTTGTTGTTTAGCTAAGTTGTCGAATCATTGGACAGTGTTTGATTTGTCTGTATAAACTGCATAGTGTCCACGTATTCGACAGAATATTATTTATCTTTCCCTTCTTTCGTTATTATTATTATGATCAGTACAACTACAACTACTATTTCTACTACTACTATTCACTACTATCAGTACTATTGGTACTACTTCTATTGCTACTACTACTATTACTATTACTACTTCTACTACCATTAGTACTCCTACTATTACTACCACTATTACTACTACTACCGCTACTACTACCATTACTACTCCTGCTATTACTACCACAATTTGCTACTACCACTATTACTACTACTAGTACTCCTACTACTACTCCTACTACCACTACTACCTCTACTACCACTATTACTACTCCTACTACTACCCCCACTACTACCACTACTAAGATTACTACTACTACCATTACTACTCCTGCTATTACTACCACAATTCGCTACTACCACCACTACTACTACTTCTAGTACTACTCCTCCTCCTAAGACTACTATACTATCACTATTACTATTACTGCTTTTAATATTATTACCATCATCATCGTATTATGCAATTATCATTATTATTCTATTATACTATTCTATTCTATTATATAATATTATCTATTATGATATATTAAATTGTTTTGGTAGGTTTCTTAGTATCGATCGATACTGGCACACGTGTCTTCTACACAAAGAACAAACAACTTTTTGATATATTAAATAATATATGTTGTATATATATAAAAATATATATATATACATAGTGGTTGTAGAGGTAGTAGTAGTAGGAGTACTACTAGTAGTAACAGTGGTAGTAGCAAATTGTGGTAGTAATAGTAGGAGTAAGAATGGTAGTAGTAGCGGTAGTAGTAGTAATAGTGGTAGTAATAGTAGGAGTAGTAGGAGTAGTAATGGCAGTAGTAGCGGTAGTAGTAGTAGTATATATATATATATAATATGTAAAATGCATAAAATAGTTCCTCTTAATGAAAAGTTGGTCAAATAATAGTAAAATAGTTTACATCAAGGGGACGGAAGCTTTGAATAATCTTCGTAACCCAGGCCGTGTTATCACTGTTATCAACCTATTATCTCCATGTTATCTCCATATTATCATGTGTTATCAAATACTCTTCATACACCTTTGCTCCGAGTTTCGGACCCCTTGATGATAACTATATCGCAAGGGGTCCGAGACTTGCAGTAATCTTCGTACACCTAGGCCGTGTTATCACTGTTATCAACCCGTTATCTCCATGTTATCTCCGTGTTATCATATGTTAACAAATAATCTTCGTACACTTTTCCTCGGAGTTTCAGACCCTGTGTTTCCACTTCCGATTTCCCCTTTTTCCCCCTATCCCTTACTTTTCCCTTTTTCCCCTCGGCGCTAGGATACAGGCTGTACTTCTAGATTTTCCCTTTTCCCTCTTCTCTTATTTCTCCCTTTTCGGACCCGTTTTCCCCTTTTTCCAGGGAATTTCCCTGCAAAGTGGAAACACTCTTCAGACCCTTGTTCCAGAAGATCGCACTGTTATCCAATGTTATCGACCTGTTATCAACTGTTATCTACCTTTTTGTCCCTGTTTCTTAGTGTCCGGTTTGTGCGTAGTTGGAGAAGAACCTGTTTTACCGTCAGGTGCATTGCAACAGGACGTTGACAAAGTCCGATAAAATGCAATTTAAAACTTACACTGACACTGTCACGCTTAAAAATAGTCACAGCAGCCAATATTAGTCACAGTAAAGTAGTAGGAGTACTAAAAATAATAATAGATAATGACGCAGTTACTACTACTACTATACTATCACTACTACTGATACTTCTGCTACTACTACTACTATAGTACTGCAACTACTACTACTACTACTACTACTACTATTACTACTACCACTACTACCACTGCTAATACTGATACTACTACTACTATTACTACTACTATTACTACTACTAATACTGATACTACCACTACTACTACCACTACTACTCATACTTCTACTACCACCACTACTACTACTATTACTACTACTGATACTACTACTACTACTGATACTTCTACTACTACTACTACCATACTACTACGATATACTACTACTACTACTACTATTACTACTACCATACTACTACTTTAATAATATTAAATACTATTTCATATTTAAGAGATAACAAATAATTAAGAGGAAATGAGAGGAACAAAAAAATTCGGAATTAATTAAAAAAATTTTGTTTGTTTCTTCCCTTTTTCCGAATTGAAATGATCAAAATCAACTTCCTCAGGTAATGAGGAAAAGGTCATTAACCCTTTCCGCTACGCTGTTATCACTTGTTATCAGCCTGTTATCAACCTGTTATCATCGGTTATCAGCGAGTCGAGATCAGTAATAACTGTAGTCATATAAGGTAATATCCATTTAGCTACACCCAAGGGGGTCCGAAACTCCGAGGAAAAGTGTACGAAGACTATTTGATAACATATGATAACACGGAGAAAGGGTGGAGAGAACAGGTTGATAACAGTGATAACACGGCCTAGGTGAACGAAGATTATTGCAAGTTTGCGACCCCTTGCGATATAGTTATCATCAAGGGGTCCGAAACTCCGAGCAAAGGTGGACGAAGATTATTTGATAACACATGATAACACGGAGATAACATGGAGATAACAGCGATAACACGGCCTAGGTGTACGAAGACTATTGCAAGTTTCGGACCCCTTGGCTATATCAGTTCTGTTATCACTCATATTATTTTTACCAATTAGTTGTCACTTGTTATCAACATGTTATCACCTGTTATCAGCGAATCAATAATAATAATAATAATAATAGTGACTATTTTGATCTATGTACTAATACTAGTGCTGAAATTTGTGACATTCACTAACAGTATTAACCTGATCAGTTTGTTATCAGTGTGTTATCAGTTTGTTATCACTTGTTATCACGTGTTATCAGCAATGTAATAATAGTGAATACCTTGATATACTCTAATACTAATGCTGAAATTTTGAACATTTCCTAGCAGTATTAACCTGACCAGCTTCTTATCACTTGTTATCACCTGTTATCAGTTTGTTACCAGATGTTATCACCTGTTATCACTTGTTATCACTTGCTATCAGTTGGTTATCAGCGTGTTATCATTTGTTATCAGTGTGTTACCAGTCATTAGTGACTTTTTGTGGTGAAGATGGAGGTAACGAGGAAGCTGCGTTGCTTAACAACCATAAGCGTATCCCATCCGAAGGATCGGCTGAAAAATTAGTTTCCGGTTCAAACCGACTTTGTTTATTTGTTTTTTTTCTTCTTCTTCTTCTTTTGATCAATTATATTTTATTGTAATTATTTTAATTAGTTGGAACGGTAAGAATCCAAGGGGTCTGAAACTTTCAGTAATCTTCGTACACCTAGGCCGTGTTATCACTGTTATCAACCTGTTATCTCCGTGTTTTCGTGTGTTATCAAATAATCTTCGTACACCTTTCCTCGGAGTTTCGGACCCCTTGATGATAACTATATCGCAAGGGGTCCGAAACTGGCATTAGTCTTCGCACACCTAGGTCATGTTATCAACCTGTTATCAACCTGTTATCAACCTGTTATCAACGTGTTATCTCCATGTTATCATGTGTTATCAAATAATCTCCGTAGACTTTTCCTAGGAGTTTCGGACCCGTTATTTTTTCCTCTGTTGATTAATTATAATTTTATTGTAATTATTTTAATTAGTTGGAACGGTAAGAATCTTACAAGGGGTCCGAAACTCCAAGAAAAAGTATACGAAGATTATTTGATAACATACGATAACAGGTAGATAACAGTGATAACATGACCTAGGTGTACAAAGATTACTGAAAGTTTTAGCCCCATTGTTCTATTATCACCATGTTACCACTGTTATCACCCACTGTTATCATCAAATTATACCAAGAGGTCCGAAACTCCGAGGAAAAGTGTACGAAGATTATTTGATAACAGGTTGATAACAGTGATAACACGGCCTAGGTGTACGAAGATTATTGGAAGTTTCGGACCCCTTGTCACATTGTTGTCGTCAATGGACTGTAAACGCAGAAATTCATTGAGTAAAACTAACCAATAGGAAACTTGGAATAAAAACATTCATTTTGTTACTCGTTTGTTTCAATGGTGAATTTATCTGTTTTCTGATTGGCTTATCTTCGACCGCTTCCGTCCGCATTTTTTTGAAATCAAAAGAAAGAAAAATTAAACACCGCAAGAAATTCCCCCGATGAATCTCAAAATAATCTCGTAAGAATCTTTCTAGAATCTTATAAGATTCTTATAAGAATCTTGGAATCATAAAAGAATCTTGAAAAGATCTTGGAATCTTAAAAGAATCTTGGAATCTGAAAAGAATCTATAAGATTCTTACAAGAATCTGAGAAGAATCTGAAAAGAATCTGAAAAGAATCTGAAAAGAATCTTAGAAACTGAAAAGAATCTTGGAATCGTCAAAAAATCTTGGAATCACACAAGTCTCTTTTAAGAAACTTGTAAGAATCTTGGATATTGAACGAATCTAAGAATCATAAAAGGAATCTTGCAAGAATCTTGGAGATCGTAACAGAATCTTAGATTCTTACAAGAATCCCAAGAACCATTCCGAAGAAACTTGGAATCTCAGTACTGGTATTCAGCTAATCTGTCGAATCAGTGGACAGTGTTTTGATTTGCCCGTAAGAACTACAAAGTGTCCACACATTCGACAGATTATCATTCTTCTTCTTCTTACTGTTCTAATAGATTACTCGCAAATCTGTCGAAACCGTGGACAGTATTAACTCCCGCTTATGCATTTCACGACATGTCCAGTTATACGACAGATTTCATTATTATTACCATTAAAAGCATCACTTGCATAGTAAATCTGCCGAGTATGTGGACAGCGTTACGTATAACTCCATCCACTTCATTGTGTGTCCACATATGCGACAAATTATCATTCTCCTTCTTTTATTGATTTTTAGTATAATATTATTATTAACGAATCTGTCGAATCCGTGGACAGCATTACATTTTTTCTGTACATTCCATAGTGCGTCCACGTAATCGACAGATTCCGTCGTTATTCTTATTATTATCACTAGTAGTAGTAGTAGTGCTGATAGCGGTATTTTTACTATTATTCATGAATCTGTCAAATCCGTGGACAGCATTGTATTTTTCCCCACGGATCCTATAGCTTGTCCCCGTAATCGACAGATTGGATCTTCAGCACTGTTCCTATTCCTATCCTTGTTGTTCTTCTTCTTCTTATTAATATTATCCGTGGACACCATTCCATTTTCCACACAGATCCTATAGCTTGTCCCGTAATCGACAGATTGGATCTTCAGCAATGTTCCTATTCCTATCCTTTCTCTTCTTCTTTTTCTTTTTATTATTATTATTATTATCCGTGGACACCATTCCATTTTCCACACGGATCCTATAGCTTGTCCCCGTAATCGACAGATTGGATCTTCAGCACTGTTCCTCATCTTATCCTTGTTCTTCTTCTTATTATTATTAATATTATCCGTGGACAGCATTCTATTCTCCACACGGATCCTATAGCTTGTCCCCGTAATCGACAGATTGGATCTTCAGCAATGTTCCTATTCTTATCCTTTCTCTTATTATTATTATTATTATTATTATTATTATTATTATTATTATTATTATTATAGTATTTTTTATCGTATAATTATTCTATAAATAGACACCAGAGTAGAGTATTTCGAAACGGTTGAGGTCCCAGACCGAGGAATATCATAGACAGTGGTCACTTTGTGGAGAAATTCCCTGAAAAAGGGGAAAACGGGGTCTGAAAATGGAAAACTAAGAAAAGAGGGGAAAGGGAAAATCTAGAAGTACAGCCTGTATTCTAGCATGGAGAGGGGAAAAGGGGAAAATAAAGGAAGAGAGGACAGTGTTTCCACTTTGCGGAGAAATTCCTGAAAAGGGGAAAACGAGGTCTGAAAATGGAAAACTAAGAAAAGAGGGAAAGGGAAAATCTAGAAGTACAGCCTGTATTCTAGCACGGAGGGGGAAAAAGGGAAAATATAAAGGAAGAGAGGACAGTGTTTCCACTTTGCGGAGAAATTCCCTGAACAAGGGGAAAACGGGGTCTGAAAATGGAAAATAACTAAGAAAAGAGGGGAAAAGGGAAAATCTAGAAGTACAGCCTGTATTCTAGCACGGAGAGGGGAAAAGGGGAAAATAAAGGAAGAGGGGACAGTGTTTCCACTATGCGGAGAAATTCCCTGAAAAAGGGGAAAACGAGGTCTGAAAAGGGAAAACTAAGAAAAGAGGGGAAAGGGAAAATCTAGAAGTACAGCCTGTATTCTAGCACGGAGAGGGGAAAAGGGGAAAATAAAGGAAGAGGGGACAGTGTTTTCCACTTTGCGGAGAAATTCCCTGAAAAAGGGGAAAACGAGGTCTGAAAATGGAAAACTAAGAAAAGAGGGGAAAGGGAAAATCTAGAAGTACAGCCTGTATTCTAGCATGGAGAGGGGAAAAGGGGAAAATAAAGGAAGAGAGGACAGTGTTTCCACTTTGCGGAGAAATTCCCTGAAAAAGGGGAAAACGAGGTCTGAAAATGGAAAACTAAGAAAAGAGGGGAAAGGGAAAATCTAGAAGTACAGCCTGTATTCTAGCACGGAGAGGGGAAAAGGGGAAAATAAAGGAAGAGAGGACAGTGTTTCCACTTTGCGGAGAAATTCCCTGAAAAAGGGGAAAACGAGGTCTGAAAATGGAAAACTAAGAAAAGAGGGGAAAGGGAAAATCTAGAAGTACAGCCTGTATTCTAGGACGGAGGGGGAAAAGGGGAAAATAAAGGAAGAGGGAAGAAAGGGGAAATTGGGAGTGGAAACACAGGGTCTGAAACTCCGAGGAAAAGAGTACGAAGACTATTTGATAACACGTGATATCACGGAGATAACATGGAGATAACAGGTTCATAACAGTGATAACATGACCTAGGTGTACGAAGATTATCACAAGTTTCGGACCCCCTTGCGATATAGTTATCATCAAGGGGTCCGAAACTCCGAGAAAAAATGTACGAAGAGTATTCGATAACATACGATAACACGGAGATAACAGGTTGATAACAGTGATAACATGGCCTAGGTGTACGAAGACTCTTGCAAGTTTCGGACCCTTGAGTAAAGGTAAAGGTAAAGGTAGAGAAGCTTGCGGGAATGTTGCTATTTTTAAACTCAACACAAAGGTTTCTTCAAACGATAATAACAAGAACTCGTGAAAAACACCCAC
The DNA here is from genome assembly GCA_002872375.1 of Eulimnadia texana. Lineage (NCBI taxonomy): Eukaryota > Metazoa > Arthropoda > Branchiopoda > Diplostraca > Limnadiidae > Eulimnadia > Eulimnadia texana. The sequence continues at coordinate 15,295,006 of NKDA01000002.1, read as the reverse complement.
AACTAAAGGTAAACGACACCAGTGCTTCCACTTTCAAGTTTAGGCTTTGGATGTCTGGGTAAGAGCCTCTATTTTCCCTTTTTTCCCTCTCATTTTCCTGTTTTCCCTCGTTCTTCCCTTCCATTTAAATCTTTGGGTAGGAGCCTCTATTTTCCCCCCTTTTCCCCTCTCCTTTTCCCGCTTTCCCTCGTTCTTCCCTTCCATTCAAATCTTTGGGTAGGAGCCTCTATTTTCCCCCCTTTTCCCCTCTCATTTTCCTGTTTTCCCTCGTTCTTCCCTTCCATTTAAATGTTTGGGTAGGAGCCTCTATTTTCCCTTTTTTTCTCTTCAGACAACAATTTTTTTATTTTCCCCTCTCATTTTCCTGTTTTCCCTCGTTCTTCCCTTCCATTTGAATGTCTGGGTAGGAGCCTCTATTTTCCCTCTTTTTCCCTCTCAGACAACAATTTTTTTTATTTTCCCCTCTCATTTTCCCGCTTCCCTTCGTTCTTCCCTTCCATTTAAATCTTTGGGTAGGAGCCTCTATTTTCCTCTTTTTCCCTCAGACAACAATTTTTTGGTTTTCCCCTATTTTCCCCTCTCATTCTCCCGTTTTCCCTGGTTCTTCCCTTCCATATTTAATTATTGACAAACAGTTATTGATTTCTAAACGGAAATCTAATTATTGTTGACAATAACTGCGTCAAATAACATGTCGCTATAGAAAGAAGTCAAGATTTCTTCAGTTTCCCTGGTTTTCCCCTCTTCCTCTCTTTTTCCCTTCCTAGTGCCAGTATTGCCTGAGAACAGGGAATTTCCCCTAAAAGTGGAAGCACTGAACGACACATCAAAAACAACCAAATAATTCCATATTTTGAGTAATCAAACTTAATTTTACCAGTATTTCCACTTTCGTTTTCCCTTTTTTCCCCTCTTCCCTTATTTTCCCCTTTTCCTCCTCCTTACTAATAGACATGCCGTGCGTTTAAGTTTTCCCTTTTCCCGCTTCTCTTATTTTTCCCTTTCCAGATCTATTTTCCCCTTTTTCAGGGAATTTCCCTGCAAAGTGGAAACACTGAATTTTACCGATATATCAAGGGGGGTCCGGAACTCCGAGGAGAGGTGTACGATGATTATTTGATAACATATGATAACAAGGAGATAACAGGTTGATAACAGTGATAACACGGCCTATTTAGGCCTGTAGTTATCATATTCTATATGAATATTTTATAAAATAATTTAGATTGCGATGAATCCAATCTAATTTCAGTAGAAAATTTATCTAAGATTTGAAATAATACAGGAATCTTACTAAGAATCTTATGAAGAATCTTACTAAGAATCTTATGGAGATTCTTATCAAGAATCTTACGAAGAATCTTGTGAAGAATCTTACTTAAAATCTTACGAAGAATCTTACGAAGAATCTTATGAAGAATCTTATGAAGAATCTTACGAAGAATCTTATGAAGAATCTTACGAAGAATCTTATGAAGAATCTTAGTAAGAATCTTGTGAAGAATCTTGTGAAGAATCTTACTTAAAATCTTACGAAGAATCTTACGAAGAATCTTATCAAGAATCTTATCAAGAATCTTATGAAGAATCTTATGAAGAATCTTACGAAGAATCTTATGAAGAATCTTACTAAGAATCTTGTGAAGAATCTTGTGAAGAATCTTACTTACAATCTTATGAAGAAACTTATGGAGAATCTTACTAAGAATCTTATGAAGAAACTTATGGAGAATCTTACTTAGAATCTTACTAAGAATCTCATCAAGAATCTTATGAAGAATCTTACTTAGAATCTTACGAAGAATCTTATCAAGAATCTTGGCGTGAATCTTGGTTTGTGCTAAAAATAGAAAAAGGTAAGAAAATGTGTCACGTCTTTTCTGCAGGGCAGAAAAGAATTTCTGGCGAAAATTTTCGCAAGTTCCCGTTTTTATTTTCCCAGCAAAAACACAAAAGAGAACTTTCTCTTTTTCACATTGCCTCAAGAATCTTGGAATCAAGAATCTTGAAGGAAGAATCTTGAAATCAAGGCTTTCAAACGAAGAATCTTGAAATCAAGAATCTTAAACGAAGAATTTCTGACTGAGAATCTTGAAGTAAGAATCTTGAACCAAGAATCTTAAACCAAGAATCTCTGACCAAGAATCCTTAAATCAAGAATTTTAAATCGTGAATCAAGATTCGTAGCCCAGAATCAAGAATCTCTGACCAAGAATCTTGAACCAAGAATCTTAAACCAAGAATCTTAAACCAAGAATCTTGAAATCAAGAATCTTGAAATCGTGAATCAGGATTCTTATTATGAATATTATCTTACAAACATTTATTATGTTACTAATATTAATTACTACATTATTATTACTATACAATTATTATTAATATTTATTATTACTACTACTAGTACTGTTTGTTATTATTATTTTTCTTGTATTTCATTAAAGCACGTAGGCCTAGGCCCATGGCTAGTACAAGATTATATAAGAACAAATATAGAAAAATCGGAATATGTATTATTATTATTATTATTATTATTGTATTATGTAACATTATTATCAGGTACTATTAATTAGTACATAATACAAATAATTACATTACTATTAAATTTAATTAGAGCATCCAGAACATTATTATTATTATTATTATTATTTTTTCCATCCAAGCATTATTATTATTATTATTATTATTATTATTATTAATATTATGTACTACTATTACTAGGTACTATTAATTACTACATAATACAAATAATTACATTATTATTACAATTAATTAGAACATCCTTTAATTTACATTTCTGACTTTAATTCAATTGGTAAAGACATTTAGTCCTATTGAATTAACAATAATTATATTCAATATACTAAGAAATCAGTAAGATAACATTATAATATCATAATACTAATAATAATAATAATAATAATAAATAATATTAATAATAATAATAAAGAAATAACATTAATACTAATACTACTTATAATAAAGAATAATAATTAATAATAATAATAATAATAGTAATAATAATAATAATAAATAAATAAATAAATAATAGATAATGATAAAAATAAATGAATATTTCAAATAATTAAATATTAGGAGTAACACAATTATTGATTTTTGATTGACTATTATTACAATGATTAATTATGATAGACTCAAGGGGGTCCGAAACTTCCAGTAATCCTCGTAAACTTAGGTCGTGTTATCACTGTTATCAACCTGTTCTCTCCATGTTATCACGTGTTATCAAACAATTTTCGTACACTTGGGTCGTGTTATCATTGTTATCAACCTGTTATCTCCATGCTATCACGTGTTATCAAACAATTTTCGTACACTTGGGTCGTGTTATCACTGTTATCAACCTGTTCTCTCCATATTATCACGTGTTATCAAATAACCTTCGTACACTTGGGTCGTGTTATCACTGTTATCAACCTGTTCTCTCCATATTATCACGTGTTATCAAATAACCTTCGTACACTTGGGTCGTGTTATCACTGTTATCAACCTGCTCTCTCCATGTTATCACGTGTTATCAAATAACCTTCGTACACCTGGGTCGTGTTATCACTGTTATCAACCTGTTCTCTCCATGTTATCACGTGTTATCAAACAATCTTCGTACACTTGGGTCGTGTTATCACTGTTATCATCCTGTTCTCTCCATGTTATCACGTGTTATCAAACAATCTTCGTACACTTGGGTCGTGTTATCACTGTTATCAACCTGTTCTCTCCATGTTATCACGTGTTATCAAATAACCTTCGTGCACCTGGGTCGTGTTATCACTGTTATCAACCTGTTACCTCCATATTATCTCCGTGTTATCAAATAATCTTCGTACACTTTTCCTCGGAGTTTCGGACCCCTTGTATAGACTGGTTTACAATGAAATAAACACTTTTAATTACCATATTTTATTTCAATTGTATTTATTTTTCAAACAAAAAAGATATCCCACGTGGAGGCTATATAAGGCTCGCTTTACATTGGCACGCTGCACGAGAACAAACAAACACAAAAACGTAGATTGTCAAACAAAGAGAGTCACATTCACTGAGGCCATTATCTTCCTGTCCTTCTAAATGCACTCACAAAGCAATAGTTTCCAAACCCCACTACGGCCCAGTGCATCTCCCGTGCTGGCCGCCGCACTGGGCCGTAGTGGGGCTTTCGAAACTACGTCACTTAGAAAACACGAAATATCGCAAACTTCCAATAGAAACGCTCAAAAATGTCATTTCACCAGCCAATAAGAATCTAGCTGGGAAAAAAAAACACTGAACAAATAAACGTCCAATCAGAACGCAGAACAAAAATATAAACGCACCGATAGAAAAATTTTAACACCTGAGATCAAAGACACGCACAAAAAATACCAACCAATCGAAAAATTCAGAAATTCCAAAAAATAAGGCCACTTTTCGTGTCTTTGGTTAATTTCATAAGGCACAAAAACCTAACAATCAACGCCATTGGTCGAACTCTTGCGTAAACTCCGCCTGCTCGATCTCTGATTGGTCTACGATCGCCAATAGTAATCGCCACTTGCCGGATTGCCCAATGGGCGTGGTTTGGTCGGTCCCTGGAACCGCCCGCTGGCCCTGTGATTGGCCGGGGGGAGGGCGGTGGGCGTGGTCATGGCGCTGGGGGGCGGGATGGCCGTTCCGTTGGGCGTGCTGTGATTGGGCGCCTGGTGGAGGTGGGCCATGGATGTGGTGGGCGGTAGAGTGTCCGGAATGAATGGAGAATCCGCTGATGGCGCTGTTATCGGAGATAACATTCGGTCTCCATCTGTAAGTAAGCAAGTAAGTAAGAAGGTAAGTAAATGAGTAAGTAAGTAAGTAAGTAAGCTGGTAAGTAAGCAAGGGAGTAAGTAAGTAAGCAAGGGAGTAAGTAAGTAAGTAAGTAAGTAAGTAAGCAAGTAAGGGAGTACGTAAGTAAGTAAGCTAGTAAGTAAGCAAGTAAGGGAGTAAGTAAGTAAGTAAGGGAGTAAGTAAGTAAGTAAGCTAGTAAGTAAGCTAGTAAGCTAGTAAGTAAGCAAGTAAGGGAGTAAGTAAGTAAGTAAGGGAGTAAGTAAGTAAGTAAGCTAGTAAGTAAGCTAGTAAGCTAGTAAGTAAGCAAGTAAGGGAGTAAGTAAGTAAGTAAGCTAGTAAGTAAGCTAGTAAGCTAGTAAGTAAGCAAGTAAGGGAGTAAGTAAGTAAGTAAGGGAGTAAGTAAGTAAGTAAGCTAGTAAGTAAGTAAGTAAGCTAGTAAGTAAGTAAGTAAACTAGTAAGTAAGCAAGTAAGGAGTAACTAACTAACTAACCGTCTAGCTAACTGACTTACTAACCAACTAACTAAATCTGACTAACTAACTAACCAGCTGGCCAACTAACTATATTACTAACTAACTGAATGACTAACTATCCGATTAACTAACAAAATATCTAACTATCTGCTTGACTAACATAAGTAATTAATTGACTAACTAAATTTAATGTCAGTATATTACATAAATCAATATTACTAAAACACACACTAACAAAACTTACTGACAACTATAAATAGTAATTTAAAAAAAATCTGACAAACTATCAAAATAACTATCAAATTTACATAACATAAAACATACCATTAAATTATGAAAAATGGGTCGTAAATACTAAATTAAGTAATTAAGTAGTAAGTAATTAAGTAAATATGAGAACAAATCAAGTATTATAAAAGCAGGGTTCTTACTGAAAAATCTTAACCAAATTCCCTGACTTTTCCCTGATTTCCCTGATAATTTTCCCGATTTTCCCCCGACTTTTTCAACGCATTATACTTCCTACAAGGTATTCATTAGAGACTTGAGACTTTTCCGTGATTTCCCTGACAATTTTCCCGATTTTCCCCCGACTTTTTCAACGCATTATACTTTCTAGATGTTATTCATCAGAGACTTGAGCAAAGGTTAGTTGAAACTGAGCGGAGTGGCAACTCAAATTCCCTAACCTTTTCCTCATTTATTACCAATTCCCTGATTTCCAGTGTTGCCACTTTGGGGGGAAATTCCCTGGAAAAGGGGAGAATGGGGTCTAAAAAGAGAAAAATAAGAGAAGAGGGAAAAGGGGAAAATCTAGAAACACCCTTATATTATAGAACGGACGGGAGAAAGGGAAAAGTAAAGGAAGCGGGGAAAAGGGGAAACTGAAAAGTGGAAACACTGCTGATTTTCCCCTGTATTCCCTGACCGAAATTTTATTCCCTGATTTCCCGGTTCTCCAGGTTGATAGGAACCCTGTAAATGAATACATTATTTCACATTTTCGCTGCCCACACTCCACAAGTCGTTCCACTACATTGTCTCAGCTAATGGGAATTCCATTCTGCTGATAACGAGCCAATCACATCATCAATCAAAATCTGAATCTGGAAACGGTCACAACTGAAGAAAAAGTCCGAACACTTCGCAAAAATACGCAACTAAAAGTAATTCGTACAAACAATAATCAACACAAAATAGTAATTCATTGTAAATTAATTAGCATTACGAATAATTAATTAATTATACAAGAAATAATGTACTTGTTGGGCCACAGTTGTAGGTCTGCTACTACGACTAATGCCACTACTGCTACTACTACTACTACTACTACTACTACTAGAAACAATAATAACATTTAAAACTGTCAATTATTTTAAATTAGGTTTTATTTGATTACTATAAAAAGATATTTACTTATTGTGGCACTGTTGTAGGTCTGCTGCTGCAGTTGTTGCATCTGCTGTTGTTGTCGTTGTAGTAGTAGTCGAACAACCGGTCCTCCTTGTTTGATTCGTTCGATAGCATCAGCATGAGTCAAGTTGTGCGTTGATAGTCCGTTGATTTCTATCAGATAATCGCCCGTCTGGATTTGCACAAAAATAGTAAAATTAATATTAGTAGTAATCGTTAGTAATAAAAGTAGCAGGAACAAAAATAGTATTAGAAGTAGTAGTAGAATTAGGAAAACGGGAATAGCAGAAACAGTAGTAGTAAGAACACTACTACTAATACTAGTAGTAGTAGTAATAGTAATAGTAGTAACAGTAGAAGTAAGAGTAGGATTAAATAAAGTAGTAGTAGTGATAGTAGCAGTAGTAATAGTAATAGTAGTGGTAGTAGTAGTAATAGTAGTGCTAGTAGTAGTAGTAGTATTAGTACTGCTAGTAGTAGTAATAGTACTGAAAGTAGTAATGGTAATCGTAGTGGTAGTAGTAGTAGTAGTAGCGGTAATAGTAGTAGTAGTAGTAGTCGTCGTCGTCGTACCCTCATGGTTTGTACAGCAGCAGCAGGTCCATCTTCGGCGATCCTCAGGACAAAGATGGGCATTTGGAACTCGCTACCCCCGCGGATGCTGAAACCGAATCCGCGGTTTCCGCGCTTCAGTTCCACGGCGTAAAATTCACCACCCAATCCATCTGATCCTTCCTGCTAAAATAATAATAATAATAATAATAATAATAATAATAATAATAATTTTTATAATAATATAATTATGATATATGTAAAATGAAGGAAACATAAGAATTGCAGTAGCAGATCAGCTAGGATATTTCCAAACCCACTACAGCCCAGTGCGGCGGGTGTGTCGTTCATGGCTGTAAATCTAACTGGCTAAAAATCGGAAGATGCACTGGGGCGTAGTGGGGTTTGAAAAATATGCGAACCAGTGGAATGCTTACCATAAAAGGAGCATCTGTGGCATCCGTGTGTGGGACAAAGCCATTACTGCAAAGCAAAAAGCAAAAATCAATGCACAGTAAAAGCAAATATTCATTTTATTATTAATATTAATTTTAAAAAGCATAAGGAATTAGAAAGTTACTGAATAAAAGTAATAATAATAATCATAATAATAATAATAGTGGTATAGTAGTAGCAGTAGTAAAAATTACGATAATAAATAATAAAAGTAATTAATAAATAATAACGGTAATACTACTACTTCAACTACTTCAACTACTACTACTACTACCACTACCACCACCAGTACTACTATCACTACTACCGCTACTACTATTACCACTACTACTAGTACTGCTGCTACTACTACCACTACTACTAGTACTGCTACTACTACTACCACTACTACTACTGCTGCTACTACTACTACTACCTCTACTACTACCACTGCTATTACGGTTATTACTACCACTACCACTACCACTACTACTGCTGCTGCTACTACGGCTATTACTACTACTATCACTACCACTACTACTACTACTACTACTACTACTACTACTACTAATAATAATAATAATAACAATAATAGTGATACCTGGTTTGCAGTAGAGAGCTTGTATCGGCAGTGGGAGCAAGCATAGCTTGTGCCGTTACCATGGCAACATCTTCGTTCTGCGAATTCAAATTTGAAGCAATTCGGTATTAAGAGTAGATTAAAAAAGCTTGAAGCGCGGTAGCGATAGTAACAAAAGATGTAGAAGTAGTAAGTAAAGGCCATGAGAAATAAATAATAATAATAATAATAATAATAATAACAACAGTGTTTTCACTTCGCAGGGAAATTCCCGGAAAGGGGAAAATGGGGTCTAAAAAGGGAAATATAAGAGAAGGAAAAGGGAAAATCAGGAGAAGAGGGGAAAAAGGGGGAAACTGAACGTGGAAACACTGAATAATAATAATAATAATAATAATTTGTCGAATGTGTGGACACGGCCTTAAGTGTACACTACTTAATGGAACTTTGTCCACGGATTCGACAGATTTACTAATCACAGTTCTAATAAAATACATTTACAGTTCACTATCGTAACTATTATTACTATTTCAGTTATTATTATTATTATTATTATTATAAAACATCGGTCTCGTTTACTCGTTGAGAGTTGGAGGTGGTGCTGGAGGAGTCATCGGCGGGCGGTCCCACGGTGAGAGTGACCGAATAGCCCGAGTCCTTAATCAAGTTGACAATGTCGCCGTGGTGCATTTGCGAAATGTCGCGCTGATTGACCGCCAGGATCCGATCGCCCACGTGCAAACGTGAGCAGCGTTCCGCTGGGCTCCCCCGCAAAATCTGACCTGCAATCCCAACGCAGAAAAAAATAAAAATCAATAAACCAATGCAAATATTATCATTATTATATTAGTATTATATTTTATATATATTTTTTTTAATTTATATATATTTATTTATAGTAGTATTATAATATTAGTATTATATCCTTACTAATGCAAGATTCTTCCAAGATTCTTCTCTGTAGTCATAAGAATCTTTCCAGATTCTCAAGATTCTTGGCAAGATTCTCGGTTCACAAGATTCTCCAATAGAGTCCCAAGAATCTTAACAAGATTCTTCATTCCTATGTATAAGTACTACTCCCATTATAATATTACCATTATTAATATTATATATTATTATCATATTTTATATATGTTAATATTATTATTATCAGCGTTACTTGGGTATATTATTATTAAAGTATTACCATTATTAATATTAGTTACAACTATTACTTCACCTTTCTATAACTCTTACTACAGGGTTCCCACTGGAAAATCTTATCAAATTCCCTGACTTTTCCCTGATTTTCCCTCCCAATTTTTCCACTTTTCCCTGACTTTTTAAACCCATTATATTTTCTGGAAGTTATTCACTAGAGGCTTGAGCAAAGCTTAGCTAAAACTGAGTGAAAACTGACTGAAGTGGCAACCCAAATTCCCTGACCTTTTCCTTATTTATTACCAATTCCCTGATATTTCCCTGTATTCCCTGAGTTTCCCCTGATTTCCCGGTTTTCCAGGTCGGTCGGAACCCTGTATTATAATAATTATTATTTAATTTGATTATTTTCCCTATCTATTTTTATTGTTATTACAGCATTTTATTATTACTATTATTTACTATTTTCCTACCTTTTACTATTAATATTATTAATTATTATTATTTTCGTTATTATTAATCACGCTATAAAGAGACACACGGATGTATGTGCGTATGCAAATGGCAGTGTCTATTTTTGAGACTAACCAATAAAGGACATGGACTTGGTGACCGAGGAGATGATGACGAATCCAAAACCTTCCTTTTCTGTCCGGTTCACTGTCACATCGTACGGATAAACGGGATCGTTCCGTCCTTGCCCATCTACTTGCATAAAAGAATTGATAAATAAACAGTTGAAAATATTCAAATTAGATTTAACAATATTTAAAATACATAACTGGTATTGGAGATGATATTATAATATAATTTTATTATTGTTACTGTTACTGCAAATCTGTCGAATATGTGGACATGAATATGACAACATAGCGGAAAGTTTGGCTCTGTCCACTTAATCGACAGGTTACTTATAATAATTCCAATACAGCTGATGCATTATTATTATTACTGCAATCTGTCGAGTACGTGGACACAAGTATAACTGCACGGTACACATTTAAACCTTGTTCACACAATTGAGAGACTTCTAGTTACAATTCCACTATAGTACTTACTACTACTACTCTGCTACTGCAACTATACCACCGCTGCTACAACTAATACTACTACTATTGCCATTAATACTACTACTGCTATTACTATTAATACTACTGTCACCGCAACTACTACCTTTAGTACTTATCCTACGTCCACCACTACTAGTAATAATACTACTGCTACCACTAAAACCACCACTATTTCTGTTACTATTATTATTTCTACCACTCCCATTACTACAGCTACTATTATTAATAATACTACCACCAATACTACTTCTACCACTCCTATCACTACTACTACTACTACTACCACTCCTATTAAAACTACTGTTTCTGCCACCACCGCTATTACCACTACTACTACTACTACCATCAATACTACTTCTGCCACTCCTATTACTACTACTACTACTACCACTAATCCTCCTGCTGCCCCTACCACCACTATTACTACTAATAAACATAAATTACCATAGGCTGCCGGGTTGATTCTGTGCGGATCGGTGAACCTCCTGATCCCCAGGGTGACTTTGCCACTAAGGGCAGCAGCTCCCATCAGCTGCACAACGTGATGGTGCGACGTATGTGCCACAGACTGTCCATCCACGCTAACAATCTCATCCCCACTCCGCAGTCGTCCGTCCATGTCGGCAGCTCCTCCAGGAACGATATGTCCAATAGAAACCTAGAAAAAAACATTGTATAATTATCTATTATTCGCTAAATTATTACATTATTAATAATACTCAGTTAATTTGATTTTATTACATTACTACAGGGACTGGATTATTTAAGACTGGTTGAATTATTGCATTATTTTTTATATTACGGTATTATTTCAATTACATTATATTACAACTGACACACAATTGTCAATTCTTCATTGAATTGTTATATTATTATTCAGGGTTCCCACTGAAAAATCTTAATCAAATTCCCTGATTTCCCTGACTTTTTTAACGCATCATACTTTCTAAAAGTTATTCATTACAGGCTTGAGCAAAGGTTAGTTGATATTGAAAGAAAACTGACTGGAGTGGCAACTCAAATTCCCTGATTTTTCCCTGTATTCCCTGACTTTTCCCTGATTTCCCGGTTGTCCAGGTCGGTGGGAACCCTTAAGATATTATTTACTTTATACCATTTTATAACTGAGATTCGGCTATTCATTATTGGTTAAATATTGAATTATTTATATTACTATTAATAATAAGACACTATTTCTACTACATTTAATTATAACTGAAGGATACAATTATTTATTACTGGTAGAATTATTATATTATTACAAACATGAAGAAATTACTTACACTATATTAGATTATTATTAATATTTGATTATTAATTTAATTATTATAATCATAATTAATTAATACCTGAGATCCTTCTTCGGTTCCACCGACGATACGGAATCCGAATCCGGATTCGTGCCTGAAGAGGGTCACCGTCATTTCCAGCCAATCCGATTCCAGGTTTCCCCCCAGTCCAGCCGCCAATCGGGGGTCCGCAAAATCTCTCGCTGGCCCCTGATTGGTTCCCATCACTTGACCGTCCACTAGGCTTTGCTGATTGGTCCGCACTGGTCCATTGAACCCCGTTTCGTATCCAGAATCCTGACTCTGGAACTCTACCAATCCTCTATTGGGTAGTCCACGTCACGTGATCCTTTCGGCTGAAACTGAACACTTCCATTGGTCGGATATCTTCCGTAAGCTCGCTCTAGGAATCGCAGCTCATTGTCCATGGCGTCTCTGTCGTAGTAATCGAGTCCAAACGTCGGAGTTTTGGAGCGATTCCGCGTATCGACTAATGGCGTTTTCGACCTGCTGGGCACGACTTCTTTGGGCTGCATGCTGTACAAATCAGCCGTGGGGGTCTTGCTGCGGTACAACCCACCTGGAACTGTGCCCATCTGAGGTTTACGAGGTACTGGAGGACCTTCCTTACCCTTTTTCCACCTATTTTTGCTGGGAACAGGTCCTCCGCCTCCTCGCTGGATAGTTATGGAGGCTTCCTGGCCTAGCGGGCAGTCCTTGAGGTGCTGGACAACTTCTGCGTGACTCAAGTTCTGCATACTGACGCCGTTGATATCGATGAGGACGTCTCCCTCCTGCAGATTTTTACAGCGCGCGGTATCCAGGATCGTCTTGACCTTCTGACCGCTGGAACTGTCGGCGATGGTGAAGCCAAAGCCCATGGAACCTTTGAGGATCTGCACTGTGATGAATTCAGCTTCTGCTAAGTTTTCTTCCGGCCTGAGGAACGCCTGCTGCTGCTGCTGCTGGTCGCTGGAACTGGAAGAGACGGCTACTGTGGTAACTATTTCTGTGTTGGGATCGTCAGGATCGAAAGGCAAGGGATAACCTCGGCAAACTTCCAGGGAAACGGCTTCTCCAGGACTGATTGCCTGGAACATGTTGACCATGTCCTGATGGGTGAAGCCCAAGACGCATTGGTTGTTGACGTACACGAGGATGTCACCTAATTGATGATTCATAGTTAACAATTAATAATAAAAATAACTGCTACTACTACCGATGATACTATCACAGTTGCTGCTACTATTACTACTTCCACTGCTACTGGTACTATTACAACTACTATTACTACTTCTCCTACTACTATTTCCACTGCTACCACTAATGCTGCTACTACTACTATTACTACTGCTACTCCTCCTCCTCCTGCTTCTACTTGAAATAATAAACATGATAAAAAAAACCTGATTGGAGGCGGCCGTCAACCCACGCTGGTCCGTTGGGCACAACGGATTTGATTTGCAGAAACTCTTCATCGCTGTCGTCGCCTCCGATCACCGTGAAACCCAATCCGCGGTTCAGTTTCACCAGGGTCGTGAAAATCCGTTCGCCTTTCAACTCCGCCGGATTCCGCGTAAAATAGGACCGCAGCAAATCTAAAATAAATCCAAATTATTATTGTAAAGGATAATATTTTTAATATTAAAATTTACATTACAATATTCAAAGATAATATAATATGCGCTTTACTTGCTACTTATTATATTACACGCATTTTTCACATGTTTAGTGCATTATTATTATTATAAGGACAATACGCAATACAACAATCTAGAGTAATAATATAATAATAATAATTAATTAATTAATATTAATATCCTGTGCGATCCTATAGCGGGAAGATGCACTGGGACGTAGTGGGATTTTCTACTTAACTCAGCAAAATCTTGAAAACCCCACTACGGCCCAGTGCACGTCTTTTAAACTACTTAGCAAACTAATTCATACATTTTGATTTTCTGGGGGCAGTCTTATTTTCCCGAGTCGCGTTCCCGCTGAACTGCTGCGTTTTCTTGGTTCGGGGAATCGTCCCGTTCCTTCCATCCGTTTCAGGATTCGTCACAGTTGGGACGGTTTCTTTCCTAGCTTCCAGTACAGGATTCTCGTACTGCGTTTTGCGGTTAACGTGATCGATGTAGTACGTCCCGTAGTGAGGATCGTCGATTTTCTCCCAGCCGTAAGGTAACTCATCTTCAGTACATTCGTCCAGAGACTTTTTCTGCACCTTCGATAAACGGGGATCGAGCCACTGTGATGTTCCAGTGTTGTGACTAAAAATGAAAAAAAAAAAAAAATAGAAATGGCGATATAATAATTAACATGATAACAGCTTTCCCCCTTTTCCCCTTTCCTTGTGGATAACAATTCTCCTTTTCCCCCCTTCAACTAGGATAACATAGCTAACCTCCCTTGTTTTTCCCCTAATTTTTCCTTTTTGAAACCACTTTACCCTTTTTCAGGGAATTTCCCTGTTACGTGGAAGCACTGCACAATAATCTTATTAATAAATACGACTAAGATAATATAAATATGACTAGAAATAATTCATATTAATAGATTATAAAGAAATTTTACTCGATGAAATAGGCTTCTCCACGTTCGGTACAGGCTTTTTCCCAGTTCTCGGGTAGCGGTCCAAGTTCCTCCTCAGAAAGTTGTCCCAAAATGCCAAAACTTCCTTCTCTGTACCCAGGACTTGCAGGTACACCGTTCCTGGAATCTCCTGGAGGATTCTGGAAGTCGATATTGGCCCTAGAGTTCATTTCTTCGGCACTGGACCTATTCCTTTGACGAATAATTTCAGATCCCGGGCTTGAACCGAGAAGTAAAGTGGATCCAGAATCTCCCAGTGGTGAAGAAGCTGCTGGAAACGACCCTGGAGATCCGAAAGATCCTTCTGGCAGTTCTGGTACTCGCAAATATTTTTCTGCAATCAAAACATATTCCAATTAAGTTAACAATCAATTTGTACCTTAATTCGTAAACGATTGTTAAGATAAAAATTGACTATAAATTGTAAATTGTGAACAAAATAAAATTTTCATAAAATAAATGGCGAAGATAATTTATATACGAAATTTAAAGTAGAAGAAATTATAAACCATGCGGGTTAGTAAGAAACAAAGGTGCAGTGTTAGAGGCTTCCAGGAAAATTGCGGACTGGATCCGCGGGTCTCGGGATCGGCTTCTCCGCTTAATGGAGGCGTAAATATGCGAGTCGTGGTTAGTTTCAGGGTCCTGGGTGAAGGATTGGCGATTCTCTTTGTTGACAATAAAGTTGGAATTGTCCAGGTTAGTCGAGATGAACAAGTCGGATGAGGATTTGGTCTTTTTCGGAATCAAACGCTTGGGTAACGTGGAAAAAGACCAGCGTGAGAAACGATCCATTTGGTTTGAAGTGAACAGGAGAGAGAATGTGCCCAATAAAAAGAAAGCGGCCAAAAACCAAAGAAACTAATAAATGAATGAATGAGTGAGTGAATGAGCATAGTGAATGAATGAACGAGTGAATGAAAGTAGCGAGTGAATGGTGAAAGGAAATGGTGAATTAATGAATGAATGGGTGAATGAAAGAACCAGTCGATGAATGAACGGGTGACTGACTGACTGAAATAAGGGAATGAACAAATGAACGGAAATGGTGAATGAATGAATGGGCGTATGAAAGTATGATTTAGATAAGCGAACGAATGAAAGGAAATGGCGAAATAACGAATGAAGGAGTGAATGAATGAACGAGTGAGTGAACGAGTGACTGAATGAATTAAAATGGGGAACAAATGAACGAATAAACAAAAGAATGGGTGAATGAAAATACTGGATGAACGAATGAACAGAAATGGTGAATGAAAGAAAGAATGAGTGAACGAACGAAAGAGTGACTGACTGAATGAATGAAATTAGAAATGAACTAACGAATGAATGAATGGACGAAAACTGCGAATGAACGAGTAAATGAATGAATGAATGAAAATACTGAATGAATGAACGCAAATCGATAAAACCTTGTAATAATCTTTGCAGTTTGCCGCTCTTTTCCAGCGCTTTGAAATGCTCGATTGTGTGAAAAGTGCAGTCGGTGTTACCGAACCCGCGGTTCAACTCGGCAGAGGCACCGAATTCGGTTCCTTCGGCTCCCAGACTCAAAGGCAGCGGCCTCAGGTGAACCGGATAGTTAACAGGGTCCTTCGACACTTGCTCAGGTACCTGCGTAGCTAAACCTAAAGCAGAAAAAAAAAATAAAGAAACATAATAATATTTAATTGAAATAATCTAACTGTATTACTTTATTGATATTATTATTTATTTTATTTACTTATTTACATTATCTGTTATTGTTTTTTATTACTTTCATTTATAAATAGTAAACTAACAGTGTCTAGGTGATTTGTAATGATCCTGCGGTAACTGCCACACAAGACTCTGTGTGGAATAGTCGTTAATGTTTCCATAATTGCTCAAATGGCTGTAACTGGGGCACAGCGGATTCAAACCCGCAGCGGGGGGCAATCCGCGCGGATCGGGAACCGCACTGGAATCCGCAAGTCTGGGCAGCGGGTCGAGGTAGTCGTTCCTCAGGTTCTCTTCGTGGTGGTAGACGACCTCGTAGCGATACGTTGCGCGACGCCTGCGACGCCGACGACCTTGACCCGCGTCCGACTCGTCCTTGAAGGTGACCTTGACCTTGTTTGACCTCGACTGACGCCTGCGGGTCCCGCAACAAGCGCAGCACCGCTTAAATAGCATTCCACGTGCTTCTTCCCCCAGCCAGTTACCCAAAAAAAACAGGACCCTGCTCTACTTTTAAGGACCTCATGGAACTTTCAGGACCTCACCAAGGTCCTAAACACGTCCAGGCTTCTCCACTTAACTTAGTAGCACTTAAAACAGGACCGCAAACACAAATAGAACCGCTTGGAATGAGCTACTCCACGTGCTACTGGACACTAAAATAGGGCCGCACTTGATTTTTAGGACCTCGCTCTGAGATTAGGACTCTCACTTGAAGTTTTGGCACTTGATTTAAGAGATTTCATAGATTTCTCGAGTTGAAGAGCTGCTCAGAGAAGCTGTTAACGGTCTGTAGGAAAGCTGAGGAATGCTAATAGGCCTCTGGTTTTCTGGCGTTGCCTCTTCGCCAGAGGCGACCTTCTTGTTCAACAGTTTGTTTCAGGGCTCCAGGTAGACAATAACAAGGTGGATGAACAAGAAGAAGAACATCCAGAAGATGAAGAACGAATAAAGAAGCAGAGGAAGAAGAAGACGACGAAAGGGAAAAAGGGGAAAAAAGGGGAAGGAGAATATTTGAAGAATCAGCGTTTGCCCGTAAGGATGCTTCTCACGATAACACCCTAAATTAACATCGTGTTATCATCCTGTTATCAGCTGGAAGATTGTAGAGTTGAAGACCCTCTTCTGGCTTGTTACCTTTAACAACCTGAGGCATCCCGCCAAACCGAGAGATTTCATTCACCTGCGGCCAAATACTACGCAAAGGAATGTTATCTATCGATTTTACAAACATCAAAGTCTCGATTAATCGATGTATAAATAGAAAAACTATTGATTTATGTCCGGAAGCTAACCTGGGGTCGAATAAGTTGTTGAACGGGTCCTAAATTTTTTGCTGCCGATTAAAACCAGACCTTCATTTGAATAATTTCTTCGAGAAATTAAATAACAATCAAACCTTCGAGCAAATAAAATAATCAAGAAACGCTATTAATCCAAATTAAAATAAGAAAAACAAGAAATTATGAAGAAATAGAATAAATAACTAAGTAACCGAACAATTCAACTCGTAAACGATCTCGGAAAAACGTAAAACGCTATTGCTTGTTCGATACTACGTCACATATTTTGTTGATTAAATTACTGAATAAAACGTAAAATGTTTTAGTTTTAGCTGTTCAATTTAATTTATTATAAATATATTGAGAATTTCATTAAGAAAGCATTAACGTGTAAAATTTGTTTACCTGCCAGACTTTGACGGGAAAGCTCAGCGTTTTTCGTTTCTCAAAGTCGAAAGTTCCAAAAGACTTGAAGGTTGATCCAAAACCTGAGAAACACAATTCATTGAATTTTACTTTTCCTTCAAACCATGAAATAATTTAATTTCTGTTTACTTTGTAGATTTGTTGTCACTTTAGCTTCAACCAACAACAGTTGTGGCAAGAGTTGAATTTGTACTGCTTAAACGTGAAATATGATCTTAACAACAAAACTGAAATGAACTAAATCTCGTGAGTTTAACAAATGATAAGCCTTCGTGTAAAAAAAAATGCCACTTTCTGACATTTAATCTGCTATAAACGTAATCTTCATTTTAAGCTGGTCCACTTGTTATCAAACTTCACACCTGTCGCGTAGGAAGAGCGACTCTTTCTACCAACGCCACCTACAGAACTTAGACTGTACTACGTATTTTAATTAATAAAATTGTTAAAATCAAATATTACAATATATATTTATGATCCGAAAATTATATTTAATAAAAATATTATTAATAAAGTTAAAATTAATTAATAGTATTGATTTCGTTTTTCATGAGCTTTTACGTAAAGAACATTTTATTGTCAAAATTAATTTAAATTTTGCACGATTTATCACGATTAAATTAATTAAAAATATTATTAGTTAATATATACCCAATTAATGTGTTGAGAATAGTAATTAAAATAATATAACATTTTTATGAATACTAGCGCCACCTTAGATTCGTAAAACTAGCTTGTTATTTTCAAAGCAGCCTGGCATCCGTTTGAAAATTCTTCAGCTCTTATGAGAAGTTTATTTTTATCATTCCCTTATTAGCAAAGTCTTTATGTGTCATCCCTCAGTCTGTAGCCACTTGACTTTTTTAACAGTTCTTCTGCGTAAATTAAGAAAATGGCTGGAATACCAGCCGGTTTCTCAGACGAAAGCGATGAAGACGACTTCATGTTTGCCAGCGATTTTTCGCCAAACAACAAGGCCCTAAATACCTTAACGTCATCCACACCATCAAAACAGGAAGAAAAACAAGTATTCAACCCTCAATTATATATATTCCAAATGTATATAATAATATTAACATTTTTCAGGCTACACGAAGATCTTTCGACCCTTCTCTGCGTAACTTCCCCCCGAAAGAAATCATAAATCTGGAAGATTTTCGACAGTATGCCGTCAAGGGCAAGACAGAAATGGTTACCAGGGCACTTGACAACGGAGTGGCGGTCGATCAGGTCCTGCGTTCTGGATGGACGGCCCTAATGTATGCTGCAAGTAGCGGCCAGCATGAAGTTGTAAAACTCTTGCTAGACTCAGGAGCCGACCCCAATTTTCATAAAGAGTTGTTTACTCCGTTAATGGCGGCATGCGCTTCTTCAAATAGCGAGGCGGACCTCCTCCTCTGCGCCAAGTATCTGCTCGAGAAAGGGGCGAAAGTCGATGCTGCCGAGCGACACAAAGTCACTGCCTTAATGTTTGCGTGCAGGGAACAGAAAGCGAGCATTGTAAAACTTCTGATAGATGCTGGAGCGGGTATTAACATTCAAGACAACAGGGGATGGACAGTAAGTACAGTAACGCAAATCAATATTTTGGACTCGGAAATTTTTTTTCTTAGGCTTTAATGTGGGCTGCGTATAAAGGAGACGGAATAGTTGTCCGACTGCTGCTTGAACATGGTGCAGATGCTCAAATACTCAACTCATCGGGTCAGAAAGCTGCGGACGTGGCTCGTGCTGAAGGCCACAGGGACCTGGCAGATTTTCTCGAGTTTACGGGCCAGAGAAAACTCGAATCAATTGCAGAAGTTCCTACTCCGCTAACCGACAGCACTGATTTTTCAAACCTGGGCTTGACCGAGTTCACCGAGCTCGATACAACTCTCATGGGCCTTGATCTGAATCACCTAATCCCAGTATTCCGCAAAAACAACATGGATTACGATTGCTTTCTTAGACTCGATGATGAAGATCTCGATCGAATGGGTATCGCTGAAGTAGGAGATCGTTCGAAGCTACTCGGTGCTGTCAAAGAAATACACACCAAGGAATGGAAACGTAGCAGTCTACCTGCTATTCAGTACAGCAAACATCTAACGTATACATCTTCCTACTTGCTATTATACAGAAAAAACTAAATCTTGTTGCATAGGTGTCCTGAAGCTGCTGGTCTCATGTCGAACCTAGCACTTCACACAAGATACATGGAAGCTAGTGTTGCTTACCTGAGGGATCAGATCCAGCAGAGGCCTCGCATTCTGCAACTTGGAATGGAGGTAACCTAGAACTCAGTTAACATTGTCTTTTTATTATTTATTTGCATGTATTAGACTGCCTGTGTCCACGAGCTGTCTGGTCAGACTCGATTCGCCCTAAAACATGTGAAAGGTCTTCACGAGCAACTCAAATTCTTGAAAAACTTTCTCGATAAGGTAAGTCTTGTCTTAAAGTAAAGCTAAAATGTCTATAGTAAATCTCGTATAGGTTCAGGACCGCGCAGATTTTATTCCCGCAGATCTTATCATGGAGAAAAATCAATCTTCAGAATCTCAAGATAGTGTCTGGAAGTCCTGGAGTCGTTCACTAGTCCTCGTGCTGCTGGGAATATCTGGCGGTATCATTTTGTGTAGAGGTCCTGGTCTATTGCGACGTCCCGGGACTGTTCTGCTCACTATTTAGACAATCAGTTCACTCGCTACAATGTTAGCCCATACCCCCAGTTCAATGAAAAATTGTTACAAAAGTTCGTTAATTAAACGCAGAAACCAAATAAGCAGTGTCTGTTTTTATTGAAACTTTCAAAACTACAACAAATTGTTTTTAACTCTGGGCTTTTTCTAAGCAAACAAAACAAAAATCAATGGCAAGGTGGGCTATGGGTGAGCAATACCAGAAAGCCTACTGAGCAGCTTAAGGGGATGTATGCCTTATTTCTTTACGATTAAAATTGCCGGATTGAGATCATACATCCATTAGAAGCTGCTAAAACACTGGTTTCTTTAAAAATAAAATTAGAGATAATTAAGATTTTTGCAAGTCCATTCAAAACGCTGGCACCAGTGTCCGGCATCTCTCTCCACAGCGGCTAAAGCAAACCTCTACGTTGCAAGTTATGCTGAAGTACGGGTCCTTCGGCACTTTGAAATTCTGAAAACATACAATTTACTTAATATTTAATCAATACTTCGTGAATTGATATAATACCCTGAAGTAAGTATAGAGTGTGACATCAGCATAGGAATTCTGGGGGTCCCTGGTTTTGTAGAACGGTGAGGTCAGATCAGGTCTTGTAGAGCAGCCATCGTCATTAGTGAGTGTGATCAGCTCTCCTCTGAAGTTGGTGTACGAGCAGCCGAGGATGTTGGCATCAAAACGCTGGTTCGGATCCTTCAGGTAGATAACTAACGAAGAGTAGTTGGGAACCGTGCTGATGAAGCCCTTTGCTGCGATGGACAGTGGTCCTTTACCCAGCTGGACGTCGGTGATGTGGTCAACAGCTCGGTAGTCCATTCGAACAGTCATCTTTTGAACGTAGGACTCATATAAGAGGATTTAAATCTTATTAACCATTGAAATATCCTACCACGAGAGGTTTGTAGACTTCGGGCAGTTTAGCGTTAACCGCTTTCTGAAGATTATTCCTCCAGACACAGCGTAAGCGACGTGCAGTGTCCCCAGCTTCTTGAATGTAAGGATCCTGCTGGATGATGAGTGTATTCTCCAGAAACACTTCTTCGTTCAGGTCCAGGGAACGCTGGAAATTGCTGATATCGTTCGGCGATCCCATATGACTGGCCGTCCCGCAGCCCCGCAACGGGATGTTGAAACTGGAAAAAAAATTAACATTAAAGAAATAATCAGCTTCAATAAATAATCTGTAATATAAATAATACGACATTGTCAGATTTTAACGAGTTTGGTGGATATATTATCTCGTTGACAAGTTGTTTGAATAATTCATAAGCAAAGGTGCTGAACCTGTGTGAAGTATACACATGTGGCCAAGGCAATTACTGACAAAAATTTCATGTAAATAACTGCTAAAGAATCTCAATTTGCATAAGCAACCACGTAATTAACATCTTTAATAGAAATGTAATAACTAACAATAATAGTCACTTTTAAGTATAAGTTTGAAAAAGTTGAATTTTCATCGTTTCGTTCATGTGAATCTGGTCGCGTGATTTTTCAGTTCAAATCCAATGAAGTTGAAAATTTTTTTTCTTCACAATTTGAATTTTTTTTTAAAAAAAATCCTGTAGCTTTTGTCTAAACGGTCAATGCTGTATTCAATATATTCTTGTGGCTAATTCAGTCCTGTTATACAAGTCCCCGCATCGCTGGTCAACTGTAAACTTTTTCACAGGACTTCAATTCAAGCCAAAACTTTTGAAATAATCTTCGCACAATACGCCTACAGATTCACTGTTATCGAGTTATTATCAACGTCTTATCTCAGATTATCGCATGTTAACAAACAATCTCGGATCACCCAACCGAGACTCCTCGATTATCATTTTGTCGTTGGATCCTTTAATATTTTCCACAAAAAAAAAACTTATATGACGTAAGTTGTGTGACTATAAGAGTAACATGTAGGTCATGTAAACAGTATGACATGGATATAGGTTACATTGTAGACCACCTGTTATACTCATTAGTCTACTCACTCATGTGTAAACAAAACAGCACGCGGTTCCGGTTTACCCCTGTTTCCTTTGCTTAGAGGGTTAGCCTAAACCGCACCCTGTTCTACGCGATACTAAAATCTAAAAATTCTTGATTTAGAATAATATATATATTTGTAAATTTGATATAATTAAAAGTATGAGTATTTAAATTTTCAAGATTATTAGGATTAAAGTTATACCTGTAGGAAGATTTCCCGTTGTTGTTGTCGGTAACGTAAAGTATGAGTATTTAAATTTTTTAAGATTATTATGATTAAAGTTATACCTGTAGGAAGATTTCCCGTTGTTGTTGTCGGTAACGTAATTGCATTTGGGTACGTCGTAATGGTCTTTGGAGAAGATGATACCGTGGAAAGGTCGGTCGAAGATGATGTGCACCGTCATTCCCGACCTGGAACACTGCGCCTTGATGTCGCGCAAGTCAGAAGCAGCCGCCTGCAAATTTGTTACACAAAAAGGTGATAATTCAGATATTTAGATTGATGGATGGGTGGATCACAAAAGATAGATAGATGGAGAGGGTAAAAGATAGATGTAAACAGACAGACAGACAGATAAGCAAATAGACAGACGGACAGACGAATAGAAAGTTTGGCAGACAGACAGAGAGATGGACGGATAGAAAGAAAGACCGACAGAAAGATAAGGAGACAGACAGACAGACAGATAAACGGATAGGTAGTTAGACAGAGCAGAGAGATAAATAGACCAACGAACAGACAGACAGACAGAAAAGTAGGTAGGTAGATGCAGACAGACAAATAGACAGAGAGATGGACGGATAGAAAGAAAGACAGACAGAAAGATAAGGAGACAGACAGACAGAAAGTAGGTAGGTAGATACAGACAGACAAACAGACAGAGAGATAGACAGACAGACAGACAAACGGATAGATAGTTAGACAGAGCAGAGAGACAGAAAAGTAGGTAGGTAGATACAGACAGACAAACAGATAGAGAGACAGACAGACAGAGAGATGGACGGATAGAAAGACAGACAGACAGACAGACAAACGGATAGATAGTTATTTAGAGCAGAGGACAGAAAAGAAGGTAGGTAGATACAGACAGACAAACAGACAGAGAGATGGACGGATAGAAAGAAAGACAGACAGAAAGATAAGGAGACAGACAGACAGATAAACGGATAGATAGTTGGACAGAGCAGAGAGATAAATAGACCAACGAACAGATAGAAAGATAGACAGAAAGTAGGTAGGTAGATACAGACAGACAAACAGACAGAGAGGCAGACAGACAGACGGAAAGATAAAGAGACAAACAGACAGAAAGATGGACGGATAGAAAGAAAGACAGACAGAAAGATAAACGCATAGATAGTTAGACATAGCACAGAGATAAATAGACCAACGAACAGATAGAAAGACAGACAGAAAGTAGGTAGCTGGATAGAAAGACAGACAGACAGACAAACAGACAGCTAGTTCCAATAGTTCCTCAGATCGCATGCATCATTTCATTGCATTGCACATATTATCATTAAACACGAATGCTAAAAAAACGTAATAATATTTGAAAGAAAAAACACAATGATTCGGTCATTATGATGGCATGCGAAGAATGTGTAACTGTGCATTCCTTGGAGCAACTAACGAGAAAAAGATGAAGAAGAAGAGGAAGAAACCGAAAGAAGCGGGAAAAAAGTTCAAAGTGTCTGAAGTAACTATGCGGTCAGCGGGTCACTGTGACGATACCCCAACTCCCTACCTGTTCGCAAAGGTACGTAACAGCTGATAACATGTGATAACACATGATGACAGTACGATAACATGTTATGACAGTACGATAACGTGTGATACCACACGATGACAGTACGATAACACATGATGACAGTACGATAACGTGTGATAACATACGATGACAGTACGATAACACATGATGACAGTACGATAACGTGTGATAACACACGATGACAGTACGATAACACGTGATAACACCTGATAACAGTACGATAACATGCGATAACACACGATGACAGTACGATAACGTGTGATAACACACGATGACAGTACGATAACACGTGATAACACATGATGACAGTACGATAACATGTGATAACACACGATGGCAGTACGATAACACCTGATAACAGTACGATAACATGTGATACCACCTGATAACAGTACGATAACATGTGATAACACATGATAACAGCACGATAGCATGTGATAACACGTGATAACACATGAAAGCAGTACGATAACACTAACACTTGATCCTAAGTATCATACCTGCACTATCCACACGGCCATGGTAAACCAGAGTAGCTTCAACATTCCTCAGATACCTGTAGAATCCCAACAAAAATTCCATTATTATTATTATTATTACTGATGCATTTATGAATATTTATCATTATTATTAACATTAAAATAGAATTTAAAGATTTGTTGTTGGAGTTAGTAGGTTGATGGGGGTCAAGAAGTTAGCATTGTCACGGCAAAAGGTGCACAGTGCATAGGGCAAAAGACATTAGGCATTCCTCACACCCTCCCCCGACCTACATTTCCTCCACACCAGGGAAAGCTTTCCAAGTATTTTTCTTCCGCCAAGATATTAGTTTTAATAGTTATATTGCCCTGACGAATAGTTTTGGGAGAAAAGAACAGAAAATTTTTTTTTTGGGGTCGCCCATAAGCTTTTAGCCCCAATATAGTATCACCTGCCCATTAATTGCCCTTACGTCCAATAGTAACCATAGATGATAATATAATATGTTGAACGTGATAATAATTACAGCACAGCTGAAGTGATGGGACTGGTTAAAAGGCCCATAAGCTTTTAGCCCCAATATAGTATCACCTGCGAATTAATTGCCCTTACGTCCTAGTATTTTTAAGTATCTTGTCAGGCTAGTAGTAACCATAGATGATAATATGATATGATAAACGTGATAATAATTACAGCACAGGTAAAGTGATGTGACTGGTTAAAGGCCCAAAAGCTTTTAGCCCCAATATAGTATCACCTGGGCATTAATTGCCCTTACGTCCTAGTATTTTAAGTATCTATAGTCTTGTCTTTATCTTGTCAGGCTACTAGTAACCATAGATGATAATATAATATGGTAAACGTGATAATAATTACAGCACAGGTAAAGTGATGTGACTGGTTAAAGGGCCAAAAGCTTTTAGCCCCAATATAGTATCACCTGCGAATTAATTGCCCTTACGTCCTAGTATTTTTAAGTATCTTGTCAGGCTAGTAGTAACCATAGATGGTAATATAATATGTTGAACGTGATAATAATTACAGCACAGCTGAAGTGATGGGACTGGTTAAAAGGCCAAAAGCTTTTAGCCCCAATATAGTATCACCTGGGCATTAATTGCCCTTACGTCCTAG
This sequence comes from Eulimnadia texana, assembly GCA_002872375.1. Classification (NCBI taxonomy): domain Eukaryota; kingdom Metazoa; phylum Arthropoda; class Branchiopoda; order Diplostraca; family Limnadiidae; genus Eulimnadia; species Eulimnadia texana. Next base: position 15,269,180 of record NKDA01000002.1, on the reverse strand, counting down.
TATTTTAAGTATCTTGTCAGGCTAATAGTAACCATAGATGATAATATAATATGTTGAACGTGATAAATAATTACAGCACAGCTGAAGTGATGGGACTGGTTAAAGGAGGTCGCCAAGAATCATTAGGAAACTATTCGCCTAGAGTTTTTCTCTCTACCCAAGTAGTTGCTTACCATATACGGCGTATTCCGTAAGCGCGCCTCTCTACAGCGGACACCATTATAAAATCAACTACAAGGAATTTTGCAATTTTCTTTATGCCAAAATGTTTCGCAAATTTTTCTGTGATTTTTAGATATATTTTTAAGGAATATTTTACAATAAATGTATTTTTTAGGAGTGTCCGCAGTAGAGGAGTTGGTCTTCAGCGGCCGTTTTGGAATAAGCCCTATTGGGCATATTCCGTAAGCGCGCCTCTCTATAGCGGACACCGTTATAAAATCGAGTATAAAGAATTTTGCAACTTGCTTTGTGCCAAAATGTTTCGCAAATTTTTCTGTGATTTCTAGATATATTTTAAAAAAATATCTGCAATAAATGTATTTTATACTCCTGTCCGTAGTAGAGGAGTTGGTCTTCAGCGGCCGTTTAGGAATAAGCCCTATATGGCAACCTAGTCACCTGTCTCCGTCTTCGTCATTTAACAACCTATCTTAAGATTCAGATTCTTTTAAGATTCTTCCGTGATTCTTAAAAAAGATTCTTGCAAGATTCTTATAACTCCTACGGTGAATCTTGATTCTTATGTGTGATTCTTGGACTTGGTATTTCTTTGAATATTTTCTTTAAGATTCTTGTTGAGATTCTTGATTCTTCCATGATTCTGAAAAGATTCTGGTATTCCATACACATAAAGAATAAAACTAATTACTTTATTTAATCTTTAATTAAATCATTTAATTATCCTAATTATTTTATAACATTTTGCCGAGAAAAAAATTGCAATAAATAAAATTACTAATTATTTATAAAATTTCTAAAATATTTTAATTATGATTTAATTATTTATAAATAATTCTGCATAATCATAATACACTATTAAATCATTACAAGAATCTTGTAAGAATTAAAACATTTCCAAAAATAGTTGTAATAATTTAATAATAATTTGCGCAAAATATAATGATTGTATATATATAAAAAATGAATTAAAATATTATTATAATCACTATTAAATATAAACTACAATTAATCGCTATTCTAAAGACTTACAAAATTTTTCTAAGAATCTTACGTTTTTTGATTTGTTCCAGAATCAGAAGACAAGGATACTGGATGAATTGTCCACAGAAGAACCTTTTATTACAGGAATACAACGTTAAGTCTTAACTCAGTTCCAGCGAGTTGTAGTAATGTTGTTGTAGGTTGTTGTGCAAGTTGTTGCTGGAAGCTCTTCACCTTGGTGAATGAGTGAATCAAACTCACCGGCTGGGACGTAAATAATAACCGAACCAGCCGAGCCGTTCGCCTATGGGAGAAAATTTTCTTACGCCCCGAACCCCCCTCTAGTGTTATCAGTGTTATCAACTCAGTGGTTTACCTATTATCCACCGTTAACATTGTTATTATTTGTTATCAAAGCTTATTAGTAAGGATCATAGTCCAAGATTCATAGTAAAGATTCTTCTAGAATTTTCTACCGCACTGGGTCGTAGTGGGGTTTGAGAATAACACATTTTTAGGTGACCAACACTATCTTTGGCATTTCTCTCAAACCCCACTACGGCCCAGTGCACCCCCCGCACTAATAAATAAATTTGCAAATAATTGTATATAAATAAATAAATTTGCAAATAACGCATATTTGGGTGATCAACATCGTCTTTAACATTTCTCTCAAACCCCACTACGACCCAGTGTACCTTCCGCACTGGGCCGTAGTGGGGTTTGGGAATAACGCATTTTTGGGTGATCAACATCGTCTTGAGCATTTCTCTCAAACCCCACTACGACCCAGTACGGGAGGTGCACTGGGCCGTAGTGGGGTTTGGAAATAACGCATATTTGGGTGATCAACATCGTCTTTAGCATTTCTCTTAAACCCCACTACGACCCAGTGCACCTTCCGCACTGGGCCGTAGTGGGGTGTGGAAATGACGCATATTTGGGTGATCAACATCGTCTTTAACATTTTTCTCAAACCCCACTACGGCCCAGTGCACCCGCCGCACTGGGCCGTAGTGGGGTTTGAAATTTTTTCCAAGCCGAGATTCTTCTAGTCCAAAGATTCATGGTAAAGATTTGAAGAATCTCTAACCCAAACTCCGCTATACCTTTACGTGGGCAGTCAAGAGAAAACCACAATGGCTACCACTGCTTCCAACAAACAATTTTTTCTTCTTCTTCTTGAAGAAAACGAAAAATATAAAGCGGTTTTTGCAACAGTATTTTTATTATGCAATTTCAATGACTTTATATGTGTAATTATTGTAATAATCAATTATAATAATCATTATAGATATAATATATTATAATAATTATAATAATCATTATAATAATCATTATAGTAAAAATGCAATTAGACAACAACTAAAGACCAATAACAATATTTACATTAATTAATCTTTCGTAATTAATTAATACAACTTAATGGATTTAAATTTTATAACTACAATAAAATATTTTTATATAATTTTTTAAAAATTTATTTTATGTGAATATTTGCTTATTGTGAAAGAGAGAGCAGTGTTTCCACTTTTTCAATTTTCCCCTCTTCCCTTATCTTTCCCTTTTTTCCCCTCTCCGTACAAGAATATACAGGGTCTAGATTTCCTTTCTATACTCTCTTCTCTTCTTCTTCCCTTTTCAGACCCCATTTTCCCCCTTTTCAGGGAATTTCCCTGTAAAAGTGGAAACACTGAGAGAGAGAGCAGTGTTGCCACTTTTTCAATTTTCCATTTTTCCCCTCTTCCCTCATCTTTCCCCTTTTTTCCCCTCTCCGTACAAGAATATACAGGGTCTAGATTTCCTTTCTATACTCTCTTCTCTTCTTCTTCCCTTTTAAGACTCCATTTCCCCCCTTTCTCAGGGAATTTCCCTGTAAAAGTGGAAACACTGAGAGAGAGAGCAGTGTTGCCACTTTTCAATCTTCCATTTTTCCCCTCTTCCCTCATCTTTCCCCTTTTTCCCCTCTCCGTACAAGAATGTATAGGGTCTAGATTTCCTCTCTATTACTCTCTTCTCTTCTTCTTCCCTTTTCAGACTCCATTTCCCCCTTCTTTCAGGGAATTTCCCTGTAAAAGTGGAAACACTGAGAGAGAGAGAGAAAAGCCTATGGGGAAATACCGCTCTAAAAAATTGCGTATCTTCTTTGTGACCATCTTTGATCTAAATTACAGCCTCAAGCTTGTAATATATCACACACATATTTTATTACACTCAAATTTTCACATTTTCTAATTATATCCTATTCAAATTTATGAATTAACCCATTAATAAGCTCATTTTTTAAGATCTCTTAAGAAGAAGTGTACTAATAGTAGTAGTAGTAGTAGTAGAAGTAGTTTAACGTTAGTATAATTTAGTCATCAATAATTATTTCACATTTTCTAATTGTAACCCATTCAAATTTATGAATTAGCCCATTAATAAACTCATTTTTTAAGATTTCTTAGCAAGAAATGTACTACTAGTAGTAATAGTTGTAGTAGCAGTAGTAGTAGTAGTAGTAGTACTCACCAAGTAGTAAATTATAGTTTAGCATTAGTGTAACTTAGTCATCAATAATTTTTTCACATTTTCTAATTATACCCATTAAAATTTATGAATTAGCCCATTAATAAGCTCATTTTTAAAATCTCTTAGTGAGAATCGTACTAATAATAGTAGTAAAATTAGTAGTATTAGTAATAGCAGTAATAGTAGTAGAAGTAGCAGTAGTAGTACTTACCAGTAGTAAATTATAGTTTAGCATTAGTGTAATTTAGTCATCAATTATTATTTCGTATTTTCTAATTATCTCTCATTAATTAATCTATTAATAATCTCATTCTTTAAGATTTCTTTATGGGTAGTGTACTAATAGTAGTAGAAGTAGTAGTAGTAGTAGTGGTACTTACCAGTAGTAAATTATAGTTTAGCATTAGTGTAATCTAGTCATCAATAATTATTTCGTATTTTCTAACTATCTGTCATTGATTAATCTCTTAATTAGCTCATTTTTTAAAGATTTCTTAGCGAGTATTGTACTAGTAGTAGTAGTAGTAGTAGTAGTAGTGTAATCTAGTTATCAATAACCATTTCGTATTTTCTAATTATCTCTCATTGATTAATCTCTTAATTAGCTCATTTTTTAAAGATTTCTTAGTGAGTATTGTACTAGCAGTAGTAGTAGTAGTAGTGCTTACTAGTAGTAAATTAGTTTAACATTATAGCATAGCATAGCAGTGTTAATTTTAGTTACTGGAAGCCGCAGACTATGAAAATTTTCCTCTTGAAAATTGCACTGATTTATGCAGTGTTTCCACTTTTCAATATTCCATTTTTCCCCTTTCCCCTAATCTTTCCCCTTTTTTCCCCTCTCCGTGCAAGAATATACAGGGTCTAGATTTCCTCTTTACTTTCCTCCCTTCTTCTTCCCTTTTCAGTATTCCATTTTTCCCCTTTCCCCTCATCCTTCCCCTTTTTTCCCCTCTCCGTGGAAGAATATACAGGGTCTAGATTTCCTTCTCTATACTCTCTTGTCTTCTTCTTCCCTTTTCAAACCCCATTTCTCCCCTTTTTCAGGGAATTTCCCTGCAAAAGTGGAAACACTGGATTTATGTTTTACCTAAGCAAAGCGAATGCAGCAGAGCATATACAAGCAATAAAACATGTTTTAATTTTAAATTAGATTTTGAGGTAATCCCACACAACAGCCACCAAAACAGCAGACGAAAAGAGAACCTTTCCACAGGTAAGTATAACAGGTGTACTCGATAACACGTAATAACATATGATAACACAGGATAACCAAGATAATAGATAATAATAGATTATAGCATAACTATCATCTATTTCTTATTAATCTAGGTAACACGAAATAACATACGATAACACAGGATAACCAGGATAATAGATAATAATAGATTATAGCATAACTATAGTCTATTTCTTGCTAATCTAGATAACACGTAGTAACATATGATAACACAGGATAACCAAGATAATAGATTATAGCATAACTATACTCTATTTTTTATTCATCTAGATAACACGTAGTAACATACGATAACACAGGATAACCAAGATAATACATTATAGCATAACTATAATCTATTTTTTATTCATCTAGATAACACGTAGTAACATACGATAACACAGGATAACCAAGATAATAGATTGTAGCATAACTTTAATCTATTTCTTATTAATCTAGATAACACGTAATAACATATGATAAAACAGGATAACCAAGATAATAGATAGTAATACATTATAGCATAACTATAATCTAGTTTTATTAATCTAGATAACACGTAATAACATACGATAACACAGGATAACCAAGATAATACATTATAGCATAACTATAATCTATTTTATTATTAATCTAGATAACATGTACTGACATACGATAACAGCTTTTTAACACAGATCATATCAGGGGGTCCGAAACTTCCAACAATCTTCGTATACACCTAGGTCATGTTATCAGCCTGTTATCTCCATGTTATCAAATAATCTTCCTACACCCTTCCTCGGAGTTTCGGACCCTCTCTGGATCATATTATTTTTTAATCTTACAAAAATTCTATATTAATATTTATAATATCGCTAATAAAATAACATATAAAATGAAAGAATACAACTTATGCAATTAATCAAATAATTATTATTATATTATATTCTATTATTTAATTATTGCTACGTTATTACTACTACGATTTAATCCTATGATTTACTTTATTACTACTTATTTTTGCTATATTATATAATATTATATAATATAATAGAATAAGTCGATGGTAAAAAGTTGCGGACCCAACGTTGACGGACCCAAGGGGTCTGAAACTCCGAGGGAAAGTGTACGGAGATTTTCTGATAACATAGGATAACACGGAGATAACAGGTTTATAACAGTGATAACAGTGATAACATGACTTGGGTGTACGAAGATTATTGGAAGTTTCCGACCCCTTGGAAGGACCGGGAGGAGGAAGACGCGCGGACCCAGAGACGCCGCGCGTCCGTTAGGTTCTTCAGCGGCAAACGGTTCTGCACGGCCAAGCGATTCGTTCCCAGCGAAAAAATCTCATAAGACTCGTCCAAAAAATTTTCACTTGTAAATTTTTCATTTTTCATTCGGATTCTGCTTAATCAACAAACAGACGAAAGTGTAGAAACAAAAACCATTAAAATAAACCAACTTACTGTTATGAATTTTGAATTTTTATGAATTAATTTTTATGAATTAATTAATATTTATTTAATATTTATTTAATTTTATGAATGAATTTTATGTTACTTACTGTTATGAATTTTATATTACAAAATAAAAACTTAAGAATGAATTATTCCTTGAAAGCAGTGTTGCCACTTTCAGTCTTCCCCCTTTCCCCCTCTTCCCTTATTTCCCTCTTTTTCCCCTCCATACTAGGATACAAAGCCTACTTACACATTTTTCCCTTTTCCCTGTTTCCTTCTGTTTCCCTTTTCAGGCCCCGTTTTCCCCCCTTTTTTACAGGAAATTTCCCTGCAAAGTGGAAACACTGCTTGAAAGTTGAAATTTAAATTGCTGTACTGCACTTTGTAAATTAAACTGGTATAATTTCGGGAATAGTTATTTCTTCAATATTTTATGGTTTATCCTCGATTGGGTGGTTTTTATATATACTGGAATAAGTCAGATTTTGATAAATAAAATATTCTAGATTTCGAAATATGGAGCTGGAGATTTTTGGTAGGTTATGGAGAGGTTCCAGGTGGATGAACACTGGAACAACGGTGACTGTGGACGAGATCGACCCAAATCCATAAAGCGCGTCTTGGCCGAGTTTTTCACATGCGGTTTAAAGGGCTTTTCAATCAACCATCGATCCTATTCCATAACATACCTTGTCAATTACCATTCCTACCACTGTCTACCTATCCCAACTTTCCAATCTATCTCATGCTTTCCCATCTATCACTATGCCTATTCCGTCCTGCCTACTATATCATACCTTATGAATTTCTTCAATCAATACGTCCATCCCATTCTATCAAGTCCAGTAAGACGGGTCTTACCTATCCCATCTTCTCCACCTATCCCATCTTTCCAATTTATTTCGTCTATCCCGTATTCCCTTTTCCTGTTTTGACCAACTATCCCATCTTTTCCAGCTTTCCGATCTATCTGATGCATTCCATCTATCACTACACCCATCCCGTCCTATCCCATCCTCTCTATTGTATTATCTGATGAATTTCTTCTATCATTACGTCTATCCCATTCTGTCCCGTCTAACTACGAGTCTTACCTATCCCATCTTCTCCGTCTATCCCATCCTCCCTCTACTATATCACCTAATGAATTCCTTCTATCAATATCTCTATCCCATTCCATCTTGTCTAACTACGAGTCTTATCTATCCCATCTTCTCCATCTATCCCATCCTTCCAATCTATCTCGTCTATCCCGTATTCCCCTTTCCTGTTTTGACCAACTATCCCATCTTTTCCAACTTTCCAATCTATTTGTTGCATTCCATCTATCATTACGCCCATCCCGTCCTATCCCATTCTATCCCGTCCTACTACGAGTCTTATCTATCCCATCTTCTCCATCTATCCCATCCTTCCAATCTATCTCGTCTATCCCGTATTCCCCTTTCCTGTTTTGACCAACTATCCATCTTTTCCAACTTTCCAATCTATCTGATGCATTCCATCTATCATTACGCCCATCCCGTCCTACTACGAGTCTTACCTATCCCATCTTCTCCGTCTATCCCATCCTTCCTATCCTTTTCGTCTATCCAGACTTCCAGTTTATACCATCTTTTCCATCTATCTCATCCATCTCATCTTTCATATTTATCCCAACTTTTCCATAATACGGAAACATGAAAAAGCATGATATTCAATCAAATTTTACTATGGAATATTACGTGTTTAAATCTTGGTGTACAGTGCGCAGGTACTTACAGTATCAGTAAATTCGTGATGGCAAATCTGAAAATCCTGAAAGTGTGACGACTTTGGTTATCACTGAACACCATCTCACCGCTTTTTCCGGTAGTGGTGAAGCATGATGGACAAAACTGATAGTTTAAACTATTAATATTTCTTCCAGAAACCTCCGTTACATGCTATGCATCATTACTGATCACACTGATACTGCACTACAGGTATACGCTCTTCTCTGTACATAAAAAAAATTCTAAATTTGAATTTATCTGAAACCCTGAAAAGTTTAAAATTTAATTTCATTTATTAGAAATTTTAATTTGTGTATTGTTTTTTTTATTTTTCTATGTATTTTATGAATTGATTTAAACATTCCAAAGTTGGAAAATTTATAAATTAATATAAAACTTTCTAGTACCTCTCTTCTTATATTATAAAATCAAATAAGAATATTTTTGATAAATTAATCCGTAATTTAAATATATTTATACTTTCTAAAATTTATTAAATTTAATTGGCAATATTTTTATTGAATATTTCGAAGGTAGAAAAATTTTAAATAAATATAAACGTTCCTAAAATCCTTTTTCATACATTAAAAAATCAAAGAATATTTTTAATGAATTAATCCACAAATTAAATATATTTATAATTACTAGCATTAATTATGTGAAATTAAATTAATAATATTATTATTTGTAAATATTATTCAGAGATCTGGCAACGCTGCACGGCCACTCGCCTTGTAGCAGTAGATCCCGTCAAAATTGATTGTCACTTTGTCGCTTCATAAATAAGTCCAACAACTCGGAATCATGGATGAAGAATACGACGCAATTGTGCTTGGAACCGGTCTGAAGGTATTGAATAGGAAAATAACAATTAATGACAAGTAGTTATTGTGTAAGAAAATTCGTTGCGACAGCCTCTTTTATCGCCTACACCAAAGGCCGGGGCCTGTCGCCATCTTGACAACCAAGCGGATTAATGCCACTTGAATGAATTGATTTTATTAATTGCAGGAATGCATTATCAGCGGCATGCTCTCAGTTTCCGGAAAGAAGGTTCTCCACATGGACAAGAACAAGTACTACGGTGGAGAATCTGCGTCTATTACTCCGCTCGAGGAACTTTTCTCTAAGTACGGGGCTCCACCCCCCAACGAGAGCTACGGTCGAGGAAGGGACTGGAACGTTGATCTCATTCCCAAGTTTTTAATGGCGAACGGTCAGCTGGTTAAGCTGCTGATCCACACGGGTGTCACCAGGTATCTTGAGTTCAAATCTGTCGAGGGCTCGTATGTCTACAAGGGCGGCAAGATCTCCAAAGTTCCCGTCGACGAGCGAGAAGCTCTGGCGTCAGGTAATCTTACAGTTATCTGACATAATTATCGTTTATTAATCAGAAATTTTTAGATCTAATGGGAATGTTTGAAAAACGTCGTTTCAAGAACTTCCTGGTGTACGTTCAGGACGTTCGTGAAGACGACCCCAAGACCTGGAAGGACCTGGACCCTAAAGTTGCCACTATGTCCCAGGTGTACGATAAGTTTGGACTGGACAAGAACACTGCTGATTTCACAGGTCACGCCCTTGCTCTTCATCGTGATGACGAGTATCTTACCAAACCAGCCATCGAGACAATCCGCCGCATTAAACTATATTCCGAGTCGCTGGCTCGTTATGGCAAATCTCCCTATCTTTACCCCATGTACGGTCTGGGAGAGCTGCCCCAGGGTTTTGCTAGGCTCAGCGCTATTTACGGAGGAACTTACATGCTGGACAAGCCCATTGACGAGATCGTTTACGACGAAAACGGCAAAGTGGTGGGAGTCAAGTCCGGAGGTGAGATGGCTCGCTGCAAGCAGGTCTACTGCGACCCGACCTACGTTCCCGATCGCGTGCAGAAGGTAAGGAATACCATCTTAACGTTAGTTTGACCTCGGGTGGTAACTTATTCCAGGAGAGGCAAGATTTAACTGGGTTTCAGACCACGGTCACACGTCGGTGGATAAGATTCAGGGTTTTCACTTGTAGTTTCCGCTACTTCCCCTCCCTTTCCCCTCTTCCCTTATTTTTCCTTTTTTTCCAAATAATTTCCCTGCAAAGTGGAAGCACTGCTAAAGATCAACTTACCTGGAGTTCTGGAGTGTGAACGTGGTTTAAGTGTTACGTCATAAGGAGATTGTGACATTTTTTTTAATACGCTTGAATTGATAGGTGGGCCAAGTTGTACGCTGCGTTTGCTTGATGGACCATCCCGTGCCCAACACGAAGGACGCCCTGTCTACCCAGATTATTATTCCTCAAAAACAAGTGAACCGAAGCTCCGGTATATAATCTCTGTAACATGTATAACGCACACACATATATATAATAATTTATATATATTAAAATACAAGAACTTAAATAAAATATACTTATACCAAAGTGATAGCAATATTATCATTAAAATGACATAGGATAAACTTTTTATAATTTTCTAGATTATTTAATTATTTTATTTTAATTATACTGTTACATTTAACTTATCTGAATTAATAATCGATAATATAGTTACAGTTGTTAGCTTTAAGAAATATTTAGTACAATTAATTTTGTTTCCGTTTGATTAAATGCAGATATTTACATCTCGATGGTGAGCTACACCCACCAGGTGGCGGCTAAAGGATGGTTTATCGCCATGGTATCGACCACTGTTGAAACCAGCAACCCTGAAGCTGAAATCAAGCCTGCCCTCGATTTGCTGGGACCCATTAAACAAAAGTATATCACTTTTTACGATCGCTAATTAACCCAGTATCATTCATATTATGAATCCTACAGGTTTTTGACTGTCAGCGACTTTTACGTGCCCAAAGACGACGGTCGCGACTCGCAGTTGTTTATCTCGAAGTCGTACGACGCCACGACACACTTCGAGACGACGTGCCTCGACGTCTTAGACATCTACCGTCGCGGCACGGGCGAAGATTTCGACTTCTCCAAAGTGCGTCACGATCTGGGCGAAGAGGATCAGTAAAGAATTCACTAAGAGACTATGGGAGGTAATTGAGAACAGATTCACAAAACCAAGAATTGGACGGAAAGAATTTGCTGCCCCGCAAATTGCGACTTGGTGGGATATCTTGGGGGAAGTTTAAAAATACAGAAAATTAAAACTTTTTTTTTTTTTGCTCTTTATATTGAATTTTTCACCAGCTTTTCTTTCCTCTTTCGAAAAATTTCTCATATCAAAGCTAATAGTAAAAAATTACAGATTTAAAATTCAAATTGTATCAGTTTCTTTAAATGTGATGGATGTGAAGTATTTTTTTTTCGGTCTTCAGTGATTCAAGCTTCAAGATATAGCAAGATAGATGTCCACAGAATATTAAAGCAAGCTTACATTTTTTTTTGGATTTCTCTTCAGTGTTTGGGCAATTTGTTATTTGCTATTTACTTTTTTCTTTTGTTATTATTTGTCAAAAGTTTGCTGCTGATTTAATGGAGTCTTTGTCATCTGTGCATCTCACCAGCGGTTTTCACTTCAGGAAAAAAAAAGTTACTATAATCTTTTGGTTGATTCAGCTCTTCGGAACCATTCCAAAAATACAACTGGAAACTGTTCTAAATATTATTCAAAAACTCGGAAAAAAGTGAAGTATTTATAGATTTTTTCTAAGAGTATTCTATGAGGGAAACGTTTGTATTAAGTAAATATTTTTAGGAAAAGATAGCTGACCTGACGAGCTGACCCTCTTCTCTCTCGGTTGCATGATATCAATCACGCACATTCTGCCCTGCGTTCGAAGATGTCGGGACTTGGTGGGGAAAAAAAGTTCCAAAATGTGATTCTGAAGCGGTTAGGGTCAAGGGGAAAAAAAAAATCTACAGGGCCCAGTTCTCAGAAGGTGAGAATATCGGTCACGTGACCGGCATTCTTGACTTGTGTCCTTTACCCGGAGGCCTACGTGAAACTTGTCCAAAGTTCGCAGTAAAAAAAAAAAGCTTCTAAAATAATTCCACAGAACTATGTCAACCGTGACCGAACATATAAACCCTTTCGTTTCTAGAGAAATTTACATTTAAATCCCTTGTATTATAAAATCCACGTGCAGAAACACAGATCCTGGAATGAACATAAGACTTACGACGTTATTCTAGGTAAGGTTTTAAAATTAGGAATGCTTTTTTTTTCGTTTCTTACTATTGTAGTCAAGATGTCCGACTCTGAGAAAACGTGGAAAAAACTGGAACAAGGCATTTGGGAATGGCACAAAGAAATAATAAAAAAGGGACAAGAAGAGAAGAACCTTCAATACACACGAAGAAAGACGAGGGTAAACGGAGGGTGACAACCGAAGACCCAGCATAAAAAGAAAGGGAAAAGGGTCTCGTGATCGGGACTCGTTTACAACCCCCACAGAACAACCCCGACCCCAGACCCCGACCCTCTGACCCGGTACATCTTTCTCTCGATTCATTCAAACTAATTCATTAACCCTGAATGTATTGAAAGTTAATTCCTGTATACGGAGAACAGATTTAAACTGCAGGGATTATGAAAAAGCTTGTTAAGTTTTCTTAGAACTTTTGGAGTAATTAAAAAAAAAAAATCGAACCAGTAAATCACCCACATACACCCGTGGGGATTTTGCCTCTGTTCAACAGTGTCCTACTCCCCCGACCCAGTGCTTCCACTTTCAAGTTTGGGCTTTCCCTGGTAAGAGCCTCTATTTTCCCTTTTTATCCCCTCAGACGACAATTTTTGGATTTTCCCCTCTCATTTTCCCATTTTCCCTGTTTTTTTTCCTTCCATTTAAAACACAGTTATCGATTTGTGAGATTTATTTCATGAATTAATTTGCAGTTCCAAAGGGAAATCTATGTCGTTATAGAAAAAAAGTCAAATTTAAGGATGATTTTTTAAATTTCTTCAGTTTCCCTGGTTTTCCCCTTCTTCCCCTCTTTTTCCAATTCCTATTGCCATTTTTCCCTGAAAACAGGGAATTTCCCCTAAAAGTGGAAGCACTGCCCCGACCTCCACGCCATCCCCCTCGCCTGTTTGCCCAAGAAAGTTGAAGCGACCCTTGGCCTCTGGCACGAATCAAGGTCCTCTCAGTTTCTTCCAGTGTCATCAACTTGATGGTCAACTGTACCGTTTGTCCGCGTCCTTGCACAGTTTTAGCCTGGGTTATTACCGGAACCTCTTAATTTCCTTCGGGAAGAAGAAAACTTTGTATAGCGACGTTGTTTCGAAAAGTAAAAACAGTTTAGTTTAGTTTAGTGTATAGTTTTGTCTTGGTTGATATTGCATTGTTTGGGGATTTTTTTTTTCAATGCGACAATGAGTGTGGATAAGCAGCAGATCATCGAGATGATCCGTGCCAAATCGCCACGACTGAGTCTGGTCGATTTCAAGGGCGGTAAATCGGAAGCATGGGGTCGATTCAGGCGCGTTCAAGTCGACAACGTCACGCTGCCTTACGCTGTCTGCAACGGCTGCTTCAAGCCGGTCCATTACACGCCTCGTGACGGTACCGGAGGACTGCGTCGCCACACTTGTGAGTTCACTGTTGCCATGTCGCAGCCGCAAGCAGGCAGAACCACCCGACCTGCTGATAAACATCACGGGACGGATCAGAGTGCCAGCTCTAATACCAACGCTGCAAAAAAATCCAGCGCTAAGCTTCAAGGCGAACCGCTCCAGACTCAGCACGAATCGCACGCTTTCAAGCTTCAGCAGCAGCTTTATGCAGCCCACAGAGCAGGCCTCTTGAACATGGCTTCTCATCAAGTGTTGACCAATCTCATGGCTGCTAAAGTACACCCTTTTCATGAGCTGGTTAGCAGATTAACATCGCCACCCGTGGCGCCAGCTCCGGCAACTACTAGCTCACCGTCGAGTGCTTCTCTGTCGCCTCCAGTTGCTTCGGGATCTTCTTCCTCCAAAAGTCCGCAAGGCATTAGTGATATAGCCCTGGATCTAGCGGCCAAAAGGTCGAGGCAAGAATCAGGAAACGTGGCGATGGACCTTGGCGATCCCAACGCACTCATTGCGCAACAGGACAGACCGACCAAGAGACGTAGGAAGCGTTCACATCCAGACCGAACTGTTCGCCCCGGTCCCTGGGTTTCTTCCACAGGGCAGACGGAAGAATGTCCGGTTGGCGAAGATCCAGTACCTCAGTTTGAAGACGAACCTCTGAATCTAACCGTTAGTTCGACGAGAGAGAAGCAGCCGTCTGTTGTGATAACCACTAGTCAAGATGAATCGACGTCAGCACTGGATTATTCTATGAAGCCTCATGATCTGAAGCAATCTGAAATCGTAGTCAAAGTGGAAGCATCGTCTACCAATACTGATGAAGCGACGGAATCTGAACCTCCAGTAAACGTCAAGAAATCCTGCAGCAATTCTGGAAGCAGTGAACCACTACTGGAAATGAAACTCACCGACCTCCGTTCGTATTTAGTCAAGTTTCTAGACACGCACCGGCAGGTATTATTCTCCACAAAATTTTCAATTATATAATTTTAATCAGGAGCTTCTTACTCGTTTACTATTATCGTTAACTTGTGTTAAAACGTCTTCGATTGAATCGGTCTTACGTAACTAAGCAAGTTTAAATTTCGCGCCACTTCTGCAAAAGCTTCAAATATTTACCGCTACTCTAAGTGGCGCTGCGCACCAGAGTCTTTAAAAGCCGTAGGGGTTTCTGTATAACTTTGTAGTCACGTTGCAGACTCCTCTAATCTCAGGTAGGCACTTCACGTAGACGCTGTATCTTGAAATTATATAATATTTGGTAAACTTAAGTAATAGACAACTTTTCTAGTATTTTTTTTTTAATGTAAAAGTAAGGAACTGTCAGTTAAGGGAACTATTTCAGAATTTCACAATGTTGATAGTACCTGTATTAAGTTTAACCCCTCAAGGCGATTGGATTGGCTTAGAAAGCTCTCGATCGCGTGATAGGAGTAAAATAATAGAAGCCATTGATTAGATGTTTCTGGCTATCTATTCTGTACGCTGAAAGCTAAAACAAGGTACGTTCGAGAAGCGCAATCGGTAGGCTTTAGAAAACGAGAAAGGAGCTTTTGTTGCGTCAATGTTTCATAGGTCAAGTGAACGCTGTTATCTCTGTCTTATCAATCGTCAAGAAAATATATGGAAGGGGATAGTGGACGAACAGGTTACGAGTTTAATGCTAAGGACGTTTCTGTTTGTTTGGTTCACTAAATCGTCACCATGAAAGCAAATTAATAATTGAGCGACCAAGCTAGGCTCTCCGAGTGCAATATGGGAAATGCGTGTATGAAAAAATTTCATAGTAAACCCAGAGTTTATAGTGTTAGCAACGGCGAGCTAGCTTCTGCAGTGATAGGTTCGACTGACATTTCGACGCTCAGGTCGACTACCAAAAACGAGAAAAATATACCACAGATTGAAGACCAGATTCCAGTTATTAAAAGTCAGGTCCCTTCAGATGAAGAAGACGTGGAATTAAACACTAATTTGGATTTACCTGATGTTTCTGTAATTTTGATAACATAAGTCTACGTGAGATTTATGATTAGTTACTTAATTTCTGTACTCGCAGATTTCAGAAGAACTAGAAGACAAGATGCCCGTCCCAGATCTCCAGAAGCCCGCACCTCAGTTCAGTGGAATCGCTGTTGTTGATGGTCAGTTCAAGAACATCTCGCTCGAGGACTACAAGGGAAAATACGTTGTTCTCTTCTTCTATCCCCTCGACTTGTAAGTCGATATATCACGTTTGTTTGTTGATAACTAATTTGTGCATTAATTTTGTTATTATTCATTTCAGCACTTTTGTCTGCCCAACTGAGATCATCGCTTTCTCTGAGCGCGCTGAAGAATTCCGTCAGATTGGCTGCGAGTTGATTGCCTGCTCGACTGACAGCCACTTCTGCCACTTGGCCTGGGTCAACACTCCCGCAAACAGGGTGGTCTCGGGTCGATGAACATCCCGCTGCTCGCTGACAAGTCTGGTGCCATCTCCAAGGTTTGTCTGCTAACTCGTTCACACTTCTATAATCTTACTAACTGAAAAATTACCATCTTCCAGGCTTACGGTGTCTACAAGGATGACGAGGGCCTGACTTTCCGTGGCCTCTTCATCATCGACGGAAACCAGAACCTGCGGCAGGTCACCATCAACGATCTGCCCGTCGGCCGCTCGGTGGACGAGACCCTGCGTCTGGTGCAGGCCTTCCAGTTCACCGACAAACACGGAGAAGGTAACATTTTAAAACGCTACTCTCAGATTTGCAAATTTAACTCTCAGAATTTTATAGTTTGTCCTGCTGGATGGACTCCCGGCAAGAAATCGATGAAGGCTGATCCTACCGGCAGCAAGGAATACTTTGAAAGCCAGCACTAGAAGATGCCTATGATCACTATAACCCCCTGTAAAGTGCTGATATGTTTTACCCCCCTCCCCGAGTTGAAATGAAGACTGAAAGAACTGATATTTCGCTTACTGCGTAATACTTTGGCATTCCACCCGTTGAGATTAGAACTATATTTGGCATTTTTTTTGTGGTTCACCAGTTGCATAAACAAATACAGAGGGTTCAAATCATCAAATAGGATCGATTCAATTATTCAATTTAATTAAAATGGATTTTATTTTGGGACTTGAGCAGCAGCTGTTAAGTATTAGGGAAGTCTAGTGGAATGAGGCAGGTAAGTAAAATCGGATTAGAAATAGTTGACTAGTTAGTAAACTGTCAACAATTTTGACAACTGTCTATTGACAGCAAAAACGTGTACTTCATGTACTCAATTTGCTGTTATAGATTTTAACGTTACCGCTTCAAACAGTAGTAGGAATTTAACTGTTGTGTTTAATTCTAATTAACGTAGTGTATAATCATACACTTTAATTAGACTTTTTAATTTAAACTGAATAACAACGACTTCGGAAACGGAAATAGTACAAAATATTTATGTAAACCAACCCTTTTCCTTGCATTTTACGGTCTTCGTAAATCCGCTTGCAGTAGAAATGATACGTTGAACTAATTCCAGTTCATCTGTCGTTTAAAATAACGTAAAATACTTAATATTGATTAGTATTTCAACCTCGCATATTGCATGTTGCGAACGGAATACTAATGCAATTATAGTTAATATTTATAATTGCTTAATTAAAAACTGAAGTTAAAATTTAGCATTAAAATAAAAATCTTTCAAATTACTCATAATTCTCTAGTAAACTATTATGATGACTTAGGCCTTCTTCATTCCAACGTAGAATTCAATAGAAGAGAAGTTCACTGGAATAGAAAAAGAAATTCATAGTGTATTATAACATGACACGAAACAAAATTACAACAAATCAGTTCAATGTTCACCAAGTTCATCTCTACTTTTCCCTTTCGTCTTGGGCATTTTTTTGGCTGCTGAATCTTCCAGGTCCTTGGCTTTGTAATAGTGAGGGGCCACTTCGAGGAGCCAGCTGTTTTCGATGCTGATCACCTGACGCATGTATTCTTTAGTCGTGAACACTAACTCGTGGTAGATGACCCAACGCGGTAGCTCTTCAAACATGCAGCTGTTCGGGTGGATCAGCACTTGCTGGTTGTGTTTGACCGTTTTGTAGCCTCCGCCTTTGGACAGCCTGGCTGTGTGGTAGAAATACCCGGACGTGATTGCCTGTAATGGAAATAATATTAGCTTAGTCAACCATGATGGAAGACGATTTACTTACTTATCAGTTAAGAAATACGTAAGCAAATTCTGGTAATTACAGTCCAATACTAAAATAGCATTAGCAATAATTAATACTTCATTAGTTAGCAATAACACTGGTATAAAACAGTTAAAGTACTGTTACTCGCTTACAGCACACTTCCTTAATTATTAAAAACAATCATTGAAAAATACTTAAGAGTTAAAAACAAATAACTGAATAATTAAATACCTTTCCGATACTGACGATTTCATGCGGATTGGAGACCATCTCGATTTCTACACGTTCCATCAGTCCCACGAGCTGTTCCCTGACGTCTCTGGCTCGCTTCATGGAACGGTGCTGGATGAAGTTTTCGAAGCACCACTGAGTGGAATAGGCCGAGTCCACCCACTGAGTGTAGACGTTGAGCAGAGTGAAGTGGTCTCCTCCCGGAGCGAAAAAATTCTTGCGGGCCGTGTCCGCGTGAATGGCCTTGTCCTTGGGTCTGTAGAACACGGCGCTGTTGACGGATAGCATGGCCCCGATGGTGACGATCTCCTCGGAGCATTTGTACTTCTCCGAAGCCAGCAGCATCTTGGCCATAGGCGGGTCGACTGGAAACTCGGCCATCCGCCTGCCCAGTTTGGTCAGTTCGCCCAGGTGGTTCAGAGCTCCGAGCGCGTAGAGCTGTTCCAGGGCCAGCGCCAGAGTTTCGTGCGGCGGGGGATCGAGGAAGTCGAAATGGATCAAGTCGTTGATGCCCAAAGACTTCAGAAGCAGAACCACGTTGCCCAGGTTGACTCTCTGGATCTCGGGGATGGTGTTCTCCTCAAGTTCGTGCTTGTAGGCCCAGGCCGTGTAGAGTCGGAAGCACTTGCCCGCCGCGACTCGTCCCGCTCTTCCTGCGCGTTGGTTGGCTGAGGCTTTGGAGATAGGGACGACGACCAGGGACTCCATGCCCGTCTTGGCGTTGTACGAGTTCTGCTTGCAGAAGCCCGGGTCGATGACGTAGATGATGTTGTCAATCGTCAGCGACGTCTCGGCGATGTTGGTGGCCAGGATGCACTTGCGCGCTCCCGGTGGAGTCGGCTCGAAGATCTTGGCCTGCATGTCCGATGGCAGGTTGGCGTAAATGGGCAGAATCAACAGCTCCCCGATCTTGGTGCCCAGACGACGGACTCTCTCGGTGAGCACCTCATTGCACGTCTCGATTTCTTCCTGGCCGGTGAGGAAGACAAGGACATCACCTGCAACAATACAGAGATTGTAAATCATAAGGATTATAATACAATTCAATGGACGTAATAGTTCATACAGCACTCTGAATTACAAAATAATACACAACAATGGAATAAGCTAAGAAAACAGATTTTCAATCAGGATTACTTCTCTATTAAATTTCGAGACTTTCTAGCAAAGCGTTAGAGCTTCATAATCACCTGGTGGTTGAGTGACGTGAATCTGCAGTACCGTGACTACGCAAGCGTCGATATAGTCAGCTTCGGGGGCTTTGGTGTAGTAGATATCGACAGGGAACCTTCTGCCGGGAATGCGAAAGATGGGGGCCTCGTCGAAGAAGTCGGAAAACTTCTCGGCGTCTAGTGTGGCGCTGGAGATGAGAACCTTCAGCTCGGGACGAAAGCGGGCGATGTCTTTGATCAGGCCGAACAGAATGTCCGTGTGAAGCGTCCGCTCGTGAGCTTCGTCGATGATCATGACGCTGTAGCCCTGCAAATCCGGCTCGGAGAGAAATTCTCGCAGAAGCATACCGTCCGTCATGTACTTGATCACAGTGCGTTCCGAGGTGCAGTCTTCGAAGCGAATGCTGTAGCCAACTTCGTTACCCAACTTCACACCAATTTCCTAAAAATTAATAGTTCTGATTAGCACACTCCTTATATACTATCTACTGTCCCAAGTAAAAATTGACTGTGGTGCACTATAGTAAAACAATGTACTAGGTTGCAAAATACTACGGTGTCACACTATAGTTTACAGCTATAGTAAATTTTTACCTCGGATATTACTGACAAATAATTGTGTTACTACGTAATTTGGATACTATGAGTAATTCTTACGAAATTATTTAATTTTCAGCCAAATCAAGCAATTCTTTAGCAAGTAAAGCTAACCTGAGCCACACGTGCTGCAACACTCATGGCAGCCACTCTTCTCGGTTGAGTGCAGCCGATTTTCTTGCCGTCCCTGGTATAGCCCGCTTCGTGAAGATACTGCGGGATCTGAGTCGTCTTTCCCGAACCAGTTTCACCTTCAATGATGAGCACCTGATGCTCTTTAATGGCTTCCAAAAGATCCTCTCTGAAAGGGTAAATGGGAAGCGACTGTCTCGTTTCTTGCAAACTCAGTTTCTTCTTCTGGGCTGCACTTAATTCTGGTTCATCTGTAGAAAGAAAGAATACTAAATTTTACAGTTCTCTCATTCCAGTTATGCTTTTGATCGTACCTTTTTCAGCTTTTGTACCCGCTAGCTGATTCATCTGCACAAAATCGATAGCATCGTCCAACAACAAGTCATATTCTTCGACTTTTCCCTTCTCTCTCAGTCTCTGCTTAGCATCCCGAGCTCCAAAATGCCACTGAGCGGTAGCCATTCTTGCATCTTCCCACACTTTCTGCTCGGAATGGGGGACCTTTTCCCGCTCGTCGACTTCCACGTAGGTGTCTGGGACATTTTTGTCGCGTTTTTCCTCTGGCATGTGATACCTCTGAGCTTTCTCCAGCTCACCAGCCTTATCGTGTTCTTTGACCAGGGCTAGAAGCTTTTTCTTCTGTTCCCGTTCCTTCTTCTCTCGTTCCGTCAGAACTGAGTCTTCAAACAGGTACTCGTCATCATAAATGTCGGCTTCCAGCTCCAGAACCTTGTCTTCTTTGCGTTTTCCCAGATACTGTCTCCTGGACTCGATTCTTAGCTTGGGAATGATTTTGTTTCTCTCCTCTGACTCGAGCTTTAAACGTTTAGCTGCTTCGGCAAAACCTGCAAACAAACAAATTTCGTAACTATAGCAAACTAAGAACTTTGAATACTTCCTCGTACCTTTATCAGACGTTGCTATATTTCTTTGCTTTTCTTTGTCTTTTTTCTTCAAACGTTCGGCGAATTCGTCTCTTTCCTTCAGATCCGTTTTCCTTGTTTCATCTTCTTCGTCTTCACTTTCCGATGATGAGGATTTTTCTTTCTTTCCTCTTTTTGTAGCGGCTTTCTTTGGCTTGACGAATTCTTCATCGTCACTTTCGTCCTTGATGAGCGAGTAGGATTTATTTTTCTCCAAGAGCTGGACGATTGCTTGTTCCCGTTGCTTGGCCGCGATTTTTTCCAAGTTTAATTTCGCCGAGGCCCTCGGGAATTTGTACCACAAGTCAACAAGAAACTCGTTAACAGCACCATCAACAGATATGGTCTCTGTGCTAGAGACTTGTCTAATAAACTCATCTGAACTTGGACTTTTCTTGGCCAAACCGATCAAAAACTGAGCGACATACTTGTCACTCATGCCCAAAATCTCGTATAGTTTGTCTGCTACCCAGTTTTCTACGCTCATTTTAATTAATTTAAACACCTAATTAGAAAATATGTGAAATGAAAATAATATTATGGCCTTTTTTATTTTTGAACGTCACTTGCACGCAGCGTTGTTTGTTTCGTCTGGTTTGAAGTCTAAGTGTTGGGAAACTTAATTTCGCCACCTAGCGACAAAATTTGAAAGTAGCAAATCATGAATAAAATATTATTAATAAACTTCTCCATATTTTGTTGTAAAAATTGTTCAAAATCAATTGAATTGATAAGTATTTAGTATTTTTTAACAGATTGTTAATTTTTTTCTATGAAATTAAAAGAGCTTGTTTTCATTGCCGCCAGAGGAACACATGTAGATACTTGGTCGTTTTGCCTACGCAGGTAAGTTTAGTTTCGTCTAAACATAAAATATTTATCAATTAAGTTAGGCAAACTACCTGCTATATAAGCCTAATTCTTTATTAATAATTAAAAAGAAAATTAGCAGAGAAACTCTTAATTAACTAATTGCTAATCTTGTTTCATTTTACACACATCTGAGTGATGTTCAGTTCGTGTCTTGTTCATAGCAACTCGTTCTGCCAAATAGGTTCACAATTTTGTTTTCTGTGAACAAGAAAACTAATTTTGGCTATTTGTCTTCTTTTAAGTGCGAACTTTATTTTTTGGGTACACTTTGTTGGCTGATCCTTTGTGTTCAAAACTGTTAGTTATGGAATAATGTTCAGCAACATTGTTTTCAGTAGCGAAGAGTTTAATAATACCTGTAACTTGCCAGGGGCCTCTGTTTCTGTGACGTTCTGGTACTGTTAGGTCGTATCATGTTCTGTCGCGCGGTTTGGTTGACTTCCATTGCCGAAGAGGTCAAAAGTTATCCTTTCCAGGAAGGTGTGGTAAAGTACTTGCATTTCTGCAAGTGCGATTTCTCCTGCGAGTACAGAAAGTATCTCGATTCCGGTTGTCTTTTCCCGACAACTACAGGAAGGTGTGGTAAAGTACCTGCATTTCTGCAAGCGCGATTTCTCCTGCGAGCCCAGAAAGCATCTCGATTCCGGTTATCTTTTCCTGACTACTACATGGCTGATATGTTTTTCGTCTTCTCCTCGATTCTTCGTCTGGTACATCTGTAGATGCAGCGTACAGTTCTGCTTAGTTTACTACACGTCCCACAGTACTCAGCCAACTCTAGGATGACTGTGCTGTGCTTCAACTTAGAAGGATCATCAGTTCTTCTTGCCTCAGTATTTTTTCGAGTAACATCAGCCATCGTGGGTTTTCTCACATTGGGCCAGGAATTCCTTGAATGTGAACCAGCTGTCACATAGTAGACTGAGGCTTCTCATGTGACAAAGCTCGAGAAAAAAGTAAGTGATGGCTGTAAAGCACGATTTGGGTCCAACATTTGGAAAAACAGTATAGTTATGTGTTCTCTCAGGATAAGAATTACCTTAGTAGTCAATTCACCGGTTTTTCGTCAGGTCAATCACAGCAGTAGCTGCGGCATTGTAACTTCAAGCAATTCTGTTGTTTGTTGTGTGTTCTTCATTTGTTGTTTTAGCTTGCGGAACATCTTCTGTCTGGTTTATTAGAACATTCTTGTGACCAAACGACGGTTAACTCCATTTCGTTGCCCATGCCCTGCAGCAGTTTCCAAAGTAACCACTGAAGTATTAGCTTGGAAGGTTAGCAGGATTAGTGGGGTCCATTAGGACTTCAGTAGCCTAGGATCGCAGGGAGTAGGATTTTTTAAGGGCTGTTCATATCTCGAAAGCTGTTGTAGGTAGCGGGATTTTGATTGTGGCAAAGCTTGAAAGACTGGCAGGATTAATGGGATCTGTTAGGACTCCAGTAGCCCAGGATCGCAGGAAGTAGGATTTTTTAAAGGGTGTGAATACCTCGGAAACTGTTAGAGAGAGCGGGACTTTTACACATCATTATAAACAAACAAACACTTTGAAATAATCCCTCAATCGTCTAAGGTAATAACCTCAATCAGGCTCATCTCCCCGGGCCCAACAATAGTCGACTCCCCACTAGACGGAGACGACAGATCTGGAAGATCCAAGTCCACATCGAGACTTAAGGAAAGATATTCGAGATCTGATTCAACAACGTACTCCTCTTCCTCTTGCCTTGGATCTTCACGAGGATTTTCCGCTGGCCCCCCAGCCCTTGGTTCCTCTGGAGGATTCTCCACAGGCCCACGTCCAGCCATTGGCGGATCGTCATATTGAATGCCGACGGGGAATCCACTAACCCGTGGAAGATGATTCTCCCCGTCGACTATGGTGAATCCGGCCGCCCTTAGACCTCGCCATGTTCCATTTATCAAATGCAATTTCTCCGCTAGACGAGGGTACCCGAGGACGTCTAGTCCCTCAGCCCACCGCCCTAGCAAAGACATCATTAGATCATATTAGGTAGCTTTGGACATGCAGTACTTTTTTGAGTCGTGAGTCGTGCGAAACAGAATAGATCCGAGTGCCTTAGCCATGCTCCGAGGAACATTGACAAAACTGTGCACCCCGTTTGTGGTATTAGCAACTTGAGCCAAACAACTGTGGATGGTTTCCACTGGCTGGCCGCTAATATCTCTTACGTTGTGTGTTCTTCGAGCCGTAATTGCGTACAGCTGGAGAACCGCATCCGCCCCAGCAACAAGACCTGCCCAAGTTTCACAGGGAAATTTTTCACGTGAGAAAGTGAACCCTGAAATGAATTTCAGTCATAGAGTATAAATAAATAACTCCGGGATTCCATTTTCGTTCGGCACCTATCGACGCTTGAAGTGCCTATGTTGTTGTCTGACTTGAACCAGTCTCGGACCTGAAATTATGCGAGGGAATACTCTTGCTTTTTCACATTGTGAGAATTCACTTAACAAGCGACAAAATTCAGAAGGCTTATCATGGCCTTGTGAAAGAGTTCTTCTCTCTACATCGTCACCGAAGACGATTTGGACGTAGTTGGTGTCTTGAATAGTTACAAGGGTTTCACTGACCAACTTCATCTTGTAGCTCTCAGTTTTTCTCAAATTTGCCATCTCTACCCAGTGCTCTGGTTTAGCTTCGCAGATATCTCCGCTGCACAACGCTTTTCTAATTGTGGGCAAGAAATTCATTTAATCAACTTGACGTAGAGTTGATTTCTCCTCTCCGAGAATTCTGGGATGTAGAACCAACCTTTATCGCCAAGGCCAGGAATGTGCATCGGAAAGTCGATTGTTGCTTCGTTTTTCCAACGATCAGTGCTTGGAAAAGGTTCAGCATACGATGGAGAAATGTCATTTTTCTTCAGGAGTCATTTTAGCCCAACATTTTTTTTCGTCACCCTATCGGTAGTATTCCGCAGATGTGAAGAATCTCGGATACGTGTTTTTTCTCTTCCAGATCATGGAAGCTCCCGTGAACACGAGATCGTAAGTTATTCTGTTCCTTCTCTCGAACCTTCCTCAGCGCTTGAAGAACAAATGTGGCATACTCGGCTGTATTTTCCCCTTGTCGACATCTAATATGTACACTTCGAATTCCGAGATGAATTTATGCTGTAATCCTAAAGCTCCAGTTTCCCGATTGATTCCCGGACGTCCTTATGAAGGGCACAGCGTATTAGAGGCTTCGTTTGGCCATTCTGCGGCACAAGACCGTGGGACTGTGTCGCTCGCAATAACCGGAACATGTGCACCTTTTTAACTGGGAGACTCTTACCTTTGACATAATAGGTATCGAATACACTATGATATCCTGTCTTGGCATAGCTTTTAATAGTTGTAGTGCACGCAGAAGTTTAAATTTCCCTAATACTCGGGCGCTAATGGCCGGCACAAAAAGGCCGGGCGCCATTTATTGACGGCCAATTTAACCAACCAGAATGACCGACCCGGGATATCATACCGGCTGTGTGCAAGTGACACAGGAAAGAAAAGGCACAACGGCGGCGTTGTCTGACAGGTAGCGTGGCTGGAATTGAACTGACCAGTGTTGGCACTTGTGCACACAGAGATATTTGGCGGCGAAAGCCGGAAATCTTAAAAATCTTCTTAAAAAATTTATGTTGAAGATTTCATCTTCGATGGAGTAAACAAAAATTCGATTATGTAAATAAATTATGGAAGTGAGAAAAATACGTTAAAGATGCTGTAGAATATGTATTTTCGTATCGGCGACTGTTTTAACAGTCAGCCACAGTTGCGTTAGCGTTTGTCTGCCGCAAAGTCACGGGCAATTTTTCAGAAACATTCAAGTTGTGCGCCGATTCTTAAGATCTCTTCACATCATACTTCATGTGGATGATCGTTGCTAGCGTCATGGGAGCTAGTCGGTTACGTTTACTGGATTTGACTCGACCAACAAACTGATGCGTCGTTCCACTACTCGATTTGAAAAAGGGGGAAAGAATAGGTAGCTAGTCACCTCACCCAAGTTCGGAAACCGTGGTTTATAATCCAAATTTTCTGAGACCAAATGGTGGTCCAATACGTGTAGACATCATCCTTTTCATCAGTTGGAACTTTTACGTTGCTATGGGCGTGCCATTCGCATTCTACAAATTTGAAATTCCACCCGGATCGCCGAATCCATTTGAGGATGATCGAAGCCGCGGCGGCTATTTGTCAAGATCTCACCGGCTAGGACTCGGAATGCTTGCAGAGTCACGCTGAGCCACTGTACTAATTTTCACGTCCTTTCTTGAAATTAACGCTCTCACGAAACCTGCTGCAATGCGCCTTAATGAGCAGAGCCTTATCGGCCCCGGGGATTTCACGTATTCTTCACCAATTTCGCAAGGTAGAGGAACTTCGTCCAACATCTGTGCTCACGGAGGAGCTGGCAAAGTGTATAACTATGCGATTCTTCTAGGGACCCAAAAGGGTGGCAAAAGGGCGGAACGAAGGTCCGTGCCCAATCAAATGTATCGATTGTAAAACGAAGGATGCTTGCTTGTGAAGGATCACTTTCTGGTGGAACTGGGTATACCACCCTTCCGCGTCATTGTTGGTACGGACATGTTGCTTGAAAACGCTCCAGGTAATTGGGAGCCACGTGTTGCAATTGATCCAATTTTGCTTCACTTAAAGCAATAGTTCCGTGCATGGTGGCGCAATAGTTTCAATTTCTTCCGCTTTAGATTTATCCCTATTCAACTGGATGGTGGATAGGATCCGTTCTGTTGGAACTAGTGGCAAGGCGAAAAAATATCTGCAGCAATTTTTCACAGGACACTGTTCGTGAAGTCGGACTGTAGCTCCAGTCCCCGTATCCTTCCCCATACCGCAAATTCTCTTGATAAATTAGCAGGTGAACGTGACAATCAAATACAACCAAAAGTGAGATCATACGTTACGTAACGATAGGGTCCAAGCAATCAAGACCGGTTTTTAATACTTATGTTTTCTGTGACACATCAGCAAAAAGGTATTTGCCAACGTTTAGGTTTACTAAAGTCTCGTAAACTGATTTTTATTTCTTCTGAATCCTTATGAGTATGGTAATGTTGCATAAAGGTTTGTTGTCGCAATACAAAAGTAAAGTACTCGAATAAAAGGTTCATAAATGTTCATTCACTGCTCCGAGAAATGAATTAGCTTAGTTAACTTTTTTCGCATTCCATGAGAGGTTGAAGTTTTCTGCGTGATGGTACTCTTTGCTTCATAGCGGAATCGAATCCGTAAATAAAATTTTGAATCACTTTTTTTAAAATTTCTGTATGAGAACACAAATCCTCCTGTTTGATACAAATATTTTTTTTTTATCACAGAATCAAACGGTAGTGGTTCGGATTTTGTTCAGGACTTCGAGCTTTCGTTTTGGACACCGAGAGAACAAGTCCATAACCGCTCAGCTCGGCTGCAAACAAAGAAATGAACCACGTAGTATAAGAAGCCCCTACTGAGCGGCGCTGACATTAGCCACCCCTCCTCAATTCAAATTCGACGCCCTAACCATCATCATTCGACGAAGGCTTCTACTATTTCTCTTAACGCGGCTTCAGCGAAACTCCGTCTATCTAGTTAAATGGTCAAAGAGTGAAAGGGACTTCCTCTACGTGATGCCGTGGGAAAGACGTCAGCAACACCATTTCACAAGGCCATTTCTAAGTCCATGACGAATTGTGTTGCTGAAAACACGAACGGCAGCAGAAACAGCAGGAACACGAACGGCAGCGGGAACACGAACGGCAGCGGGAACACGAACGGCAGCGGGAACACGAACGGCAGCGGGAACACGAACGGCAGCGGGAACACGAACGGCAGCGGGAACACGAACGGCAGCGGGAACATGAACGGCAGAGGGAACACGAGCGGCAGCGGGAACAGAGGGAACACGATCGGCAGCAGAAACAGCAGGAACACGAACGGCAGCGGGAACACGTGCGGCAGCGGGAACAGCGGGAACCTAATGAATAAACAGTTTTTCATGATATTGTCTTATACATTACAAAAGAAGCCAAATAGAGATGAATGTTACCTGGTGTTCCGAAACTTCATTTTGAGTTGTTACAGCTGCAGAGCGATCCTGGAGGAAGGATGTCCCAAAAAGTTCCATGTACTCCTCCTTCGAGTTGAAAGTCACAAATCGTTGATGGTTCAGAAGCCAGATTTTTGTAAGAATTTTTGTTGTTAAGTTTAGTTTACTTGTGACACGTGAATGTCCTCCTCTGCCATGCTGATCTCGTGTGAGTCGTGCACCTCGGTTCTGCAACCTGGTATATCGAGAAGTTCTTCTACCAGCTGTTGTCTCGGAGATCCAGGAATCTCAGCGAGGGACTCCTGTTCGGTTTCGTCAATGTCCATGGATACTGCTTTCGCGCCAAGTGTTTTGGACTTTCCTTTTCGCTGCAGGCTCACTGTTCCTATAAACCTCCGAGTTCCCTACTGTAAAAGAAAAACATTATTTTGTCTCTAGTCGAGGACCCCTGATCTGAATTAAGTGTTTTAAGACATAGGCTTCATAATGCAGCTTTTCATATATAACATAACAAATATAACGTAACGCGGGTTTGATCCCCTTTAGGATCTTAAAATACTAGTGATGTGAAGAAATTGTATTACCATTTATACGTCTCGTGGCAGCTCCAAACAGCTGCACAAAGGCATCTCGTAAAGAGCCTTTGCTGGTCTGAAAGCCAAGAAGACTCTCCTCGACCTCTTCCTGCACCGTCCATATCCCCGATGACTGTTTTTGGGGCCCTTGTTTACTCCACAGAAGAGCAACTCGATAGCCAGCGCCAGTTAATTGTGCCATCTGAAACATAGGCGGTGGACTCGTTAGGTTACTGGATCAGTTACAAGAACTGAATATAATGGACTAACATTCTGCGTTACAGTCCATTAGGATAACTCGCTTAAGGTTTAAGTTTACAAACTTTATATACTTACGACAGAAATATTTTTCTTACCATGTAGTATGAGTAAACAGTGTTAAACATAATTACCAACGTCTCTATCTTGGCTTTTAACTTGGAGAGCGCGGCTGGGTCGATCGCCCGACCCACAGCAAAATTTTACTGCAACCTCTCATCCCGCTTCCTCTTTCGTAGGAGTACCATGTCGTAGCCACACATGCAAGTTTTTTGTCGACTTGGAACGAACGCGCTGCAGGACGGACACTGCTACTTAAAGTTGGGATGGTCTGTAAAAAAATATGTAAACACTGAAGCTGATAGTCCTGGAAGAGTTTCCGAAAAGTAGCAACTTATCAGACAGTTTTAGCTGGCGGTGGTCTTTTGGTTATGCCTTTTGCCGACATTTTGTGTTGAAGGAAGGAGCAGGATTGAATAGCTTGTGATTTTGATTACGCTCAATGCTCTTAAAAGACTAACTCGCTTTATATTTGCAACGGCCTCTGATTACTTCTCCTTGACCATGCTGTAATCGTTATCTAACCGGCTTCGTAGAAGTCGCTCTACTTCTCCAAGCAAATTTCCACGAAGCCCATTTCTCTAGACCTCGTCACAGTTACTTGCGTTTACAACGAAGATGTAAAGACGTTTATGACGATAATAGGACTTCAGAGGTCCCAGGAGAAATGACAAGTGGCTATTTTTCTAGCATTATGAAATTCGCGAGCATCAGCAACAGTGTAATATATGGAACGATTTAACCAGGTCAAATGCATCGGTGAATGTTTTGGTATACTGTATTCTGTATTCATATATTTCCACATTAAAACCGAGGTTCCTTCATGAAATACTCTCTGCAGGGAGAGAGAGAAACTCGTCTACTGACAAGTTTCGGGGCCGACACCGAGACTGCGCTGCTGGTATTATTGAATAATACGACTTGAATATGATGAAGAGAAAGTTAAAAAAAAATAAAAGCAATGTAATCCAATGATTTCATATTTCCAAGAGATTCATTCAGTCTTACTTGAGTAAAATGGAGGACAACAGATTCCTGGAGCTTGTGAATATGTTCTCCTTCAAGTTGCTTAGCCAAAATAGTCAGTCTGCTGTCATTGTTACTAAAAACAATATAACAAGAGCATAAAACATGTCATCGCTATACAATGCAACATTTTGAGAAACTATAATACAGTTTTCAATTGTTCTTGATTCTGTTACAACATGTTACTTGGACAAATATACATATTTATCAATGCAACATACCCACCAGTATGTATATGAGCATTTGGTGGTATCAGAATAATTTACACGCTCAGTCATATAAAAACAGCCGTTCAGACGAATGACATTTGGAGTGCACCTTACTTCTTCCTACGCCTCCACGAATCAGGACGGTCCCGTTGTTTCTCCTTACTGCTCGTAGTAATGATCCTTCTTGTTGAAGCCAGACATTCCAGTTACCACATCAAATAAAAGTCATCCCAGTTTTCTTAGCGGTAGCCTGATGAGTTGGACGTTCGATCTAAGCATTACCACCCGTCACTATCGCGATGATAGTTACTGTTCGCTGTTCGTGCCCTTTCATAGTCTCTTTGGTTCATAGTCTCGTTGCTAGTCGCAAGTTGGTGTTTGCACAACCTGAAAAAAACGTAATAAGCCACTGGTAATTCAATATAACCTGAACTTTCTAAAAAAAGAACCAGACCTTCTAGTTGGAAGTTATATCACCGCGTAAATCGTAAACCTAGACTCATAAACAATCAACGTTGCAAGCTTTTAATTTAATTAAGCTTTAATAAGTTTTTACATGCGTATTTGATGTCATTCCAGTAGTTACTGTGTTTTAAATATCAAATAAAATTTATAATACTTTCCTATTACTACATCTTGAAAATGTACAGAATATTTGGCAATGTTCATAGCTCACTAATT
This sequence comes from Eulimnadia texana, assembly GCA_002872375.1. NCBI lineage: Eukaryota > Metazoa > Arthropoda > Branchiopoda > Diplostraca > Limnadiidae > Eulimnadia > Eulimnadia texana. Next base: position 15,238,593 of record NKDA01000002.1, on the reverse strand, counting down.
CAGACATTCACAAGAGGGGGAAATGTTTACTGTACTTCAAAGTAGGATACACTTTACAGTTGAAGAACACGTCTTCCCCTTTGACGTAAATATTTTTCAGTAGACCAAACTGGGGCACGTCTTCACAATCCCAGCAAAGTAAACCCTTTCTCTTTGCCGTAGTGCAGTGAACCTCTATGTACACTGTCTACTTCTGTAACAAATGAGTATCGACGTTCATAAGGGAGCCGAGTTGCCCACCCCATGGCAAAGCGGAAATCGAACGCTGTCAAGGATTCTTCATGTTTTTAACCCGAGACTCGGTTCCGTACCGCTGGAAGTAAAGGGCTTGCATCTTCTTCTGCTTCATGGCCACAGTAAGTGGAAGATTGATATAGTTCCCAATACTCTGGGGCTAGCTTTTTAAACCACCCGTTCTTTGCTTCAAATCTCATCGCTTAGCGTTCCTTAGAGGGCCAAGCATTTGGAAGAAACGTGGGTAATGGACTAAATGATGTTGCTTACTGATCAGCGTGCGCCTGAAATACTAAACATAGAGCGTCAAGTACTCGTGAATTTCAGTTTCCAAAACTGAAATCATGTCCCTACTTACAGTAGGCGAGAATGAGATTCCGCAAATTTCAAACAACTTCCGATAACATTCCCAGTGCCTCTCTCCTGTGGGGACGGAGTGACCTATTATAAGAGGCAGCATAACGGCCAACATTCAGCACTGTGTTGCACTCCGCCGCAGTGTGCCCTTTTTGGTTAAGTGTCCCGCTTCCATTTCAGAGAGTTTGTTCTTGACCTCCTACGCCCCATAACTGAAGTGCTTAATCCCTCTGTTAAGCTGCTCGAGTGTAAAGAATTTTTTTCTCGGAAACACCCTCAGCGTGAAATTGATGGTTAATGGAACTACCCCAAGCAGCAGATCATGCGTAACGTCGGGGCAGAGTGCACCGTCAATAACATGAAAAGATGTCAAAGAACTGAGGGTGCTGTTACGGTTGATTCCGTATAGCTGGGACTTGTGCTGCTTCACGATTATATCTTGAGGAGATTCAATCTCATTGCACTGTTCGGTGTGGGTCTCCTTGGTTCTCAGTTGGAAAAGGCGCTCTACAAAACGATCGTGCATGGACGCTCTAAGCGTCATGCACTACCGGCACAGCCTTTTGGCCGTGAATCCCTCTTCAAACCCGCCCAAGGTATGACTTGCCAGATTATCAGCTATAATAGCGCAAAGGCAGGCACAAACTTTGACTTCCGTCCCTCTTATGTTTACAAGAACTCCCTTCCTCCAGCGCCTTTAACTCTTCCATTACATACTCGCGGAAAAAGACCAGATTCACTAGTTTAGTTGTTGCAAAAGCGAATCGAAATTCACTAGGCAGATCTCAAACTAGTGAATCCGCGAGCTACAAGATTTCTCGTTTCCAGCCTAGTGAATTTCTGGTCGAAGTAAATTTCTAGTTATCAGTTTAGTCTAGTGAATTTTGGCCGAAGTGAACTTAGGGCCATCGGCTCCATCTAGTGAATGCTGGCCGAAGTGAATTAAGGGCCGTCGGTTCTACCCAGTGAAGTATTGGTCCAAATGAATTTGGGGCCATGGGTTCTACATAGTGAATCTGGTCTACTAGAAAATGTTTACTTTGGTCCAGAGTTTTTGGAAGTGTATGCTCGTCTAAAAGCTTCAGGATGGCATAGGGCTTGGGTATTCCATATCGTAAACATAGTAGGTTGCCAATAGATGAAAGACGAGCTGCTTGATGGTGACCTCCTTCAAGTGAAACAAAATATCCCCAAAGGCGATCACTGAAGCCTCCTTCACAGCGCCATCTTCTTCGTAGAGCACTGCAAAGGGGCTGGCGTCTTCCGAGACAGAGTCTATGATGGTGTCACCCACCTAGAACAAAACGAATGGAGAAGTCAATATCAAACAGCTTTTAAATTGAAAATCTCAGTAACCAGAGAAAAATAATTTCTAAATTGAAATAGAATCATTTACCAGTTTCCTAACGAAGAAAGGGTTTTCCATCTTCTTCAGCTGCGCTGTGACCACCATTGCGTTCAAGGCAACTAGACGGGATATGCAGTAGTCTCCTCCGGCCGGATGGATGACAGCGCATGCCTTGAGGAAACCGTCTAGGTTTTCGTGCAGCACAGCCATCGTAGACCTTGTAAGCAACTTGAATTCCGCAAGCAACTGCAAAAATTCAATTGGATTTCATAATGAGACTTGGCTGCTGGTTTCCAAGCTGCATAACTTGGCCTCCACTGCTTCCGGGGAGGCACCGTCGTCGAAACCCTGTGTTGCTGCTGGAAGGAAAGTTGCAGTTTTGCCGTTTTTACGTGCCCTGTATTCCGCCGCTTTGGCCAGCCGAAAAGTCTTGTGTTTTGCATGCATTCGTCGGTTGCTTTGGACGAATTTTGCTCGGAACAAGGCCTAGAGAAAAGTCCAATTTAGCTAAAAATACAGACATTAAACTAGAAAAATAATCTTCTTTACCAGCTGTTCTGAGTTCCCTTCCTCAGTCAGACGATACTTGTTAGACAGTGTCCTGGTGTAGACATCGTAATCTCTCTTCGTCGGGTTGGGGACGACTGCTGCGAAATGGTCGAAAAAGAACTTCAGTGGGTGCATGAGCCCATGTAAAGAACCTTCAATGAAAGCCTTTTGAAGGTTCTCTGGTAGAGTTGGTAAATCACAGGAGTTGGTAACTATCAGAGCAGCTTGATGTGCAGGAGAATCTGAAGTGTTGCTAGAAGTGTACTACTTTTCCAGGGCTTCATTGCTGTTGCTTGCTAACTGCGTACTTTATAGAGGCGGGGGTTGATAGTCCGAATCATCGATGTCGATGAATTCCGCTAACTCATGCACACTGTATCTCGTCCACATCGTGAAGAATAAAACTGGATGCACTCGAAAACAGGCTGCGTGTTTCGCTCAGGTCAGAAGTGTCGTGGGACTCGCTAACACTACCTACAAAACAGTTGGCTTCACTTCTAGTATTCAAAGCATAAGTGGAGATGATTCCTGACTGCATATCCGGAATCTCATCATCATCGTCAATGACAGGAAGTTTCTTTGAATCACATTTGGTTGGAATGGATCTCCCGCTAACCACACACGTCTTCTATCGGCCACTTGAAGAGCATTCCGCAGACGTCAAGCTCTCCTGTGACTCCTAAAACACTCCGCAGCTGAACATTGTTTTCCAACAGCTCTGACACTGCCTGCCAAAGATAGTAAACGACGCTTGAACATTTGTGCGGATCTTCTTTCTTCGTAAAAAATGTCACTTTCCCAACAAGTCCACCGACAGTAACAAACGCAGTCATCTAGAGATTGCAATAACGGAATGAGCTATAATTTGAATTTAAAATACATTCTAACAGTTTCTTTTCTTACCTCAATTCTGTTGAAGAGAATCTGCCAGCAGCTAGTTTGCGTACCTCACAAACTCAAATTCAAACACATCTAGCGCTTTCTCTTTGAAATGAAACGTAAATATAGCGCTTAAGCTTGCAGCGTTGCCAGTAATGCAAAAACATTTTGGGCAAAAAAAATAATGGAAGATTTACTAACATTTTTATTCAAAATATAAATTTTTGTCCAACCTATTGTTTAAATTTTTTTGTCAGTTTTCCCAATAACTAGTTTTATACAAATCGTCATTATTAAAGTTTTTTATTTTATACAATGAATGATGGGGTGGTATCAACTTCTGGTTCTAAAGTCAGCCGCTAGTTGGCGCGCATATCGATTGTGACAAAGCGCACGGCTTAAAAGACCGTATGATATATGACCGTCGTGCTTTTGCGGGCCTAAACAAGTAACAAATTACGAACTTCAACAACACGGTCTACAAAAGAAGAGAAAAAGCTGGAAAACACTATTTGTCAATATAAGTCATAATATGTTTATAAATCACTAATAACGAACCTACTTGTACTGGTATTAGCATTTTTGCAAAGGTCATAGGTACCGTATTACCATGTACTGCCAAAACTGCGAAAATCCAACGTTAGCTTCAGTTCTCTTCCTATTCTCAGAGAAATTCTTAATGTTTTCCCAGTTGCTGACCCTCGATTGTTTCTTGTCAAAGAAATCTTGACCTCCAGTAGCCATTGCCTTGACCTCTTGATTACTCTGAAGAGTCACCTGGGCTTTGCCATTACTACATTCCTTGCAGCTTGGAGAAATCCATTCATGAAGATTCACTTGTAGACCCATTCCCAGCAGTTGTGACTGAATAGTAGATCCATTTGAACCTATGCGTTCGTATTACCGTTAGTTCTCTTTTGAAATACTATATCAAATGGCGTGCATATCGATTGTAACATAAGCATTCATCTCGCTGACTGCCAACGTGTTATTTTTACTTTTGGCTTAATCTTTCGCTTTGAATAGTTAAAAATGCTTCAGTGTTGTGTGCCTTTATGTAAAAACTATAATGGACAAAAATACCAACGGAGGAGACTCTTAAAAAGAAGTGGCTAGCTGCTATGAGACGCGAAAAATGGATTCCTACTGCGTATCATAGGGTTTGCATACGGAGTGGGTCGGGTGGAACGTGAGTTGCTACCAGGGGTTCTGCTACCAGTAGACCTCAACTTGGTGATCCTCTCGTGGGCCTGGATGTTCCAGCGATTACGGCTGGGGTCCGGGCGGCTGATGTATTCCAGTGGGCTGCTCAGGGCCACGGGGGAGTCCGGGGGTCTTCTCGGTTGAGGGACGCTGCTGGTTCACCGGCCGCGTTCATATTTCTTCCAATGAATCGTCTGCCTTTAGTACACTTGTTGAAGTGGGCCTGTCAACAGCAACTACCGGCTCAGTTGATTCATACTTGCTCAATGACGCTGTCACCACTGCAGAAATTCTTTGGGCCATGAAATGTATAACATCTCATCGCTCCTTTAACTCAGCTGCCAACGAAAGCGAGCTCTTCTAGAAGATGTTCCCTGATAGCAAAATGGCAGCAAAGTTTTCTTTGGGATACACCAAGATGGCCTACACCATATCGTTTGGTCTAGCACCTAAGTTCAGAAGCGAGTTGCTTGGAGTACTTGAGAACAGTGAAGAGTATGTAATATGTTTTGACGAATCCCTGAACTCAGTTGCTCAAAGGGGGCAGATGGATATTTTGGTCCGGTATTACGACTTGAAAACTCACAAAGTTTCTACTAGGTTCTTGAACTCAGTTTTCCTTGGAAGAGCGAAAGCTACTGACCTGGTTGAAAAATTCAAGGTGGGGTTGGGCGATTTACGAAGGAACAAAATTATTCAAATATCAATGGTCGGTCCCAACGTGAACTGGAAATTTCTGGACCTTTACAAGCTTAATTTCTTTTTACTTCTAAGAGCAGAAATGCCGACTAAATCTTGCATGCCGTTTTGATTTTCAGGAGGAAATGATTTCTGAAAACAGCGATTCTCCACTCCTGTTAGATGTAGGTTCCTGTGGGTTCCATGTAGTACATGGAGCATTTCAGACAGGTCATGCTGCAGCTGGGTGGGCGGTCAACCAGACGCTATCATCTGCTTACTGGCTTTTTAAGGACTCGCCCGTAAGAAGGGCTGAATTAACGCAAATTACCGGATATTCAACCTTTCCTCTGAAATTCTGTAAGACTCGATAGGTTGAAAACGCTCCCGTGGCTCTTCGGTTTGTGGACATGTCCAAGAACATTCATGAGTTCCTGAAAAAAGCCAAGGAAACTAGAAAGCAATCGTTAACCAGCTGGAAGCAGTTGGAGTCTGCATACCAAGATCCCTTTCTCCTGGCCAAAGTGGCATTTTTCACAAGTGTGACCAATGACGTGGAACCTTTTCTGACCAAATTACAGACAGGAAAGCCGATGGTTCCGTTTTTGTACCAGGCGAATGAAATTCTTTTAATTAATCTCCTTAGAAAATTTGCCAAGCCAGAGGTACTCGGAGACCGCTCTTCGCACCAGAAACTTATGTCGCTCGATTTGTTCAATTCGGACAACCTCATGCCTCCCAAGAAAGTAGGTGTTGGCATTGCATGCAGTGCAGAATTAGCAAAGATACGCAATGCGGAAAATGATATTCTAATTTTTCGCCAGGAGTGCCGAACATTCTTGCAATCGACTTGTTCAAAGATAATTGAAAAATCCCTTTAAAATATCCTTTTGTGAAAGCCATCTCCTGCCTTGTTCCGTTCATAATTGTACACCACCCGAACTTTGCTAGTCAAAGAGCAGGGAAGACTTTGCAAATACTATTCGAAAGCAGACAAGTAACCTTGGGACAGGCAGAAAAAGCAAAACGCCAGTATGAAGAACTCTTGATTTTGTGCAGGGATAAACTCAGGTCGTCTTTCAGTGATTTTGATTAATCTAAGTGCAGACTGGATGATTTTTATTTTCATGTTCTTCACCCGAACCATTTTACCTCAGGTTGTGAAGACTTGCAACTGTGCCTCAGTAAACTTCTTATTCTAAGTCATGGCAATGCTACAGTTGAATCTGGGTTTTCAATCAATAAGGATATGTTGATTGAAAACTTGGAAGAGCAAACGCTTGTCAATATGCGTATTGTGTACGATGCTGTGAAGCACGGTGGAGGGCCGTTAAACATTGTGATATCTAAAGATATGATCCGTAATCTGCGTTTAGCCCACAGTCGTTATCAAGAAGCCTTATCTCGAAAACGCGACGAAAGACGTGAGGAGGATACCCGCAAAACCTTGAAGAGAAAATTAGAAACCGAGCTAAAGGCTGTTTCAAAAAAGAAGGATCTTCTGAATTTTCTAGCGAGAGAAGAGATAGAAGTTTTGAAAAGCCAAGAGAAGGATCTCCAAAAGAAAATAAGCGAGCTTTAAGCACTTGTACCTTGAGGACATGTCGATAATTTAGGTGCTTTTCGTGATTTCAGTGTTGTTGTGGTGAAATCTGCCCCCGGTTTTTTTCCGTACTGCCGTTTCTAATGTGATTCCCGTTTGTCAAATACAGAAGAAGCACGTTTGAATTCTTAAAAATTATGTGCGTAATTTTTTACATTTTGTCAGGGAAAAAATCAAAATTATAGAGGGAAAACTTGCAATTGTCAGGGAATTCCATCTCTAAAAATGGCTGGGTACCCTGCTTTTGAAATGTCTATGTGGGTTATCGAGAAAAAAAATTCACATTACAGTACAATTATTGAGTATAATATATAAGTAAATTTTATTTTAAACTGACAGTTCGAACACCAAAAAAAAAAACAAAAACAAACAAAGTCGAGCACCTCTGAAGCTCGAGCGCTCGATTGCTCGAGAAACTTACTAATTTTTAGGTTTATTTCAGTTCAGGAAACAAATGGACATCTAAATAAAATAGAACTAGTTGGAAGCAGGTTATAGTTTCGCACGTCGGATCAAATCTTCTACTTTGGCATTTTAAGGATCCCCCGAGACTTCTTTAGAACCGTTTAGTGGATTCTTCATTTGCAATCTATATTCAGTAGATTCTCAGGTTTCAGCTGTAGCTATAGCTTGAAGTTACTTTTTCTCAGTAACTCCTGGAAGTGTAGTGTTCTATTAGAAGGGAAGAATTTGTTCCGCTTTGAATTTGAGTTAGTGTAACCATTTATTAGTAATACAGGTGAGGGGATCTAGGGAGCATGCTGATCAAAGCTACCGTTATTCCAGGAGATTGGTGTGAAGTTGGGTAGCGAAGTTGGCTACAGCATTCGCTTCGAAGATTGCATCTCGGAACGCACTCTGAACAAGTATATGTCGAACGGTGTGCTTCTGCGAGAATCTCGCGGGAAACTCGTTATTGTTGGCGAAGGAGCAGAGGTGAATGGAGGCACTCCATCTTGGAGTGGCTGCGCCTTAACGACTATCACTATTCTGGCAGAGTCTAGTTTGTTAAACATGCCACGGGTGCTTTTAGCTGAGTTAGCCATTGATTATTCTTTGGCAGGCAAAGCCGTTGGACCTAAAGGGAACGCTAAACCCAGCTGCGGTATTTGTTGATGCACAGTACTCCCCTTTTTACTAATGATTACCAGGGCATCCTCTGCAAGTGCAACAATAAGGGGTGGATTGTGCTGCATAAGATATTGTTTTAATGCGGTGACGTTGAGGTCCGCTTCAGGGTAAGGAGGTTGTACGTGGCAATCCGGTTCTGAATAGTTCCTGGACACGGAAATATACCGCGAAAGTTAGCATGAAGGATCTCGTACACTGTTAAACAAGAGGTAACTATTTAGGACAAAACTCCCTAGTAGGGGGTACTTTGTACCCGTAGGGGGGGGGGGAGTAAGCAAAAGTGAAGGCGACTCGACTTTTTTTTGAAGGAAAATATTATACCAATGCCACCTCACCACTTATTTTCGCCGTTTCCTCCCATTTTCCTCCCTCTCAAATTAAGCTCACAATTAATTTCTTGACCTGGTACATGTTTTCTCAGAACTAAATCTCCACATTTTAATTTGATGTTACGCACCTTTGTACTGTTGACCAATCGAGTCATGTTTAAAAATTTATAACTTTTCCCGGTAATATAAATTGTTCGAAGCTTTTAGGTGGAGGCAGGGGTGCCCTCACCCACCCTGTCCCACGACGCGTACCCACCTTGAAAGTACCCACCCTACAAAAAAAAGTTTATTCGCGATAGGTAAAGTACAATTTGTATAATAATTCAACTAATACTGCAACAACACTGCTGAGGAGTTCTCTATTGACGTCAACAAGAAAACTTCAAACTGTTATAGCATCGTTTCCGAATATCATGCCGAATTTCGAATCTATCATGCCTGCATGATATAAGCAGGAGTGCTCACCTTGGTGACACAAGATACCCACCGAAAGTGGTTGTAGGTAAACAAAGCACGGTGGGTATATTTCGTTAAGCAAAGGGGGTTGAAGTGGCATTGGCTGAACTGGTCTTTTCAGAAGAATTTTTTTACCACAAATTCCTTTCTTCTTACGTTTATTTTGGTCTTTCTTTAAAACTCCCACACCAACTGAAAGTACCCACTTGAGAGCCCAACGACGCGAACCGCGTCGTGATACCCCCCCTGGGGACACCCCTGGGGACACCCCTGGGCGGAGGGGAGATGTGCACTAAAAACCTTAAAAAAAATGAGAAGTGTGACTTGTGTCACTTGCGAGGATGAGAGGAGATTGACGATTAGAGCTTAACTTCTTTTTTCAAGGATATCTCCAGCAGAGTAATAATATTAACAATAATAATGCTTTGTAAGAGTTATATCTAAATAGTTTATGTAACGTATTTAATAAACATAAGTAATTTTCAGCCAAATAAACGCAAAGGCACTGCATTTTGCAAATAATTGTATTTAAAATATTGACGTGAATAAGTAATAAAAAGTGCATTCTTCAAGTACACATGAAAACTTTTCGCGATGCAAAAAAAACTACGAATAACACTGCTTAATGGAACCAAAATATGCGATAGATAATATTTATAGTAGAGTGTTGAGTGGAAAATACATGGAAATTAGCCCTCAAATACCCTTCGTGCCATGATTTTAGCACAATATAGAATTGTTTGTCCTGAAGATATATGTCTTGAGCCTCGCGTGTACCGCGGAAGATGGAATGTTCGTGAACCAGCATGACGTCACAGAGGGAACCGGTATTGCACGACTCGGTAATACCCATCAGTAGTGACACTTTTCTTTTTTTTCTTTTGACGACTTTGAAAGCCTGGAAATGTTTACTGTACTTCAAAGTACGATACACTTTACAGTTAAAAAACACGTCTTCCCCTTTGACGTAAATATTTTTCAGTAAACCAAATTCGTGCACGTCTTCACACTCCAGCAAAATAAACCCTTTCCCTTTGCCGTAGTGCAGTGAACCTATATGTACACTGTCCACTTCTGTAACAGATTAATTACAAAGAGTATCGACGTTCATAAGGGAGCTGAGTTGCCCACCCCATGGCAAAGCGGAAATCGAACGCTGTCAAGGATTCTTCATGTTTTTAACCCGAGACTCGGTTCCGTACCGCTGGAAGTAAAGGGCTTGCATCTTCTGCTGCTTCATGGCCACAGTAAGTGGAAGATTGATATAGTTCCCAATACTCTGGGGCTAGCTTTTTAAACCACCCGTTCTTTGCTTCAAATCTCATCGCTTAGCGTTCCTTAGAGGGCCAAGCATTTGGAAGAAACGTGGGTAATGGACTAAATGATGTTGCTTATTGATCAGCGTGCGCCTAAAATACTAAACATAGAGCGTCAAGTACTCGTGAATTTCAGTTTCCAAAACTGAAATCATGTCCTTACTTACCGTAGGAGAGAATGAAATTCTTCAAATTTCAAACAACTTCCGATAACATTCCCAGTGCCTATCCCCTATGGGAACGAAGTAACCTATTATGAGAGGCAGCATAACGGCCAACATCTAGCACTGTGTTGCACTCCGCCGCAGTGTGCCCTTTTTGGTTAAGTGTCCCGCTTCCATTTCAGAGAGTTTGTTTTTGACCTCCTACGCCCCATAACTGAAGTGCTTAATCCCTCTGTTAAGCTGCTCGAGTGTAAAGAATTTTTTCCTCGGAAACACCCTCAGAATGAAATTGGGTCTCCCAAGCTGCAAGAATGATATTATGGTGAAACGGTTAACTTGTGGAGGAACGCGAAGTTGTGTGGAACACTCGGTTAACGAGAAATGAAGAAGTATTAAAGGAAAAAATAGCGCGAAAATCAATTCGCTCTCGAGTTAACGCGAGAAACGGAGGAGGGAGTAGGAGGAAGGCAACGCCTCGTAGGTGAAGCCTCACGCCATCTAGTAGTAGAAATACGTACTATTTTCTGTGAAATTCTCGTCATAATAGTTAACGGATGCTTACTGTATGGGCGTGGAAAGATGGTGATTAATCAGTCGCCTAAGACGTCATAATCTGTATCCTTAAACCATTTCAAAAATGTACCCATTCTTCAAAACTATTGTGCCTCAGAACAATGGAAGCATGTTGCGGCTCAAATTGAAAAGCGTAATGAAAAGGGAGTGGTTGCACTGAAGAATGTTTTTATTACTGCTTCTGCGTTTTATTGATTTGCACAGTACATTTATTCGACACATTCACGCATGATTTCTTAAATCGATTTAGCTCACTGCTCCGTTCTTCTTCTTTTAAATCTTTCGCGTCGAGCCTTTCCCGGCTTTCTCCTGCGATGCGTGGCTTAATCGCGTTGGGCACTTCCACCGGCGACAGGGCCTGGAGAAGGGTGCTGCTGCGTTGCTGCTGCATTCCGTTGGCCGCTCCCACCGGCGACAGGGCCTTGAGAAGGCTGCTGCTGCGTTGCTGCTTTATTCCGTTGGTCGCTCCACCGGCGACAGAACCTGGAGAAGGCTGCTGCTGCGTTGCTGCTGCACTCCTTTTGCCGCTCTCACCGGCGACAGGGCCTGGAGAAGGCTGCTGCTGCGTGCCGTGTGAAGCAGGCTGCTGCTGCTGCGCTGTGGACAGTAATTCATTTGAAGTGATTGGAAAATTAATCATTATCATATACTGCAAAAGATTAAAAATGTGTCTACTTACTCTGAAACTGCTGGATTCTGATTACCCTGAGTTCCTCAAGGCTTGTATGATCAATGCTAGAAAGGCCCGATGTTTTGCGGTTCGGTGGGGCCGGACGATCTTCTAACGGGTGATTCTGACTGCGATTCTGGTTTATAGTTGAGTAAGTAAGAGTAAGCAAGGATAACTGTGTTTATAATTACGGTAATTATGACTGAATCCGTTACAAGTTGTCAGCACAGAGGGCATAATCTCGGAATATCTCGAGCAAGACGTTCGTCGCAGATCACACATAAGTGGTGGTGGCATGGCTGGAGCCTGCTGTTTACCCTGTAGTAAAGGCATACCGGGGATCTGTGACCTACGTTCTCGCCATCTTGCCACTGGCGAAGTGGGACATTCCTAACACCATCAGAAAGATCGCTGTCTGGGTTGAGGAACAATACCGGCGAAGGCTGTCGATCAGAAACTACAGGCGAAGGCTGTCGTTCGGACAAGACAGGCGAAGGCTGTCGGTCAGAAAAGCCCGGTGAAGGCTGTCGGTCGGACAAGACAGGCGAAGGCTGTCGCTCCACTTCTGTCTGGATAGCAATTTCCCTGGTTGTCGCTCCCCCATGGCCTCTTCCACGGCCTCTTCCGCGACCCCTCCCCATGCCTTGGTTGGGGACTCGGCTATCGTCTAGTGGCCGCTCGGATTCTTCTTCTGGTTGGGAACTTTCCCCCGGTTCGGGCGGCGCTGGAGCGGCGGCCGTCCACGAGGTCGGGGATTCCTCGCACGCCCCTCTCGCGATGACCCAAGTACATCGACAAGGTTGTTTAAACCTTGGCTCTGGATAAGAGAAAGTATCTAGATAATTGTACTTAACTATGACCCTATTCCTCACAAACATTTGAGTTAAGATATTGTATCTGAAGAAACCTGACTTGCCTCTGGCTGAGAACTAGACGGTCCAGGTTGAGGTGAATTTAGAAGATCATCCGTTGGCCGCATTCTTCCCAGAATCAAGTCTTCATCGGGTACCCAGTGTTGCCATTTGACTCTATCGGAAATTCTTCGAACTAAAATGAAAATTCTTCACTAATATTCAGGAAAAATTTTCTTGAAGAATGCATTCTTCAGTTCAAATTAACGTGCATTTGTAGTTCTTAATTTTAAAGTTGTAATACAATCATGAATAATAATTAATAATAGGACATTTTACGTTTTACTATGCTTATCCGACTCTGACGCAGTCAAGCTACTCCGAACACGAGAAATTTTCGAAACAAGATTTTTAGACAACTTCAGATTATGTTCAGATACTCTTTCTCGCTTCATCCCAATCTTCAATGATAGAGTTCCGCCAGTGTTTCCTCGCACAACCTATTTCGCTGGTCTGTTTTGATTGAAGCTAGGACGCTAAAAATGCGCTCAGAAACAGCATTGGAGAAGGGCAGTGAAAAAGCATTTTAACAACCTTCGACAAATTGGGAAATCGAGGCTGCTGATGAGGAGTTTTGATTGCAAGGATGTGGCGCCAGTAGAGAACAACAACATCCTTGACGTCGTCATGAACGTTGACCTGTGCTTGGCTGCTCCATTCGGCGTCTATTTTAGGGGCGTCCCAGTCCGGATTCCCGAAGTTCTTCAAGAAGAATCTTAGGCTGAAGGCTTCATGTTTTGGGCGTTGTTGGGGCAGAGAATCTCAAGATGGTTGTAAATAGGATCCTCCAACGTGAACTTCTTCTGGATTTGAAGTACTGCCTCCTTGTAAAACTCCCGGGCGGCGAGAAAAATTTTGTCGACTTCGTTGTCTCCAAAATGCCCCTTGGAATCCTGTATGAGCTCCCGCAGGGTGATATCAGCTTCGAGCCCTAAGTAGACCTGATGAAGGGGTAGGTAGTTCGATTCAGCTGCAACGTCTAGATGCTCTGAGGGGGTGATTTTCACGTACGCGGCAGTCATGAACTTTGCAGAAAGGGTCCTCAGCAGCTTGTCCACCTCATCTTGCAAGCGGAAGAGGATTAGCTTGTCGGACTGAAACATTGTGTTGAACTCGTTTAATAATCCAGTGGCATAAACGGAGAACATGAGCATCACTTTCGTCAGGGGATTCCGCAGCCTCGAGGCGATGAGGTCATCCGTGCGGGTTGGGTCTTCGACTGCAAGTACCGTGAAGTAGCCTCCTAAAGCGTGCCACTGCTCCAGAATCCTCTTCGCGCAGTTTTGGAAGGAAAGCCACCTAAAGAAAAAGCGTATGAGACCAAGGCATAATTCTAAGAAATTGTGAAGTATTCGATGCTCCGGAAGATCGTGGAATTCCTGGAATTCTTTAAAGGCGTGCTTCCTTTTTGAACTGTGCGCGAAATGACTTGGAATTTCCCTGGCAAGATCTTCCAAACTTTTGGGGAGTTTCTTGCACGCGTTAGTGGAGGCGAGACTTATCAAGTGACAACTACATTTGACTATCCGTACCCAGGGATACTTTTCTCTAATGAGAGTTGATACAGAGTGGTTCGCCCCCATCATCGCTTTAGTGGTATCAGAGCAAAACCCAACCCAGTTACGCAGAGGTAGCCCTGAGCCCTTAAATACGCTGTCCATTTTTCAAATATACTTATTGCAGAGCCGTCAGGGCAATCCGCGATGTCCACATCCACGTCGATCTGTAGATCGTCGTTGCAAGAAAACACGCTTATGACCACCTGTTTTGCCGAGCTTACATCCGTGGTCTCGTCGATGACGATGGAAAAGGACGTGGAAGGCAGAACGTCGAGCAGTTTCTGCTTGAAGTGAGGACCAAGAGCTTGTCGGACCACATTGGTGACCTTAGTGCGTTTCATCCGGAGTTTCTCGATGACGGGTTTTGGAGAGAGTTCTTGCAGGAAGTCAGCCAGGTTGTCCATCAAGGAGTAGGGAAGGTCATTTTGAACAAGAAAAGCGGCAGTCTTAAATTCAAACTCCGACAGCTGGCAGTCAAGCGATGCGTGTCCGAAGAAAGATGTTAGCGGCTTTGTAGCGGCGACAGAACTCGAGAGTTCTTTTTCCCTTTGAAGATGACCCGGCGACTTCGAATGTTTTACCAGATCCCCCTGTCCCCCAGTAAATTTGAGTTCTGACTTACAGATTTTACAGAAGGCCAGGTCCGAGCTTCTGCTTCGGGAGAGCCACGAAGAAAGCTCCGGATGTTTTTTCCAATTCGGATCGTACAGACGTCGGCTGAACTTCTTCTTCTTGGTTGGTGTCGGGGATGATGATCCACACGCAGAGTCGAGAGACGACATTCCGAATTACCGTTTCTAGCAAAATTGTACAATTTGAGCGTTTCAGTGAAGTTGAATCGTACAATTGCTACATCCACTACTGAAAGTGAGGGAAAAATAAGGGAATATATAGGGGATGGAATATCCCAATGGAATATGTATAGTTCCGTGCTAAACTGAAGAATGACTTGCTAAAAGCTTCTAAAACTAAGAAACCCTTAAAATTGTTTTCCTGGTATTATGTTTTGTGTCAGCCATGCATAGGGGGTTATGGGAAACTTGGTACATTTTTATACGGATCAACGCGCACACTTTCTCCTTCAGTGGAAACTGGCACACTTTTTTTTTGCAGCCAATTGCTTGATGCATATTTCATGTTTTAAGGGCTGGCTCTAAAAATTTGAAAATTTTTCGCAATTCTTCAAAACCAAGAATTCTTCTAGCCAGTCTTCCGACACCCGGAAATTCTTCCGGTTGAAGACCAATCTTCAAAAGTTGCAACGCTGCTCTCGATCGATGCTTTAAATAAATTGAAATACTCGAGTACCACGAGAGGCCTTTTATAGCAAGCAGAAAGTCGGCTATCTTAATCCGGATTTCCATGATTTTCAGGTTGATTGGGTAAGCATGACGTAATTAATCAATGAACTTAATTGGAATACCGCAAAATAAATTATTGAAAATTTTTAATGCAATACATGTTAATTTTCTTGAATTTATTCGATACAATTGTACATAATGAAATAATAATTTCAGCAAGAGTACTGATGTTTCTGTAACGTAGAAATGCGCCACGCCACCTATCGGTCAAATAGTGAAGCTGCAGGTAACTTGGAAGTTACGATTAGGAGGGTGCCAAAACAAAAGAATGCAGGAAACAATAAAATCACGGAAAAAGAAATACTAGTATAAAATGAATCAAAAATGAAAGCCGCTGAATTTTGTCGAAGAAGAAAAATGCATGTTAAATATGAAAAAGTTTACGGGAAAACTACGAACTGCGTCAGATGAAAAATAAAGTCAAAACTATTTGGGTTCCGGACAATAAATATAACTACACTTTTCAGTAAAGCCCAAGTGTCAATCTCTTCTCTATTGTACATCTCCCATGATGTCTCCAGGCTTGCTTGGACATTTTTTGCCGCAGACTTCATATGTCGTCTGATCTTGCCCTCTGAAGCAAGATCCATCTGCAAATCAACAAACGATGCTTCTTCGTGCAGAGCGGCGAGGAGGACATAGAGGTTGAGATTGTTCTGCTGCACGCGGCGGTTAAACCGATTATGCCAGCCCTCTGCGTCGTTGTTCGTCCTCACATGGTGCAGAAATACGCTCCATGAGGAGGGTAGCCAAATGGTACTCTGTATCCAGTTTTCCCGCAGGTAAGAGATCACGTCGGCGAACCGTGGCTCCTGGGCAGAAACGCCTTCACCCTCAGCCTTCCGAGCGATCATTTCCAAAGTTATTGAAATTCTTTCGTGCGGGATCAGTGGCAACGCAAAAAGGTACCGACAAAACCTTTTAACTGTCCCCTCGGAGGAGAAAGATTGTTGCATTCCGAGGCTTTGGATCTTTCTCCACACGGCCTGCGCCCAGTGGAATGCACACCCCTTTAATTGAACTGTTGGAAAAACTTCTTTGAACGCCCCTCACATAGCTTTTTTCAAAATCCAAAACAACTTCCTTCACGCAAGGAGTGATTGGTAGGATTTCCCGTAGATTCCCAAGAACGGCATCGTAGTCCGATTCATGCCTCCTTGACATTACACCAAACAAGAGAGGAACCTGTTTTAGGTGATCCGCGCTTCGTACAAACGAATGGCATCCGAACAGCTGTTTAAAAGTGTCACGCACGATTTTAAAAGTCCCTTCGCAGAAACATCGTTTCGATCTTGCTAACAGTTCAAGTTGCGCCTTGGTAGCCATTAAAAGATGACGGTGGCTGTTGTTGCGAATGTCACCTTTGAGAAAATTGTCAAGAACGAAGTTCATGTTCAACTTGAAGTCCAGAGTCAATGGGTGCATTGGTCGTCCTTTAGCGCGTGCTCGATTAGCGCGACGTATCAGGCTTGGTACGCTTGGCAAAGACTGCATGTTACGCGCAGCGGAGTAGTTTTGCACGATAATATCCTCGACAATTTGCTAGGCAGGCTTGAGCATATTGTCAATTGCTATTCTGGACATTATTTTTTTGGTCACCAAGTCACGAAAGATGTTCGGTTGAGGAGGGTGCGTGTGACCTGACAATCCAGCAATGAATGTATTCCCATGCTGTCGAACTGTTGCGTTGCACGTGTTATTCGGCTTGTTGGATCTGGCCGAGCAGCGCCAAGATGACCCCAAGGGACGTCTGCTTCTTCACCACGAAACGGAAGCCTTCCTTGTCAACCAAGCAAGGCCTGTTTCGGTGAGAGCCATCCTGGACAAGAGTGTACTTCGGTGAAGAATCGTCATGCGAAAACGATGGAAGGCTGCGATCAATGTTTGATTCGTCAAATACGTATGATATATCGTACGAAATTTCAGCTACCTGCAAAAAGGAGACCATTAATTTTACTTGGACAACTAAGAAAGACCACTTAAATAATATTGTAATTAACAGGAATCTATTTATGCTATTACAATTACACAGTACTAAAGAAATTAGCAGAATTAAAAATATTTACATCGGGTCCTGTAGTGGCAGCAGGAACGGACGACGCAGGAATAGGAGATCGGGCGGCAGATCCAGCAGCAGTTGTTTCTTTACCTCCTTTCTTCCTTCTGAAGAGACGAGTAACACATTAACTTGGATACTTTTCGTATGGAATTATAGAGATTGTACCGTTTGGCAGGAGCCGACGAAGACTCGGTAGCGGCAGTGGGAGCCGACGAGGATCCGGTTGTGACAGGCGGATGGGCTGCAGTTGTGGGTAAGTCAGGTGACCGGGCGGCAGATCCAGCAGCAGTTGTTTTGTTGCCTCCTTTCTTCCTTGTGAAGAGATGATTAACGCATTAACTTGAATACTTTTCGTGTGTCGTAACAAGGATTGTACCGTTGGACCGCAAAAGACGTTGTAGACTTGACAGCTGGATTTGGAGCTAGATCCGGCACGTCATAATCGGCATACCTTCCTGGCAACTTCTTCGTTCTAGGAAGATTTACACGTTATGTAACAGTTTTAGTCGTACTTAGAAATTTATTAATTAGAATTGAATTAATAAACTAGAATGACAGGTTAAATGACTAAATTGTTGAATTACATCTTTACCAAAAATAAGGAGCACCATGTTAGCTAGCTAAGAATAAAGAAGCTATTCTTTAGTAGCTGATACAAATTACCCTTGTGCCCGCAAGTTTTCCTTTCCTTCAACCGAAGAAGGCTCCCGAGAAACAAATAGATCACATGTCGGCAAAGAATCAGCTTCCTCTTTCACAATGTTTTAAAACAAATTTTTATTAATGTAATAAACGAGACTAAATCAATTAAAGATCTAATGAGTACTGTGTTAAAAGAAAAACTAGATTTACCTCACTGCCTTCAGTTGATATAGAATAATCAACGAGGCGGAATAACCCTTGCTTCCTTCTTGTCGCCATAATGACTGAACAAGCACTGACCAACGGATTCGACTCGATCATCACGGGACCTTTAGATTAGCGCCCCAACGAAAAGTTCATGTAAGGCCATATAAGGTGCTGTGTGCATCGTGACCTTACGGGTCACGACCTTTAGGTTAATGCCCTGACGATAAGTTCATATAAGGCCATATAAGTTGCTGTGTGCGTCGTGATCTTACGGGTCACGACCCTGAACGATGTGCATGGTAACGGAATAATTATATTTAAATTTGTACTTGCTTGATCTTCAAATAGCATAATAAAGTTTCTAAAACCAGTCACAAAAAAAATATCAGAACATGCATCAATATATTACGTTAACGTATTATGTTAAAATCGTATAGAGAATGTTACCTATCTTACGTTTGACAACTTAAGAGAATACAATATGCATAGCTAACTTTAAGAATGATATCAGTTTCAAATTACAGTGTAAAGAATTACAGAGTTTTTGGTTCAAATATAATAGCAGGGTATCGGACGAATCTCTAGAATAATTCTATATTAGAATTTCTGATGTTACCATCTAAAATCACCATCCTGAAAACTGGACATATAATTGAAACTACTGAAAATCTGAAGAACCATGCATTCCTAACTCAGAATCTGAAAACTCTTTGACGTTTACGTTATATTGTCAAGATTAATATGAGAAAATATCTTAATGGGAAACAAAAAATCCATTCTAAGTATATAATATGTAATAACAGAACTAGTTCCTAAGAACGTGGGAAAGTGGCTTCTCCAAGTAATCTGCTGAAGAATGCGGAAATAACTTCTGCGAAATATCATTTTGTATTTACACGTGGGGATTAAACTAATCCAGAATAACTAGTGTATACCAGTTCAAACTAATACAGTTTAAATTAATTTTAATATTGTGAGGTTAATAATTTAACCTCACGTAAATTTGCCTTAATTTAAACCCATGTTTTAGTTTTACCAAATGCAAGTGCATGTAAGGGCAAGTCTAGCTATGCAACAGCCGTTTAAACGTGTATGTGGCTTGCGTCACGTACGCCAAGGTAGCTCAGGTTACGACTCGTGAGTCACGCTGCACGTGCAGAGACCTTAAGTAGGTTACCGGCCAGTATAAAAGCCCGACCTTTTCACGCTGAGAGATAGAACGTCTTGCACCGTTCTCCAGCTTAGTCTCGGTTCGACTAAGCTGCCGGGGTCAGGTCAGTACTGTGCGAAGCTGAGACTTTCGTGCCTGGGTAAAGTTTGTGTTTGTAATTGTCTGCTTTTATCCCAATACACTTACTTAAACTTTACCACGTTGGGAGTGACGCCCAATTATTCGAGGAGACCCGAAATTACACGTCACAATATCATTATAAAACATGTTTCGAACTTAGTATTAAAAAAACACTAAACTACACATTACCTTACTTTATCACAACATAATAGCATGTATAACTAAGATAATTGATATTGCAGTATGTACATACACAGGTGTAATATATACAGTATGTTAATAAATAATAATATTTTATAGATAATAAATAAATAAATAAATAATGATTAAATAATAACGTGTTACAAATATTGCATTGAAACTCAAATGGTTCATTGTGGAAAATATCTTTTGGGGATTAAATATTAAATAAAACCTATAAATAGTTGTAATATATCTCTATAATATAGAGGAACTAATATTCAAGCGTTTATTTAACCTGGGCAGTAAAATCGAGGACTCTAGTAATGATCAGCTGGAAAATACGACTGACAAGACTGCTTGTATTAATCATTCGTATGTTCCATATTAATAATTATATATGATAAACAACGTTGGATAATATCAAATAAAAATGTTTTGTTCACTCTGCAGTTGCAATATTCAACCGAAAAATTCATGGGGTCCATCGTGTCTGTGCCCAGGGTCCATCCTGCCAGTGCCCTATGGCCCCTCATAATTTTCGGGGTCCAACCGGTAGGGTCCACTCTGTCCGGGTCCACTCGGCCCAGTTACCGTATAAGGCCATACAAATACAAATACAAAATAAAATACAAATGCAAAAACCAAGCAAAATGACACCACGCAGTGCAAATTTACAATATTTACACACAGATTGGGGAGTTAGTTTTGTATGAAATTTCTTCTAGTTGTGAAGCTACGTTAAAAATGGAAGATGGGGCAGATATGCATTATACAATTAGATCATTCATCCGAAGCCTTCTGCTTAGATTTAGATAGCAATTTAGATTGCTTTTGGAGTGGATGTCTTTTGATTCTTAGCTTCTCTAACTTTTGGTTTCTATAAGTCGCTATAAATCTGTGTCGGGGCAAGATATAATCTAATTTTAACTCGGGGGTCTTGCCTGCGTGGTGCTTCTGGCAGCAGATCAGGGGTAACTTTTCGAGGGAAACATCAGATATGACCTCTTCGAAGGAATCTCTGATATACGTTGATCCATGTTTCGTTTTAGATTGTATTACTGATTCTATACAGGAGAATGCCAAGTGAAAATTTGTAGATGCATACCAAAGCTTCCCTTGGTCAATATCTGCGGTGTAGCGACTCCGTCCAGTTACAGCGTCCCTCGTTTCACTTACTAAAGTTTCTTTGCATTCTGAACATTCAAGTATTTTTTTTACAGGATCTTAGAATTACGCCCGCTAAATTAAAGACTATGTCTGGTGAATCTACACTAAGCTCGGAAGGAAGAGCTGCAGATACTTCCTCGTCTGAACATTCTACCAACTGGCGTTTTAAGTAGTCTTTCAAGTCTGCTGCTTTTTCCTTGTTGTTTTTTTTTTTTGAAGTTGTCCAGCAAGCAGTCGTGAAACGAAGTAAGGATTTTCATTTGTTGCTCATTGTCGTGCACGTTGGCCTTTCTGACCACTGCTTTCAATGGATTGTATAAGTTTAGTAGCCGATACAGTTGCAGGAACGAGGACACGGTTGGCTGTTCCTGGCTTCCTCCAGAATACTGAATTATCCCGAAGAAACGCTATCATCAAAATACAGTGAAAATTTGAAGTGGCATAGCAATTAAGGAACCTGTTGTTACCTCAACGCAGTCTTGATTGAACTTTCCGGTCAGGACGTACTTGAAGCCTTGTTTAAAAAGAAACTCAACCGTTTCAATCGTGCTTATTATAGAAACCCGTAGGGCTTCCAAAGTGGTCGACGACGCAAAGCCTTCTATTTTGGATATCTGCTGCTCTAACTCGGTTTTATCGATTACTCCTCCGAGTCTCTCGAGGACTGACTTCTTCTCGGGCCAGTTGTTTGGATTGATGGCGTCCTTGGAGCACCGAGCATTCATGATGTCGAAGGATTCGTTAAGTAACAGGAATAATTCTTTGGTGCTCTCGGAGCCTTTTAACTTGTCAGATATGGCCGGGTCAGAATGGTTCTGTAGTGCTGTAAGGCAGTAACCACACTCCGCGACAAAACCTTTAAAAAAAAGGCCTTGTTTTGTCATTCCTGATGTGAAAGATTTATAAAGAAAGCTTTATACCTGAACCGCAAGCTTCACATTCGTTTTAGAAAATGTGTGGCCTTAACGTGCGCCTCCTTCAGCTTATACGCTTTACGAAGGCCAGCTCCCTCAGTCGCAACTGCCTGTTCGACTTCGTAGAGTCTCCGGACGAAGTTCCATTTGACTGTTTTCCCATCAAACTGTAATTAACATAATAAAAGTAAGGTTTCATCTTTTTGGGCTGGTGATATTTACTTGAAGTACTCCCTTGTTGAATATCTGATTTCTGATGCACTTGAAAAAATGAGGAGGGTTGAAAAAGACGAACACGTTAGCTCCTTCAATAGTAGGATGGGGTATCGTGTTCTGCAGCTTTACGGCGTCCCCGCTTATGCCCCAGGTAAACAAAGCTGCCTTGTTCGCTTGGGCACCATCGCATACTGTGCACAGGATACGAGCTCCGCGGGATTCCAGAGCAATAATGCATTTGTTGATAAGACGATATAATGCAGCTCCGTCGGCTGTTCCGTTAGAGCCGTAGACTGCTATAGGCTGCACCCAAATTTGCCACAAACGGACGAAACATAAACAAAAGGACATGGTCTGCAAGTTTAGGTTCTTCTGGAGGTCCTACTGTTTCCGTGCGATTTACAGCTTCATTAGCCCTGGCCTGGGTTTCAGCCAAAACATCGTTCTCCACGACACCCTCTAGGTCTACGAATCCATCGAACTGTAATGTTTGGCTGTTGAAATTAACAGCCTCTGCAACACTAATATCGTCCCATACTAGAGACCCGAACCTTTCATTCAAGGTCTTCCCTTTCATTTCTGCTTCTATGGACTGTAACGCGAAGGAGTTCAAACCAAATTGACAGTTTAATCCTCCAATCAGGCGGCACATGGTGTCCGGACATGGTAGTGACAGCAAATTTGCCTCCCGTATGTGGCGGTAAGCTGCAGGGCTTTTTATCCGTAGCAGCAGACAGTCAAGAAGCCATTCGGCGTCGTATCGCATTCCTCGACTTTTGTGACGAGATTTTTTGATAATGGTTTCCACCACCGATCTTGCCTAGAGATCAAATATCAAAATAATCATGGGTACAAATGTGTTGAATTAAATAATTCACTACAGATTCTTTGTATCCATTAAAGAGTACAAGTACTGTAATACACCGGTCAAGTAATAGTAAAAAACTCTCTTAGGGGGTCTATAGTTCATGGACGAAAGCAAATTACTAGACTGTAAGTCAGAACTGGTATATAAGTGGGGAAAATATAAATTGTTTACCTTGGGTTCTAAGGATTGAAGTAGCGTTGATATACTGTTGCTACTGGCTTGTTGTACGTCCCTTCTCAAACCCGCAGCCTCGGTGGCAAGTTTCTAAAAAAACATTGAAGACATGATTCGTAGCAGCCGTATTTTAAGTTACTTACTATTGCCGTTACCTTTATCCTTAGATCTCTCCGCTGAGTCCTCTCGAGCATCCTCCGTTGAAGCCGCACGTTTTCAGACAATCGGAGCTTGACTTGCTGCGAAGTAAGGAAACCATGGGGAGTAAAAGACGACTTTTGGTTGTTTCCACGAGCCAGCTTCTTCTTAAGGACTCTTTTGAACAGGACGCACGCATTGCAGACGCTCTTATCGCTGTCTCGTCTCAGCAGCATCTCACATCGTATTGAATGCCAGGTAGAGTTTATTTTCTGACCCACCGTACTGTGAATTCCCTTAAATACCGGTTCAGGGCAACCCTCGCACATGAGAAGATCACGGAAAATTTTCAGGTTTTCTGCGATGTTCTCCAGCGACCCATAAGCTTGGTTCAGTAGCAATCCCTGATATTTTAATGAATATATAAAGTATTCCATTTCCATGGTTGCAGGAACAACCAGGACTGTTTTCCTGACTAGGCTGAGTGGGTGTTCACTTTTAATAACCTCTTCGCATTTTAAGTTAGGGGAATCCATAATCTCAATCCAAGTCCAGCCTGGTCCAGGTAACCTTGCGTCTCGTATGGAAATGGGCTCCTGGGAGATGTCCTGAAACGTTAACTGATTCTCACCAAATGCTGTAGCGTCATCCTCAAACAAAGTGGAACCCAGTCTCCGAGAGCTTCCTTCAAGTTGAGCGTATTCAGCAAATAGTTTCTTCAGGTAGCCTTTGTCTTTTCGAAGGTGCATGACTTCTTCCTAAGGGGTCTTCGCGTTTTGTTTTCTGTTTTGACAGATACGCAGGGCATCCTAAAAAATTGCATAAAATTACTCTCCTGTCAACCAAGTGTTTCGTACAGAGTTAGTAACAATGCCAAGTTCATAAAACCCCTGCGTGTAATGATCGTAACATTAGATTAATCCTAGGTAGTTCCACAATATTTCAATATTCCAGATACCAGAGCAGCTATAGTCTGCAATCGATGTTCTCTTAATGCTTTTAAGCAAACTTTTTTTTTTCCAATGGAGAAACATGTATTCGTTACACTATTACTTTTCCCAAGAAGCTAGGAAAATACAATTCTCAGCTTAGGGGCTTGAGGTTCAGTTTGAACTAAGTTAAGTATGCTAAAACTTCTTACTCTTTACGTAGGTAAACAAAAATACCCGAGTTTTACTGGACGGACAAGAGGTACGTATGAAACAAGAAGTAGTCAAAGATTACATGCATGGAACTGAGTCCAGCTGTGTAGACAATTATCTAAACGGCAATTTTACCATGAAATTTAGAATGAATAGCGCTTGGCTTTAGTTTCCATTTATCCCGCGGTATCTTAACATCTTGGCCAGCTATAAGGTTACAAAAGAACTTCTCAATTTCGTCTTCCTCGAGGTGCAGATCGCATATGCGTGAAAGCTTTGTCAGTCCGTCCCGTGGTAGGCGTGCTGCCACTTCGCAAAAAGTTCTAGATCCTGAGGAGGTTGAAAGAATTCCTCTGCTTTCTGCAGAAGGCTTGTAGCCTGAGTTGCACGCCGGAACGAAACACGTTGACATATCTTAGTATCAAGGTACAAGTAATATTTCATGAATCCAATCAGGTCAGCCATATTACTTCACGTGATCTCGAGTTCTCTTTTTATGGATTAGTTGGATCCTTGCTAAATCAGACAGCTTGGCGACTTGGGTCCTTGGCCCATTACTGAGCTACAATAATTAGCTTTTGGCCTGATCATTCAAGATGTCTGAATCTGGAGCGAAATCTACCGCAAATGACACAGATTTAACTTTTATTCCCTGGGTAACTGAACTCGTTTGACGCGGAACCCGGCTGACCTTTCCTTTCGATCCGGACCTTTATGATATGAATGACCCCGTACAGACTGTGGTTTTAAGCTGATAAACTTTTGAAGAATGAACGTTACTATTAATATTACTTCTATATTTACCTGTTGGTGATTTTCCAAATGTGTAATGGAATTTTTCAGAAGCGTACCATTGCGACTAGGTACCTTTAACCATCATTTTGGTCCTCCGTACTTTGTGAGGTTGAAAAAATCCCTCTTTTTTTCTTCTCAAAGACCGTATTGGAGCATAACCGCTAGATTATTTGTATTTCAAATATATTTCTAATATATAACATTATACTCAAACAAACACTTGAAAAAAGGAAAACAAAATGAGAGGAAACAAACCCAGTTTACTTAAGATTTTTAAAGACATTGTAAACTATTGCCACAAAGATAGTAGTGATTTAATGAAACATACAAAAATAAAGTTGGTTACAGGAACCCAAAAACCTTCGCCAACGGAAAGCAAATAAATGTGAAAATTTATTCCGTGCACGACGCACTAAACAGAAAATATTTTAACATTTATTGGTATTTTTTTTAAATAATCGTATTACCTCAATGATGAAAGAACTTAAGCTTGTAATTAAAATCAACATAAGTAACCATGGGGTATAAATTCAATGGAGATCGTGTAAATCCGGAACTTGAGTAGCTTTGTCCATCATCTGTCTGTCAACCATTCCATCATCTGATGTCTGTTCTACGTCAACCGTAACATACTCTCTAAAATAGAATTAATAAATTACACGTAATTAATCTACATAATTTCTCACCTTTTGACTTCCGGTATTATGACTTTCTACTGCAAAACGAGGATGAAACTATAAAACTGAGCTAACTTTTATACTACGCAAAAATTTCCAAGGAGCAACGTAAATCATTACTTTTTTAACAACTTGAGTCTAATCTAGGATGAAAACTACAATACAAAGTTGCTATGAAATTAACTTTATTATTTAATCTATTGAATATTAAACATTATTTAATTAAATTAATCATTAAGCGAATGAAGCTTACTTATCATTTACTAGTTTTAATCTAGAATGTAACCCACTTTCTTGTTTATGATAATAAAATGAATGAAACAACTTAATTGTTCGATTAGTACTTTTATTCATTTTCCATCACCAGCTAAAAGCCATAGTTGATAAAACATTGAAGCAATGGTTATTAAACGTTTGGTTGTGCTTTTCCATCAGTTACATCTTCTGTTATAAGCCTTACATATTAGATGAAACATTAAAGCAAGTTGCGCGTTCACGACAGTTATATCTTCTTCTATTTTTTAATTTTTAATTATTTAATGCGAGCAGTATGAGCTGTTGGTGTGATTTAAGTTGAGCAGTAGGTTTAAATATAACCACTTGTCTTGATTTAACCACTGCTGCCCTCTACACTCTGAAGGAAAATAAAAAATTATCAAATCCTTTTTACTTGTTTATTAAATCTCCAAAAGAAAAATGTGTGGTTACAAATTTTTAAAAAATTGCGAGCAATCAAAACATTTCTGATCTGGGAATACAAGTTGATTGGATTCTTTGCAACATACTGAACAAAGTTTGGGTTCGCTTTCGAATTTTTTAATTGTTTTACGTTCAGCTTCTAAACAATTGCAATATTCAATGGGGTAAATACAGCGAATACGAGCGTTGATGGGACAACGATCGTGGTAAATTTCACGAAGTAATGTCTTCGCGTTGTCATCGTGCACAACTTTCAACAGACCGTGGAGCGTTGTAAAACGCTTCAGACTCGTTGACTTAAGATTCTCCTATCCTGTCTGGTAAAATATCTTTTCGAGTCGGGATACGAATGTAATTCTTCTAAGTGAAGCTGCTGAAGTCGTTTTAAGTTTTCGAGTTTATCACCCAGCTCGTTGATAGCTTCAAAAACTTGATTAACTATCATTCTTACTTCAAATAGATTTTGATGATTCAATCGTCTCATGGCCATTGCGTCTTTTACCGGGGTAGCGACAAAGAGTTGAAGTGAAAGCCAAAACGAATCTGAGTCGTTTCACACGGAATTCTGCTTATAACTAGTAAAGCTTCATTTCCCACCAGAGGGCTTAAGCTATCGATCAACTTAAACTTGACCGCCGGAGAGTGTTTGATTTTTAAATTCAAGTGTGGCTGAATTAAGTTTCACATCATACATACTATTGTTAATTTGCAACCACAGTTTTAACTCTTGCACAGAGGGGGTATTGAGATGTGCATAGAATGGGTTTTGAACATTATATTCCCGCCCACTTTGAAGATGATCGAGTTTTGTCATAAAGAGGAGTGGTGATACCTGATCATTTATGTAACTGTTTTGCAAAAAATTTAGCAAGAAAGCCACCGACCCTTCTTTTTCAATACTCTTTTGTTTCTTATGGGGTTAAAATTTGGAGTGTGATCTTCTGCTGGTAGGGGGATGACAGGGAGTGGTGTAATCAATATTTCTGTACTCAGTTTGGCGTTCGAAGGAGATGAATTTGTGTTTCCACGACTAGAGACCGCTTCAAGAGTTGGTGTATTAGCATGAACTCCCTGATTACTTTCAGCGAATTTTCTTTTAGAAGGATCTGGTGTCGATAAAACAGTAGGATTGCTAGAAGGTGAATCTTCTTTGCTACGCGAAACTGGTGGTGGTGGTGGAAGTGAATCATCGTTCACCCTTCCACGAGTTATATCACTTCTTGGGGAGGGTCTTGTGTGGTTGGCAACTTGGTTTCCTTTAAATCTTTGGATGGTAGTGTTTTCTTGTCTTCCGAAATACTGTTTACATCCTGAAGTGGTTTCCGGGTATTTTCGCTTGAGGAATGACTTTCGCGCCCAGCTGGAGGGGGTTGAGATATGTTACCATTACTCACATTTGCACGAGATGATGCAGTGCTAGGAGAAGGGGAATTGCCTGCTGGTGTTTTCTTGTCTTCAGTACCCCTATTTACATCGTGAGATTGTTTCCGATTATTTTCGCTTAAGGTTTGACTTTCGCGCCCAGCTGGAGGGGGTTGAGATGTGGTAGCATTACTCATATTTGCACGAGGTGACGCGGTGCTAGGAGGTGGGTGGTTGTCGGGGGTGACGGTTTTGAGGTAATGAAACTTCTAAGAGCTCGTAGACTCGTGGCTGAACTGTTTGCAAAGCTTGTTATTTCTTGAGCGTGAAATTCCATTGTAGCTAGCAAAAACCCGCTGAAGTTAAGTCGAATATCTTTGGGAATAGCGTAGCCAGAGGAAAAACTCGGGGTGTATTTTTTAGTAAAGACCAAAATTTCATTCTCCGATACAACTCTTATTTGTATAGGCAAAAGTATTTTAGCTTCGTGCTCTTCTAATTTTGCATTTAAGAAGGAGATGAAAGAGTTGATGCTTTTGAGATGCTCGTGGTCTACCCTTAAAGCACCGGATGACCCCCTTTCACTCCTGAACTCAACCCAAAGACTTCTATCTGTTTCTACCGGTGCGTCTGATAACATTCCATCTTCTGGCGAGATGGAATAAACTTCTTTTTCAATCTTTTTCTGCACTTGAAGTGAAAAACTCTTTAAGCCAACTAGAAGAGTTCTATCAAAGTTGAATATTACACTTGGCAAGGATATGCTGTATTCGCGGATTTTGCTCTCACTAACACCATCGAGTGTAGGTGAAATATGAAGCAAAAACCGTTCAGATCGGTCAAAGGTCATCATGTTATACGTTTAATGAATGACAACAGACTAAAAGATTTAAGAAAGTTGCAAATGGTCTTATTTTAAAATTGGGAAGCTTACTTTGATAATATGTCAAAAGTTTATTTCACCGGATGATGGTGTTAATACAGAAGCTATTTTGGAGTGGGAAAATCAGAGCAAATGGAAAGATCGGGTGGTTGATTATGTGAAGTTTTATAGATCAGAGGGTGGTACTTTTGTGAACATCGAAAACAGTAGATAAGATTTTGATCGCAAAGAGCAAGATCTTTTGAATCAAACAGATGTGGGACTTGAGATGTTGTGTGTTGGATATGGAGGTTATACCAAGTTAAAGGATGATGGCAGTGTTTGCAGCGGTCAGTTATATCTTTAAACAGTTTTGGCGAATAATAAATTGTGAGAGCGTTTATCATTTTGCTGGTCCAGGTAAGGTAATCTTCAATGTGGGGGTTATAAACCTTTAGAAGTGACTGTTTGGCTTGTTCTATTCCCGGTTTTATGTAAACCTTAAGCTTTTCATCTACTTGCCAAGGGCGAATAATTGTTCGACCATAGCTTTCGAGAACGTTTATGAAGAGTTTGTTAATGACACTGTTAGAAAGATCCTCGAGTAAAATTTCATGGACTCGCTCGATGAAACCAATGTCGCAATGATTGTTTCGACAGACAAAAAAAATCGTTACCTTTAATCGAGGGACACAACGTGAGAGCTTTGCTTACCAGAATAGAGAGTAGCAGCTTCAGGAGCTTGGGTTTCTAGGATGCAGAACGGTTACATGTTGGCATGACTTGCTCATGCTTCCTAGTGTGCGTACCATAGTCTCGCCATTTTTCTAATTGTAAACCGTAGTTCTGCTTGTGTAATTAACAGTTCATTTCTGTTGCATATGCTTTTTGCATACACACTTGCTTATACCCAATGAGGACGGTTCCATTTCTTTCCACTGTTTTCGAAACACTCGTCTCCCAGAAATGAAGCCCTACTGTCATATAATGCTAACATCTATTTAAACGACATTGTGAAACGTGTCTTTCGGTATTTATTAAGATTTTCTCATAGCCACACAACTGATGGGATCCGGTACGTAGTACCGAAAAAAACCGCGAGTTGATGATGAAGCTCCTTCCTCGAGGCGCGGCTTCTCTTGGCACCTCCTTTCAACTTTCGCTCACATGCCAAGCGAGAAAATTATTCGCGTTATATTTTCTCCGTTGTGAAACTATGATTTTTCTTTATTTCTCGTTAACTGAGTTGAGAATGGTTTTTCGCGCTTTGCCGAGTAATTGCTTCTAGTAAGCGTTTCCTCGTTAATTTTTTTCTCGCTACTCAGTAATCCCATGAAATTGATGGTTAATGGAACTACGCCAAGCAGCAGATAATGCGTAACGTCGGGGCAGAGTGCACCGTCAGTAACATGAAAAGATGTCAAAGAATTGAGGGCGCTGTTGCGGTTGATTCCGTACAGCTGAGAATTGTGCTGCTTCACGATTTTTTCTTGAGCAGATTCAATCTCATTGCACTGTTCGGTATGGGTCTCCTTGGTTCTCAGTTGGAAAAGGCGCTCTACAAAACGATAGTGCATTGACGCTCTAAGCGTCATGCAATACCGGCACGGCCTTTTGGCCGTGAATCCCTCTTTAAACCGCCCAAGGTATGACTTGCCAGATTATCAGCCATCTTCTTCGTAGAGCACTGCGAAGGGGCTGGCGTCTTCCGAGATGGAGTCTACGATGGTGTCACCCACCTAGAACAAAACGAACGAATAAGTCAATATCAAGCAGCTTTTAAATTAAAAATCTCAGTAACCAGAGAAAAATAATTTCTAAGTTGAAATAGAATCATTGACCAGTTTTCTAACGAAGAAAGGGTTTTCCATCTTCAGCTGCGCCGTGACCACCATTGCGTTCACGGCAACTAGACGGGATACGCAGTCGTCTCCTCCTGTCGGATGGATGACAGACAGCGCATGCCTTGAGAAAACTGTCTAGGTTTTCGTGCAGCACAGCCATCGTACACCCTGTAAGTAACTCGAATTCCGCGAGCAACTGCAAAAATACAGCTGGATTTTACAATGAGATTTTGCAACATTTGTTTAACCCGAAAACATTACCGCTACAGGATTCCTAAAATAGCTGAATTTTCAGAATCGGTCACTTAAGGACTGTACGATCCCAAGGCTTTGACGGCGAGGATGAAAGTGTAGAGTTAAAGTTGTTTCCAGGTTTCTATGCTGCTGGTTTCCAAGCTGCATAACTTTGCCTCCACTGCTTCCGAGGAGGCATCGTCGTCGAAACCCTATGGTGCTGCTGGAAGAATTGTAGCAGTCTTGCCGTTTTTACGTGCCCTGTACTCCGCCGCTTTGGCCAGTCGAAAAGTCTTGTGTTTTGCATACATTTGTCGGTTGCTTGAAGATTGGACGAATTTTGCTAAGAGCAAAGGCTAGAGAAAAGTCCTATTTTGCTATAAATACAGACATTAAAGTAGAAAAACAATCTTCTTTACCAGCTGTTTTGAGTTCCCTTCCTCAGTCAGATGATACTTGTTAGACAGTGTCCTGGTGTAGACATCGTAATCTCTCTTCGTCGGGTTGGGGACGACTGCTGCGAAATGGTCGAAAAAGAACTTCATCAGTGGGCGCATGAGCCCATGTAAAGATCCTTCAATGAAAGCCTTTTGAAGACTCTCTGGTAGAGTTGGTAAATCACAGGAGTTGGTAACTATCACAGCAGCTTGATGTGCAGCAGAATCTGAAGTGTTGCTAAAAGTGTAGTGTACTTTTCCAGGGCTTCATTGCTGCGGCTTGCTAATTGAGTACTTGATAGAGGCGGGGGTTGATAGTCCGAATCATCGGTGTCCATGAATTCCGCAAACTCATCCACACTATATCTCGTCCACATCATGAAGAATAATACTGGATGCACTCGAAAACAGGCTGCGTGTTTCGCTCAGGTCAGAAATGTCATGGGACTCGCTAACACTACCTGCAAAACAGTTGGCTTCACTTCCAGTATTCAAAGCATAAGTGAAGATGATTTCCGACTGCATATCCGGAATCTCATCATCATCGTCAATGACAAGAAATTCCTTTGAATCACATTTAGTTGGAATGGGTCTACCGCTAACCACACACGTCTTCTATCGGCCACTTAAAAATGCATTTCTCAGGCGTCAAGCTCTCCTGTTACTCCTACAACACTCCGCAGCTGAACACTGTTTTCCAACAGCTTAGACAATGCCTGCCAAAGATAGTAAACGTCGCTTGAACATTTGTGCGGATCTTCTTTCTTCGTAAAAAATGTCACCTTCCTAACAGGTCCACCGACAGTAACAAACGCAATCATCTAGAGATTGCAAAAACGGAATGAGCCATAATTTGTTTTTAAATACATTCTAACAGTTTCTTTTCTTACCTTGATGCTGTTGAAGAGAATTTGCCAGCAGCTACTTTGCGTACTACACAAACTCAAATCCAAACACAATAGCACTTTCTCTTTCAAGTGAAACGTAAATATAGCGCTTAAGCTTGTAGCGTTGCCAGTAATGCAAAAACATTTTGGGCAAAAGAATAATGAAAGATTTATTAACATTGTTATTCATAATATAAATTTTTGTCCAACCTATGTTTAAAATTTTTTATTAGTTTTCCCAATAACTAGTTTTATACAAATCATCATTATTACAGTTTTTTATTTTCTACAATGAATAATTGATGATCTGAATAAAAAAATTGTCAGGCGAACTGTAGTAATTATTTTTATTAGAATCATTACGTTTATCCCCATTATTAAAAAAAAATTGCCACATCGTATATTGTAAATTAAATTTTAGTGTTATCTGAGGTCCAGCATAATATTTCTCAAATCATCAATCTTATCCGAAGCTCAATTTCTGCCCAGAATTTAATTTGGCAAAAATAAGTTTGGAACACTATTTTTGTTTTCTTTTTTGTTATGCAAGTTATGCACTCTACATACTAATACTAATAATAATACTGTTGTTATGTCCTATTTTATTTATTTAGATATAACCATAAACCATTCAAGTGTAGGATGGTATTCGTAAGAATGTCTAAATAACATTCAAGATTCATATGATTCATTTATTTTACCGGGATCTTTCCGGTGTTTTTCCGGTATGAACTGTGGGTACTTCTTCTTCCGGGCGAGTTTGGGAGATCCCTTTTCTCCCGTATTCTCATATCTGAAGATCATGTCGCGCGACCTGTCGTAATACAGATTCTTTTTAAGACTGATCTCGTCGACACTAAGTGCGAGGACTTCTCCATGATTTGAATTTTGGCAGTGTATATCATGGGTTTTCAGCCATCTTCGTAGAGTCTGAATCCAGGGTAAATGCACCCACAGCTTCCGGTATGCTAATTGGCTCGCCATGAAAACTGATAACGCCATTGTTTTATCGTAGTCAGAGTAAGACCGAGCAATTGTCGGCGCGCTAGCATCCCTTATTTGTCCCTCTAGAAACGAGATGACTGGTTCAGAGAGTTTTACACCGTGGTCATCAAGGACTTCATGCATTGACCATCTTTCCGGCATATGAATTTTAGATAACTGAGCCTCTACTTGATCTTGCAGTACCCTGTTCGCTTCTGTAACCTGCTGAAGTTGACGTTTTGTGGCTTTTAGTCTAGCCTCCAAGCGCTTGATCCATTGTTCGGGAGTTTCTGTAGATTTCGGTCTTCTCGCTTTAGTGACGAACCACTTGCAGATTCAGTTGGGGTGGGGCGAACAACACGAGCCGATGGTGCTTGGCTGACTGCTGTAATTTTTACAAAATCATATTTTAAAAACTGGGAGTAACATCGCTTTTTAAGTTGGTTATACTTGAAATCTTTGTCTGGGTGCTTTGCTCGTTTGCGTTAGTTTAAATGGAAAATCCCTCTTGAGGTATTGGGGAGCAGTTTCCACAACTACTGCTGGGCCAGTAGAGTGAGCTATTTCGTTATTTAAGTAAACTAATAGTTAAAGAAGCTATTGAGTTGAAAATTGTTACTCATCGTTTTACCAAAGGATTTCGATGGCGAAGGGAGAGCATGGCGGCTTAGAGTAATACGCTCCGAGGACATACACATCGATGTGTCGAAATTTTCGTTACAAAGGAAACGTTTCGTTGGTTTTGGGTGCTCTGGTGATATTAGGTCATGACTTTTAGCACGCCTTGCCCACCCGGAGAACCTAGAACGTAACATTATCAATTTAAAATTTCCTGTTAGAACTCTAGACTGCACCTGTCGTCTCACGGGAACATGTGAAAACGGAAATTTTTATTGACATTGTTTTTCACGCAGTCCTTTGCAGCACACTTGACTGGCTTAATTTTTTACCAAAAGCAGTAGCTTGATTGATTACTTAGTAGCAATTTTAACTCCTTAGTCCTTCTCCAACTGGAACACACTTATTTGTCCGTAGAAAAGTATAGTTTTTATCATCGTACCCAGATTGAACTCTCCGATTTTACTAGCTATTTCACTATCGTGCAAGGATTCTGGCCCAATATATATTTAACATGGCTCTGCGGACGCCTGACATCCCCACAATACATATTTTTTATATTAATCATAAATTACTGCTTACTGAATTATTTTTCAGTGTTGGATGCGTGCAAGTATTACATTATTTAAAATACACAAACATGCACGTGATTCACAGGTTATGTTATTAGGACTTATTCTGGAGGCTTAAGCAATACCATTTAAATAATAGGTTACCAAAAGCTCCAGTTTTATCTGCTTTTACAACTGGAACGCCAGTTGGGTTTGATTGATGCATGTGCTAAATAATACGTTACCAGGATAAAGTATAGGTAAATGAACTTTAAGTTGTTTGTTCTGTTCTACAAGGTATATTCTTATGTAGGTTTACTAAATTGAAACTTCTGTGTATTTGATTATACTTGTTTTATTTACATCCGACAACATTGTGATATCAATATAAAACCATTAGTGTATTTATGCATCTACATGACATAACTTGATATATCTTATACTAACCAAAATACATGCTCATGAGTTGACTTGCTGACCAATAGTTTGTGTTCAAAAATTTAAATTAAAGTTTTAAAGAAAAATCTCTTTTCCTTGTGTATTTCGGATTCCCTGCTCATTTCATGTCTCATTAAAAAAAATATACAAATTATTTTAAAAAACAATTTGTACTCCGAACGCGGTCGGTTTCTGGTTATTCGTGCTCAGCAAAGCGGCCGAGGGCCGGCGCAAGCGCATTAACATCTAAGTTACTTCGCGGAGCAACAAGCGCAGCGCTAATTTCAGGCCCATGCTTGCTTATGTCAAGTCTCGCCCGGTGTCCGTACTGAGTACTTTTATACTGTGATCTGAAGTAACTAAAAAGGTGGTCAAAGCTCTTGTTGTCGACAAATGTCCCTAAGCAATTTTTGATTAAATGGGTACAGATGTTCATTTGTTATTGAAAAAGTTGTGTCTCCTTCACAGTTTAAGGACAGAGAGAGTTGTGAAACTCCCGGCCAAATGTCGGACCCTTTGATGCAACGCCACCTATACCTGAGGATCAGAACTTCATGCTAAGCCAGACTCAACGTCGAGCTTTAAAAACTCTGAAAATTGTTTAAAATTCACCAGGTTAACCAAAATTCACGAAACTTAGTAGACAACATCAGCACAGCATGCTACATTTGAAAATGTAGTCAAATTTTGACTCAACTGTGCAGCGAATGCAAAAAAAGCACATATGATACTCCAACTTTGGATGCGTGTTACTAAAATCTCTGACCGATCTGACGAACACACTCGATACATTCGGATAAAGGAAAACGAGTACTACGAACCTGTGTAATATTATATTTCCCGCTTATCATCAAGCATATATAATAGAGCATATATAAAATATTCACCACCATCTGACCGCCTAGTAATAGAGTAGCTCTGCTTAATGAAGAATGAAAATTTTCATGCGATATCATGCTGTTTTTCTACCTTGTAGAGAGTACTTTATTTTACTACAATTAGTTTTATATCTGGAACTGGTATTTATCGTGTAATATGAATTAAAAGTCATTTAAACTATGCAGCAAACAAAAAGTCAGTTTAATACGAAATTGCTACTTCTTGAGCACTGGCACACGATGAATAACAAACAGTACACAAAATAAAACGAAAACATGGAACAATGAAAATTTCACAGCTCTCCCCATTCAATAAGAAACTGTGCTTCACAAGAATAAGGGACTGATTCAAAAATTACGAACTCAAAACTGCCAAATTTCTTTAAGTTTTGTCAAAGCAGGACTGATTGGATAGTTCCACAACCAAAACCAACATATTAGCATTTTGCTAATTTCTTAGTGTTGGCGGCATCCTTCGTAGATCGGCGAATATCTGCAATTGCGGATTTGCACTCATAGCAGATACGCAATATAATGTAAAAGAAAACTAACGATGAAGTCGGAAAATTAAAAAAATAAGAAAAAATCGCATGTTGTGGGGACAGGGTAGGAAAATATTTTAGAGGCTAAAATTTTTGCGATTCCACAATCGTTGGCATAGTGCAAACAGGTTTTGCTGGAAAATTCGATCATACTCCTGGAACATGCGAAACATGGGCCCGCTCACAATGCACAAATTACCCAATTCGTTTTCTTTTTTTCATATGCCTTAAAGAAGCAATAAAGTTGGTCGTTCGACTCCATTTCCGTGTTCGACGTAGTTAACAATTTTGTGCATTCCTCACATTTGTGGAAACTAAGAAACCGCCGCACAACGTACCCTGCCACATAAAATGCCACATAAAATGCCACAAACTTTTCTCTGTGACCTCAGTATGGAGGCTCTGCATCGGAAATATGAAACGGCTCCTGTAACCTATTCTCACTAGCCGTATTGATTAGGTCTTTGAAAAGCCTGTTAGTTACTAAAGTAGAGTTAACAACTTCTCGCGTCGCTGCATCTATTTCGAACAGAAGCTGGGCCTGATCAGCTTCACGGTTGCCAGTACCAGGGGAGCCTAAAAGTCTTGTAGCCAGTGACTGGCGGTACAGCTCCTGGAACATGGAAGGAGTTGGGGCATCACACAGACCACCACCACTACGAATGACTCCAAAGTAATTTTCCAAGCAATCTTGGTTTAGATTCCTGGTGCAAAGAAACTGAATACTGGGATCTGAAGCAAAATCTTGCCAAAGTTGCTGGATGCAAGGGATGCTTTGCCGTTATCGAACAAGGCATTTTAAGGATCTGGAAACGTCTTTTCTCGTTTTTCTGGAAATGACCTTGATTTTTGAAAATAATCTCAAGTTGTGTGATAAGACATCCATCTGTCTTTGATCGTTTCTCCGCTGAAGAGGCCGGCGTAAGTGT
The DNA here is from genome assembly GCA_002872375.1 of Eulimnadia texana. Lineage (NCBI taxonomy): Eukaryota > Metazoa > Arthropoda > Branchiopoda > Diplostraca > Limnadiidae > Eulimnadia > Eulimnadia texana. The sequence continues at coordinate 15,201,534 of NKDA01000002.1, read as the reverse complement.
GATCCATCACGGAACGTTGAGGAATTACATACGTCAAACAGATCGTTCATGTTTTGTACGAACGAGACTGTTGGCAGTGCTTTTATTGGCAAATTTTTTTTTTTGCGATAAGTGGCTCTAGTCCTTTTGCTACAGATCGGCTAAAAAGGCGCGTCGAGTACTTAACCCGCATTTTATCCGCGTTGCTAAGTCTCATGCACTGTGGCGAAAGTTTTGGAAATAAACGGTAGTGCCTCTTGGAATCAAGCTCTACAGCTTGGACGACGTATTTCCCACGTACCTTCTCCCTGCCAATCTGAAAATCGTATTTCACAAGATTGTTTCTCACGCTTTTCAGCAAATGAGGGGCATCAAACATTGCATATATTTTTCTGCCCCCAACATGAAAATATGGGCTCTAAGGGGTCGCTCCTTAAAGCTTTGAAGCGGAGAAAATGCCACCCCCTTGATCTCCAACACATACCCGCACATCAAGACCGACTTTCCGAAGCCGCCCAATACATTCGACAACTTTTTTCGCTCAAACATATGCTGGTTTGATTACCTTTACCAAAAAAAAACCCTACCGGAATCTTCCACGAAGACATGATCCCACGGACAAGAAATACAGTGACCTTATCGGCAGCACAGTTAAGGTCGCCTAGTTCAGTTCCCGGGTTTTTAACAAGCCCATTTATTTTGTCCTTTTTAGTGTATTGAAGGTGAGGCTTTAAGGAAATTCCGTCAAAACGCAGACTTGCTATTTTGTCCCTTGATTTTATTGATAGGAGTTTTTTACCAAGCAAGTAGAAAATTGTTATTTGAAAACCTTCCGCAAGATGGACAAGTCCTAGCCAACGTTTGATGGTCCTGGAGTTCGGCATGTAATACAAGCGAGACCATCGCACGTAAGACTTTGGGCTCCAGAAGTAGAGGGAGATGGGAATCATTCTGTCAGTAGCTGTATACCTACGGCCGGGCTTTTTAAATTTGGCAAGGTTTAATTGCCCGATGATGAAGTCTCGTGCTACCCCTTTTGGTACTATTTTCTTTATGGCAGCTATCAACTGCTCTTTTCCAGGAGTAGAGGATTTTGCTCTACGGTCTAGTGCCAAGCGCTTCCATTTGCCGCAAAGAACTATACTGCGCTGTACCTTTTTTCGTAAAGACTTGTTACACTTCCTTAGTCTGTCATTTTCCATTTGGAGTTTCAGAAGCTTGTCATGATCTTTGCTATGGTGGCCTTGCATTTCGCTAGATTCGGGTCCGATACGAAAACCAGGACTGTCCTCCTCCACGAAGTTTGAGGGATTGCGCCCATCCGTATCATCATCCAGAGTTGGCATGCGGTACGGATTCGTAAGATGGCTGTCAGGTGTGGCGAGGACGTTTTCAGATTCCAAGCTGCTCCAGTTGACAGCGACCCTCTCAACAATTTCGTTTCCTGGTTGAAGAAAGAATAACTTAAACAGGTGCTGGGGCCATCTAAGAGGATCTGAATCTTTCATTTTACCTGACTGGTAATGCAGCGAAGTGTCCATGGATTCCACTCTAGAAGTACTTTGTGTAGCTTCACGTAGCTTACTCTGGTTCTCGCCTATAGTTTGCAACAGAAACTTGAGATGTGAATGGGAACACTTCAAAATCTTTTTTGAATTTTTTCAACACCAACTAGCTTTTTAGCATTAACTGGGAAACGAACATTTACCTGGCCTAAGTAGAAATACTGTAGGAATCGCATTTGGGACCAGTCGATTGTGTTTATTGTTCAGAAACATATCTTGGGTGAAGTGCTTTGAACATAGTACGTTTTGACCATTGCTTAATTCGTCTGCTATGTTCCCAGGAATGTTTTCCAGCCACTGCTGAGCCCTCTTGGCGTTTTTCGGCTGGAGGAATAGCGACACACCCTCATTTCTTTGTGTACCACAGGCTGTGCATCTTTTACGACCTTCAGCTTTGGGCAGGTGCGAGTCTGCAACATGCAAGATATTAATACTATTAACTATTATAACCAAATAGAACTACTTACTCTCAGTCTTTCCGGGTACATCTACAGTTCTCCTCTGGGAAGCATCCTTATCGAGTCTTTGGTAGCAAGACTCGCAGAAAAGCTTCTCGGCAGTAGCTTAAACTCATGGCCCAAGCTTGAAGATGCGAGCTTCAGATCTACTTTTCGTTTCCCAATTTTTTTCGCCTTACTATGCAGGGACAGTGGGTCACAACAGTATTTGTTAAAGTTTCTGTTGTAGCATTTGGTGGTTATATAGCTTCACTTTATGATGCGCACAAACATTTAGCATATCGTTTACACCAGACAGTATCTTAAGTAGTTCCAATTCATTTTCTGAAATCCTGTTACATGGCAAAGCAAAAAGCGCTATAGATTTTGTGAACGTTTCCTGGTGGCATGGATCACTGGCATTTCCCAGAGAACAATACATAATATTAAGTCTGATTTAAGCACATTAATCGCAAAACGTGTTTGACCAAAGAGCAGTAGTAGTGGTTAGGAGAACTCTCTATGAAAAACTAATACTTATTACATGTGTTATTGTCACCCTGTGCTTTTTCCATGTTAATCAACAGTTCTCGAATCCTGTATTCCAGAAAAATCTTAAAATGAAAGATAGTTTCAAATATGAAAAGTAGCCCCTGCAATACCCCTTTTCTTAGTTAAACAATCTGTTGACTATGTCGGACCATAAAAAGGCAAGATTACACGTGTATTTCATATTCCTCTAAGCAAAACATACATGTACAATTCAAGTTGTAATACTGGTAATATGCCAAAACAAGGCAATGCTGTCATTTTTTACTGTAAATTTTTCTCACCGCGTATAGCCAAGAGCCCTTTCTTGAAACGCGTGACTGGCACGAGATAGTCAATATAGCTGTCGCTACTAATATCGTGTTACGGTGATTTGGGCTCTCCCTTGGTAAGCTTTACGGACGAAGCCAGTATAAACTCTGAATCGATTCTCGGGGCCTGCAAATTTACTTAAAACTTTTCAGAAAGACAATTTTCATCGCCTGCATTCCAATTGTAAGGCCAGTCTTCAAGGTTATAGGGCCTGCCACAGTTACCCTTCAAGAGGCCTCCGTTGATTTTGAAATTCGAGTAGATTTGTCTCAGATATAAAAAAAAAAGATCCTCCAGAATATGCGGCGTGATTACTTAGCTAGAGCAGATTGGCAACATAAGGTAACTCTTTAAATATGGGATGGACATTCCTGAAAATAAGGAATATATAGGCGAAATGAAGCCGATAAAGTGTACTCGGAAAATCGTTCGGAGTCACCAATGCAGCGTATGTGAGAGAAATTGTAAGATTTAATTGTACTTTAAATTCGATTTTCTAAAGGAACACTCTTGGGATTCCCAAGTTTCTCAAGCCCAAATTACTATACAACAAAAATAAACTCCCTTTTTAGACGACAAAAACATAGAAAGGAAAGGCAAAAGCAAAGATTCTTATACTAACCTTACCCAAGGGGTCCGCAACTCCCCATAATCTTCGTACACCCTGGCGATAATCTCAAAAAAATCTTTGATAATCTTTAATAATCTCAATAATCTTTAATAATCTTTAATAATCATTGATAATCTTTAATAATTATTAATGATATTTAGAACTATTTAGTATCATCCCGTAATTCCAAAATTATTCTACATATTAAAGAACAATGTCTGGTAAACCAGAATGCTGTTGCGTGGAAACTGAACATTTCAGAAATATTTTAAACCATGCAGTGCGAGAAACTGCCAATAGATGGACGTGGGTTTGTTTGTTTTGATCCCAAGTCACTTGACAAGTTCTTCATCGATTCCTTCGCGTCGAAGCGCCTTTCGAAAAGGTAGGTTTACGTTTCCACCAAATGTAAGTACCTAATTTGTGTCATTTGACCACTACCTTACTTATACTCTTCATTTCTGGTTAATTTTCGAAGTTTTCCCCAAGCAGATCCAGTATAATGGAGGAAACCAGCGAAGCCACCAAGAATTGCGTTTATCGTCCACTTGAAAAACATAAGATAGTGTTTTCTTAGAATTTCAAAAATCTGTTACAAAAACTTGGGTACAGCTTTAAACAAGCATTTGCCAATTTCAACGAAACAGCAGATTTGGACCAGATTGAAACTACAGTGCGGAAAGTGTTCAAGAAAGTTTACACAGGGAAATCTTCAAAGATTCATGAATCGTTGTTTGGAATTCTTTCTGACTGCATTGAGAGTTTTACAATTTTGCCTGGAGACAGATCGCTGTTACTTGCTGCAAAAAAATGCTGCTCCCAGGTTGTGGATAAAATGGAAGCAGCACTGCAGAAGTTAGGTGAAGACGGTAACCCTCGAGAGCCCAAAACATCTCGCAGTAAACAGAATAAAACATCTTCTGAAGGAAACGAACAGCTCCCAAAAGATGCATTTGAGTCAGGGAAACTAATTCAAAGTACTAAAGCCTGGTTGACAAAAAATAATTCAAAATTCAAAAAGAGTTTACTCAAGACCGTCTATATTGATGAAGAACGTTTTTATGTAACTTGCCTGGCCTGCAAGCTGAAAGTGACGTTAAAAGCGTACAATTCTAAAAATATTGTTTTCACTAATTTATCTCATGTTTTAACCAAACATTCCACTGATTCCTCTCGTCCCCTTTCCCGTCAGTACTTGACCTGCTCAGAAATTAGCCGACAGCTGGAACTGGAAATCAACGTCCGAAGGCTTCAGAACACACTATTTGACTTGACGACGGTTGTTCGAGAAATGCGTCGACCAGTTCGCTAGGAGGGGACGTTCATGAAGAGGCAGCGCAAATTTTGGTCGTGGAAGAGCATTGGAAACAACTTGCTTGGGAAGAACCCTAGCGATCGGTTCCAGGCAGCCCTAGCGGTCCCGCATACATGACGGGCGTCCATCGGAAGCAAGATTTTCTTGTTATTTCATATCTGGAGCTATCAAACAACAATTTTTTTCAGGTCTCCAACGACGATACGGCAGTGGAGGAAGCAAACGCTGAGGAAATCTGCTTGGAGGAAGAAGGGGGTTCGGATTTTTGAGTGGAGAGAGTAGCGCTCGGCCGGCTACTCTCTCGTGTACCGCAAACTGGAATTGTCGTGCGTACAGAAGGCGGAGAGCTTTGCTGAGAGCAGGGGAAGATGATTCTCAGCTCCAGCTAACTTCTTTCTTCTCGTTTGCCGACGAAATGTAGCAGCTGGGGAAGCAAAATGAGGATATTGGATGTGTGTATGAAGTACTAGATGCAAAATATCGGAAATTGGTCGATTCTGTAAGTATTACTGGGATAACTACAGGGGATTCGCTCATGCATCGCCTTATGTGTCAAGCTTTTTCACAAACTGCTACCCGAAGGAATGGATTTAGATATAAATATGAAATGGTCAACAAATTCTGCATGAATGCTTGAATTTTAGGAGGCTCCAAGATTTATGAAATTTTGCATGCAAATTTCAAAGGGATCTTTCCTTGTCCGAGGACGATAGAGAGTAAAGTAGCTGCAATTTCTCTAACGTACGAAGAAGGAGGCTTGAATCTTGCTTCCGTGAAGAGCTTTCTGCTGAAAACTCATACCCGCTTACAGTCTACTTAGCTCAAGATGCAACAGCGATTGTGAGCAGACGAGAATATTGCAGTAAAACTAATTCTGTAATTGGCTTTAGTTTACCATTGGGTCATAACGGTCTTCCCGAAAAATCAAAAGTTGTAGCGAAGTCCGCAAGCCAAATCGTTCAAATGTTCGAAGAGCTTGATGTACCCACGGTTGTGCATTAACATTAATATTCATTAGTTTTTGCTCCACGTAGTTATGATAAGATACATGCTGGTGAAGCCATCAGCCCTAGGGTCCCACTTGTCGACCAACCTCAGGATGTTGCTTGTACAAGTATCAGCTCTGAAAATATACCTGTAACTTGTACTATTTGTTCTCGTAATAGTTGTAATTGTTACTTTTTAAAACAGGCAATGGCATTAAATGAGACGTCAGAACAGTCACCTTTCCCATCCTTCTCGCCAGTACTTTCACGAGGAACACCACCCAGTTCACTCCACGACAAAAGTGGCATGTCTACTTAAACACCGCTATCGTTGGCTAAGAACAGAATGAACAAAAGCACATCGTCTCGTCGATTAGTATATTACATCTGACGGCAAAATGTTTGATATTGTTTTACGGTTTCTTATGTGGGATTTCAATCCAAATTCCGACATTTTGCTGAATGACACTATCTGTAGCTGTCAACAAAGCAGAGTTTTAGACCAAACATTTCTCTGCTCACGATGCGCCACGTTAAGGATCACTTGCACAGCAGATCACAGCAGTATGCCTGGTGTCTGTGTTATCTACGGCCGGCTAGTGAATGAAGATGCAGTTAGTTCAACTGGTATATCGGCACACTTTCATTTTCGCAGTTTTTTAATTTATTATTTTAGTACTTGAAGAAAACGTCCTCAGCCGCAGCCAAGAGGAAACTCGTTTTATTACTCCTATATTAGGCGTCGAAGAACCAGAGACAAATGTTGCGGGAGAGGAAAATTTGGAAACGCTGAAGGAACTAGGCAATACTTTCAAAAAGTATGACCAAGTATTGCAAGCAGAAGGTTTTCCAGATGTAATGAGGACTATACTGCGTGTCGTTACTGAGAAAAGATAAAATCCTGTCCCGGTCAACATCATGCATGAGACTGCCCAGGCTGCTTTAAAGGAAAACGCTTGTGGAATGCACTTTAGCGTAGAAAGCAAACTGTTTCGGTGACGCACCATTACGATTTCTTTCTGGTTGGAAATACGCAGGTATTTATAATGAAATAGAGTTTGGCTTAATAAGTGTTAAGCTAGTATACTAATGATACATCTAATTTTCTATTTTCAGGAGTGCTACGTTGCGTCTGAAGGGGAAAAAGGGTTCCTCCCTGGGCGACTTAACGATCAAATCCTTGCCATCCTTAACTGCAGAAATCCTCGACAGTTTGAACCATATGGGGACAAATGGTCATCGTCTCTTCGTCCAGAAATCATACCGTCAGTCCTTCCCGATCTAGCAAGCTCCCTGACTCAGACAAGCGCATGCCTGGCCTTTAACAGCAAACTCTTGGCAGAAGGCATTAGGAATGGTGAAGGTCAAACTGGCCTTGCTGGATTTGAGGACGAAGCAGATTCTGCCAGTGCACTGCAAGAGAAAATGACCGTTCTGTCCGGGGCAACTGGAAACCTCCAGGACTTTGCAAATGAAACCCAAGCGACCACAGGGCCTTTCATCAACCAAATACGAATTGCTGTTGAGGCAATGACGCGAAACGTCCTGCACATGGACGGAAATTTAGCGATTTGCAAATTCAGGCTTCATGCTTGCGAGAAAAAGGCAGAAGCAGAACCTGGCTTCCGATAGTACAGAGAGTCGAAGTACTGCCTAGGCATATCTTGAATAGCTGCGAAAGTCCGCTCAGCTGAAGACTTATTCAAAGCATGATGAACTTTATTCGTGAATTATGTTAGCTCGCTGCCAAAATTCATTTGCCATTTTCTGATACGGATGAGGGAAGCATCCTGGAAATTCCGGCTTGCCGGGCGCTTTTGGGAACACCTGAAGATGACTTGAGTAGTCAAGTTTACTGAAACAGAGAACACCTGGTTGGTTCCGTTTGCGAGAACAGTACAAGTTGACCGCCAGCAGGCTGGAAAAATCTTGGGGTTCCAGACTTCGAAACAATTAAACCCAACATGTGACTACTACTTTGCGAAAACCAACGAGCACCCAGCTCCTCCACCATCAGTTGCGGACGCTTTCCAACATGGTATCGACAACGAGCCCAATGCTGCCGCGACTATTGCGGAACGAATCATCCCTCTCTTTTATCCGGGATCGTTTCTATTTGAAACTGGAGTGTACACAGCTGATATAAACGAAGGTACAACAGTCCTCGCCTCGCTTGATGGAATCATCCGTGATGCGTCTGGAAAAGCGATTCGCACCGTGGAGATAAAATGCCCTTTTTCTGATATCCATTCGACCTTGCTAGAGCGCTATTATTTGCGAATAATGGCATGAATCGCCAGCGCAATGGAAGGAGGGGAAGACGTGAGCCATTGTTTGTTAGTTTCATATAATCAAATTATTACGAAGGCTTTTAAGGTGGATTTTGATCCAGAGGTGTGGAGCTTGCACACGTTTTGATCGAGGATTTACACGATTCTTACGACTCGACTGTTCCCTTTCGAAGATTCTCTCTCGGTACTTAAACGCTGGAAGAAGTTATCAAAAAGAACCTTCCTAATCACGTGATTTTCCCCGTAGTGCCTTCTCTATGTGTCACTCGTACCTCGCGTCCATCTGTGGCGGAAGACACCAATTTCAAAGGATACATCAAGTACTTCGTTGATAAAGAACCGACAGCGAATAGATTATTCGATCATGATGTTTTGCGACAAACAGCTGACATTTGCCAGACAGGTCTTGCAGTCGTGCCGGAGCTGCACAAATGCTTTATGAAGTCTGCGGCTCAGGTCCTCACTTTGGTGGCTACTAGCCTGGATAAACTATTCTCCAAGCAAGGAAACAACACTGTTCCCGTAGCATATTTTGGGAAAGGAAAGAGTTTACCGATAGCAAATGTTCGTACGATCTTCGACTTTGTTATTAGAGAAATGCACGAGCACGGTATTCACGTGCCAGTTGTCTCGTTTGACGGCCAATTTCATGGCTTAATTCAGCGAAATTCTTCTATGCAGCCGTTGACACAATACGACTTGCAGAAGGATTTTTAAAAGTCCGTAAATCAGTTGAAAGTAACTGAACTTAGGAAAATCTTCATTAAAGCAATTCGAGAAACGCATGCAAGAAGAAGAAATGGTGAAGATCTCGACTTCCCGACCTTCGTGTGTAATGCTTTACGACTGGCGGACAGAAAAGACCAAAATCCTGCACTAACAAGCTGTGATTTTATTATCTCCAGTCAAGAACGAGGAGTGCGACGAAACCGACGGTGTGTTAGATCTGAAGTTCCTGTAAAAAGACGCAAGTTTTCATCAGAAGACTTAGATGTGGCCAAAATACGAAAACTTACTAAATCTGATTTGGCTCCGTTATTTGCCGAGTATTTTTTTTTCTCCAGAGAAGTTAAGCAAGTGGAAGAACTCGTCATAAGTTGATCATCCCATCAATATAAACAATTATGGAGTTGTTGACTGGTTTTATTTACCTGAGCTGTCACCTGTAAGTAGACAGCTTCTACTGAAAAAGATCGACACCTTTTATTTACCTTGCCGTTTGCGTTCTGCACTTTGTACTGGCAACGTCGGCACAGCCAAGAGGCACCACTGGATCGAGGTTGCAAAGGGCGAATGAGTCCCAAACCTTAAAATAAGTTTAATAAGTGAAACTCCTGAAAACATACAAAATACGGATTACGCGCAAATCGTATTCAGAGCTGGTGTTGAAGAGGAGTTGGAGAATTTGGGATTTTCCGAGTCTGCTACTTTCTGCCGATTGATAAGAAAAAACAAAAAATTCATCGGAATGTGTGCTTACGTGTTTACATATTTGTTATTTACAGGTGTGGAACTGGTTTCAGTCGAACGATTATCCGGGTATCTCAGCCATTGGACGAGCATCTTACAAGCTTGAATTCAAGAGAAACCTGTTGACCCTGCATGACTGCAAATCTTTTCCCCCTCCTTCAACGCACATAGCGGGTATCCCGAAGGACACATGGGAGGCGTTAATTGCTGGGATTGACGCCGACTTGCTCTTGTACGGGATATCCCGCCGGAGGACCTACAACATCCGCGCGATGAGCAGCCAACCAGTCGAGACGCTGAATCCGGTGGTATCCTCGATTGCGCATTTTCCTTTAGTCGCCCAAGAACTTCTCTACGTATCAAAGAACCTCAACGACGACAAAAAAATTGGTCGGGAAGCAAAGTATATAATGAAAAGATACTAGCTGAAACAGTCGAAAGGGCTGGTGGACTGCAGCTCGCATATCAGCCCGGAGAGCGACGCTTTGGCGATCCCTGGATGGCTTCAGGGTAGGACTAAACCGATGGCCGATGTGCTGTTCTGTTTATGTATCGCCGTCCGTCCAGGCACTCTAGCGACGCGAGGCGGGCTACGGAGACATGCAGACGATACCAAATATAATGTGACATGTCGAGTATGTGGTGGGCATCACGAGTCGAACTTCCATATTCAGCAGTCATGGCCCTTGATAAGAGACATGGTTACCAAGCGCCATGATATGATCGTGGGTTGGCTAGTAGGGCTACTGCACAGAAAACCCTTACCTTCTCAGGATGGGTTCCCAGGTCCTGGTGAGGTGGTGAAGGAACGTACTGTACAAGAGCAAATGTATATCTCCCGGGAAACAAGCATTATGCATCGCACATATCGTCTGCACGGACGATGAGTGCTGGAAGTCACTGTGGCATGGAACGAGGGTACACAGTGGGCATACCAGTGCAAAAAGGACAGGAACTGAACGTTGGAAGAAGTAATCATGAAGTATCACTTGCACATATGCAAGGTACACGTGATCCCATTCGTCCTCACGCCCGCTGGATTTTTCTGTCGGAAGTCCCGTAAAAGAATGTACAAGCATTTCAGGCTCCTGACAGTGGACCTGGCACCCATTGTTGGAAAAAGCTGGGGGTGCCAAAAAAAACGGAAAATGTTTCCCGCTAACCAAGTATGACATGGACAGATTCAATTTCAACCTAGTTCACCAAAGTAAGATTTTGCAAAGCATGCTGGAGACCAGAAACCTTTCGAAGTATTGGATATTTATGTTGTACTACATTTTCACACTGCTCATTGCCACTTGCGCGGGATTGGTCAACTCGTTTCATTTGTCTGTGCCTAGCCTTTGCTACTTCAAGCAAAGGCCTCTTCTCAACTAAAACCGAAGAACGATAATGGGAAACGACCAGCTTACTCGGCTTGTTCAGATTCTTATTCTCGAACAGAAGATAAACACTTCCAAAACCAGTCGGCATATTTGCTGCTAACGAACCACACCAAAACCCCTCTTTATACAACCAGTCACAATTACAGAAACCGTTTTAGTCAATGATGACGTTGTCGATAAATGGAATAGAAAATCTTCAACATGCTTGGCAACACGTTGCGAGTCAATCTAAAATACCGCTTCTACGGAAGCCCAGGAACATTCTCTCAGTCATACTCAACAGTGGTGAAATGAATAGAACCATTTGAAATGTTCAGAATGTACAATATATTGTAACCAGGGATAACCGATATGTCATATCATAAATAAAAAAAAAATCATATATCAGGCCGTTTTGTGTTGAAATATCATATCAAGTTTCTAGCAAAGAATTTGATATATCAATATCAATAACTATTTTACACCACTACTGATATATCATAGTAAAATATTAATATTTCATTTTAAAAATATTACTGATCTGTTATTTTTAATTATTATACAAAACCTTCGAAGTGAAGGAATTTTTCATACCAAGAGAACTGGGTATGCCAGCACACTCTAGTAGTAAACAAAATTGGCGGGATTGTTTATGTTCTGGATAAATCTGGGCTGTCGAAAGGTCAAGAGACTTTGACCTTAGCCAGTGACACGTCTCTCTATCCAGACAGGTCTCATATTTGACCTTGGAAAAACGTTAAAGGTTAGATCTAGCAACTGCCGCTGATTTAATTATTCTTAGTTAGTACCGAGTCAGTATTGTGGAAGCAGTCATATCGTTAACAGCTCGTTCGGATTATTATTCCTGTTCGGGACTTTCACGTTGATTCAGCCATTTTGCGAAAGGAACAATTTATTTTGTAAAAATTTCATTAGTTAAGTATTGTATATTCTTCGACAGTGATCTGAAATGGCACCCGCACAAGAAGAGGATTATGAGTTATCGCGTAATAAGACTTCTGGTCCTGTTAAACGTCAGAATCGGTCAGTTTTATGGGACTGCTTTAAGAAGACTAGCGAACACAACGTCAAATGCAGGATCTGTGCTCTCGAAATCAAGTCCGGCAATATAACAAGCCTAGCTGTTCCGGATAGATCCCGAAGGTCACCAGAAAGTCACCGAGTTCGACCTTGCTTGAAAATGTGCCACGTTTTCCACTTCCGATTCGTGGTAAAGCTTCGACCTTGGCGAACGTTGGAATAACGTGGCAAACCTTTCTTTTAACCGATAATATCCATTAGAATACTTACGCGATCAACTTTTGGAAAAAAAACAATCAATTTTCAGCAGTTATTGAGAGTTTTAATTTTCTTCGTCTTGTTCAGTTTGGCTTTATTGAATTAGTCTGGTCAGTTATTTCGTCAATAAACGTTTGATTCCAAATGTCACACCGTGTTTGTTGAATTTGTGACATTTTTCAGGTGCCGAAACCCGGGAAGATCTGAATCACCGAAATCCGAACCGAACATCGTCAGAATAAGTAAGTCTTAAAGTCTTGACCCAGTCCTTAACCCCTAAAGTCCGGACCCAGCACTGCTCAGGACCCAGTCGACCAGACCGACGATTTCTCCACAGACCCGTCAATCCTGAAGAGGTTGAGAACCGCTTCGAAGGCCCAATTGACCAAGATGACGAATAACATTGCGCGACACATTCAGGAGCGTGGCAACAGAACCGAGCTTAAAGTTTACCGATCAAACCTCGCCGAAATCTTTGAGGAATGCACCAGTTACCATGAAAAGTATGTCTCTGCATTAGGCCTTGTGGGTGATGGACGTGAGGAAGCAAACTCGTGGCTCACCGATTTAGAACGCACCACGCAGGAGTGTTACGCCGCCATCAAGGCCGTCAAGATCGTCGGACGCCTCCTCCGTAAGCTCTCGACGAACTTCACTCGCCTTGTCTTTGTCTTCAGTTAGGTTTCGCGAACTGGAGAAGCAGAAGAGGGAAACGGAACTCCAGCTACTCCAATCGAAGAACAAAGCCTTAAGGAATGTGGAGAAACTACGAAAACTACAGGCCCTGGAAGAAGAAAAACTGGCAAACGAAGCTGAAATTGAGCAACATGAGCTAACGGATCGACTCGAACGTCAGAGACTCGAGAAGTCCCTGTTGCGACAAGAGCTGGATGAAGAATTGACGACTGCTGAAAATCCACCAGATTATGACGCCAAACCCGACCCTCCCACAAGATTGAGGACGTCGCAAAGGACGGAGTCCCGATCGTCCCTTTCGAACACTCCTGAATCAACCGGCGAAAGAGTAAATACCTCTAGACAAGTTAGTTTTTCGCCGTTGACCGAAAGCGTCTCGAATGTTAACAATGCACTCCCCGACGCCAGAAGAGGACTCGTTTCTCAGTCCTCGAGTGTATTGTCCAACTCAATCCCCGACACTGGAATAGGTCCCGTTTCTCAGTCTCTGAGCGCGCTATCCAACGGGCCGGCCGCAACGACTCCCGCAGTTCAACCCGACTCCTGGATCAAAAGCTTGGGCACCCCGAAGCGACTATCGCCCTAAACTACTCCTTAGCCCCATGGCTAATTGGTCTAATGCCCAAGATTGATATCAAACCGTTTGACGGAGACCCGAGAAACTGGCCGCTCTTTATCGATTCTTTCAAGAGCTTGGTCCATGATGTGGTACTGAGCGACGCGCAGAGATTCGCAATACTGAGGGAACTGCTTACCCCCAAGATTCGTGACAGTATTGCACAAACTCTGCACAAACTCTGCACAGCCCCATCCTGTACCAGCGGGCCCTGGAGGAGTTTCAGAGGAAATACGGTAACCCGCAGATGATCGGTAGGGCGTTACATCCGAACGCTTTTGTACATCCCGCCGTTAAGACACGAGGACTTCGAATCCCTCCAAGATTTCTCTCTGAAGCTCCATGGCTCAGAGAGAAATCTGAGCCCAATCTGAGCCAAGCGGCTATGAGCTCACATCCGCAGCGACGCTTCAGCAAATTGTTGACAAACTTCCCCCGCGCCTTAGTAGTAAATGGGGAAGATTTGTCGTCCGTATCCAGCCCCGTTTCCCGACGGTCGCCGATATGGACTCCTGGCTCCAAGATCTGGTACTCGGAGAATCTTTTGTAAGACCGGCGAGCGCGAGCAGCACAACCAAACCCGGCTCTGGATCGAAGGAAACGAGGAAAACACTCAAGGACTCGAAGAACCGAATGCCGGCACCAACGGTATTTACCGCAGTTAAGCCTGTGAATTCTCCTCCTACTTCACCAAGAACTTCGACAGCTTGCATCATTTGTGGGGAATCCCACCGCGTCGAAAACTGCAGGAAGCTGCCAACGATGGCTCCAACCGACATTCTTACGCTTGGGAAACAGAAAGGACGTTGCTTTAGATGCCTCGGATTCAGACACCTCGGCAAGCAGTGGAACTCCAGCGAACAATGTGGCGTGAATGGTTGTAAAGGCCTTCACCATCGACTTCTCCATGGAGCCCCCCGAACACCGACATCAGGTGAACTGCCTCCGAACCGACCAGAAGCACAATCGAAAGCGTCTCGTCCCGATTCCCAGAATACTGCTTCACCGGAACGGCAGGTACTCGCAATTGGCTCGGTTCAACAACAGCACGGAGCCTCGACCCTTCTGTCCGTCGTACCTATTAAGGTAAAAGCCAACGGACTTGAACTGGACACTTTCGCCCTGATTGATAGCGGAAGCCAGGTATCACTAATTTCAGAAGACCTCGCCGCCAAGCTCGGATTAAAAGGTGAGAAACAACGTGTCCGGCTTGGACCGTTCCACGGTGCGGATCCCGAACTGAATGTGAGACGTGTGAACTTCAATGTCGCTTATCTCGACGGGACCACGACGCTTAGTGTGCGTGACGTTTCCAACGGTTCCAAAATTGAACGTCTTCAGAAGATCAATTGATTGGCCTGCAGTCAAGAAAAATGGGAGTCACCTGTCCGACTTGAATCTGCCATCAGGAGGTTCAACCAACGTGAATGTGCTTCTCGGAAAGGACCTTGTGGACGCTCACCGAACCTTTCAAATGCGAAAACCTCCTGTAGGCTTAGACGGACCTACCGCATTGCTCACTCCGTTTGGTTGGTGTGTTGTGGGATGCCTACCAGGAGACAGCAAACGATTTTCGAGCTCCACAAGACGATGCAACTTTATCCAATTCACAGAAAAAAGGGTGCCGGAGTACGGACCCGCAGCATCTCCTGAAACTGACCCCGTACCTTCCGCATCACAGAGTTCTCAACTCACAGAAATTAGGACCGGACATGACGATAAACGTTTCCGACCTGCTGCTGCGCTTCCGCGAGAACACGCCCCCCAATTTCTGCCGACGTAGAGAAGACGTTTCTTCAGCTGAGGATTTTTGGACCGATTGCCTAGCGGTAGTATCGAAGGTTCGAGCGAACTTTTATGTGGATAATCACCTCGAGTCCCTCGAAGGCGAAGAAGAGGCTGCTTCCGTCTCCCGACTGCTCTCTTCGCTTTCTCTACGTGGGGGCTACAAACCGTCGAAATTGTTGTCGGCTTCCAGGGACGTTATGGCATGTCTGCTAGCTTCGGAACTACTGAGTCTAAATTTGGATATCGACATCAACGATCTCCCCTCAGAAAGAACCATAGGCATGCCATGGAATGCTGAAGCCGACATACACGAACTTGAAAACCGAATCCCGAACACGACTAGCACGAAAGGGGAGATACTGAGAGCGGTCGCCAACATTTTTGGTCCTCTTGATTTCCTCTCACCGATGAGCTTCAAGATGAAATCCCGACCGCACAAAGTCTCGCGACATCGACTTGGATGGAACGAAAAACTCTCGGAACAGTTACTCTCATCTTGGAACTTCTTGATTCGAGTTCTACCGCTACCAGAATCTACGAAGATACCCCGATATCTGCGACAGGAACCTCTACCTATCCTCTCGGAATTCCACGACTTATGGCCTACTTCTTATGGAACCCTCGGACGACCCCATGCCGACGACGAAGAAGTACTACCTTCCGAATGGGCCGGCTGTATCTTTTCTCTGAAGGATGGACTCGTAGTCTTACTTACCAGAGTCTCCCGCTTCAGACGAACCAAACGATTTATAATCTACATTATTCAGGTCGTCGGCTGCTGCCGTGTAAAGACACCTTCCCGATTTCTTGGAGCCCTGACGGCATCCTATTTGCGACGACCAAAAACCTACTGCATCGATATGGATCGGTCAGAATTGTCCGAAACAGAAACTTTGTTTCTGAAAGCCATAAAGGAGTTACCTGTAAACCCTCTACTCAGACTGATGCTGTTATTGGATCCCGATGGACTGCTAAGAGTTGGAGGTCGAATTTAGCATACCGATCATCTGGAACCCGATACCAGACGCCCTATCCTACTCCTTCTCAGCAGCTCCTTGAACCGACTTGCAATCTTGAACACCTATGAACACGTATTCCACAATTCGACCGAAAGCCCCCTCACCGAGCTTCCGCAGGTACTGGATTGTGTAGAGAAGGTCACGAGTGAATGAAACAATCCGAAGTTGCTTTCTTTGCCGGAAATTACGAGCCGTACCTCAGCTATCCGTGACCCCGTTACCGAAAAAACGATCATAGGACATTCAGCCACAATTCAGGAGTTATGCTTCCAAGTATGGAAGCAGGGCCGGCGATGTTCCGGATAGATCCGGAAGGTCACCGAGTTCGACTTGCTTGAAACTGTGCCACGTTTTCCACTTCCAATTCGTGGTAAAGCTTCGACCTTGGCGAACGTTGGAATAACGTGGCAAACCTTTCTTTTAATCGATAATGTCCATTAGAGTCAGTGTGCGATCAACTTTTGGAAAGAAACAGTCGATTATCAGCAGTTATTGAGTTTTAATTTTCTTCGTCTAGTTCAGTTTGGTTTTATTGAATTTGTTTAATCAGTTATTTCGTAAATGAACGTCTGATTCCAGATGTTACACCGTGTTTGTTGAATTTGTGATACTAGCAGCTCCCCTACGGGTACGTAATTGTTACTTTGTTTTTCATGAAACTGCGAACCACTTTTCAGATGACAGTGCTTTTAATTTATGCTTGGTCGTCTTTTCGTAAGGTATATGGAAAATCAGGAAATACGGAAACCAAAATTAGCCAGGGACACAGCTGATCCAGAAGCACGATGCAGCAGTGAAACGGCGAAGAGATAACACTGATGTGTCACCCATGCCCCAGATTTCAAAAGATCAGGCCAAACTCGACAATTTTTTAGTTCTCAAGTTCTCCAGCAAAATAGTGGAAGAGCTTGACTTATTTGTTGCTCTTTATATTCTGCTGGGAATGCACCCACTACGATCAATTGAAACAGATGATGGACTACGGTTTCTGCTGACACTTGGGTTTGGTGGATCCTACAGGCTACCCTCGCGACGAACGGTTGCAAACCAGGTAACTACTCTATTGCATGAACTATGGGCGACAAGTTCAATATATCTTTCAAAATTCTTTAATAATGAATGACGTATACTAAAAAACCAACGCTGCGGTTAGCCAGCTCGCTGCAGAAGCTCCGTCGATTGCTATAACGACTGATGTGTGGACATCGCCGTCACGGAAGGGTATCCTGGGCGTCACTGGCCACTTGATTCATCACTATGAGAGGAACAGTTGTCTTTTAGCCTGCAGCCGATTAGAGGGTTCCCACACCGGTGACACTATTGCGGCTTTGCTATACGGAAGTCTTCAGTCATACGAGATAATGGACAAAATAAATGCCATTATCATTGACGCAGCCGCCAGCATGCTGAAAAGTCAGCAAATCTTTGAACAAAAACGGAACGGCAGTATTGGAGGACAAGAAGCTGGTAATGAGCCCGGGACCCTTGCAGTTGAAGTAGAGACCGATGATACATATGTGGAGATAGAGCTGGAAGGAGGAATTCCTCCAGAACTGTCGTCCTTATGGATTGACAACGAAAATGAATCTTTAACTGAAGACTTGACATTGCCGCTCGAATTGGCATCTTCAGCTCAAACTTTTCCCATGTTTTCAAAAGTTGGGAGGTCGTCTCGTGGACTATCTCCCACAGATGTAGTTTTCTTTTAGTTTGATTTTTCTTTTTGTTCTTCTATTATGTCGAATTCTCTTTCTATTCGAAAATCAAATGTGCAGCGCATCAGCTTCAGCTTGCAGTCAAGGTTGGATTGGCTAGTACGGATGTTGAGGATCTTCTACAGGTGTTTCAAAGAAGAGTTTCTTTTTTTGTTGCATCAGAAATTTTGAAAGTAATTTTGTATCTACAGGATAGCCGTCAACTTGTAGGACGTTTGGACGAAGTACGAAGAATATGGACTTGCTACGTCGGGAGATCCGAAAACGAGAAATTTTCGGCAGTACTTTCGATCAAGATATAGTCACCCGCTGGAGCAGCACCTTCAATATGTTGCAACGGTTATTAGATGCCAGGGAGGCCATCGAAACGGTCGCGAAAGCGAAGAATTTCGACGTCCTCCAACCTCGTCTAATCAAAACTATCACAAACATAATACAAGTGCTGAAGCCTTTGGCCCAAGCCACGGAATCAATTGGGGCGAAAAAGAAAGGGGATCCATTTCACTCTGGCATTCCCACAATCCTCCCTCTTGTACGTATCAGCATATAGAAAACACGTACCATTAAATTCGATTATAAAACTTTTGTTGTAAATATTCTCTCTGAACAAGCAGTTGACGGCCGTCAACACGAAACTGAAAGACTGGTCTCCTCGTCAGTTGCTCAAAATTATCAAACAGCTTGAAAATCGTTTCAGTTCTCTCACTGATATCTACTATGCTGCTACAGTTTTGGATCCCAGGTACAAAACCATATCCCTTTCAGAAGCAGATGTAAAAAAAAGCTAATGGCTGGATTAGAGAGACACGTAACTCACGCCAATGATGGAGGTTCGCAGAAAGTTCACCGGTACCTACCAACTCTTCGTTTGACGCAACGGACAAGTTGTGGAGTACGTGGGACAAAACTGTTCAAGAAGAAAGTTCACAGAAGAAGGAGGCACAGTATGGTACGAGTAAACGTGATGCGACATTTAATAGCATTATTTCGTTCTTCAATGTCCGTTAATACTTGTGCTCAATTACAGCTGGCGGTGAGTGGAAAACCGTATGGGACTTGTACGTCAAGGAAAAACATGCAGAACGGACAATAGATCCCCTCCAATGGTGGAAACAGCATTCTGGCAAATATCCCATTCTACGTGATTTGGCGGTGAAGATCGTTTGAATTCCTGCTACCTCAGCTGCTGTTGAGAGAGTTTCCTCCACCAGAAGACTCCTATTAAACCAGCATTGGACAAGACTAACTGATGAAAATTTTGAAAAATGTTCGTTTGTCAGGGCCAACATGGGTATCGTGAAGGACTGTCTCGACAAAGAAACAGCAACAACTTCTGGCTGTGCTGAATGTTACATCTCAAACTTCATCTTGAAATAAAATCACAATTTAAAAAAGTTCGTAGCGATAAATACCGACTTACTGAATACAAATTTGTCAAATAAAACTAAATTTGCTGTTGAAATATTTAAGAATGTCTTTTAAGACACAGTGGTGCACGCGAAGTACAAATTTTAAGTAAAAATATTGATATATCGACATTTTCTTGGAAAAATGATATATCATATCTCAGTTTTTCGAATTGTATTGATATATCAAATAGTTTGATATCGCTATTTAAAATTTGATACATCATATCAGAATATCGATATCTCAGAAAATGAATATCAGTCATCCCTGATTGTAACTACTTGTTTAATGAAAAGTAACTAATTTACCTGATGATAAATGTTTGTTTACCACGGTGACCATGCGGTTATGCGGTCGACAAGCAAGGCCACCAAGTCCAAGTGTGATCATGTTGTTAAAACTTCCACCAATAGATGGCAGGACGAGACGTACCTTTTTGCAACTATATTAACTCTTATTAATTTTTTTTTATTTTCTTGTGTTTTTAAAAATTATAACTGTAGCATTTAATTTACTTGTAACTAACCTAATCAGTATCAGTTCAAAAGTAGTTCAAAAACCTCCCACTAGATGGCGTTAAACTGTGTCACTTATTACATTACTTTTAGTTACAATAGTTTAATTATAATTATCGCATTAGCTAATAATAATAATTATCACCAGTTATCTTGCTTTTATAAGTTAGAACTGTAATATTTAATTTACTTATAGCTGACCTAATTGGCATCAGTTTGAAAGTAGTTCTGGATTCTACCGCTAGATGGCATTGGAATACAACAGTTATCCGGGTTACTTTTAATTATAATAGTTTAATTATATTTATATCATTAGCTATTAATAACATTTCGAATCATTAGCAGTTTCATCATCCGCATCTTTTATATCGTCTGGTACTATTACATAGTATAATTGGCCTCGTTGACATCAATGTAAAAGTAGTTCTAAGTCCTACCGCTAGATGGCATGAAATACCACACTTATCCGGGTTACCTTTAATCATAATAGTTTAATTGTATTTATAGCATTAGCTATTAATAATATTTAGAACGATGAGCAGTTTTATCATACTATCTTTTATATCGTTTGGCACTATTACGTATTATAATTGGCCTTATTGACATCAGTTTGAAAGTAGTTCTAGATCCTACCGCTAGGTGGCGTGGGATACAACACTTCTTCAGGTCACTTTTAATTATGATACTTTAATTATATTTATAGCATTAGCTCTTAATAATATTTCCACTGCTGAGCAATTTTATCATACGTATCTTTTATATTATTTGGTACAATTACGTAGTATAATCTTCCATTATCTCCTGTTCTCGTTATCATTCGACTTTTATCGCCTACAGAAATTGCATTTAATAACATGTTGATAACCCACTTGATAACACTTTGATAACATTCTGATAACACGTATACGGCGTATCCTACGTCTCAGGATGTTATTCATTATAGGCGCACAATGTGACCTCATGTAGGGTCATGTGACTTTTTGACACACAGTCAATCCGAACCGCCATGTTGACACTTCTTTTCCAAAGGGCCTCCCCCTCCGCCATCTTTGATCCGAATGGATGATTTTTCCCACCCCCCTCAAACGGGGGGTCACGTGACTTTGTTACAGGGGTCACGTGACCGCCCCGGGGCTACGAGTCACGTGACTCCGATCAAGCGATTCCCATTGCGGCCGATTACCTCGTTATATGCTCTTTTTTTTCGATTTAATTTATTCCCAAAGTTTTTTTTTCCAGTTTATGAATTATTTATTTACTTATTATTATAACTTTATTATAATATTTTATTTATTTACTTGTTATTATAAATATATTTTAATATTATATTTATTTTCTTATTATTAGATCTATATTTTAATATCTTCACAGTGTGTAGAGCAAGGGGGTCCGAAACTCCGGGGAAAAGTGTACGAAGATTATTTGATAGCACGGAGATAACAGGATGATAACAGTGATAACATGACCTAGGTGTACGAAGATTATTTGAAGTTTCGGACCCCTTCGTGTTGAGATACATCTATTAGTTGTAAACTAAGAATTAACTATGCAGTTTCATCATCTGGAATATCAGCATCAGTGTTTCCACTTTGCAGGGAAATTCCCTGAAAAAGGGGGAAATGGAGTCTGGAAAGGGAAAAATAAGAGAAGAGGGAAAAGGGAAAACTTAAACTCACGCGGCCTTTGTATTCTAGAGCGGAGAGGAAAAAGGGAAAAATAAGGGAAGAGGGAAAAGGGGAAACTTAAATGTACGGTCTTTATATTCTAGTGCGGAGAGGAAGAGGGAAAAATCTGGAAAAAGGGAAAACTTATACGTACGACCTTTGTATTCCACTGTGGAGAGAGAGAAAAAGGGAAAAATAAGGGAAAAGGGAAAACTTAAACCTACGTCCTTTGTATTCTAGTTGTGGAGACAGAGAAAAAGGGAAAAATAAGGGAAGAGGGGAAAAAGGGGGAAAACTAAAGTGGAAACATTGCTGTGAGCGCGCGCGGGAAAACGTCAGGGGCTTTTTCAAAAGGGAGAGGCGTCGGCGGCCATATTGTGGCTCTTTTGTATCGGTTATTATTTCCAGACGGTTAACTTGCGGTCGATGTAGCTCAAGTCGGCGGCCATTTTGCTTGCTAGTTGAGCTGGTGAAAAGTGTATGTATCAGTCGATTAGCTGCTTGTCTCTGTTAGCCAACACGGCCCTTTTCAAGCTGATGCTTTTCTCCCACGTGTCAATCGATGCGCATATAATCGACTTTACCCCCTCGAAAGTCAATAAGCAAACCACTGTGACTAAAACAACTAGCAAATAGCCGGTATTAGCTGTTAGCACTATTAAAATAGCTAGTAAAACTATTTGCGAAGTACTTGGATTGCTTTTGTTAGTAACGCTATGCTAATGAAACAACTAGTAAAACTAGTAACCTAGAAGCAGTTAGTCAAACTACGTTAGTTTTTTACTACCAGAAGTCAATAAGCAACCCACTGTGACTAAAACAACTAGCAAATAGCCGAGTATTAGCTGTTAGCACTACCAAAAGAGTTAGCGGTTATCTAAAAATAACTTGTGAAGTACTTGGAATTGGAAGTTAGTTAGTCTATGCTAATGAAACAGCTAGTAAAACTACTAGCAAAGAAGCAGTTAGTCGAACTACGTTATTTTTACTACCAGAAGTCAATAAGCAAACCACTGTGACTAAAACAACTAGTAAATAGCCGGTATTAGCTGTTAGCACTATTAAAAGAGCTAGTAAAACTATTTGTGAAGTACTTGGATGGCTTTTGTTAGTAACGCTATGCTACTGAAACAACTAGTAAAACTAGTAACCTAGAAGCAGTTAGTCAAACTACGTTAGTTTTTTACTACCAGAAGTCAATAAGCAAACCACTGTGACTAAAACAACTAGCAAACAGCCGGTACTAGCTGTTAGCACTATTAAAAGAGTTAGCGGTTATCTAAAAACTACTTGTGAAGTACTTGAAATGGGAAGTTAGTTAGTCTATGCTAGTGAAACAACTGGTAAAACTAGTAACAAACAAGCAGTTAGTCAAACTGCGTTAGTTTTTACTACCAGAAGTCAATAAGCAACCCACTGTGACTAAAACAACTAGTAAATAGCTGGTATTAGCTATAAGGACTACTAAAAGAGCTAGCAGTTAGTTTAAACTACTTGTGCAGTACTTGAAATGGGTAGTTAGTAGTTTATGCTAATTAAACAACTAATAAAACTAGTAACAAACAAGCAGTTAGTCGAACTACTTAGCACAACTAAAAGAGCTAGTGCGGCTAGCTAACTAGTTCTAAAGTGCTTGGATTGCTTTTTTTTTAGAAATGCTGTGCTAATGAAACAACTAGTAACATAGAAGCAGTTAGTCAAACTACTTTAGTTTTTACTAGCAAACTAGGAAAATACTTGGATAACAGCTTACTTACTAAGTGAACAGCAATGACTAACTGTGCGATACTATAACTAGTATAACTTGCTAAAATGCTGCTTATAGCTACTTTAGCAATTAGCGCTATACTCCTATCGCTAAACCATACTAAGCTACTGCACTACAAACAGTAACTAACTACTAGCTAGCAAGAAACATAACAAATACTTAATCGTAGATAGCCTTTGATAACATACGATAACACCTGATAACATGTAGTACTTCGACACTGATTTGATGGAAAATTTGTAATTGGAAAAGCTGTTTTGCAACACAAGTCCGGCGAGTAGTTGAACAACTTGACTACCTGATTAATTTACTGACGATAGCCTGAAATGTAACATTACCAAAATTGTGTAGATTCTTGTCAATGAAATCTGCGTTGCTTTGAGTTTCTTTAAGAATCTTGGTGAAGAATCAGGAATCTTGAGTCACAATTTCAAGTTACTGTTCGTCTTGGGCAAAAGTAGTTGAACTACTTGACTACCTGATTAGTTTGCTGACGATAGCCTGAAATGTAACATTACCAAAATTGTAGAGATTCTTGTCAATGAAATCTGCGTTGCTTTGAGTCACTTAAAGAATCTTGGTGAAGAATCAGGAATCCTGAGTCACAATTTCAAGTTACTGTTCGTCTTGGGCAAAAGTTGTGACAAAAATCTGGAAAAATGGCGATAACAAGTCAAGTTAATGAGCTCTTCAATGCAGAAAATCTCGAAGAAAACGAGTTCGACTACTTTCGCAATACGAACTCGTGTTATCTGCTGGTGTTATCAACTGTCATCGGGAGTTGCAAACCCCCCAAGATGGCGATTGTCATCAAAAGTCATGGCCATTTATCAAAGGGTCAGCAAGTTTTGTCACACAACGAGAGAATTATGGAAATATTGCGATTCTTCCCTTTGATTAGACTTTCAAGATTCTTGGTGAGAATCTTGTCTATCTAGAAATCTAAACGGTGTCCACTCATTCGACAGATTTGTAAAAAGTTATATATTATTGCAAAAACATGATACAAGATAAGGAGAGAAGGAGGAAAGATAATCTGCTGAATCTGCGGACAGGACATACATAGCGTAGGGATGAACTAAACGGTGTCCACTCATTCGGCAGATTTGTAGAAAGTCATATATTAGTGTAAAAACATGATACAAGATGAGGAGAGAAGGTGGAAAGATAATCTGCTGAATCTGTGGACAGGACATACATAGCGTAGGCATGAATTAACTACTGTCCACTCGACAAAGAGAGAAGACAGAAGGAGAAGATAATCTGTCGAATATGTGGACAGGCTGTAGAATGCATAGGGCTGAACTAAACTGTGTCCACTCATTCGACAGATTTGTGCAGTGTTATATATTATTGTAAAAACATGATACAAGATAAGGACAGAAGGAGGAAAGATAATCTGCTGAATCTGTGGACAGGGCATGCATAGAGTAAGGATGAATTAACTACTTATTATCCTTATAAGTTACTATTTGTTCGGCATACCGAAACTGTGGACACGCCATACACTGAAATACTGACGCTTTACATACTGTCCACGTACTCGACAGATTAGAGAAATATGTATGTTATACGATATTTTAAAATCTTGAAAACGAGTAGATAGGTACTGTGTGAAAGTTGAAAAATGTGTCACACTTTTTGCAATTTAGTGTAGAAAGTGCGCAGTGCAAAAACTGGTGTAAAATGTGTTCGAGATAATCACATCATCACGTAATCTTGATCAGATGAAAGTAGTCCAAACTGTTGAGCAAACATGCGAGATAAGAAAACGCTTGTCCACTTAATCGACAGATTTAACTGTTGCTATCAATAGTAGTAGCAGTTTTTGTAGTAGTTCAAATACAGGGAAATTCCCTGAAAAAAGGGGGAAATGGGGTCTGAAAAGGGAAGAAGAAGAGAAGAGAGTTAAAGAGGAAATCTAGACCCTGTATATTCTTGCACGGAGGGGGGAAAAAGGGGAAAGATAAGGAAAGAGGGGAAAATGGAAAATGAAAAAGTGGATACACTGTTTACCGAGAATCTTACAAGAATCTTACCAAGATTCTTACATTTTGCCCTGTATATTCTGGCAGGGAGGGGGAAAAGGGGAAAGATAAGGGAAGAGGGGAAAAATTGAAAAGTGGATGCACTGTTTACCGAGAATCTTACAAGAATCTTACCAAGAATCTTACATTTCGCCCTGTATATTCTTGCATGGAGGGGGGAAAAGGGGAAAGATAAGGGAAGAGGGGAAAAATTGAAAAGTGGAAACACTGTTCAGATAGTTCGGATTATGCTGAATGACAAAAACCTAAAGTTAACTATAATGATTTGTTCAAAGTGTCACCTCTTGTGTTATCAGCATTTAAAATATAATAACGTAACATAGTGATGTTACTAAAGCAATAGAAATAGTTCAAGCGACTATAGTTTGGATAATTAGTTTAAATTGTCCCGACAGAAAATTCTCATAGGACTATTTAGAATTTAAAACAGAGACTCAGTGATATCTCAGTGAGAAAGCTCTAAAAGTTGTGAGATCTCATTGAGTCTTTGTTCCAGATTCTACACAGTCTTATGAGAATTTCCTATCGGGACAATCCAAATGATAGTTCAAGCGACGATAGTTTGGATAATAGTTTAAATTGTCCCGACAGAAAATTCTCATAGGACTATATAGAATTTAGAACACAGACTCAGTGAGATCTCAGTGAGAAAGCTCTAAAAAGTTGTGAGATCTCACTGAGTCTCTGTTCCAGATTCTACCTAGTCTTATGAGAATTTTCTGTCGGGATATGGAGTGAAGATTTGGGGGACTTTGTGTGTGTGGGAAAGTGTGGGGAGAATGGGGGGGGGGATGTGGGGATTTGGCGAAAGTGACTCGTGTGTTGCGCTGGTGATAAGCTTATAGGCGACATCAGTCAACGTTACAACAGAGCGTAAATAATGCAATCTTCATTGTTCTGCCTGTATCACCATCTTTTGCTCAGCCTACGCCATTACAAGCAGACATCAATCCCCTATGCCGAATTTAGACCCAACCCGACTGAAAATTCTCACTGAGTATGGAGAATTTGGAACAGAGACTCAGTGAGATCTCAGTGAGAAACTCTACAAAGTTCTGAGATCTCACTGAGTATCCCGACTGAAAATTCTCATAGAGTATGGAGAATTTGGAACAGAGACTCAGTGAGATCTCAGTGAGAAAGTCTACAAAGTTCTGAGATTAGATATTGGAACAGAGACTCAGTGAGATCTCAGTGAGAAACTCTACAAAGTTCTGAGATCTATCACCGTCTTTTGCTCAGCTTACGCCATTACAAGCAGACATCAATCCCCTATGCCGAACTTAGACCCAACCCGACTGAAAATTCTCATTGAGTATGGAGAATTTGGAACAGAGACTCAGTGAGATCTCAGTGAGAAACTCTACAAAGTTCTGAGATCTCACTGAGTTTTTTTACTCTGAAGGATCCCGACTGAACATTCTCATAGAGTATGTAGAATCTGGAACAGAGACTCAGTCAGATCTCAGTGAAATCTCAGAACTTTGTAGAGTTTCTTACTGAGATCTCACTGAGTATTTGTTCCAAATTCTAATCTCAGAACTTTGTAGACTTTCTTACTGAGATCTCACTGAGTCTCTGTTCCAAATTCTAATCTCAGAACTTTGTAGAGTTTCTCACTGAGATCTCACTGAGTCACCAGTGCCATACTCCCAGTGAGCTATTTCGTAGTTTCCACAAAACTATACGTAGAGATAGAATATGAGTAATATAAGATGAGAGAATAAGAGAGATGAAGAAAAGATAATCTGCTGAATCTGTGGACAGGCCGTAGAACGCATAGGGATGGACTAAACGGTGTCCACTCATTTGACAGATTTATAGAATGTTACTTTCTTAAAATAAGAACTTGATAGAAGGTGAGAAAATGGGGAAAGAGATTATCTGTCGAATGTGTGGACAGGCCGTAGAATGCATAGGGGTGGACTAAACGGTGTCCACTCATTCGACAGATTTGTAGAATGTTATTTTTTTATTATAAGAACTTGAAAGAAGGTGAGAAAAGGGGAAAGAGATTATCTGTCGGATCTGTGGACAGGCCTAAGAATGCTCAGGGATGAATTTAACGGTGTCCACGTACTCGACAGTTTTATAAAAATAAGCGCATTATCCTTATAAGTTATTATTTGTTCGGTATGCCGAAACTGTGGACACGTCATATATTGTATTGGGATGAGTTAACTCATGTCCACGTATTCGACAGATTAGTAGAATATATGTATTACACGATACTTTTCAAACTTAAATGAGCAATACTGGGAAAGTGGGTGGTATGGGAGGTTGTGTGAGGGGTGGGATGGAAGTGGGGTGGTTGGGTAGGTGGGGGTGGGTGCAATGAGGCAAGTGAGGCGATAAAAGTGAGTTGGGGCACCGCCGGCGCTCGTCTGATAAGAAATCCCATTTAGCGACCCAAATCGCTGCCAACGATCCACACACAAACATTCAGCTCCCCATTGGACCCTCTACACGCTTCTCACATATCTTCCCGAATTAGAAATCAAACACCCACCCACCCCCCACCACCCTAGCTACTCAGCTCACCCCTCACCCATCGCCTGATGCGAGAAGATCCTACCACCTACCCCCCACTACCCTAGCTACTCAGGTCACCTCTCACCCATCGCCTGATACGAGAAGACCCTACCACCCACCCCCACCACTCTAGCTACCCAGGTCACCTCTCACCCATCGCCTGATGAGAGAAGATCCTACCACCCACCTCCCACTCTAACCCCCCATCTCTACCAATCGAAGAACGTCCTCCACCTCAAGATGTTTTCCTCACCCTCCTTAACCACCAATCAGAGAGCGACCTCTCATCCTCCCCACCACCCCTGCTTCCACCCCACTAGTACTTCCACCTTGGGTTTTTCCTTCCAGAGGGCTCTGTTTTCCCTTTCTTTCCTTCATTCGGTAGAACGATTTCCCTTTTTTCCCTTCTCAAAATGTCTATTTTCCTTCTTTTTCCGCCCTTCAGCCGTATACTGTTTAAACGTAATGCTCACATTTGGAAATTTCCGTTTTCCCTTAAATTTCCCTTTACAAGGGAATTTCCCTGCAAAGTGGAAGCACTGCATCCCGTACCACCTTAAGACGAGTCATGAATGTCTACCCACCCTTTCCACCCTCCTCCCAGCCTCCTCCTTTCACGTGCCTACGCTCAATACCTATGAAAGGAGGGGGTGGCAGGGGGTAGCAGGGGTAGCAGGGGGTAGCAGGGCGTGGAAGGGTGGGAGGGGGTGGGATTAATCCCACCTTCCCCCCACCGTTTGACTCTTGGTTACAATGGCTTTTATACCGTTGCATATGCATGGGATTTGTAGCCAATATATCGTTTTGTATACTAAGCCTCTCTCTCCAAAAGCCCCGCAAACTTGATAAAAAAAACTTGTAAAAATACTAATATTTTCAAATAGGTTGTGGTATGATATTTAAATAGTGTATTAATAGTATTAGTAGATAAACATGTAACTTTGGGTAAAAGTATATTTGCTGTTTAAAGGGCTCATCCTCATATTTCTTCTATTAAATGTCCCCAGAGGATGTCACCATTTGCATATAGATTCCCTAAACGGGTAGTTTTCTATCAGTTAGGCAATGGGGGATAGGCCTACTACCCCCACACAACCCTTGGGAAAAGTCAGTCGATTGGAATCTCTGGGATTGATTAGCTATCGATCGATTATATTGGAATCGATACTTTAAGGTTGATTTTTCCTGGTTTATTAAACCTCTCTATTGCGGACATAGGTATAAAAAAAAATTGTGGATAAATCTCGCTTAAAAATATCTGTAAAAATCAGAAAAAAATCGAGGATCATTTTGGTATAAAGAAGGTTTTAAAATTCCTTACTGCTGATTTAATAAGAATGTCCGCTATAGAGAGGCGCGCGTTTGGAGGAACCTCTCTACTGCGGACATATGTATTAAATACGTTTATGGATAAATCTCGCTTTAAAATATCCCTAAAAATCAGAAAAAAAATCAAGGATTATTTTGGTATAAAGAAAGTTTTAAAATTCCTTACTGCTGATTTAATAACAGTGTCCGCTATAGAGAGGCACGCGTTTGGATTGCCCGCAATGAAGACTAACCTCTCTACTAGGGACACTCATATAAAATATTTCTACTGAACAATCTCACTCCAAAATGCATCTAAAAATCACAGAAAAATTCACGGATCATTTTGGTATAAAGAAAGTTTCAAAATTCTTCCAAATTAATTGAATAACAGCGTCCGCTATAGAGAGGTACGCGTTTGAATTGCCCGCAATGAAGACCAACCTCTCTACTAGGGACACTCATATAAAATATTTTAAATAAAAAATCTCACTCAAAAATACATCTAAAAATCACAGAAAAATTCGCGGATCATTTTGGTATAAAGCAAATTTCAAAATTCTTTTAAATTAATTTAAGAACAGTGTCCGCTATAGAGAGGCACGCGTTTAGCATTGAAGCCTTATAGAAGATTGAATGGAGGGGCGGTGGGGGTGGACAAAGCCCATGACCAAACGCGGGGCGTTTTGTTTAGTTGTATGCTAATTAAAGCATGATGATTGCCTACATTGTGTTTATGGTAATACAATTTATTTGGAGGCTTATGGGATTTTTGGGCTGGTTCCCCACCCCCCCAGAATGATACTCCCGCCGTTTGCCACTTGGATAATCAGTGTGGGAAAAAGGCTGGGGGCGGTTTGTTGTCCACTAATCGATTTCAAGGACATTTTATCCTCAGATTTGTATATATTTGTATATTGTTTCTTTCAATAATTATGAACTGATTAATTTTTGTTTTATTTTGTAAGTTTTTCCCACGCCCGGAGAAATTTTCCCACGCTTCTTTTTTGCCCCCACCCCCCCGTGGGAAAGTTATGAAAGATAGTGGACAAGGAATTTTTCCCATGCACTTGTTCACGTTTAACTCTGAAAGCACGTCTCATTATTTTACGCTGAGTGTACGGATCCCATTACGGTGAACACTTTCTTTTGTATTATACAGCACACCTTATCTGATAATACGTGATAACACGTTAATAACACGGTGATAATACAGTTAACAACCGAGGATAAATAAGTGAGGAATAGATACCCAGGAGAAAATTAAGGATAGTTTCAGGACCCTGAAAATATCTTGAAAAGGACTTTTTTAGGATGCCAATCAGGACTCTGAGTGCAGTCAAATTGGCCAACTTTCAGGGTGTTCAGGACCCTGAGATTGATCAACCAAGGATAAATAGGTGAGTAATAGATACCCAGGAGAGAATTAAGGATAGTTTCAGGACCCTGAAAATATCTTGACAAGGTAATTTTTAGGATGCCAATCAGGACTCTGAGTGCAGGGAAATTGGTCCACTTCCAAGATGTTCAGGACCCTGACATTGGAATGTCTGAATAATACATGTTCAGGGTACTTAACAGGGTCCTGAAAAAACGCTTTTCAGGATATTTGATGGTGCCCTCAATAATCAGGATTCACAATTCTCAACACATTTTTCTTTACTCTTCCACGATCGGACGTGGTTCAGGATATTCAGGATATGTTAAGGATATCGTTCAGGATGTAGCCGACATCCTTAATCTTCCACTGGGTAATAACGATAGTATAACAAAAATGAGTTGAATTATTTTACATATTTGGTAAATCTAATTAATGAATAACATTAAATTGATATTATTTTTAGTCATTCATAATTTGTATTATATGGAATATCTAAATATAGATGGACGATAACACTGATAACATGTGATAACAAGTGAGTAATAGATAATAATGATAGTACAATAAATACGAGTTGAATTATTGGATATATTTAGTAAATCTAATTCATGAATAACATTAAATTAATACTGTTTTTATTCATCCATAATTTTTATTGTATGAAATATCTAGATATAGATGGACGATAACATGTGATAACAAGTGAGTAATAGATAATAATGATAGTACAATAAATATGAATTGAATTAGAAATATAATCTAAAAGTTGAATCTAAATATAGATGGACGATAATAGGTGATAACATGTGATAACAAGATTTGTCACATCCGGGATTAAGATAAGAGAAAATGCTAAAAATAGAACAACTGAAAATTAATGGTGATAATTAATTATGCACAGGGAAGGGGGGGGGAGACTGATTAGAAACTTATTAGAAAGTACACAGAAGTAACGTCGACTCCCTTTTTTTGCGTATCTTTTCAGTACCATCGGAAAAAGTTGAAAATCTACTGAAAATTTTGCACATTTTAGGGAATGAATAAATTATCTCACTCTCTCTATCATTACCTTCTCTCTTTATAAGGAAGTGAACATGTGTCTTTATTATGTTTATTATTATTATGTATTTATTTATTTATAATTAAATTATTATATTATATTAAAATTATGTTATATTTATTGAAAATATACTGAAAATTTTGCACATTTTAGGGAATGAATAAATTATCTCACTCTCTCTATCATTACCTTCTCTCTTTATAAGGAAATGAACATGTGTCTGTATTATATTTATTATTATTATGTATTTATTTATTAATATTATATTATATATTATTATTATATATTTATTTATTTGTTATTATATTATATTTATTGAAAATCTATTGAAAATTTTGCACATTTTGGGGAATGAATAAATTATCTCTCTCTATCATTACCTTCTCTCTTTATATGGAAGTGAACATGTTTCTGTATTATATATTATTATTAGATATATATTTATTAATATTATATTATACATTATTATTATTATATATATATATATTTATTTTTATTTATTATTATATTATATTTATTGAAAATCTACTGAAAATTTTGCACATTTTGGGGAATGAATAAATTATCTCACTCTCTTTATTATTAATTTCTCTCTTTACAAGGAAGTGGGAATATGTCTTTATTATGTTTATTATTATTATATATATATTTATTTATAAATTATTTATTATTTATTTATTATGTATTTATTATGTATTTATTTATTTATATACTTATTTATCTATAATACATATATATATATATATTTAGTTTAGTATTTATTTATTATTATTCATTATTATACATTATATTTATTTTATCTTTCTTTATTGTTAAACGACGGAATAATAATGGATAATAATAATAAATTATAATAATAATAGACAAGGGGTCCGAAACTTCCAATAATCTTCGTAGACCTAGGTCATGTTATCAATGTTATCAACCTGTTATCTCCGTGTTCTCATATGTTATCTAATAATCTTCATACATTTTTCGCCGGAGTTTCAGACCCCCTTGATAATAGACGATAATAATAGTAACATTAAATAGTAGTGGCAGTAGTAGAAGTAGTAGTACTAGTAGTAGTAGTAGTGGTTGTAGTATAGTAGTAGTAGAATAATAATAAAAACTAATAAATCAACTTTTTGTTCGTGTTTAAAATGACTCTGGTTTTTTAAGATTCTTGATAAGATTCTTGGGTAAGATTCTTGAAGCTTGTGAATTTTGGAAGTTACCTACCCCCTTAATAAGATTCTCGGTAAGATTCTTTAGTGGGAATCTCTAATTTAATGAATCTTGCGAGTTTCCAAGCCCTTTTTGGAAGATTCTTGATAAGATTCTTTAGTAGGAATCTCTAATTTTATGAATCTTGCGAGTTTCTAACCCCCTTCGTATAAGATTCTTCACATAAGATTCTTTGGTAAGAATCTCGAATTTTATGAATCTTGTGAGTTTCCAACCCCCTTCGTATAAGATTCTTGATAAGATTCTTTAGTAGGACTCTCGAATCTTGTGAGTTGCTAACCCCTTGGTACAAGATTCTTCACATAAGATTCTTTAGTAAGAATCTCGAATTTTATGAATCTTGTGAGTTGTTAACCCCCTCTCGATAAGATTCTTCATAAGATTCTTTAGTAGGAATCTTGAATCTTATGAATCTTGTGAGTTGCTAACCCCTCTTGATAAGATTCTTCACATAAGATTCTTTAGTAAGAATCTTGAATCTTATGAATCTTGTGAGTTACTAGCCCTCTCTTGATAAGATTTTTCACGTAAGATTCTTTAGTAGGAATCTTGAATCTTATGAATCTTGTGAGTTGCCAACCCCGCCTGTTGGTAAGTATCTTGATGAGAGATAGGCAGGACCAAGTTCGGGTTCGAACTGCGCAGTTCGATGGCGAACAAACTTGTTCGCTATCGAACAAAACGATCCTGTTCGCTCGTTCTGATTCAAGGTTTCGCAAAAGCATATTAGGCAAAAAGCGATAACACTGATAACATTTTGATAACACGGTGATAACACTATGATAACAACGCTAACTGAGATCCTATTTGTTACTTAGCACTTGCTAGTTATTAGTAGTTGAGCTGGTAAGCTACAAACTACTTTTTTAGTACAGTAAAATAATTGCTACTACTTTTGCTATTTTGCTTACTAACCTTGGGATGAAACTGGTTATACTACTTACTACTAGTTCTTACTCAACCTAGCAGCAGTCTTAATACTCTTACTACTTTTACTATCAGTAGTCTGTTATTAGCAAGTTATTAGTAAGCTTCTGAAACTACAAGTTAAATTATAGTTTGCTACTAACCTAAACCTGGAACTAGTCGTACTAGTAGTACTGCCACTTACTAAACCTAAAGCAGTCTTCTAACTACTACTTTTACTACTTTTACTACTTTTACTACTTTTACTACTGATACTACTAGTCTGTTATTAGCAAATTAGTTCTACCAAGCTGCGACTAGAATGAGTTATAATAGTAAGTGAAATAGCATACTTTGCATTCACTATACCGGACTTCTACTTTTACTACTTTTACTACTGTTACTACTGATACTACTAGTCTGTTATTAGCAAGTTAGTTCTACCAAGCTGCGACTAGAATGAGTTATAATAGTAAGTTAAATACCATAGTTTGCATTCACTATACCGGACTTCTACTTTTACTACTTTTACTGCTGATACTATTATTAGTTTGTTGTTAGCAAGTTAGTTCTACCAAGCTGCGACTAAAATAAGTTATAATAGTAGGTTTTAAATAGCATAGTTTGCATTCACTATACCGGACTACTACTTTAACTACTGTTGCTACTGATACTACTAGTCTATTATTAGCAAGCTAGTTCTACCAAGCTGCGACTAGAATGAGTTAAAATAGTAAGTGAAAGAACATAGTTTCCGTTCACTATACCGGACTACTACTGTTACTACTTTTACTACTAGTCTGTTGTTAGCAAGTTAGTTCTACCAAGCTGCGACTAGAATGAGTTATAACAGGAAATTAAATAGCATAGTTTGCATTCACTATACCGGACTTCTACTTTTACTACTTTTACTACTTTTACTACTTTTACTACTGTTACTACTGATACTACTAGTCTGTTATTAGCAAGTTAGTTCTACCAAGCTGCGACTAGAATAACTTATAATAGTAAGTTAAATAGCATAGCTTGCATTCACTATACCGGACTACTACTGTTACTACTTTTACTACTAGTCTGTTATTAGCAAGTAAGTTCTACCAAGCTGCGACTAGAATAAGTTATAATAGTAGTTTCTTTTTAAAATAGCACTTTGTGATTAGCTTGTATAAGATAGTTTATAGTTCTAGTAGTTTGTGTTGGTAGGGAAGTAGTAGTAGTGAGTCAGAGAGGCACTCAATTTCCGACCCGAGATTTTTATCGGAAGAACCGAATGGGCCCGTTTCGATTTCAGACCCTAAACTTATTGTGTCTAGTACTACTTACTACTTTTGGTGCTAATAGTAAAAACTGAAAAGTCTATTGTAGTTAGTAAGCCGCTAACTAATTTACTAACTTACTAGCTGATATAACTAAACTTACCAGTGAAGTAAATGATATGCAAAATTACTTACTTTAGTTATACTGACCAACTTGCTAGTTGTACTTACTAACTGACCTGCTGGCTAACTAATTTACTAATAAACTACTTGCTAACTACCTACTTTACTAACTTACTAGCTGATATAGCTAGACTTACCAGTGAAGTAAATGATATGCAAAATTACTTACTTTAGCTATACTGACTAATTTGCTAATTGTACTTACTAACTGACTTGTTGGCTAACTAATCTACTAACAAACTACTTGCTAA
The DNA here is from genome assembly GCA_002872375.1 of Eulimnadia texana. NCBI lineage: Eukaryota > Metazoa > Arthropoda > Branchiopoda > Diplostraca > Limnadiidae > Eulimnadia > Eulimnadia texana. Next base: position 15,166,017 of record NKDA01000002.1, on the reverse strand, counting down.
CTACTTAGTTTACTGACTTACTAGCTGATATAACTAAACTTACCAGTGAAGTAAATGAAATGCAGAATTGCTTACTTTAGTTACTGACTAACTTGCTAGTTGTACTTACCAAGTGACTTGTTGGCTAACTAATCTACTAATAAACTACTTGCTAACTACCTACTTTACTAACTTACTAGCTGATATAACCAGACTTACCAGTGAAGTAAATGAAATGCAGAATTGCTTACTTTAGTTACTGACTAACTTGCTAGTTGTACTTACTAACTGACTTGTTGGTTAACTAATCTACTAACAAACTACTTGCTTACTACCTACTTTACTAACTTATTTACTAATGTGTCTTACTAGCTGACTAACTATAACAAAAAAAGTATCTAGCTTGCTTGCTAACTTCACAATTACTATCGCCTACTACTAAGCAAATTGCTAACTTCTTGACTTGAGTAACTGACTGACTGGCTAACTGACGTGCTGAATTGCTAATTTACTATCTCTAACTAACCAACACATGGACGTTTGTTCGATAACAGTGATAACAGGTTGATAACAAGCTGATAACCAAGGGATTCGAAACTTGCAATAATCTTCGTACACCTTGGTCATGTTATCACTGTTATCAACCTGTTATCTCCGTGTTATCATATGTTATCAGATAATCTTCGTACACTTTTCCTCGGAGTTCCGGACCCGTTGGTATAATTTGATGATAACAATGGGTGATAACAGTGATAACATGGCAATAATGGGACAAGGGGTCCGAAACTTGCAATAATCTTCGTACACCTAGGTCATGTTATCACTGTGATCAACCTGTTATCTCCATATTATCCACCTGCTAACTCCGTGTTATCATATGTTATCAGATAATCTTCGTACACTTTTCCTCGGAGTTTCGGACCCCTGGCTGATAACATCGGAAAAGTTTCGGACCCCCTTCGTATTGACTTAAGTTTTTGTTTTTTTTTTTCGGTTCGTAGTTTCCTGTGAGCTTCCTGCAGAGTTGCTCCAAAAAAACCATTACGAACTCTTGTACTCCCGCCGTTTATCCGCCAAATGTGAGCACCGCATGCAACGTTGCCACATGTCAACAAAACAACATAAAACCACAAATCATCGGAATAATTAGTTAATTAGTTGTAATTAATATATTAACGGAAGATAATGAATGTGTTTATATATATATATATTAAATATAAATATAAACATTATTATATATTATTATCATCAGTATAGTACATATAAATATATACATATATAAAATTTATGTATTATATCTAAACAATTATTAATTAATTCATTTATTAATTATTATTAATATTATTATTAATAATATGTTATTTATTAAGCGCATGCAACGTTGCCACATGTCAAATAAACAGTACAAACCACAAATCATCAGAATAATTAGTTAATTAGTTGTAATTAATATATTAATCCAAGATAATGAATGTGTTGAAGTATATATGTATATATATTAAATATAAATAATTAAGACGTTTTAATAATATTAAAATAACAAAATATAATTATTTGTAAATTAATTCATTCATTAATTTTATCAGGATTAAAAATAATTATAATATTAATATTATAATAATATATTTATCAAGGGGTCCAAAACTCCGAGGAAACGTGTACGAAGATTACTTGATAACACGTGATAACACGGAGATAACGTGGAGATAACAGGTTGATAACAGTGATAACATGACCTAGGTGTACGAAGATTATTGCAAGTTTCGGACCCCTTGTTCTGTTATTACCATGTTATCCCTGTTATCACCTAATGTTATCATCAAATTATATCAAGGGGTCCGAAACTCCGAGGAAAGAGTGTACGAAGTTTACTTGATAACATATGATAACACGGAGATAACGTGGAGGTAAGAGGTTGATAACAGTGATAACATGACCTAGGTGTACGAAGATTACTGAAAGTCCCGGACCCCTTGTCTATTATTATAAAGGGGTCCGAAACTCCGAGGAAAGTGTACGAAGATTACTTGATAACACGTGATAACACGGAGATAACGTGGAGATAGCAGGTTGATAACAGTGATAACATGACCCTAGGTGTACGAAGATTATTGCAAGTTTCGAACCCCCTTGATATTTATTGCCAATATGACCGAACCGTGTGAAAATTTTATTTAAATTTCTTTTTTTCATTCACTGCGATAGTCATTTCCGGTTGACAAAAGTTGTAAAATTAAGAATGCATTGAAAAAGAGCAAATAAAAAATAGTTGGTGACTATTTTTTTTTTCAGGGTCCTGTATTGTCGTATGACTGAAAATTTATGTCTATTGGGTGATTTCAAACCCCCCTCTATATGTTAGTCTATATGGGGAATATAAAGGGTACATTCCCAACGCGTGCCTCTCTATAGCGGACGCTGTTACTAAATTAATTTGGAAGAATTTTGAAACTTGCTTTATACCAAAATGATCAGCGAATTTTTCTGTGATTTTTAGACGCATTTTCGAGTGAGATTTTCCAGTAGAAATATTTTATATGTGTGTCCCTAGTAGAGAGGTTGGTCTCCATTGCGGACAATACAAAAGCGTGCCTCTCTATGGCGGACACTGTTATTAAATTAATTTGGAAGAATTTTGAAACTTGCTTTATACCAAAATGATCAGCGAATTTTTCTGTGATTTTTAGATGTTTTTCCGAGTGAGATTTCCTAGTAGAAATATTTTATATGAGTGTCCCTAGTAGAGAGGTTAGTCTCCATTGCGGACAATCCAAACGCGTGCCTCTCTATAGCGGACACTGTTATTAAATTAATTTGGAAGAATTTTGAAACTTGCTTTATACCAAAATGATCAGCGAATTTTTCTGTGATTTTTAGATGTTTTTCCGAGTGAGATTTTCTAGTAGAAATATTTTATATGAGTGTCCCTAGTAGAGAGGTTAGTCTCCATTGCGGACAATCCAAACGCGGGCCTCTCTATAGCGGACACTAATATTAAATCACCTGTGAAGAATTTTGAAACTTTCTTTATACCAAAATGTTTCTTGATTTTTTCGTGATTTTTACAGATATTTTGAACTTGAATTTCTCCAAATCCGTATTTTACACGCCTGTCCGTAGTAGAGAGACCAAGCCAAAGGCGTACCTCTCTATAGCGGACACCATTATTAAACCAGTTCCAAAGAATTTTGAAACTTTCTTGGAATCAAAATGTTTCTCGAATTTTTCTGTGATTTTTAAGTGTATTCTTAAGTAAGATTCTACCGTATATGTATTTTATACGCCTGTCCGTAGTAGAGAGGTTGGTCTTCAGTGGCCATTTTGGATTAAGCCCTTTACGTGGGCAAATGTATGGGAGGTTTAGGGGAATGTTGTAGTTGAATAAGGGTTGTAGGGTTGTAGGTTGTAGTAGGGTTGATATTATGCTAATTTAGTTGTACTATGGTAGGATATAGTTTAAGTCTGTACTATAGTAGTAGTTACTAACACCGTACTAGAACTATTGCTACTTAGTAACAGATTACTACTATTTACTAATTAATGCTCACCAACTAATTGATAAATAGTGATAAATCTAGCTAGGTGATTGTATTATGTTAGTAGTTTAAGTCTGTACTATAGTAGTAGTTACTAACACCGTACTAGAACTATTGCTACTTAGTAATAGGTTACTGCTATTTACTAGTTAGCGGTCACCAACTAAATGATAAATAGTGATAAATATAGCTAAGTTAGTACTGTTAGTAGTTTTAGTTTGTCTATAGTAGTAGTTACTAACACCGTACTAGAACTATTGCTACTTAGTAAATAGATTACTACTATTTACTAATTAGTGGTCACCAACTAATTGATAAATAGTGATAAATCTAGCTAAGTTAGTACTGTTAGTAGTTTTAGTCTGTCTATAGTAGTAGTTACTAGTAGTGTACTATTTTACTAGTACTACTCAACTAATAGAATTAGTAATAAGTCATATAGTTAGGTCATACAAGGTTAGTGTAAAGGTCAAACTGCTATAATGAATGATTAAATCCAATTTCAGGCTAGAGGTCAAAGGTTAAAGCAAGGTCAGGTCAAGGTTAGTGCGTGAGTAAATGCAAGAGATAAGGTCATGTAAGGTCAACTTACTGGTTAAACTGGTTCAACTGCAAGTCAGAGGTCAAGACAAGGTCACCAGGTCAAAGGTCAATGCCATGTCATGTCGAGATCAGTGTATGAATTGGTGCAAGGTCATGTAAGGTCAATTTACAGGTTAAACTGGTCCAGGTACATCTTTAAGGTCAAGACAAGGTCATAAGGTCAAAGGTCAATACCACGTCAAGTTAAGGTCAGTGCACGAGTTGACGCAAGGTCATGTAAGGTCAACTTATAGGTTAAAATTGGTCCAAGTTCAGATCTAAGGTCAAGACAAGGTCATAAGGTCAAAGGTCAATGCCACCGTCAAGTTGAGGTCAGTGCAAGAGTTGACGCAAGGTCATGTAAGGTCAACTTATAGGTTAAAATTGGTCCAAGTGCAGATCTAAGGTCAAGACAAAGTCATAAGGTCAAAGGTCAATGCCACCGTCAAGTTGAGGTCAGTGCACGAGTTGACGCAAGGTCATCAGGTCAAAGGTCACGATCAATGCAAAGGTCAACTCGTTTTGGGTCACATTCATTTAATATTATAATTTTTTACATTATTATCTAAATTACTAGATTTATTTAAAAGATTTCTGCCAACTGACGCGTCAATTGACTTCAATTAAAACTCCACCCAAGAGGGTTCAGGAAAAATTCTAAGATTCTCATCCTTATTCTTACATTTTCAGGTTATTTTCAGTGGGCTATTTCAGCGCAGTCATCGTTTTAAATGATTTTGTGCATTGGATTATTCGATTGTTGAATTTGTTTCTTCTTGTCCTTCGTTGATTTGTATGTGATTCTTGTATGAGAAATTTATAACTACGAATTTAATGGCCGTTCTGATAAGATTCACAATAACTCAGCCTTTGACAATGAAGCCCAATCTCCTCTGGGCCATCGCGGACGCTATTATCGGGGGTTAACAAAGTGTTATCAAGTGTTATAAGAGGGTTAGAAGAGTGTTATGAGAGTGTAATAGGAGTGTTATCAAGTGTTATCAAGTGTTATCGGGGTTATCAATACTGTTATCAAGTGTTATCAAGTGTTATCAGTCTTTGACAATTAAGCCCAATCTCCTCTAGGCCATCGCGGACGCTATTATCGGGGGTTAACAAAGTGTTATCAGGTGTTATCAGCCTTTAAGAATGAAGCCAATCTCCTCTGGGCCATCGCGGACGCCGTTATCGGGGGTTAACAAAGTGTTATCAAGTGTTATCAGCCTTTGACAATGGAGCCAATCTCCTCTGGGCCATCGCGGACGCTATTATCGGGGGTTAACAAAGTGTTATCAAGTGTTATCAATTGTTATAAGAGGGTTAGAAGAGGGTTAGAAGATTGTTATAGGATGTTGTAAGAGTGTTATCAAGTGTTATCAAGTGTTATCAGCCTTTGACAATGGAGCCAATCTCCTCTGGCCATCGCGGACGCTATTATCGGGGGTTAACAAAGTGTTATCAAGTGTTATCAGCCTTTGACAATGAAGCCCAATCTCCTCTGGGCCATTGCGGACGCCGTTATCGGGGGTTAACAAAGTGTTATCAAGTGTTATCTGCCTTTGACAATGAAGCCCAATCTCGTCTGGGCCATCGCGGACGCTATTATCGGGGGTTAACAAAGTGTTATCAAGTGTTATAAGAGGGTTATCAAGTGTTATCAAGTGTTAGAAGAGTATCATAGAATGTTGTAAGAGTGTTATAGGAGTGTTATCTAGTGTTATCAAGTGTTATCGGGGGTTATCAAAGTGTTATCAAGTGTTAGAAGAGTATCATAGAATGTTTTAAGATTTTTGTAAGAATGTTACCTAGCGTTATAAGACTGTTATCAAGTGTTATCAAATGTTAGAAGAGTGTTATAGAATGTTGTAAGAGTGTTATCAGGTGTTATCAATACTGTTATAAACTGTTATCAAGTGTTATCAGATTGTTAAATACTGTTATCTAGTGTTATATGAATTATAAGGGTGTTATCTAGTATTATACGAGTGTTAAAGGGTCTTATCGAGTGTTATCTAGTGTTATCAAGTGTTATCAAAGTGATATCCTGTGTTTTGTGATATACGTGGACGCACTTTGATATGTGTAGGAACGAATACCACGCTGTCCACCCATTCGAAAGATTGTAAAATAATAAGACAATTGATAGTAAAAACAGCCGCAGTCACCAAATCTGTCGTATAGGTGGACACACCGTGTATTGCATAGGGAAAATATAACGCTGTCCACGCATTCGGCAGATTCAAATATAACACTTAATTGATAAATCGGCCTCAAATAACCATATCTGTCGTATAGCTGGACACACCATATATAATGCGTATGGACAAACGTAATGGTGTCCACGTATTTGACAGATTAATAATGATTCACTAAAGAGTGAAAACGGATGCAGTCACCTAATCTGTCGTATACGTGGACACACTGTATAATGCATATGGATAAATACAATGCTGTCCAAAGATTCGACAGATTAGTAAATAACAACGGATTTTGATAATATCAGCTTCAAATAACAAATCTGTCAAATAGGTGGACACAGCATATAATGCATACAGACAGATACAATGCTGTCCACATATTCGACAGATTAGTAAAAAAAAGAATGACTTTTGAGAATATCACCCTTAAATAACAAATCTGTCGAATACGTGGACACGCCATACACCGCATACAGACAAACACAACGCTGTCCACGCATCAGGAGAAACAGCCAAACAAATTCGATTCTAATGTCATTTTCAGGATCATTTTCAGGATCGTTTTCAGGATATAGGGCAATTAAAGTAAAACAGGGTCATTAAATGTAACAGCAAGTTAAAGTTGCCGAGAAAATGGCGGATCTGCTGGGAGTTGGCGGAGAATAGAGTTCGAGTGAGCCAAAGTTGTCGGAATTATGTTGCAAAGTTGCATAAGTTGTCGTCTTCAGGGACCAACTTCCATAAATCCCTGCTACAACCCAACAACAACAGTCGTCCCCTCCCCCTCCTCTCAACAACAATACAACAACTGCTCTATATACTTTGCTTGCTAGTGCTTGTACCAACGTATATGAGAAACTTACTGGGTTAACGGCGGGAGTAGGGTTACTGTGATAACATGAGATAACAGCTTAATAACCTTTGATAACACATATTTGTTTAATCTGTCGAATGTGTGGACAGCATTGTGTTTGTCCGTATGCATTACATGGTGTGTCCACCTATACGACAGGTTTGGTTATTTGAGGTTAAGATGATCGATTAAAGTGTTATTTTTTTAATCTGTCGAATCTGTGGACAGCGTTGTATTTTCCCTATGCATCACATAGTGTGTCCATGTATACGACAGATTTGGTTATCTGAGGCTGATTTTATCAATTAAGTGTTATATTTTAATCTGTCGGATGCGTGGACAGCATTGTATTTTCCGTATGCATTACATAGTGTGTCCAACTATACGACAAATTTGGTTATTGAGGTTAATATGATCAATTAAGTGTTATTTTTTAAATCTGTCGAATGTGTGGACAGCACTGTATTTTCCCTATGCATTAAACGGTGTGTCCACATATTCGACAGATTTATTATAACTACTATTAACTGTACAATATATAATAATTCCTATAAATATTAATAAACACAATATATATATATTACTTTTAAATAAAATATTTTAAATAATTCTAGTATAAATCTTGTAGTAGTAGTGTCTTTAGGGGGTTAACTTTAACCCCGTACGAGTAAACGAGGGTAAAAACTACCCTCTTTGGGGGTTAATAGCACCCACAATACGGGGGTAAACCGTACACTCTGGGGATAAATATATCCTTCACTTGAGGGTTAAACTGTATATATGTGAGTTAAATTCTAGGAATATTGACTAAATTTTATTATCCGAGGTTAACAAAAATAATAATAATAACAATAATAATAGATAATAAGATAGTTAATGATAATAAATTCGAAACAGTGTATAATGATGCCTAGTAGAAAATTAAGGATAGTTTCAGGACCCTGAAAATATCCTGAAAAGAGCATTTTCAGGATGCCAATCAGGACTCTTGAGTGCAGTAAAATTGGCCCACTTCCAGGGTGTTCAGGACCCTGACATTAATCAATCAAGGATAAATAAGTGAGCAATAGATACCCAGGAGAAAATTAAGGATAGTTTCAGGACCCTGAAAATATCCTGAAAAGGGCATTTTCAGGATGCCAATCAGGACTCTTGAGTGCAGTGAAATTGGCCCACTTCCAGGGTGTTCAGGACCCTGACATTGATCAATCAAGGATAAATAAGTGAGCAATAGATACCCAGGAGAAAATTAAGGATAGTTTCAGGACCCTGAAAATATCCTGAAAAGGACATTTTTAGGATGCCAATCAGGACTCTGAGTGCAGTCAAATTGGCCCACTTCCAGGGTGTTCAGGACCCTGACATTAGAATGCCTGAATAATACATGTTCAGGGTACTTAGCAGCGTCCTGAAAAAACGCTTTTCAGGATACTTAATGGATGTCCCTCAATAATCAAAATTCACAATTGTCAACACAATTTTCTTTACTCATCCACGATCGGACGTGGTTCAGGATATTCAGGATATCGTTCAGGATATCGTTCAGGATGTAGCGGACATCCTTAATTTTCCGCTTGAATCTTGATTATTTAGGGCACCATCAAATATCCTGAAAAGCGTTTTTCCAGGACCCTGTTAAGTATCCTGAACATGTATTATTCAGGCATTCCAATGTCAGGGTCCTGAACACCCTAGAAGTGGGCTAATTTCACTGCACTCAAGAGTCCTGATTGACATCCTAAAAATGTCCTTTTTAGGATATTATCAGGGTCCTGAAACTATCCTTAATTCTCTGCTGGGAAGTAATTGATCGAATCTTAAGAAAGCTAATTAATTTATCCACGAATTATTTACCAAGGGGTCTGAAACTTCCAATAATCTTCGTACACCTAGGTCATGTTATCACTGTTATCTACCTGTTATCTCCTTGTTATCTCTGTGTTATCACATGTTATCAAATAATCCTCCAAGGGGTCCGGAACTTCTAGTCATTTTCGTACACACCTAGGCCGTGTTATCACTGTTACCTACCTGTTATCTCCTTGTTATCGCTTGTTATCAAATAATATTCGTACACTTTTCCTCAGAGTTTCGAACCCCTTGCAATGTGATAACATGATGATAATAGTGTATAACTTGATAATAACAGTGATGATAGCATGAGGTGATAACAGTGATAACACGGTAATAATAGGACAAGGGGTCCGAAACTTGCAATAATCTTCGTACACCTAGGTCATGTTATCATTGTTATCTCCGTGTTATCTCCTTGTTATCTTCGTGTTATCACATGTTATCAAATAATCTTCCAAGGGGTTCGGAACTCCTAATAATCTTCGTACACACCTAGGTCATGTTATCAACCTGTTATCTACCTGCTATCTCCGTGTTATCTTCGTGTTATCACATGTTATCAAATAATCTTCCAAGGGGTCCGAAACTTCTAATAATCTTCGTACACACCTAGGTCATTGTTAACTCTGTTAACTCCCTGTTATCTTAGTGTTATCGTATGTTATCAAATAATCTTCGTACACTTTTTTCCTCAGAGTTTCGGACCCCCTTGTTATTTATTTTTTAATGAAATAATAAGGAAACAAGTCAAAGCTACAAAATTTTCAGAAAAATAGTGAGAAATTAGTTTCTATTCAACTATCAATCTTCTCTTCGATCTTTCTATTAACCATTTTCAGTAGTGACAAAAAAACGTACAGCAGCTGCTACCGGTGTTATCAAGTGTTATCAACTGTTATCAACGTGTTATCAACGTGTTATCAACTGTTGTCAACGTGTTATCAACTGTTATCAACGTGTTATTAATGTGTTATGAATCTGTTATCAACGTATTATTAACGTGCTATTAATGTGTTATTAACGTGTTATCAACTATTATTATATTAATATTAAATTATATTAACTATTATCAATTATTATATATTATATGCAATTATTATATTGTTATCAGCGTGTTATTAATGTGTTATTAACTGTTATCAACCTATTATCAACCTGTTATCAACTGTTATCAACCTGTTATCTACGTGTTATCAAATGATCACCGTTTAAGGCTATAATAGATTATTTGACGAATTTTTTTGTATTTTAAATTTATTAAATCAATTAATTATATTATTATATTATATTATATTATAATCTTGATTTCAGGACCCCCTACAACACACTACAACATCAACTACTACTGTACTACCGCAGAGATCCGTCAACAACTATCCATCGTCATGGACTTCTGCTGTTTCTTTTTCCGAATTTTGATTTCAGGACCCCCCTACAACACCTACAACACACTACAACATCATCTACTACTCTACTACCTCAGAGATCCGTCAACAACAGTCCATCGTCATGGACTTCTGCTGTTTGTTTTTCCTAATCCTGACTTCAGGACCCCCCCTACAACACCTACAACACCTACAACACACTACAACAACATCACCTGCTACACTACCTACACATTACTACACATTACCTACACTACTACACTATTATTAATATAATATATAATATTATTAATAATAATTATTATATTATATATTATATTATTATAAATATTAAAATATTATATTATATTAATTTACTATATTATTTACTATATTTATAAAAATTATTATTATTATTATAAAATAAAATTAATTTGTCGATAAATAAATGACAATGTACCTGAGTTGACCTCTGCTTCTGCCGCAGTGCAGGTCAAACGAGGTCAACTCGATTATTCTATTGTTGTATCGATATTTTTTTGGTTTCTATTTTTAAAGGGGTTGACAACTTACAAAATGATGTCATTTGTTATCAAGATGTTATCGTCGTGTTATCCCTACTCTTTTCCCTTTTTCCCGCCTTGGCCCTTGTAGACAGTCTCCCCTTTTTCCCCTTTGTGCTAAGAATATTATGCTATCAGACGCTTTTAACTTTCCCTTATTTTCCCCTTTTCCCTAATTTTTTTTTTCTTTTCCTCCCTTATTTTCCCCTTTCTTCCTTCCGCGCTAGAATATAAGGCTGTACTTCTAATTTCCCTTTTCTCTCATTTTCCCCTTTTCCCCTTTTTCCTTACGTGCTAGAATATAAAGCTGCATACTTCTAAATTTCCCTTTTCCCCTTTTCCCTTTCTTAAGATCAAATTTTTCCTTTTCCAGGGAATTTCCCTGCAAAGTGGAAGTACTCCTTCCCACCTTATTTTCCCTTTTTCCCTCATTTTTCTCTTTTCCTCCCTGATTTTCCCCTTTTCCCTTCCGTGCTAGAATATAAAGCTGTACTTCTAATTCTCCCTTTTCTCTTATTTCCCCTTTTCCCCTTTTCCCCCTCCCTGCTAGAATATAAAGCTGCGTACTTCTAAATTTCCCTTTCCCTTTTTTCCCTTTTTTCAGGAAATTTCCCTGCAAAGTGGAAGCTACTCCTTCCCACCTTATTTTCCCACCTTTTCCCAGACCCGTCATACTTCTCTTATCTCCCACTGTTTCCCAAACAAAAAAAAGACCCCCCAACTCTTACCCCCACAACTTCCCAAAGGCCCCCCACAGCGTTTGTTGGGGGTTGCGGGGAGTGCGGGGAGTGCGGGGAGTGCGGGGAGTGCGGGGAGTGCGGGGGAGCGCGGACTGCGGGGACTGCGGAGGTCGGGGGGTCCGGGGGTCCCGGGGTCGGTGGGGTGCGGGGGTTGCGGGGGTGCGGGGGTGCGGGGGTGGGGTGTCAACCGCAGCCACGCGCCCGTGTCACTAGGTCACAATGGCGCGGGGTGTGTAAGTTGTATTGTAATGGGAGGCTTTTGTATTGTCACCGTAGGTTGGAAATGGCCGACAAAATGGAGACGGATTCACATACAAAACAAACCCGCTGAGTTTTTCTCACCTTGTGGAGGGGAAAAAAAAGTCTTGGTCTCCCCCGCAGTGTTTCCACTTTGCTGGCAAATTCCCTCAAATAGGGAAAATGGGGAAGATGGAAAGGGGAAAAAGGAGGGAAAAGTGAATTTATAAATGTATAAGCTTTACTCAGTATCACGTAAGGGGAAAAAGGAGGGAAAAGTGAATTTTACAAATGTATAGCTTTACTCAGTATCACGCAAGGGGAAAAAGGGGAACTGACATTTTCAAGTGGAGAGGGGAAAAAGGGGAAAAAAGTCTTGGTCTCTCAAACCCCCCTCCACTACACAGCACAGTATAGATTCTCAAACTCTCTACTACGGACAGTCGTATAAAATATATTCAATGAAGAATTTTGCTTGAAAATAGTTCTAAAAATCACAGAAAAATTTGCGAAACATTTTGGTGTAAAGAAACTTGCAAAATTCTTAATGGTTGATTTTATAACGGTGTCCGCTATAGAGAAATGCGCGTTTAGGTATATGAACTGAAGACTAAACCATCTACTACGGACAGTCGTACAAAATATATCCAATGCAAGATTTCACTTGAAAATGGTTCTAAAAATCACAGAAAAATTCGCGAAACATTTTGGTATAAAGAAACTTGCAAAATTCTTAAAAGGTGATTTTATAACGGTGTCCGTTGTAGTGAAGCACGACTTTGCAATAAGGCTTATCAAAGGCTGATGGTTAAAAATTGCAAGCCTCTCTACTACGGGCAGACATATGAAATATACTTACTGTAAAATTTCGCTTGAAAATGGTTCTAAAAATTACAGAAAAATTCGCGAAACATTTTGGTATAAAGAAAGTTGCAAAATTATCGATACCCGGATTTGTATAAGAAGGAAAAAGTAGCAACCGATCGAATGAAAGTGATAAGATTCATGGTGAAGTGTATTGTCCTCTTCATTATTATTATTGCTATTTTTATTTCCTTTATAGTGGTAGTACTAGTAGTAATAGTAGTAGTAGCAGTAGTAGTGGTATTAACAGCAGCAATAGTAATAGCATAACAGTAGTAACAGTAGTCGTAGGAGGAGTATAGTAGCAATAGTAGTAATCGTAGCAGTAGTATTGACAGTAGTAGTAGTAGTAGTAGTAGTAGTAGTAGTAGTAGTAGTAGGAATAGCAATAGTAGTTGCAATAGTAGTAGTGGTAGCAGTAGTAGTAGTGTTAACAGTACCATTAGTAGTAGTAGTAGTAGTAGTAGTAGTAGTAGGAATAGCAATAATAGTAGCAATAGTAGTAGTGGTAGCAGTAGTAGTAGTGTTAACAGTACCATTAGTAGTAGTAGTAGTAGTAGTAGGAATAGCAATAGTAGTACCAATAGTAGAAGTAGTAGTAGTAGCAGTAGTAGTAGTAGTAGTAGGAATAGAAATAATAGTAGCAATAGTAGCAGTAGTAGTAGTATTAACAGTGCCAGTAGTAGGAATAGCAATAGTAGTAGCAATAGTTGCAATAATAGTAGTATTAACAGTACCAGTACCAGTAGTAGTAGTAGTAATAATAGTAGTAGCACAACAGTACTTTACCTATCTATCTATCTATCTATCTATCTATCTATATTTATCTCATCTTATCTTGGTAAATCCTAGAAATATAGAGAAACCAGAACCTTTTTACAACACTATAGAAAACTTTTTTCCACGTTTTAACAGTCTCACATTTCAGATTCTTTAAGTTCCAGAATCAGCAAACCAATGATAACACCTGATAACAGCTGATAACACATGATAACACTAGACGATAAAACATGATTATACAACGTGTGTTATTGGATGTCAAGGGGTTTGAAACTTCCAATTATCTTCGTACACGTAGCTCATGTTATCACCCTGTTATCATATGTTATCAAATAATCTTCCTACACACTTATTCGGGAGTTTCGGACCCCCCTTGTTGGATATCATCAATGAACATCGTATAGTCTACACCGTGTTATCATGTGTTATCAACCTGTTATCACCTGTTATCACCCTGTTATCGTATGTTATCAAATAATCTTCCTACTCATTTATTCGGGAGTTTCGGACCCCCCTTGTTGGATGCCATCAATGAACATCTTATATGGAACCTACACCGTGTTATCACCTGTTATCATCATGTTATCAATTGTTATCACCTGTTATCAACCCTTATAGTTTTGCTTGGTCGGGGGTTATCTGTTATTATCAACAATTCTCAGAGACCTGTCCACTTGCTGCCATATTGTCTCCAGTAGGGGGTCCGTGGAGTCTAAAAACTAAGTAATGATAACAAGTGATAACAACTGATAACACTATCTAACCTACTCACCATTATTTACAAAACAGTAATGAAAACTCGGATTGATAACCGCTGATAACAAGTGATAACAGGTTGATAACATCCTTAATGAGTTTAGAAATTTTTTTGGAGAGTTGTGGACCCCTTTTGCGGTTGACGTATCGATAGGATCGCTATTTGCGAACCCGTGAATCTTTGCAAGAATCTTGGAAAAGAATCTTTGAGCAAAAATGTCAACACAAGGGGGTCCGTAACTCCGAGGAAAGGTGTACGAAGATTATCTGATAACATAGAGATAACAGGTTGATAACAGTGATAACATGACCCAGGTGTACGAAGATTAATGGAAGTTTCCGACCCCTTGCAGAAATGTCAACATTGCCATTATTTACGGTCGATTTTTCCCAAAAGTTAATTTATTCCGATGTTATCAGTGTTATCAACCTGTTATCACGTGTTATCAATATTTTTATCCTCCCTTATTACTGTATTTTAAAAAATTCATTTATTAATATTATTATTATTTATTATTTATTAATAAATATTTTATATTATTATTATTATTATTTATTATTATCATATTATTTAAAAAATTCATTTATTAATAATTTATTAATTTCGTCTTTATTTATTATTAATATTCAGTTATTTTTATAAATGAATTAAAATAATTAATTTTTATATTTTTTATTTTGTGGGCGTTGCGAACCCCCTTGCGTGGGGGGGTTGGCAACCCGCGGAATTTGCAGTTTAAAGAGACAATATGGAGAATGTGTCTGCTGCCCAATTGTCGCACAAAAGGGATTAACAATTGCCAAAAACCAACAAAGTCTTTGTTCATAAGGAGGCCTAGGCCTAAGAGTAGGCCTAGTACGCCCACAGTTCCTAGTATACGGACCAACCCCTCTACTGCGGACGGCTGAATAAAATATACCCGTGCAGAAATTTGGCTTTTGAAATATATCAAAAAATTTCAAAAAATTTGCGAAACGTTTTGGTGCAAAAAGAATTGAAAAATATTCATAAATAGGCCTAGTAGAGGTGTCCGCTATAGAGAGGCACGCGTTTTTGGTATATAAGGCCTTAGGCCTATAGGCGAAGGTCTGAGCCTATAATGATTTCCTTCTTTTTTTTCCCTAAAAAAGAAGAGAAGATACTATATACAAGAGGATTTGTAAAATGTAGAAAAATTTTTCAAACATTTTTTAAAAAATATGTAATTAATAATTATAATTAGTTTAGTAAGTTAAATTAGTTAGTTAAAATTAGCAATATTTTTTTGGAGAATGTTAACGTATTATTATCCTGTTATTAGCTCAATTTTACGAATGTGTGGACACAATGCTTTTTTTCCTATGTTCTATATGGACTGTCCACATATTCGACAGATTTGTTTAAAATGTCGAATTTCGGACAAAATTGAGATTCTGAGGTGAAATTTATAATCTGTCGAATAAGTGGACACAATGCATTTTTTCCTATGCTCTGTATGGACTGTCCACATATTCGACAGATTTCTTAAAAATGTCGAATTTCGGACAAAATTGAGATTCTGAGGTGAAATTTATAATCTGTCGAATAAGTGGACACAACGCATTTTTTCCTATTTACTACATGAAGTGTCCACATATTCGACAGATTTGTTAAAAATGTCGAATTTCGAACAAAACTGAGATTCTGAGGTGAAATTTATAATCTGTCGAATAAGTGGACACAAAGCATTTTTTCCTATTCATTACACGGAGTGTCCACATATTCAACAGATTTAATATTATCATTATTATTAAATTATTAAATAAATGTAATAATAATAATAATAATAATGGTTATATTTTGTCTAATAACGCTGAAGTTGTGGGGAGTGGTAATAGGATAATACAATGCTCGTGATTAAAGTAGTAATTAGTAATCTGTCGAATAAGTGGACAGTGCGTGAAGTGCATCGGTGGTTGTGATGGTTGTCCACTGATTCGACAGTCTGATTTCAGCAGTAGTGTAGTAGTAATGGCAGCATTAGTGGTGGTAGTAGTAGGAGGAGGTGGAGGAGTAGAAGTAGTAGCAGGCTCGGTAGCAGGAGTTTAAGTAATAATACTACTATTACTACTACTACTATTACTACTAGTACTACTACTATTACTACTAGTACTACTACTATTACTACTAGTACTACTACTATTACTATCACTACTACTACTACTAGTACTACTACTAGTACTACTACTACTAGTACTACTATTAGTAGTACTACTACTAGTACTACTATTAGTAGTACTACTACTAGTACTACTATTAGTAGTACTACTACTAGTACTACTATTAGTAGTACTACTACTAGTACTACTATTAGTAGTACTACTACTATTACTACTACTATTACACTTTTACTACTACTGCTACAATTATTACTACTGCTACTACTATTAGTACTCCTGCTCCTATTCCTACTCCTACTACTACTACTACTACTACTTCAACTCCTCCTACTACTACTAGTAATTATAATAATAGTAATAACAACAAGACCTCCCATAGAGTTAAACGGTGGTGTGCTCTATCTCTTCGACTCATCCTTGACGCATCCTTGACGCAGGGAGAAAATGCATGGCGTTTGCAATAAACAAGCAAACTATCACAAATAGTCACCAAAAAATCCCTTTTTGTCATTACTAACTACTTTTTTTGCTGTTAGCAATAATGGAAAATGCTGAACTAAGCACTTAAAACAACCTGAATTTAAGTTAATTAGTTTGAACTTGTTAGTGTAATAAGCAAGGGGGCCCGAAACTCACGTGGAAAAGTGTACGAAGATTATTTGATAACACAGAGATAACAGGCTGATAGCAGGTTGATAACAGTGATAACATGACCTAGGTGTACTACTTTTACTGCACCTACTACTATTTTTACTGCTACTACTACTACTACTCCTCCTACTACTACTGCTTTTACTACTACTAATATTACTGCTACTACTACTTTTACTGCTGCTACTGCTTTTACTACTTTTGCTACTACTACTATTACTACTTTTACTACTTCTACGACTATTACTACTACTACTACTACTACTACTACTACTACTACTATTACTACTATTATTGCTTTTACTACTATTACTACTTTTACTAACACTACGACTACTACTACTACTAATACTACTTTTACTACTACTACGACTATTACTACTATATTAGAGTATTTATGTACTATTTTTGGAAATAATTTATCCAAAGATTCTTACAAGATTCTTTATAGAGATTCTTGCAAGAATCTTGAGAATCCCGTAAGGTCGCGAACCCCCAGGTGAACCGGATGACCTTATGGGGACAAATCATTAAGAAGTGTCCGAGCGGAAGTAGTTAATAGTTGGGGCTTTTTCCAAATGAAGTCGACTAGATAGTCGACTAAGATAACTTAAATCTTTTTTTTTTACAATAGAGAGAAGGGGTTCGCTACTCTCTTATCATTTCCGTAAGTTATAATAGAGCGAATCTGTCGAATGTGTGGACACAGCTTTATACGCCCAGTGCTTTCTTACCAACTGTCCACGTATTCGACAGATTCATTATAGCTATCTTTATCACAGCTATATTTTTATATCAATTTCTAATCTGCCGAATGTGTGGACACAGCTGCATTGCCCAGTGCATCTTTACCCACTGTCCACGTATTCGACAGATTCGTTGTAAGTTATCATTGTTATCAACTGCTGTTTTAATACGTTAATTACTAATCTGTCGAATGTGTGGACACAGCTTTATCGCCTAGTGCATCATTAGCCACTGTCCACGTAATCGACAGATTCGTTGCAAGCTATCATTGTTATCAACTGCTGTTTTATTACGTTAATTACTAATCTGTCGAATGAGTGGACACAGCCTCGTTATCCAGTGCTTTCTTCCTAACTGTTCACTTATTCGACAGATTCATTATAGCGATCTTTATCACAGCTATATTTTTATGTCAATTTCTAATCTGTCGAATGTGTGGACACAGCTTCATTGCCGAGTGCATCTTTACCCACTGTCCACGTATTCGACAGATTCGTTGCAAGCTATCATTGTTATCAACTGCTGTATTATTACGTTAATTACTAATCTGTCGAATTCTAATCTGTCGATTGTGTGGACACAGCCTCATTATTCAGTGCATACTTGCCAACTGTCCACTTATTCGACAGATTTGGTCTAGTTTTTATTATCACAGCTATATTTTTATATCAACTTCTAATCTGTCGATTGTGTGGACACAGCTTCATTGCCCAGTGCTTTCTTACCCACTGTCCACTTATTCGACAGATTTGTAGTTTCTATAATGATTTAGAATCTGTAGGGTCCCCATGGTGACAAATGACAAATGCGTTGATACCATTTTCGGAGATGACAACTTGATAGACACCAACCAATGCTGGTAGATGGTTGAAAATGCGGATAATTAATCACCACCTCTATCACACTTAATTACAGGGGGTCCGAAACTCCGAGGAAAAGCGTAGGAAGATTATTTGATAACACGTGATAACACGGAGATAACGGGTTGATAACAGGTTGATAACATGACCCGGGTATACGAAGATTATTGAATTGCAAGGGGGTCCGAAACTCTGAGGAAGAGTGTACGAAGATTATTTGATAACACGTGATAACACGGAGATAACTGGTTGATAACAACGATAACATGACCCGGGTGTACGAAGATTATTGAATTGCAGGGGGGGTCCGAAACTCTGAGGAAAAGTGTAGGAAGATTATTTGATAACATGTGATAACACGGAGATAACTGGTTGATAACATGACCCGGGTATACGAAGATTATTGAATTGCAGGGGGGGGGGGTCCGAAACTCCGAGGAAAAGTGTAGGCAGATTATTTGATAACACGTGATAACACGGAGATAACGGGTTGATAACAGCGATAACATGGCCCAGGTGTACGAAGATTATGGAATTGCAGGGGGGGTCCGAAACTCCGAGGAAAAGTGTAGGAAGATTATTTGATAGCATGTGATAACACGGAGATAACGGGTTGATAACAGCGATAACATGTCCCAGGTGTACGAAGATTATTGGAAGTTTCCGACCCCCTTGCTTAATTGTAATTAAATCAAATGAATTACTTATACAATGAAAATCTCAAATAGTGCGATTTTTATACAATTTAATTTTAGTAATATTGAATATAAATATTAATAGTTATTACGAATCTGCCGAATGCGTGGACAGCGTTGCATAAATCTCTATAGCCTTCATAGCGTGTCCACAGATACAACAGATTCTTGTCCTTATTATTAATGATAAATATTTGTGTTACACAACGTAAATAATTACGAATCTGTCGAATCCGTGGACAGCATTATGTTTGTCGCTATATCCTTCATAGCGTGTCCACACATACAGCAGATTCTGGTCCTTAATATTAATGATAAATATTTTTGTTATACAACGTAAATGATTACGGATCTGTCGAATCCGTGGTACAGCGTTATGATTGTCCCTATACCCTTCATGGCGTGTCCACACATACAGCAGATTCTTGTGCTTATTATTAATGATAAATATTTTTATTACAGAATGTCAATATGATAGTTATTACGAATCTGTCGAATGCGTGGACAGCGTTATGTTTGTCCCTATACCCTTCATAGCGTGTCCACACATACAGCAGATTCTTGTGCTTATCCCTTATCATTTTCATCAGGTTGGTTAAGAGTTAAGTGTCCTGAATAGAGTTTATGGGGGGAAAATAACTTTTTTTGTTGTTCAGTGGTTTGTTCAAGAGGGTCGTTTGGGGGGAAAATGTATGGGAAAATTGTGTGGTGGGTGGTTAGTGTTTCCACTTTTCATTTTCCCCTTTTCCCCTCTTCCTTTATTTTTCTCTTTTTCCCTTCCGTTCTATAATGTAAGGGTATATTTCTAGATTTTCCCCTTTTCCCCTTTTCTCCTTTTTCCCTCTTCCTTTATTTTTCTCTTTTTCCCTTCCGTTCTATAATATAAGGGTATATTTCTAGATTTCCCCTTTTCCCCTCTTCCTTTATTTTTCTCTTTTTCCCTTCCGTTCTATAACATAAGGGTATATTTCTAGATTTCCCCTTTTCCCCTCTTCCTTTATTTTTCTCTTTTTCCCTCCGTTCTATAATATAAGGGTATTTCTAGATTTCCCCTTTTCCCTCTTTCCTTGTCATTCTCTTTTTAGACCCCGTTTCTCCCTTTTTCTCCCTTTTCCAGGGATTTTCCCTCCAAAGTGGCAACACTGGTAGGGCTGAATGCATATCCCATAATACAGACCTCTCTATAGCGGACAGATATATTAAATGAACTATTCATAATTTGCAAATTCTTCTTGCACTAAAATGTTTCGCTGATTTTTCTGTGATTTTTAAGTATATTTTAAGTAAGATTTCAGGCTCGGAAATATTTTATTCAGGTGTCCGTAGTGTAGGAGATAGTCCTGAGTGCGGGGTGGAATGCACAGGGCATATCCCATAATACAGACCTCTATATAGCGGACACCTATAGTAAATCAACTATCCATAATTTCGAAATTATTTTTGCACTAAAGTGTTTCGCTGATTTTTCTGTGATTTTTAAGTATATTCTAATTAACGCTTTGTGCTCATAAGTATTTAATTCAGGTGCCCGTAGTGGCGGAGATACGGAAGGCATATCCCAAATACATACCTCTCTATAGCGGACAGCTATATTAAATCAACCATTCAAAATTTGCAAATTTATTTTGCACCAAAGTGTTTCACTGATTTTTCTGTGATTTTTAAGTATATTTTAAGCAATATTTCAGGCTGGGAAATATTTCATTCAGGTGTCCGCAGTATAGAGGAGGTAGGTGGGAGTGGGTCCTTTTCAGTGCTTCCACTTTGCAGGGAAATTCCCTGAAATAAGGAAAATGGGGAAAAGGGAAAATGGAAGACAAAAGTGAATCTACAAATGTATAGCCTTACTCTATAGCGCAAAGGGGGGAAACAGGGAAATTGAAATTCTCAAGCGGAGGGGGGAAAAAAGGGGAAAAAGTGGAAGCACTGGGTCCTTTCTGGTTTATAAGGTTTATAAGGGCCTATTCCAGTGCTTCCACTTTGCAGGGAAATTCCCTGAAATAAGGAAAATGGGGAAAAGGGAAAATGGAGAACAAAAGTGAATTTACAAATGTATAGCCTTACTCTATAGCGCGAAGGGGGAAACAGGGAAATTGAAATTCTCAAGCGGAGGGGAAAAAAGGGGAAAAAGTGGAAGCACTGGTCCTTTTGGCTTATAAGGCTTATAAGGGCGGAGGGGAAAAAAGTGAAAAAAGGGAAGCACTGGTCCTTTCGGCTTATAAGGTTTATAAGGGTGGAGGGGAAAAAAGGGAAAAAAGGGAAAAAAGGGAAAAAAGGGGAAAAAGGGGAAAAGGGAAAAAAGTGAAAAAAGGGGAAGCACTGGTCCTTTTGGCTTATAAGGTTTGTAAGGGTGGAGGGGAAAAAAGGGAACAAAGTGAAAAAAGGGGAAACACTGGTCCTTTTTAGTTTATAAGGTTTATAAGGGCAGGTGGTCAGAGAGAGAAGAAAGTGTCTTGTCTTGTCTTATCGCTTGGTCTTAGTGATGGAGGGTGCTAAAGCTGCTAGATATGATCCATCAGATAAGATACAACCGCTGCACTAAGCGCTGATGCTCTCAATGATGGACGCCACACAACTATTCCCAGACACATCTGCACCCCCAACTACCAACTATCCCAACTATCCAAACCACAATGTGTACTTATAGACCTACACTCTATAGCCTTTTCAACTTTGCTATCGTCAGTAGTAATCGTGTTATCGCCTGTTATAAGTATTTGATGATCGAGTTACTATAGTACTAGTTCGTATAGTACAAGTATATTGTAGTAGTATAGTACTAGTATAGTATAGTATAGTACTAGTATAGTGTAGTCGTATAGTACTAGTATAGTATAGTACTAGTTCTAGTCTGCACCCCCAACTACCAACTATCCCAACTATCCAACCACAATGTGTACTTATAGACCTACACTCTATAGCCTTTTCAACTTGTTATCGCCAGTAGTAATCGTGTTATGATCGAGTAGTTACTAGTTCTAGTCAGCACCCAACTACCAACTACTAACCACGTACACTCTATAGCCTTTTCAACTTGCTATCGTCAGTAGTAATCGTGTTATCGCCTGTTATAAGTATTCAGTGATCGAGTAGTTACTAGTTTTAGTCTAGTACCAACCAACTACCTACACTCTATAGCCTTTTCAACTTGCTATCGCCAGTAGTAATCGTGTTATGATCGAGTAGTTACTAGTTCTAGTCAGCACCCAGCTACCAACTACCAACTACCCAAACCACAATGTGTACTTATAGACCTACACTCTATAGCCTTTTCAACTTTGCTATCGTCAGTAGTAATCGTGTTATCGCCTGTTATAAGTATTCAATGATCGAGTAGTTACTAGTTCTAGTCAGCACCCAACTACCAGCTACCAACTACCTACTATCCCAACTATCCAAACCACAATGTGTACTTATAGACCTACCCTCTATAGCCTTTTCAACTTTGCTATCGCCAGTAGTAATCGTGTTATCGCCTGTTATAAGTATTCAATGATCGAGTTACTATAGTACTAGTTCGTATAGTACAAGTATATTGTAGTAGTATAGTACTAGTATGGTATAGTATAGTACTAGTATAGTGTAGTCGTATAGTACTAGTATAGTATAGTACTAGTTCTAGTCTGCACCCAGCTACCAACTATCCTAACTATCCAAACCACAATGTGTACTTATAGACCTACACTCTATAGCCTTTTCAACTTTGCTATCGCCAGTAGTAATCGTGTTATCGCCTGTTATAAGTATTCAATGATCGAGTAGTTACTAGTTCTAGTCTAGTACCAACCAACTACCTACACTCTATAGCCTTTTCAACTTGCTATCGTCGGTAGTAATCGTGTTATCGCCTGTTATAAGTATCTGATGATCGAGTATAGGTATTATTATATATATTTATTATTATTATTATTATTATTATTTATTTTGTTATCAGTATTAGATGATCGAGTATAGTTACTATTTATAGTTGAAATAAACTATTATATAGCGGACTAGTTATTATTATATATTATTTTCATTATTATTATTACTATTATTATTATTATTATTTATTTCGTTATAAGTATTTGATGATCGAGTATAGTTATACTATTTAAAGTTGAAATAAATTATTATATAGTGGACTAGTTATTGTTATATATTATTATTATTATTATTATTATTATTATTATTATTATTATTATTATTATATATTAATATTTTATAATAGACTAGTAAATCGTACTGCTGATTTTATCTATTTACTAAAAACTATTAACTATTAATTATACTCTTTATAGATTGGATAGAATAGTCGATAGCAAAGAATAGTGTATTGATTATTTGCTATTGATTATTAATTATTGTAATTATTAATTATTATTATTATATGTATATGTTATATTTATATGTATTATTTATTTATTATTTATTATTTATTTATTATTATTATATTTATTATATTATAATTATATGTATTAATTATTGTATCGATTATTAATGTATTGGGAAACCGGTTATTTGAATGACCCCAGCGGAAAATTAAGGATGTCAGTTACATCCTGAACGATATCCGGAACGTATCCTGAATATCCTGAACAACGTCCGATCGTGGAAGAGTAAAGAAAATTGTGTTGACAATTGTGAATCTTGATTATTGCGGGCATCATTAAGTATCCTGAAAGGCGTTTTTCAGGACACTGTTAAGTACCCTGAACATGTATTATTCAGGCATTCTAATGTCAGGGTCCTGAACACCCTGGAAGTGGGCCAATTTGACTGCACTCAGAGTCCTGATTGGAATCCAGAAAATGTCCCTTTCAGAATATTTTCAGGGTCCTGAAACTATCCTTAATTTTCTCCTGGGTATATATTACTCACTTATTTATCCTTGGTTGATCAATGTCAGGGTCCTGAACACCCTGGAAGTGGGCCAATTTGACTGCACTCAGAGTCCTGATTGGCATCCTGAAAATGTCCTTTTCAGGATATTTTCAGGGTCCTGAAACTATCCTTAATTTTTTCCTGGGTATCTATTACTCACTTATTTATCCTTGGTTGATCAATGTCAGGGTCCTGAACACCCTGGAAGTGGGCCAATTTGACTGCACTCAGAGTCCTGATTGGCATCCTTAAAATGTCCTTTTCAGGATATTTTCAGGGTCCTGAAACTATCCTCAATTTTTCTGCTGGGAAGTCAAATTTGACCAGATTTTATAAGATTTTTTGATAAAAGTTCGAAGAGGAGATTTTTATCAAGAACCTTGTGTGATAGAATCTTACATTGTGTTCACACTTATTCTAGAATAAATGAACAATCGGGGATAAATCATCACAGTGATAGATCGGATAATAGTGATAACACATAATAGTGATAACAGTGATAGCTATTCCCAAAGTTATACCAGTATAAGTGCGTAAGTGTAAACGAATATAGTGTTGGAAGAAAGGAAGAAGAAGAGGAAGAAAAAAGGGGTCCGAAACTCTGAGGAAAAGTGTACGAAGATTATTTGATAACACTTGATAACAAGGAGATAACAGGTGGATAACAAGTTGATAACAGTGATAACTATATAATGATAACCGATATAGTTATCATCAAGGGATCCGAAACTCTGAGGAAAAGTGTACGGAGATTATTTGATAACATATGATAACAGGGAGATAACAGGTTGATAACAGTGATAACACGACCTAGTGTACCAAGATTACTGAAAGTTTCTGACCCCTTCCGATATAGTTATCATCAAGGGGTCCGAAACTCCGAGGAAAAGTGTACGAAGATTATTTGATAACATATGATAACAAGGAGATAACAGGTTGATAACAGTGATAACATGATCCAGGTGTACGAAGAGTATTGCAAGTTTCGGACCCTTTGGAAGAAACAGAGGAAAAGTTAGGTAAGAAGAAAGAGAAGAGGAAGATGATGATGAATAGGGAAGAAGAAGAAGAGGAAGAAAAAGATGAATAATAAGAAGAGGAGAAGATGATGAAAACGAGGAAGAAGAAGAGGAAAATGATGAAAATGAAGGAA
Source organism: Eulimnadia texana (assembly GCA_002872375.1). Lineage (NCBI taxonomy): Eukaryota > Metazoa > Arthropoda > Branchiopoda > Diplostraca > Limnadiidae > Eulimnadia > Eulimnadia texana. Next base: position 15,140,603 of record NKDA01000002.1, on the reverse strand, counting down.
AGAAGAAGATGATGAAAATGAGGAAGAAGAAGAGGAAGATGATGAAAACGAGGGAAAGAAGAAGATGATGAAAATGAGGAAGAAGAAGAGGAAGATGATGAAAACGAGGGAAAGAAGAAGATGATGAATAAGGAAGAAGAAGAGGAAGAAAAAGATGAATAGGAAGAAGAACATGAGGAGGAAGAGGAAGGAAGAAAAAGATGGCGAAGAGGAACGTGAATGAAGAAGAAGAGGAAAAGGAGAAGATGATGAAAAGAAGAGGAGAAAAAGAGAAAGAACTTTTAAAGAGGAAGATGACGAAGAGGAGTAAAAGGAGAAGAAGGTGAATGAAGAGAAGAGGAAGAAAAAGATGAACGAGGAGAAGAGCAAGAGGAAAAAGAGAAGATGGAAGAAACAGATGAAGAAGAAGAGGAGGAAGACGAAGAAGAGGAAAAGGAAATGATGAAAAGGGGAAGAAGCAAGAAAATGATAAAGAAGAATAAGAAGAGGAAGAGGAAGACGAAGAAAAAGAATACGAAGAGGAAGAGGAAGAAGAGGAAAAGGAAAAGGAGATGATGAAAGGGGAAGAAGCAAGAAAATAATACTCATTATTATTATATTATATAAGAAATAGAAAAACAATAGGAAGAGGAAGAAGAGGAAAAGGAAAAGGAGATGATGAAAAGGGGAAGAAGCAAGAAAATGATAAAGAAGAGGAAGAAGAAAAAGAAGAGGAAAAGGAAAAGGAAAAGATGATGAAGAAGAGAAAAAGGAAGAAAATGATAAAGAAGGAGAAGAATAGGAAGAGGAAGAAGAAGAAGAAGAAGAGGACGAGAATGAAGAAGAAGAGGAAAAGGAGAAGATGATGAAAAAGAGAAGGAAGAAGAGTAGGAAGAAGAGGAAGAAGAAAAAGAGGAAAAGGAAAACGAGATGATGAAACAGAGAAGAAGGAAGAAAAAGATAAAGAAGAATAAGAAGAGGAGGAAGAAGAAGATAAAGAAGAAGAGTAGGAATAAGAGGAAAAGGAAAAGATGATGAAAAGGGGAAGAAGCAAGAAAAAGATAAAGCAGAGGAAGAATAGGAAGAAGGAAGAAGAAGAAGGTTATAGACGGGAGAAGAGGACGCCATGTGTCTGTAGAGATATATGTCTGTGCCACGCATTCAAAACTGCTGGTCTCTTGATGGAGTCTTCAGATAACACCGGTCTTCTTCATTCCACTCTGCCTTCATGCTCCCGCTAGACTCCTGCTGCTGCTCCTTCCCTTTGGCTTGCCCACTCACCCACCCACCCACCTCTCCCAAGAATCTTAAAAGAATCTTGCAAGAATCTTGCAAGAATTTTGTAAGAATCCCTAAGAATCTTGCAAGTCTTCCAAGAATCTTGCAAGAATCTAGCAAGAATCTTCCAAGAATCCCTAAGAATCTTGTAAGAATCCCTAAGAAACTTCTATGTCTTCCAAGAATCCCTAAGAATCTTTCAAGAATCCCTAAGAATCTTCTAAGTCTTCCAAGAATCTTACAAGAATCTAGAGCAAGAATCCCTCAGAATCTTGCAAGTCTTCCAAGATTCTTCCGAGATTCTTCCAAGATTCTTTTAAGAATCTTGCAAGAATCTTTCAAGAATCCCTAAGAATCTTTTAAGAGTCATGTACTTGTTACCTTTTAAGTACCGTACCTTTAAGAATCTTCCAAGAATCTTTTAAGAATCTTTCAAGAATCTTCAAGAATCCCTAAGAATCATGTACTTGCAATGTGTCGAAATGATAATAAATTAATTGATAGTATATTATTTAAATGGTATAAGTTTATTTTATTTATTTTATTTTATTTTTCATATTTTTTATTTAATATTTATGTATTATTTATTATATCAATTTAATATTTATATATTTAATACTTATTTTAATATATTTATTAATTTTTAAATAACTATATATTATTATGTCTACTTACTATCTTTCATTATATTTATTATTACATTATTATTAATTATTAATTATATTATTACGATTATTATTATACTTAATATTATATTACTTATTATCGTTATTATTATATTATATTATTATTAATTATTAATTATATTATTACGATTATTATTATACTTATTATTATATTACTTAATATCATTATTATTATATTATATTATTATTAACTATTATTTATTATCATTATTATTATTATTATCATTTATTATTATATTATGTTATTATTAATTATTAATTATATTATTACTTATTATTACTTATTATTTTATTATTATATTATTATTTACTATTATTATTTATTATCATTATTATTATTATTGTCGTTTGTTATCAAGATTTTCTGTTCAATGGGTGATTTTTCAGTTGAAGTTTTCAAGGAATGGTTGGGTACTTTTGACTTTTTGAACAGTGAATGGCAACGTTGGATAGATGAATGGTAGGCACGGCTAATGGATGTCAAACCGAAAGGCATAATTGAACAGCTTAAGATGGCCACTTTGGAAATGCTCAACTACCGGCAGGCATTTAAAAACCTAACACACACTGATAACACCCTGATAACATCCTGATAACCAGCCAAGGGGGAAAAAAGTTTACAGCGTCAAGGCTCTTTACCCACTTGCCAATCAAAGGTGTTCATGAAAAATGCGTTGTGCTGTCAAAATGCCGACATTATTATTAAGAATCTTCTATAAGGCTTATATACATATTTCAGTGCAGGGAAATTCCCTTAAATAAGGAAAACGGGGAAGAGGGAAAAAGGGGAAATGGGGGATAAAGTGAATTTACCAATGTAGCTTTACTCTGTAGCACGGAGGGGAAAATGGGGAAATGGGGGATAAAGTGAATTTACCAATGTGGCTTTACTCTATAGCACGGAGGGGAAAATGGGGAAATGGGGGATAAAGTGAATTTTCCATTGTAGGTTTACTCTGTAGCACGGAGGGGAAAAAGGGGGAAATGGGGGATAAAGTGAATTTACCAATGTAGCTTAGCTCGGCAGCACGGAGGGGAAAAATGGGGAAATGGGGGATAAAGTGAATTTACCAATGTAGCTTTACTCTATAGCACGGAGGGGAAAAATGGGGAAATGGGGGATAAAGTGAATTTACCAATGTAGCTTTACTCTGTAGCACGGAGGGGAAAAAGGGGAAATTGATATTTTCAAGCGGAGGGGGGAAAAAGGGAAAAAAAGGGAAAACAGTGGAAGCACTGACATATTTGCTTCAAGACTAGACCCCTCTACTACGGACGGCTGAATAAAATACTTATTATGGTATTATCGCACTTCAAATATACTGAAAAATCATAGAAAAATTTGCTGATTACTTTGGTGCAAAAATAATTTCAAAATTCCTTACGGCTGATTTTATAAAGGTGTCCGCTCTAGAGAGGTTCACGTTTTTACTGGTCAGACCCCTCTACTGCGGACGGCTGAATAAAATATTTCTTATGAAGAAACCGCCCTTAAAACACACTGAAAAATCATAGAAAAATTTGGTGATTACTTTGGTGCAAAAATAATTTCGAAATTCCTTAAGATTGATTTTGTAAAGGTGTCCGCTATAGAGGGGTTCACTTTTTTACCGGCCAAACTCCTCTACAACGGACGGCTGAATAAAATATTTCTTATGAAGAAACCGCACTTAAAACACACTGAAAAATCATAGAAAAATTTGGTGATTACTTTGATGCAAAAATAATTTCGAAATTCCTTGTGGTTGATTTTGTAAAAGTGTCCGCTATAGAGAGGTTCACGTTATTGTGGCCTGACCCCTCTACTACGGACGGCTGAATAAAATACTTATTACAGTACTATCGCATTTAAGATATACTGAAAAATCATAGAAAAATTCGCTGATTACTTTGGTGCAAAAATAATTTCGAAATTCCTTACGGTTGATTTTATACTGGTGTCCGCTATAGAGAGGTTTGCCTTTTTCCGAAAAAATTCAGAAATAATATTAAATAATACTAAGTAATGATAACGAATTGTGAATAATTGTACTATTATTTGATTTAATTGTAATAAAATGTTAATATTTTATTAGAATTCAATGTTAACATTTTAATTTTACTTATTATGACGATTATTATTATTACTTATTACTACTTATTATCACGATTACTACTTATTATTGCGATTATTATTATTATTACTTATTGTTACTTATTATAACGATTAATCCTTATTATTACTTATTATTACCCATTATTACTTATTATTACCTATTATTACGATTATAATAATTACTTACTATTACTTATTATTACTTATTATTAACTATTATTACGATTATTATTATTACTTATTCTTTCTTATTATTATTTATTACTACGATTATTATTCTTTCTTATTATTACCTATTATTACGATTATTATTCTTTCTTATTATTACTTATTTCTTATTATTACTTATTATTAAGATTATTTAATTTTAATAATTTATTATTTTATGACTTATAAGATAATTATTACAAATTGTGATTTTTCCAAAAAAGTTTTGAGATTTTTCAGAAGTTGACATGAGTCCACTGTGCAAGTTTGCCGACGATGACGAATTGCTTGTCAAGCACTCAGTTTTTTTCCCAAGGGGTCCGAAACTTACAATAATTTTCGTACACCTAGGTCGTGTTATCACTGTTATCAACCTGTTATCTTCATGTTATCTCCGTGTTATCAAGTGTTATCAAATAATCTTCGTACACTTTTCCTCAGAGTTTCGGACCCCTTGATGATAACTATATCGGAAAGGGTCCGAAACTTTCAAAAATCTTTGCAGACCTAGGTGGTGTTATCACTGTTATCAACCTGTCATCTCCTTGTTGTAACGTGTTATCAAATGATCTTAGTACACTTTTCCTCAGAGTTTCGAACCCCTTGCCGTGTGATAGCATGAGGTGATAACAGTGATAACACGGTGATAATAGGACAAGGGTTCCCAAACTTGCAATAATTTTCGTACACCTAGGTCATGTTATCACTGTTATCTCCATGTTATCTCCTTGTTATCACATGTTATCAAATAATCTTCGTGCACTTTTCCTCCGAGTTTCGGACCCCTTGCAGTGTGATAACATGATGATAATAGTGTATAATTTGATAATAACAGTGATGATACCATGATGATAACACGGTGATAATAGGACAAGGGGTCTGAAACTTCCAATAATCCTCGTACATCTAGGTCATGTTATCACTGTTATCTCCATGTTATCTTCTTGTTATCACGTGTTATCAAATAATCTTCTAACACTTTTTTCCTCGGAGTTTCGCGTACCCCCTTTGATTTTTTTCCCCGCACAAAAAGTTTCGAAAAAATTGATAACAGTTGATAACAAGTTGATAACAGTAGATAACAAGCATTCTGGTTTAATGAAATTTTTATCCTAAACGACCTTGAAATTTCAGGTTTTGCGTATTATGTTCGTTATTGATTATAAAATATTGTAAATAATAATAATAATAATACTCGTTTTGCAAGTTTCTATAAAACACGATAATTCAATTATAATACAAAATTTTATCAAAAATGACCATCGGCGAGTTATGAATATTTAATGATAATTATATAGTATAGAGGGGTCCGAAACTTTTTCCAACACTTTTTCCTCGGAGTTTCGAACCCCCTTGCAGTGTGATAGCATGAGGTGATAACAGTGATAACACGGTGATAATAGGACAAGGGGTCCTAAACTTGCAGTAATCTTCGTACACCTAGGTCATGTTATCACTGTTATCAACTTGTTATCTCTATGTTATCATATGTTATCAAATAATCTTCGTACACTTTCCCTCGGAGTTTCGGACCCTTGATGATAACTATATCGCAAGGGGTCCGAAACTTGCAATAATCTTCGTACACCTAGGTCTTGTTATCACTGTTATCAAATTGTTATCTACATGTTATCTCCGTGTTATCACGTGTTATCAAATAATCTTCGTACACTTTCCCTCGGAGTTTCGGACCCCTTGTATAATATGATATTTAATAATAATAATTATAATATGAATGCATAATTTTCGCATTTGATAACATGAAAATAATAATTTTAATTAAATTAACTCTTCCTCTTATATCTTATAACACCATGTTATCTCCGTGTTATCATTTTTTATCAAATAATCTTCGTACACTTTTTCTCGGTGTTTCGGACCCCCTTATGAATTTTTTCCCGCACAAAAAGTTTGGAAAAATCGATAACAGTTGATAACAATAGATAACAATATAATCTTTTAACTTATATCTTTAGTAATATTTTTAATTATAATAATATTAATTTAATTATCTTTAATTATATCTTATAACAGGAAATTTTAATTCTCCGAAACTTACAAAAAGAAAATTTTTTTTTCTAAGTTTCTAGGTCTCTGAATGTTTTATTAACTTATTATAATTATTATTTACTATTATCTGTGTTATTAACAAACAGTAATTCTAGTTAAATTAACTTTATTATCTTATTATTATATTATTATCTTTATTATTAACTAAATTATCTTATAACACTATTCTCTGAAACTTACAACAAGAAATTTTTTTTTCTAAGTTTCTAAGTCTCTGAATGTTTTATTCACTTATTATTATTATTATCATTATTAATATTATTATTTACTATTATCTGTCTATTAAAAAACAATAATTCTAATTAAATTAACTTTTCCTGTGATGTCTTATAACACTACACTGTAAAACTTACAACAAGAAATTTTTTTTCTAAGTTTCTAAGTCTCTGAATGTTTTATTAACTTATTATTTTTATTATCATTATTATTATTATATACTTTTATCTGTCTTATTAACAAACAGTAATTCTAATTAAATTAAGTTTATTATCTTATTATTGTATAATTATCTTTATTATTAACTAAATTATCTTAATAACACTATACTCTGAAACTATACAACAAGAAATTTTTTTTCTAAGTTTCTAAGTCTCTGAATATAATAATTCTAATTAAATTAACTTTTCCTGTAATGTCTTATAACACTATTTTTTACATTATTTATATTATATTTATTTATAACACAATTTTTTTCTAAGTCTCTAGGACTATTAATATAATAATTCTAATTAAATTAACTTTTCCTGTAATGTCTTATAACACTCTACTCTGAAACTTATAACAAGAAATTCTTTGTTTTCTAAGTTTCTAAGTCTCTTTGAATATTATAATTCTAATTAAATTAACTTTTCCTGTAATGTCTTATTTATTATTATTATTATTATTATATTACTATTATTATTATATCAGAACACTATCCTCCGAAACTTACAACAAGACATTTTTTTTCTAAGTTTCTAAGTCTCTCTCGGAATATTGGGAGATAATCTTCCTGGTGTAAGTTTTTTGGTGTGTGTAGTGGTAATATATCTGCTATATAGATATATATATATATAGCTACTGGCACAAAATGGCTTCCAAAGTTTTGTATGTGTGTGTCTATAGTTTCGTCTTGGAGAAAAAAAAAAGGCAGGGCGGCCATCTTGATGGTTTTTCGATCGCCTCTTATCGCTAACATAACTCTGCGCGATAAGCCACATTCATCTCTCATCATGTGCGCCATTTGTGCTACTGCACAGGGGGTGGAGATTCGCCCCAGGGGCTATAGAGTCTCCCCTCACCTCATTGGTCCATTCCCTACGCCCCTTGTAACAATGGAACCAATAAGAGCGGAGGCTCCCCCTTCCTTTGCCCTCAGGGCCAATAGCGGCCAAGCGGACTGGCCAATGAGGAGTGGCCGTTGTGCTGAAGGGGGTGGAGCTTTTGTTAATGGACACAAGAGCCTAGGCCAAAGTGAATGGAGATCTTTTAGTTGGTCGATCGCTTCCAACAGCTTCAGAACTAAAAGTTTGATTTGCTTGTCTAAATTTTTATCGGGAAACTGTTTTTCAAAAGACAAATTCTTCCGAAAAATTACAAAAATTATCGATTGATTAATAAAAGTTCTACTCGATGGATTATCAAATCTTAAATTTAATTTCCATTATTTTAACAGTGTTTTTGAATTAGTGAGAAATTTGATTTTTTGGTGAAAAAAAAAAATAAAACTATGGAAATGAATTCAGGTGACCAGCAAAGGTCGTGGTATGAAATTGCTGCTGCTTCCAGGGCTGCTGCTCATCAAGGGGGGTCATTAGAAAATGGAGGTAATTTGCTGGGCACTGCTGCTGAAGATGTCGACATGTTCTTCCCCGCCCTGGACACTTCTAGTAATTCCAGAGCGAGATATTACCAGCAGGTCCATCATGCAGCACAAATGCATTCAGCCTACAATTCACACGGTATGGTTTTTCCGGAATTTATTCATTAAATTTAAATTAATTATTTTAACTGAATTTAGTAGTTCAGTGGCTAAGATGGAGGATAACAGGGAATAGTATTTTGTTAGTAAGAAATTTATTGATTAAATCTAAATTATATTTTAATTGAATATAGTGTTATAATGGCTAAGATGGAGGATTATTATCATTATATTATATTATTATATTAGTTATTTCGAAATTTATTCATTAAACCTAATTATATTTTAATTGAATTTAGTCTTCAATGGCTAAGATGGAGGATTATTATCATTATATTATATTATTATATTATTATATTAGTTACCTCGAAATTTATTCATTAAATCTAAATTATATTTAATTGAATTTAGTCTTCAATGGCTAAGATGGAGGATAACAGAGGATAGTATTTTGTTATTTGATATATGTTTTCTCTTGAAGAAAGTTTTATATATACGTCGGCATATGGTTAGTGGTAAAGTAACCAAGGTAATATACACTGATAACATAATCCGATTAGTAGTTTACGTTGTTTACAAAAACAGTTTTTTTCTTAACAATAAACCTACCGGAATTCTTCAACTGTTAAACCAGAAGAAGATCTTTGAATGAATGGACCAAAAGAAAGTTTACTTTTACGACGTATTCCTCTCAAGAAACAATAAAAATTTGGGAAATAAATCCCATAATTAGTCTGACTTGTGGTTAAGTAGTTTTTAAATTAATTATAATCAAGTTAAATACTTTCTTAAACGATTTGCAAAGATTCTTCCTGTGTGTTCTTCCAGTGTTCAGTATAAGCTTAACACCTGAGGAACACGCAATAGAAATAGTAGTTGCAGATAGATATAGTGAAGAACGTGGTTAAGAGTAGTTAAGAATTTAAGAAAATATTAATTAAGTGATTAAATGCATAGTTTGGGTTGTTTGACTGAGTGGGCAAAGAAACGCGGCGGTACGTTGAAGACCTTTACACTTGAGGAACACATGGTAGAAAGTTAGTAATAGTGAAGAACGTGATTAAGAGTGCTTAAGAGGTTGAGATAATCCTAATTAAGTGATTAAATGATTTTTGAAAGCTTTATGGGTTAAGTGGAAAGAAACCTACTGGTAAACTTGAGGACCTTAACACTTGAAGAACATGCAGTAAGCAGTTGCTAATAGTGAGTAGCATGGTTAGGAAAGCTTAAGAGGTCGAGACAGTGCTAATTAAGCAACTAAATGATTTTTAAAAGCTTTATGGGTTAGCTGGAAAGAAACCTACTGGTAAAGTTGAGGACCTTAACACTTGAAGAACATACAGTAAGCAGTTGCTAATAGTGAGTAGCATGGTTAGGAAAGCTTAAGAGGTCGAGACAATGCTAATTAAGCGATTAAATGATCTTTTAAAGCTTTATGGGTTAGGTGGAAAGAAACCTACTGGTAAAGTTGAGGACCTTAACACTTGAAGAACATACAGTAAGCAGTTGCTAATAGTGAGTACCATGGTTAGGAAAGCTTAAGATGTCGAGAAAGTGCTAATTAAGCGATTAAATGATTTTTGAAAGCGCTGGGAGTAAGTGGAAAGAAACGCGGCGGTAGGTTGAGGACCTGCTTAACACTTGAGGAACACAATAGAAACAATGGTAAATGGATAACTGACTTGTTAACATGTAAAAAGTGCTTAAGAGGTTGAGGGTAATGTCAAATAGAGATTAGATTATTTGTTTAGGCTTTGTGAGTAATTGGGAAAAAAGCTTCTAGTAAAGTTGAAGACCTTAACATTAAAGAATTAACGATAAACGAATAGCTGTGTTGTAAAATAATTTAAAACGTGCTTAAGAGTGCTTAAGAACTGGAATAATACTAATTAAGTGATGAAATGAGTTTGTTTAAGTTTTTTGAGTTAGTAGGAAAGAAAGCTTCTGGTAAAGTTGAAGACCTTAACACTTGAAGAAGTTACGGTAAACGAATAGCTGTGTTATAAAATAATTAAAAAACTTGCTTAAGAGTGCTTAAGAGGATAAGATAGTTCGAATAAAGTGATAAAATGAGTCAGTACAAGCTTTCCGAATAAAAGCTTCTGGTAAAGTTGAAGACCTTAACACTTGAAGAACTTACGATAAACGAATAACTCCGTTACAAATTAGTAAAAAAATCATGATTAGGAGTGTTTATGAGGATAAGATAATGCTAATAAAGTGATGAAATGAGTCAGTTCAAGCTTTCCGAATAAAAGCTTCTTAGTAAAGTTGAAGACCTTAACACTTGGAGAACTTACGATAAACGAATTACTCCGTTACAAATTAGTAAAAAAATCATGATTAGGAGTGTTTATGAGGATAAGATAATTCTAATAAAGTGATAAAATGAGTCAGTTCAAGCTTTCCGAATAAAAGCTTCTGGTAAAATTGAAGACCTTAACACTTGGAGAACTTACGATAAACGAATTACTCCGTTACAAATTAGTAAAAAAATCATGATTAGGAGTGTTTATGAGGATAAGATAATGCTAATTAAGTGACGAAATGAGTTTGTCCAAGCTTTTTGAGTCAGCAGTGGGAAAACGCGGCGGTAGGTTGAAGACCTCACCCCGGGAAATGCGGGTCTGTTGGTTCCGGCGGATTTGCGCAATAATAGCAGCCGACGAAATTCTATTATTCTCCTGTTATCCTCTATGAACAAGTTTATTTGATAGTTCAAGTAGTTTTTAAGCAATATTGAATTACTATTTTACGCACAATTTGATTAGGCGATTTCAATAAACAGTTAAAAAATGATAGTTATAATAGTTAGATTACTAATATTTTTGATAGTTCGAACAGTTTATAAATGCTATTAAATTATTATTACATTTTTATAAGTTATTAGTAATTTTTTATAAATCAAAATTTTATTATATTCTTTTAATTATTATTATTAATTATCACTTATATTTGCTATTAACTATTTTTCTAATATACTAATTAATTTCAATTAAAACTTAATATTAAATAGATAAATAAATAAAAATAAATAAATAGTAATAATAGTAAAAACTTAATCAAAAAGTGTTCGTAATAATTTGTAAAAAAAAATTTTTAGCAGCGCGAATGACGAGTAGTCAAATGTGCCGACCGCATTTTCACACGTCTCTTCATCCATGGCTTCAGTCGGAAGCTTCCAAGTCGATGATGTCGCATCCTCACGCTCACGCAGCGGCTCACGGATCGCACGCAGCGTCCTGGTGTTCACCGTTCGGTTCGCCCAAGACGCAGTCGCTACCCATGCACGCGTCCATCTCGCACCCGCACTCTAGTCCACACCTCCTCACCTTCCCTCCGACGCCTCCTGAAGACGCAGCATCCGACAACACTCAACAACAGCAGCAGCAGCAACAACAACAACAGCAGCAGCAACAACAGCAACAGCAACAACAACAACCTTCGTCAAATCAGGAGTACGGCAACGCTTTAGATCTTGCGGTTCCGCAAACTGGAGGATCCGCATCTCCTGTGGACAACAAGAACAACGGTGTGGTGTTTCCTGGTTTCGGTTCCGGATCCGCAGCCGACCTGAAGAACAGCGTCATGTTCCCAGGCTTCGGGTCTTCGTTTCCAGCCTGTTCCGTGGCCAAGCCTCGAGAAGGTAGTCCGCATCCGCACAGTAGTGGTGGAGCCTTCCTACTCCCTTCCACAGGCTCTAATCCTAACGGTCCTACCTCTTCATCTTCCTCATCCTCCACCTCGTCCTCCTCTTCCTCCGGTTCGTCTCTATCCAACAACAACCCTCACGGCGTGTCGTCCTACTCTTACAGCACAGGCAACAGTGGTGCGGATTATTCCGGATATAACCTGCATCACGGCTCGAGTGTTTTCACTACCAAAACGCTCCAAGCGACCAGACCCCGAACTAAGACGCGGTCTTCCGCCGGTAAGGGCACACACAACAACAACACACCACCAAGCACAAGAAAAAAAATACAAAAGCTTCCGCATTATATACTAACTCTCTTATAATCCTTGCGGAGGTCCTTGAAAAATCGTATAAGACTTTAATGGTGAACGGGTTTTCTCTATAAACTTTTTTTCCTCTCTCTCAAAATCTTTTCACTTTGTGCTGAGAGGAAAAACGGGTTTCTTATAAACTTGACCCTGATTTTCCCATTTTCAGTGTGTCCTTTAGGGAATGGGAATTGGGAATAGCAAGTACAGGGAAAATATTTGAAAAGCTCCTCGTTAGGAAGGAAGGTTCGTTACCGATAATTGACGATTACATGATGGATGAGCAGTGACACGAAATGTCAGGACGTCTATTAAACCTTCTCTTGATGACGTACAACCTGAAATTTAATGTAATTACACTAATATGCGGGTCTTTTTGTGTAAACAGTGGAAGATGGGAGGTCCAAATGATCCTAGAAGTTTTTAGTTACAATTACTAGCTCATGTTCTTAAGCGAATGGAGGGGACTTAGAAGCAAAGTTTCCACTTTCAGTCTTCCCCTTTCCCCCCTTCTTCCCTTATTTCCCTCTTTTTCCCCTCCATACTAGAATACAAAGCGTATACTTGCAGATTCTTCCCCTTTCCCCCTTCTCCCTTATTTCCCTCTTTTCCCCCTCCATACTAGAATACAAAGCGTATACTTGCAGATTCTTCCCTTTCCCTCTTCTTCCCTTATTTCCCTCTTTTTCCCCTCCATACTAGAATACAAAGCGTACTTGCAAATTTTCCCTCTTCAGACCCCGTTTTCCCCTTTCAGTCTGCCCCTTTCCCCCTTCTTCCCTTATTTCCGTCTTTTCCCCCTCCATACTAGAATACAAAGCGTATACTTGCAGATTCTTCCCCTTTCCCCCTTCTTCCCTTATTTCCCTCTTTTCCCCCTCCATACTAGAATACAAAGCGTATACTTGCAGATTTTCCCTTTTCAGGCCCCGTTTTCCCCCTTTTTTTCTTACAGGAAATTTCCCCCCAAAAGTGGAAACACTGCTTATAGAAGTATCACATGGTGACCAGGCACGTGGGATGTGTGAAATCTGAAACAAAAAATCTTCAAACTAACCGCATGAAATTTGATGATCTCTTAAAAAGCACACTTTTGCTGCTGAAGACGCACGTTATTCCTCTGCTTCTCCAAGACACTAACCTTTTTTCCTTTTTTCTACCAATAAAACCTCTGAATTACTAACGAACCTTTTCATTAGTTTGATGGTTTTTCGATTGATCGATCCGAGTATTAATTGATTCGTATATTGTGAATGTTCAGAGGGACGTGAGTGTGTCAACTGCGGAGCTACATCAACACCTCTCTGGAGGAGGGACGGAACTGGACATTATTTATGCAATGCTTGTGGACTCTATTATAAAATGAATGGACAGAACCGGCCTCTTATCAAACCCAAACGAAGACTGGTAAGTTGACATTCTACTATTAGTTCCCAAAACGATCTACGACTTCCCAAGGTTCACATATGTAACATATATATAACGCTCAGCGAAACAATTGACGGCTGATAACTAAATTATAGTTAGTATTAAATAAAAATAAATATGATTTTCGGTCTTATCGACCCATGAGAATCAATTTGACTACCAGGTTAATGTACTTATCTTCAACTTTAGCGAGGATTACAAATTACTACTTTCATTATGACCCTGTAAAATAATACGATATTCGTTCTCAGTACTTCATGAGGAGTATTTTGAGTACCCACAACATAGTATTCCAGTTTCAAGTTATCGTAACATATACATAACGCTTAGCAAAACAATTGACGGCTGATAACTAAATTAAAGTACACATTTACTCAAAATAAATACAGTTTTCGGTCTTCTGGACTCATGAGAATCAATTTGACTACCAGGTTGATACACTTATCTTAAACTTTGGCGAGGATTACAAATTACTACTTTCATTATTACCCTAATAAATAATACGATACTCGTTCTCAGCACTTCATGAGGAGTATTTTGAGTACCCACAACATAGTATTCCGATATCAAGTTAACATAACAGTTAATAATCGATATCAGAACTAAAAAATCGATACATCCTGCCTTGGGATAGATATTTACGGCTGGTCTATAGAGTTAAATTGATTGGAACAGTGACAAGAGGAAAGAGTTGGTGGCGTTTAGTGTTTATGGGGAAGATGTATTGCAAGTCTTAAGTCGCTTTTTGGTTTGGGAAGATATAAAATGTCTCTTTAGCTTCACAATAAGAATAAAACAAAGGCCATAAACTACAGTCAAGACAAGGCCGGTTTCTTCTTATCACAAAGTAGTTTTTATATATAGGCAACTTGTGTGACACATGAAAAAACGTGGGACAAGAAGCTGATGCAGTAATTCACAGTAGCCGTTAGGACTCTACTCTTTGTGTGTATACAATTCAAGACTTTTGTATCGATTCTGAAATAAAGAATTGGTTGATATAGTTATCTGAAAATTTCAACGAAGACTGGAAAGTTTCAGAACGATTTATGACTTCCCAAAGTTCTCATATGTAACATATAACGCTCGCCAAAACAATTGACGGCTGATAACTAAATTACAGTAGGTAATTAATCAAAATAAATTTGATTTTCGGTCTTCTCGTCTCATGAGAATCAATTTGACTACCAGGTTGATATACTTACCTTAAGCTTTAACGAAGATTACAAATTACCACTTTCATTATAACCCTATAAAATAATACGATGTTCGTTCTCAGCACTTCATGAGGAGTATTTTGAGTACCCACAACATGGTATTACTATTTCAAGTTATCATATCGTTAATAATCGATATCAGAACTGAAAATCGATTTACAGTAGCCGTTAGGACTTTACTCTTTATCTCTCTCTTTCTCTCTCTTTGTGTGTATATACTATACAAGACTTTTTCTATCGATTCTAAAATAAAGAATCGGCACAGAATGATGTATCGTATAAGATCGATATCCAGGATAACATCATACAAAGTTTCCCCAAAAAGTTATGTTTCAAAAAAAAGTTGACTCTGCTTTAGGGAAGAGTCTATAGCGTGCAGAGTGAATGTCAACAAGGTAAGGGGGCAAACGCTAGCGCAGCCCATCTTTCACTGCGCAGATAACAATCGGGTCCGTGGTGCTGTGACATTTGACATCGCGACCCTGCGACTCTTCGTCCACCAGACCTTAAGGCCCTTTAACACGCATACGTAAAATAACCCAAAGTCCTTCGCCCCGCCATTCAGGCTATAGGGCCTGTCCCAAACGGTCACCTCACTATAGCGGACACTTCTATTAAATCAGTTAATTAAAATTTGGAACTTTTTTGGGTATCAAAGTGTTTCACTGATTTTTTGGAGATTTTTAGACGTATTTTCAAGTCGATTCTTTGAAAAAATTAATTTACACGAGTGTCCGTAGTAGAGAGAGAGTTGTCTACAGAGGTCTTTTTTGAATAAGGTCTATTGGGCCTGCTCCTCTACAACGGACACTCGTATAAAATATTTGCCGTGGAGATTTTGATTTGAAATTTTTTTTAAAAATCACAGAAAAATTCGCGAAACATTTTGATATAAAGAAAGTTGCAAAATTCTTTTCAGCTGATTTTATAACGGTGTCCGCTATAGCGAAGTGACCTCCAACTCCTCTACAACGGACACTCGTATAAAATATTTACCGTGGAGGATTAGAATTGACATTTTTTTTAAAAATCACAGAAAAATTTGCGAAACATTTTGGTATAAAGAAAGTTGCAAAATTCTTTCAAATTAATTTTATAACGGTGTCCGCTATAGAGAAGTACGCGTTTAGGAATATGTGCCTATAAGTCCTATAGTTAACAACAACAATAGCCAAGAAATACACCTAGACAATAATCAGGGAAAAACTTTACGGTTTTCTTTAAGTGTGTTTTCAGGTCTTAGCCTCTGTTGTAACTTTGACTGATGAGTTTGGTCCAAGGGGGGTCTTGTTTCAGGGGGTACAGAGAGGTGGACAAGTGGGACAGTTGTCCCATTTGTCCCCCACAGAAGAGCCCAGCAATTACAGATGAAATATTCAGTATGTTAATAAACAGCAGGGGGGAATTTCCAGGGGATTTTCCCCCCTCCCCGCACAAACACAATAAGGATATAGGAAAAACCTATCCCACAAGGTTCTTGTACTCCCCCTCTACTACGGACTGCGGAATAAAATATTTACACGATAAATTTTATTTTTATAAAGTACGTAAAAATCTCAGAAAAATGTGGGAAACATTTTGGTTTAATCAGAAACTCAAAGCTATTTACTGGTGATTTTATAACAGTGTCCGCTATAGCGGGGCACCCCAAAAATGGCACAGTAAGACCAACTCCTCTACAACGGACACCGAAATAAAATATTGCAGCAGCGTATTTTCACTTGTAAATATGCCTAAAAATCACAGAAAAATCTGAGAAACACTTTGGTTTAATCAGAAATTCAAAATTGTTTAGTGTTGATTTTATAATGGCGTCCGCTATAGAGGGGCAGTGCATTTTAGCATTTCGCCTATAGACCTTATTCCAAAAAGGCCCTTGTAGACCATCCCCCTCTACTACGGACACTGGTGTAAAATAACCTTGTCAACGAATCGACTTGAAAATATGTCTAAAAATCTTTAAAAAATCTGAGAAACACTTTGATACCTAAAAAAGTTCAAAATTTCAATCCACTGATTTAATAGAAGTGTCCGCTATAGTGAGGTACGCCTTTGGAATAAGCCCTCTATACCCTCAACCTTAACGATTCCTTTTACCTGATACCACCACCCCGACTGGTTGCAAGAAATGTCCATTAACCAGCAGCTACCTGTCCCTCCTCCTGGTACCACCAACTAACTTCTAACTACTCCCTCTCTCTATCTTAACTACTCCAACTGAGAAACGAGACATTTTGTGACAGAACATCACTCCTCTCCACTAAATCTTGAAATCTAAATTCTAATTTATAATATACTAATATACTAGGTAATATATATATACTAAGTAATACTTCTAGTACAGTACTATTACTTTGCAGGGAAATTCCCTGAAAAAAGGGGAAAATCTAACTTCTCCGCAATGTAGTAAATTATATTCCAGCTGAGAAACTAGACATTTTGTGACAGAACATCACTCCTCTCCACTAAATCTTGAAATCTAAATTCTAATATATAATATACTAATATACTAAGTAATACTTTTAGTATAGTGTTACCACTTTGCAGGGAAATTCCCTGAAAAAAGGGGAAAATCTAACTTCTCCACAATTTATTAAATTATATTACAGCTGAGAAACTAGACATTTTGTGACAGAACATCATTCCTCTACACTAAATCTTGAAATCTAAATTCTAGTATTAATATTCTATATATTAAGTAATTTATAGTACTAAGTAATAATATAATACTAAACTAAGTAATATAATATATAATATACTAATATACTAAGTAATAATTCCAGTACGGTGTTTCCACTTTGCAGGGAAATTCCCTGAAAAAGGAGGAAAATGGGGTCTGAAAAGGGAAAAATAAGGGAAAAGGGAACGTCTAGAAGTACAGTCATATTGTATGCGGAGGGTAAAAAGGGAAAAATAAGGGAAAAGGGAGAAGGGAAAATCTGGACTATTATAGTCTTGTAATCTAGTACGGAAGAAAAAAAGGGGAAAATGAGGGAAGAGGAGGAAAAGGGGGAAATTTGGACTGTAGCCTTGTATATTCTAGTACGGAGGGTAATAGGGAAAAATAAGGAAAGGGGGGGAAAATGGGGAAATTTGGACTATAGCCTTGTATATTCTAGTACGGAAGAAAAAAAGGGGAAAAATGAGGGAAGAGAGGGAAAATGAGGGAAGAGAGGGAAAAGGGGGAAATTTGGGACTATAGCCTTGTATTCTAGTACGGAGGGTAATAAGGGAAAATAAGGGAAGAGGGAGAAAAAGGGGAAATTTGGACTAAAGCCTTGTATATTCTAGTACGGAGGGTAATAGGGGAAAATGAGGGAAGGGGGGGAAAAAGGGGGAAATTGGAAGTGGTAACACTGTTCCATAGTAATGATATGTGCTGTGCAAGTAGGCCTAGTGACATAACTCCACCCACAAACGTAATGCTTCAACCAGTAACTTTCCCATTCACCGGAAACCACACCCATGCGTTTGTACAAAGAGGGGGGTTGACAACTCTTCAATAAATCTTCCCATACAGTGTTATCAGATGTTATCAGCTATTCAGTTTGTGGGAAAACGTGGGGGGTTTGACAACTCTAAATCTTCAAACACAGTGTTATCAGATGTTATCAGCTATATTCAGTTTGTGGGAAAATGTGGGGGGGGGGGTTGACAACTCTTCACTAAATCTTCACACACAGTGTTATCAGTTGTTATCAGATGTTATCAGCTATATTCAGTTTGTGGGAAAACGTGGGGGGGTTAGGTACTCTTCAATAATCTCCACACAAGTGTTATCAGATGTTATCAACTATATTCCGTTTGTGGGAAAACGTGGGGGGTTAGGTACTCTTCACTAAATCTCTCACACACAGTGTTATCAGTTGTTATCAGATGTTATCAGCTATATTCAGTTTGTGGGAAAAACGTGGGGGTTTTGAAATGAACAATGACATTTTTTGGTTTTGGAAAAACGATGACTATCTCGGGGACGTGCAGACTTGGAAGCACGAGAGACCCCCCCAACCCTGTCCCCGCGTGTCGCCGCGTGTCGCCAACCATGACAGTCGTACCTTTTTCAGGGTCCTTAGTTGTCATGGTAACCCAACAACGAACCCCCCCAAAAAAATTCAAAATAAATATCTTATAAAATAAGGGCAAAACCACAAAAGATGGCCACTGAAGATGGAAAGTCC
Organism: Eulimnadia texana; assembly: GCA_002872375.1. Taxonomy (NCBI): domain Eukaryota; kingdom Metazoa; phylum Arthropoda; class Branchiopoda; order Diplostraca; family Limnadiidae; genus Eulimnadia; species Eulimnadia texana. Next base: position 15,121,563 of record NKDA01000002.1, on the reverse strand, counting down.
ATAAGTAATTAAAAACTAATAGGAATTTAGTTTTAATGAAAACTAGAAAAATAAGTAACTACTAAATAATAGTAATAATAATAATAATAATAATAATAATAATAATTAATATAATATGTAATTAATATAGTTTATATTGGTAGATTGTAATAATTATAATATTAATATTATCCCAGAACACAAATATATCAATATTATTATAATATTATTAATAGATTATTATAATTACTATATTAATATTATCTCAGAACATGAATATATACATATCATTCTAATATTATTAATAGATTATCATAATTATAATATTAATATTATTTTATAACACAAGTATACAAATATAATTATAATATTAATATTACTCCAGAACACAAATATATCAATATTATTATAATATTATTAACAGATTATCATAATTATAATATTAATATTCTCTCAGAACATGCATATATAAATATTATCATAATATTATTAATAGATTATCATAATTATAATATTATCTCAGAACACAAGAATATAAATATTATTATAATGTTATTAATAGATTATAATAATAGATTGTTATTATTACTTGTTTTGCACATAATGTCACTACTAACCTTAATTGTCACGCCCTTTTATTACTATTGAATCGAACTTACTTAGATTACTCAGTTTCAGTTCCTGACTTTTCTATATTTGTTCATATATAATCTTGTACCAGCCATGGACCTAGGCCTACGTGCTTAAATGAAATAATAAAAAAAAATTATTATTAATAATTTATTATAATTTGGATAGTCTGCTGCAAGGAGAGCCGGAACCACTTGCGCTAACTGCAAAACTACAATGACAACACTGTGGAGACGAAACAACAATGGAGAACCTGTCTGCAACGCTTGTGGACTCTACTACAAACTACACAACGTAAGTCACTGACTAAATTTTTCTACTACTTACTTACTAACTTACTTACTGCCTAGGGCCAACATATGTAAAAAACACAGAAAAAATCAACAAAAATTTTGGTGTAAAGAAAGTTGCAAAATTCCTACGCGTTGATTTACTAACGGTGTCCGCTATGGAGAGGTCACCTCTAGCCCCGCTACTACGGACAGCTGAATCAAATACTATTAAATTAATTTTTCTCTTTAAAACATACGTAAAAATCACAGAAAAATTCAACAAAAATTTTGGTATAAAGAAAGTTGCAAAATTCCGTCTTATTGATTTACTAACGGTGTCCGCTATAGAGAGGTAGCCTCCAACCTCTCTACTACGGACAGCTGAATCAAATACTTTTCAATTGAATTTTCTATTTAAAACACATGTAAAAATCACAGAAAAATTCAACAAACATTTTGGTATAAAGAAAGTTGCAAAATTCCTACGCGTTGATTTACTAACGGTGTCCGCTATAGAGAGGGCACCCGGCACGCGGTTTTTTGGGAATTAACGGATCTATGAATAGAAACATACGTTTACAATGATGAGATACGTATGCAAAAGTATTATCGTCGGCTTGAATCTTGTCGCGTGCTAAAAGGCAAAGCCAAACATATGGAAAGTTTCAGATAAGGGTCTTAAAAATGTACTGTGGGGTCCTATTTTTTAGGACCGGGGGACGGACGCGCGGGGTAAACAATGGGCAAAAGTCACACAAATGTTAAAGTTTTTGCGGCCCGCACAAGTTTGGAAACTAAACGCTTCGTTAGGAGATAACCAAGGGGAAAAGATTGTCGCTTTCATCTGCCGCGAGCGAGCGACAAAAGCCAAGCGACGTCGCGACGCCCCAGAAAGTCGTTCTATTGTTATCGCAATACGCCGACGACGTCGTCTCGCATTTCACACAAGTCGTATGCCGACCCCAACACTTGTTATCAACATGTTGAATTTTTATTATTAAAAAAATTTCCAATATATATAATTAATAATTATATATTATTATAATAATAGTAGTAAATATTATTACTATTATTATTGTTAATTATGATTATATATTATTAATATTATTTATTTTTATTTATTATTTTTATTATAATATTATTATTATTATTATTGTATATTATTATTATATTATTAATTTCATTTTATATTTTATTATTATTAATTATTAATTATATATTGTTAATATTAGTTATTTTTATTTATTATTTTTATTATTATAGTATTAATATTATTACATATTATTATTATATTATTTATTTTCAATATATATTTTATTATTACTAATTACTAATTATATATTATTAAAATTATCTATTGTCATTTATTATTTTTACTATTATATTATTATTATTATTACATATTATTATTATATTATTTATTTTAATGATATATTTTATTATTATTAATTATTAATTATATATTATTAATAGTTATTTGTTGACCTTATCACTCTTAAGTGTTGATTACAAGGGCAAAGTTCCAGAAAGCTACTGAATTGCATCCTTAGCTCCGCCAATCGGAAGCAATCACACTCTCACAAGAGGCAATACATCCGGAAGTAATCCGGAAGTGATCCGGAAGTGATCCGGAAGTCAGAGAGAGATAAATACTATTGTTCCGGATCAATGGAGCTGAACACTGATAAATCGAGTCCTAACATACCTCCTGAAAAGGGGAGAAGTGAGACTTTCTGTATCCGGATTGTGTATAAGGAGGGTCAAAAGGGGAAAATAAGGGAAGAGAGAGAAGGGAAAATATGGAAGTATATAGTCTTTTATTCTTTAAAGAGGCTAAAAAGGGGGGAAAGGGGGAAGGGGAAAATGGGGGAAAAGGGAAGAAAGAGAAGGGAAAATCTGGAAGTAGTCTTTTATCCCATAAAGAGGCTAAAAAGGAGGGGAAAGTGGGGAAAAAGGGAAGAGGGAGAAGGGGAAATCTGGAAGTACATAGTCTTTAATTCTATACGGAGGGGAAAATAAGGGAAGAGAGAAAAGGGAAAATCTGGAAGTATATATCCTTGTATACTAATACGGAGGATCAAAAGGGGAAAATAAGGGAAGAGGAGGGAAAGGGGAATTTTGATAACATGATGATAACAACTGATAACACTTTACTAATCACTTCTTATAAGATCAATAATACATTTATAACAGAATATTTTAAATATTTATAAATATAATATTAATAAAATTAATATTTATTATTATTAATTTATTTTATTAATTATTATATTAATTTAATATTCATATTATATTATTAATAATATAATATAATATATATATATAAATATTGTATTAATATTATTGTTAATTGAATTATTATTATTATTTATTTTTATGAATAAATTAATATTTTTATATTTAATAAATAAAATTATTATTATTTGTTAAAAATATAACTTTTGTCGTTGTGTATGACGCGACGCATTCCAGCCCAACATGGCGGCGGTACAACAAATTTAGAAAAAAAATAATTAAATAAATTATAATTTTTTTTGTCTGAATATTAAAATTCATCGGTCGTTTGTCATCAAAGCAGAGCGTCGCGCCCCAGCGTCGTTTTCATTTTTTACTAATTAGCGACGACGCTCGGCGTCGCCGGCGTCGGCACGCTTCACTAGATGGCGGCAAGCCGCGACGACAAATAACTATCTTCCCCAAAAAAATTCATAATAAATTTATAATTTATTAAAATATCTTAAATTATTATTAATAAGAAATTTAATTAATTATTATATATTCTATTTATTATTATTATTATTTTAAATTATTATTATCTTAATATTACTAATATTATTACTAATTATTATTATTTTAAATTATTATTATTATTACTAGTTGTTATTATATTATTATTATTATTATTACTATTTATTATTATTATATTATCATTATTATTATTACTATTTATCATCGTTTTAAATTATTATTATTAAATTAATATTATTATTTAAATTATTATTATTTTAAATATTAAAAGAAAATTTTAAAAGGGTGTGGCACCGCCAACGTATAACTTAATTGTATTTTTTTTATAAGACTCAATTATTTTTTGTAATAATTTTTTTTACAATTTAAATTAAGTTTTAAATGATGATGAAAAAAAATATTCAGGATGTGAGTGAGGACATTGTAAAAGAAAACTTTAATAGGGTAAACGAGAGGAGTTCCAAGTGACTAATCTACTGGTCTGCACGCAAAGATATATACAACTCTCATAAACTGATTTCAGGATGTTATCAGTATGTTATCAGTCAGGCTTTTAAGATGATAGTCGACAAGAATATATGACCTTCTAGACAAATCACTACAGTGAACAAGAGAACCGGTGAAAAAAACCGGTTTTCAAGCCCTGGCTTTATGAACACTTATAACTGAAAAATCTTTAGAAGCATTCCTATCTGTCATAAACTTTTACTGAACGATTAATTTAATCATTAATAACTAAATTAATTCGTTTATTGATTTCTCATGTCTATCAGACGTCAGGTAATTCATTCATGTCTGATAAGAATCGACTAACAATAGGCTATAGCTTAGAAGTAATGAATTATTAGCGCGTTTTTCTTTCATAACATTAGTACGTCGCTTTGTAAGTATCCAATGTCGTCGGAATCGTTTCTAACAACTCACGACGAATCGTTTGACTACCAGGACAAGGTACTTCTGATAAAGTCTTATCGTGAGAAGCGTAGGAATCGAGGTAAACGTTCTGCTGTTCAGTTAATTGCTGACAGTTCACTACATGTTGTCATATCAAAGTAATAAATGTGAAATTTGGAATAATTGATTCATGAGGATTAATTTGACTACCAGGTTGATATACTTTGCTGAAATTTTAATAAAGAAAATATATATCATCTGTTATTATAACCATGTCAAAGAACTTCATATTCAGATTCAGCATTTCTTACTGAGTATTTTGAGTACCCACAACATGATATTCCGCCTTCAAGTTATCGATGTATCGATAGTAGCCCAGAAATTAATTAATTCATGATTCAAACTATCAGACTAATATTCCACAAAATTGCACCTGATATTCAGATTCAGCACTTCTTCACGAGTATTTTGAGTACCAACAACATGATATTCCGCCTTCAAATTATCATCGTCTTAATAATCGATACGCAAAAGGTAGGAATCGATACATTGACATTTCCATGAACTGAGGAGGAGTCGTATGTCAACCAGACGATTTGGTATGTGCATTTGACATTTTTTGCGTGACCTATGTTGACCTTACACCCCCTGCCGACTACACGGGAGGTACGGGGGCAATCAGGGGCAACAGGTCACCTTGGGGGGTGTGTTACCTGGCTAAAATTTATGTCGGCCATACATTATAACAACACAATAGAGATTTTACGACAGTTTTTCGGAATTTTTATGATTATTCCTATCTACCCACTCAGAAAAATTATTCATCAAAAAAAAAAGTTATGATTAATCAACCTATGATAACACAGTTGATAACAGTGATAGTAGTTGATAAACTATGATAACAGAGTTGATAACAGTGACGATAGTTGATAAACTGTGATAACACATCCTACTCATAAAATTATTCATTAAAAAAGTTATAATTAATCAACCTATGATAACACAGTTGATAACAGTGATAACACAGTTGATAACAGTGATAATAATTTTTCGGAATTTTTATGATTATTCCCATCTTCCCACTCAGAAAATTATTAATCAAAATAAAGTTATGATTAATCAACCTATGATAACACAGTTGATAACAGTGATAACACAGTTGATAACAGTGATAATAGTTTTTCGGAATTTTTATGATTATTCCTATGTTCCCACACACAAAATTATTTATCAAAAAAAGTTATGATTAATCAACCTATGATAACACAGTTGATATAACAGTGATAACACAGTTGATAACAGTGATAATAGTTTTTCGGAATTTTTATGATTATTCCCATCTTCCCACTCAGAAAATTATTCATCAAAATAAAGTTATGATTAATCAACCTATGATAACACAGTTGATAACAGTGATAATAGTTGATAAACTATGATAACACAGTTGATAACAGTGATAACAGTTGATAAACTATGATAACACATCCTACTCGGAAAACTATTCATCAAAAAAGTTATAATTAATCAACCTATGATAACACAGTTGATAACAGTGATAATAGTTGATAGTCAAAAGTTGTAAAAAGGCTCTTGTCTTGGTGTAGGGGTCCGAAACTCCGAGGAAAAGTGTACGAAGATTATTTGATTAACAAATGATAACAGGCTGATAACAGAGATAACATGACCTAGGTGTACGAAGATTATCGCAAGTTTCGGACCCCTTGGTCTTGTTACAGGTGAATTAATACAGAAACCGGTTTGTGAAAGTTTTATGCTCAACATCCTGGCTTATAACTATTTTTACTATTTTTACTATTTTACTATTTTTACTATTTTTACTATTTTTACTATTTTTACTATTTTTACTAACTATTATTACTATTTTATTTTACTACTTTTTTCTGTATTGTCATTGCTCGACTTTCTAATCTGATGTGTCACAATCGATGATAACGTCTGACCAAGGGGTCCGAAACTCCGAGGAAAAGTGTATGAAGATTATTTGATAACACATGATAACACGGAGATAACAGGATGATAACGGTGATAACGTGACTTAGGTGTACGAAGATTATTTGATAACATGTGATAACACGGAGATAACATGCAGATAACAGGATGATAACAGTGATAACGTGACTTAGGTGTACGAAGATTATTTGATAACATGTGATAACACGGAGATAACATGGAGATAACAGGATGATAACAGTGATAACGTGACCTAGATGTACGAAGATTATTTGATAACAAGTGATAACACGGAGATAACATGCAGATAACAGGATGATAACAGTGATAACAAGATCCAGGTGCACGAAGATTATTGGAAGTTTCGGACCCCTTACGTCAGATATAACCAACACAATAAAATTATTATTTTCCCAGTTATAGAAAAGTTGCGGACCCCCCCCTTTTTATTGTATTTATAGTAAATACATCAATTGTTACCAAAATATCAACTTCCGGTGAAAATTTTGTCACAAAATAATAAAACGCGTGGGAAAATAATTTTGTCAAAAATTCTTAAGATTCTTTTTTTTTTTGGTATTGTCCGTAAGATTTTTAAGGATCCTTAAAGATTCTTAAGATTCTTTAAGATTCTTAAGAATCCTTAAGATTCTCACGATTCCCAACAAGCAAGGATCTTAAAGATTCTTTAAGATTCTTGAGATTCTTAGGATTCTCACGATTCCCAACAAGCAAGGATCCTAAAGATTCTTAAAGATTCTTTAAGATTCTTAAGATTCTTTCAGATTCTTTCAGGATCCTTAAAGATTCTCACGATTCCCAACAAGCAAGGATCTTTAAGATTCTTCAGGATCCTTAAGATTCTCACGATTCCCAACAAGCAAGGATCCTAGAGATTCTTTAAATTCCTAAAGATTCTTTCAGATTCTTAAGATCCTAGAGATTCTTTAAGATTCTTAAGGATCCTTAAGATTCTCACGATTCCCAACAAGTAAGGATCCTAAAGATTCTTAAAGATTCTTTCAGATTCTTTCAGGATCCTTAAAGATTCTCACGATTCCCAACAAGCAAGGATCTTTCTTGGTAATGAGAACTGAAGGCTTAAAGGATTTGCCTTTTGCTTGGCGCCGGTCAGCAGACAAAATGTCTGGCGCCAAGCAAAAAAGTCTTGTAAGTAGCCTCACTTTGGAACTCCTGAACAAAGAACTGACTCGTCAGATTCAGGACAAATCTTAACACTTAATCATCACTGAAAAAAAAAAGCTTCTTAATCAAATTACTATAATTATAACAGTAATTCCAACTATTTGAAGGACCTAAAACTATTATAACTAATTATACTGATTATATTATTAATTATTCTACTAATATTATATATTATTACTAATTACTATTACTACTGATTAATATTAATAATAATAAATAATAATACTAACTATTTAAGGATTAACTATTTTCAAAGATTTTTTATTCCAAGTTAAAATTCAGTTATCTTATAAATTATTATACTAATACTATATATTATTACTAATTATATATTACTAATAATTATATTATACTGAGTATTATTATTACTATTATTACTAATTACTATTACTAACTATTTAAGGATTAACTATTTCTAAGGATTTTTTTCCGAATTAAATTTCCATTATATTATTAATTATTATACTAATATTATATATTATTACTGATTATATTATACTGATTACTATTACTACTAATTACTATTACTAAATATTTAAGGATTAACTATTTTTAAGGATTTTTTGTCCAAGTTAAAATTCCATTATATTATGTATTATTATACTAACATTATACATTATTATTAATTATTATACTAACATTATACATTATTATTAATTATTATACTAATATTATACATTACTATTAATTATATCATACTGATTACTATTACTACTAATTATTATTACTAAATATTTCAGGACTAACTATTTTGAAGGATTTTTTTCCAAGTTAAAATTCCATTACATTATTATCTAGTATACTAATATTATATATTATTACTAATTACTATTACTAACTATTTAAGGATTAACTATTTTTAAGGATTTTTTTTTCCAAACTTAAAATTCCAGAGAATCCAGACGATTCGATTTCAAGTTTGTTGTATTTCTCAAGAGTTTTTCCAAACATACAATTGCTGGAATTCACTGTTGAGTGTTTTTACTATCTTCTCTATTGTAGTTTATTATTACTATTCTTACTATTGTGGTCCAAAAACCAACACAATAGGCCTACAATAGACCTACAAACCCCCCTGCCGGGACAAAAAGCTTCTGGAGGCCCACAAAAACTTGGAAAAATTTTTGCAAAATTTGTGGAAAGTTTGAAAAGCTTCTATAGGCCTACAAAAACTTTTTTAAAAAATTGCAAAATTTGTAGAAAGTTTGAAAAGCTTCTGTAGGCCTACAAGAACTTTTTAAAAATTTTTGCAAAATTTGTAGAAAGTTTGAAAATCTTCTGGAGGCCTACAAAAACTTGGAAAATTTTTTGCAAAATTTGTAGGAAAATTTGAAAAGCTTCTGTAGGCCTACAAGAACTTAGAAAATTTTTTTGCAAAATTTGTAGAAAATTTGAAAAGCTTCTGGAGGCCTACAAAAACATAGAAAAAAATTTGCAAAATTTGTAGAGAGTTTATGAGAAATCCGCAAAATTTAGTTTGAAAAGCTTCTGTAGGCCTACAAAAACTTAGAAAAAATTTTGCAAAATTTGTATCAAGTTTTATGATAAATCTGCAAAACTTAATTCGAATTAAATTAATTTTAGAGATTTTTCAAAGTGATAGGGAAGATTTAAAGGGACCAAGAAAGTTTTCATTAAGTACTTGTCGAAGAAAAAGGTATACAGACTGACGGCGTCAATTGACGTGTCGCCACAGACGACAATTCATCTGTCGCCAAAGCTTTTTGACCGGTACACCAATCCATAAGCAATTTGAAAAATGGCGCCAGAGGGACTCACTAATCTTTGGAAAAATCATCATATGATGTCTGAAAATGCTTATGATGGTCCTATGAGATTATTATTATATTAGATTATATTATGAGGTTTATTATTATATATTATATATTATATGAGATTATATTATATTAAATGATATTATGAGATTTATTATTATATATTATATAAGATTATTATGATATCAAATTATATTATGAGATTAATTATTATATATTATATAAGATTATTATTATATTAAATTGTATTATGAGATTAATTATTATATATTATATATTATATGGGATTGTTATGATATTAAATTATATTACGAGATTTATTATTATATATTATATGAGATTATTATGATATTAAATTATATTATGAGATTTATTATTATATTATATATTATATGAGATTATTATGATATTAAATGATATTATGAGATTTATTATTAAATATTATATATATTATATATATTATATATTATATGAGATTTATAATTATATATTATATATTATATGAGATTATTATGATATTAAATTATATTATGAGATTTATTTATTATATATTATATATTATATGAGATTATTATTATATCAAATTATATTATGAGGTCCTATTATATTAAAATATTTTAATATAAAATATTCAAATTTTTAAAGGTCCATTTAATAAGGCTGTCCGCTATAGAGAGGCCCCGCGTTTGGGACCAGCCTCTCTACTACGGACACGAAAATAAAATACGTAACATGGAGAATTAAAATTGTAAATTTTTCTAAAAATCTCACAAAAATTCGCGAAACATTTTGGTGTAAAGAAAGTTGCAAAATTCTTTCAAGTTGATTTTATAACGGTGTCCGCTATAGAGAAGTGCGCGTTTAGGAATTTGAATTGAAGACCCAAACTCTCTACTACGGACACTCGTATAAAATACTTGCCGTCAAGATTTCGAACTGAAAATTTTTCTAAAAATCTCACAAAAATTCGCAAAACATTTTGGTGTAAAGAAAGTTGCAAAATTCTTTCAAGTTGATTTTATAACGGTGTCCGCTATAGAGAAGTCCGCTTCTAGGAATTTGGACTGAAGACCCAAACTCTCTACTACGGACACTCATATAAAATACTTGCCGTAGAGAATTTGAATTCAAAATTTTTCTAAAAATATCACAAAAATTCAACAAACATTTTGGTGTAAAGAAAGTTGCAAAACTCTTTCAAATTGATTTTATAACAGTGTCCGCTATAGAGAAGTCCGCTTTTAGGAATTTAGACTGAAGACCCAAACTCTCTACTACGGACACTCATATAAAATACTTGCCATTGAGAATTTGAATTGAAAATTTTTGTAAAAATCACAGAAAAATTCGCGAAAAATTTTGGTGTAAAGAAAGTTGCAAAATTCTTTCAAATTGATTTTATAACGGTGTCCGTTATAGAGAAGTGCGCGTTTAAAAGTCTAAAAGTTCTACAAAGACAATAGAAATCTTGGGACTTAGTATTTGGACTGCAGTTCAGTCTGGAAACTTTTCAGTCTAAACTTTTCAGTTTCCCAACTTTGAAATGGAATAATTAAAAAGTTTTGATATGGTTTGGAATCGTTTTCACGCTTTTTGTTGGATAAAATTTGTAAGGAAACTGGTGAAGTGTGCACGAGTCATGCAAAATGGCGGCGATGGCTATCTCCAAACAGGGCGTGATTATCACTTATCTCCTATCGAAGAGCTTTATCTTAACAAGAAATTTAGTGCGTGAGTTCAAAAGCTGCTGCTCCTGCTGCTTCTGGAAAAGCTGCTTCAACTTCTTTACGACCTCTCAAACTTCTTTTGTCTCGAATCCCACAACGTTTCGGGTTAATCCCCGACTGAAAATTCTCATAGAGTGTGTAGAATTTGGAACAGAGACTAGGTGAGATCTCACAACTTTGTAGAGTTTCTCACTGAGATCTCACTGAGTCTGTATTCCGAATTCTAGGGCAAGCCTTGATCCTAGCTCTGGTAAAAACCACAAGTCCAGGGATCATGAAAATCAAACTATAGGCTAGTTCTGAACGAGACTTACTTTCTTAGATCAGGGCAGATTCAAGTCAAATCAGGAGCAAGCCTTGATCCTAGCTCTGGTAGCGAACCACAAGTCCAGGGATCACGAAAGTCAGACTAGGCTAGTTCTGAACGAAACTTACTTTCTTAGATCAGTGGCAGACTAAAGTCAAATCAGGGGTAAAAACACGGATCCAATAAAAATCTTGGCTGTATCAGGAGCAAGTTACCTTCTAGCCTTGAAAAATAGCATGTGTGTGTTAATTAAGGGCCAGTCAGGGGGTAAATCAAAGGGTTTAGACCATTGTTTGGAGCAGGCGTAGAATCAGGGGTACATCATCCCTGAACTATCGGCACGACTGTGTACTGAAGAAACGAAATAGAATTTTTGGAGTGATTTTTCGAGTGGGTTAAAGGTTTTAATCAGTGAGCACAGCATGCTACCCAAACTATCAATCGGTGTGTTATCACTAGTTATCAACCTGTTATCTCTAGGTTTTTGTAGAGAGGAGTATATAAAAGTGAACACACGGGCCTTGTTTTATGAATGTAGTGTGAAAGGTTGCGATAAACAGCCGCAGTTGATAGCAGACGAAACTTCTTAAGCAGGCAGGATTCATCTTATCAGTTTCACGCTGCGATTGTGGCTAATTGAAAATTTTCTGCTCCACACCTAGGCGCTAGTCAAACGTCAGAATGACCCGTGTGAATGGTGCATGATTACCATGGATTTCAGCTAGACGGTCCACACGGTTCGTAGGCTAGAATTTTCCAAGAACTAACTCATGCAGCATTCAACCCCTTATTCAGAGGGTTCAGTTGTAGCAACTGAAGTCAGTTCAGCTACAATTCAGCTAGTGTTCAGCTACCTATTCAATCGCTACTCAACCGTAGGACTTTTCTATCTTACTGTTAACAGCTGTCTGTTAGTTGCCACGCTGTGATTGTGGCTAATTGCAAATTTTTTGCTCCACACCTATGCGCTAGTCAAACGTCAGAAAGACCGTGTGAATGGTGCATGATTACCATTAATTTCAACTAGACGGTCCACACGGTTCGTAGGCTTGAATTTTCCAAGAACTAAGTCATGCAGCATTCAACGCCTTATTCAGAGGGTTCAGTTGTAGCAACTAAAGTCAGTTTTAGCTACTATTCAGCTAGTGTTCAGCTACTGTTAACAGCTGTCAGTACACTTCCGGAGAGCATAGAATTCAAACCAAAAAAGTATTATTAAGTTGTAAAAGCCACAGCGGTGTGATGTTATATTTTCCAGATCAAAATTCGTCGCGAACCGTTTGTATTTGAAGGACATAAGCGGTTTATGAACCGTAAAAGTTGACTGTTGACCGTGACACAGGGCTGTTACAGAAGTTGTTAGCGTGAAACGGCCTGTCATAAAGTCATTCAGTCATTTTTTTTGTCGTCTGCTACTTTCATTTCCCTTGGCCCTCTGTTATCAAAGCTAAAAGCTTGAGGTCTCATTTCTTGCCACCATAAAACTTATAACCATTACAATCATACAGAAACGAATCGGAACAATAATGGAAAGCTTTTTTTGTTTTATATGCTTTGATTGTTGTTTTTGCATAATCTGATCATTTTTCAACTGTGGCCTAGGGACCACACAATATCAAACAAGGTGGGGTATTTTTCTCCTAAGGGGAAGTAGTTAATTCTGTGGGATTGTCAAAAGAGAGAGAAGTTGTCGCTGCGGAAGAAGTCGTGTCTCAGCAGGGCTAGAGACTCCAGCCGCTGGGCCGCCCACCTAGCGCGTTAAACGCCATTTTGCCCCCCAGCCCCCAGCTATACGGGGTCCATAACCCCCTGATAACACTATGATAACCACAGTTCAACTCCTTTTAGGCCTGGAAAAAATGTCACCTTGCCTACTTTTTCAAGCTTTTTTCTGGCCCTTTATAAAGCAGAAAATCGTCAAGATACTTTTTCACTGCTAGAGGTTAACTGTCGTCTCGCTTTAACGACTGCGCGTCTACGGGAAAAAAATGATATATGCTGACAGAAAGTTCTGGCGTGAAATCTGACTACGGTTAATCGTTCCTGACTAAATTCTGAGTTCTTTGAGTGGTCACACGATAGGGTTCCAGTCGACAATAGAGGTGCAATACCCAGAACTTATAGCCGAACTAACGAGTTACTAGTCAGCAGAAGTACTAATGCTACCATACCTTAATATGCTTCGTCATCACAGCTTTAGCCAAACAGTCTCCTTATTTATACTTCAAACACATATCTGAAGATTCTGTGGAAGTTTGAAAATTTCACTTAAGAATTTGAATTCTCTGTTTCATTCTGAGCATTTTGAGTACCAACAACATAGGTCTATACCCGAGTTTACTAGTTGTATACACGCAAGATTCCTTCCGTGATTCTTAAGATTCTTGAAGATTCTTTTACGGCACTGCTGCATAAAGGAAGAACAGTGTTTCCGTTGGCTTAATGAGTACTTTGCGGAGGCAAGGTGTGTGTGGGTAGTTGAGCACAAAGCAGAGTTAATTTGCAAATGGTAGGTTTGCGTCCTTTAAAAGACCTGTCACACTGAAATCATAAGGCAAAACACGTAGATGGCGGAGGGGGAAGTACGTTATCTTTCTGTTATCTTACTCAACAATAATGACGAAGCTATTGCGGCTGTCCTCGGTATTTACGCCATGTTTACATTCAGCCCTGACGTTAATACAACATTGTTGCCCTACGGTTACATTTTAATGGGGCATCCTGTCTAGTTTTCCTAACACCCCGTAAGCTTTCAGTGCTAACAAACAGGAATTTTTCATGTTATTTTCCAGGTGAACCGGCCGTTAACGATGAAGAAGGAAGGTATCCAGACTCGCAACAGGAAACTATCCTCCAAGTCCAAGAAGAAGAAGGGCTGCCTGGGATTCCAGGACGTTATGAGTCCCTTGGACAAAGCAGTAGCCGCTGGATTCGGAGGTTTTGCAGCTTCTACGGGATCTAATCTATCCTCCATGTCCCATTATGTCTATAATGGACAAATGCATCCTCATGGAACTTCTATGGGACCTGCAGGATTTCCCACAGCCTCAGCATCCATGCACCATGCCATGAATCCTATGGGAGGACTGGGACTTGCATCTTCTTCGTCCCTAGGACTGGGATCTGGATTTGGACTTGCATCCAATTCTATGGTAAACAATCCTATGATTATATTTCTATCAAACAGTTCAGTTATGTATATTGAATATGAATTGAATTACTTAATAACGGAAATTTATCATTGCTTTTTTTCAGGCGTCATGGCGGCCGGAATTCAGCGCTTGATGAAATTTTTTCCTGTTCCTTTTAAAATAACAGAAAACTTACGAAACAACTGAGAAATTTTTTTTTTCAACAAGACTCTATGTATAATTAAGAAGAATCAGTTTTTAGTAATTAAAAATCAAATTAAACTGTTCTTTGATTTTTTTTCTTTTGTGTGGCTCTATTTGTATATATAAATATCATGCGTACTGCGTAGGGAATTTTCCCTACTCGATCGTCAAGCAGAAGTCCAGCAAGAAAAAAAAACAATAACAAACACGCACCTCCATGTTTTCCTTATGAGTGAAAAATCCTTGAAATTATTTAAAAATTTGAAAATTTTTTGTCGACTTAATATTCAAACGGTGGAGTACAACATGTTTCCTATCAGTTTTTATCACTTTCGATCACCAAAATTCTGATTGTTCTTTTTTTATTTCCCTCCAAAGTTTTGTGTTTCACTTCTTTAAAAAAACTACCCGCAGCACGGAATCGCTTTAATTTTTCTTAATAATCTGTGTTTGGGTTCAGTGTAAAAAAAAAAGTGAAAATTTTATTCGTGTCTCGGCTGCTGTACTTTAATTATTATTATCAAATATAATCTTTAAAAATCCTCTTCAAACCAAAGTCTCTTGTTCGTTTGCACGATTTCTTAAAACGGCATCTCGAAGTCTCGTTCTCGAGTAGCGGGACGGTGAGCTGGGAGATCTATTATTTTCTGAATTTTGATCCATTCTGAAATATTTATTTCATAGTTACGTGTAACGTTTACTTAACTTTCCACTTTGAGCCAAACGAGTAGCAGCGGGACGGAGAGTCTGCGAGATCTAACGTTACATTTTTATTGAATAATTTTCTGAATTTTAATCCATTATTCAACATTTATTTCACAGTTACGTGTAACACTTAGTTAATGTTCCGCTCCGAGCCGAACGAGTAGCAGCGGGACGGAGGGTCCGCGGGATCTAACGTTACGTTTTTATTCAAGAAATTTTCTGAAATTTTAAATCCATTATTCAACATTTAATTTTTACTTTTCTTTACTTTTTCTGTAACTTATAGAAGGGTATAAGTAATCCTGCTGGTTTATCGATAGTTGAATCGTGTTTGGCCCAGTGTAAAAGGAAGCAATTGAAGTGAGATAAGAGCCGTTTGTATCGATTCAGATAAGGTAATAGCATTAAACAAGGGTCTGTTGGACCAGTCCTTTCAATTTCCGTCCCAAATTGCTAGCGGCCAAAGCTTTGAAAAAGCGCTGGAACGGAAAATTGTGGGATTTTCGGCAAATCGCCATGGTCAACAGTCATTGCCCCATTCAGTTCAACAGTCAACTTTAATTCCGTGCGCTAAAATGTAATAGAATCAAATATAATTCCACTTTGCAGGGAAATTCCCCCTGAAAAAGGGAAAATGGCGTCTCAGAAGGGGAAAATTAAGGGAACAGGGAAAATGAAGGGAAAGGGAAGCTTATGAAGAGAGGGGGAAATAAGACAAAATTGATGTTTTTAAGCCCGGGGAAAAGGGAATTTCCCTGCAAAGTGAAAGGACCGGTCTACTATTAAATCATATTTTATTCGATTATATTTTAGCGCAGTTATTTTAGACCGGTGCTTCCACTTTGCAGGGAAATTCCCCTGAAAAAAAGGGAAAATGGCGTCTCAGAAGGGGAAAATGAAGGGAACAGGGAAACTTGTGAAGAGAGGGGAAAAAAGAGAAAACTTGATGTTTTTAAGCCAAGGGAAGAAGGGAATTTCCCTGCAAAGTTGAAGCATAACAGTAGATATAGTAATCCACAATTTGCTTCAGAAATTTTTCATTCACAATAGGGCCTATTCCAAAGGCCTACCTCACTATAGCGGACACTTCTATTAAATCAGTTGATTGAAATTTTGAACTTTTTTGGGTATCAAAGTGTTTCTCAGATTTTTTGACGATTTTTAGTGATAATTTAAGTAAAATTTCAGACTGGGAAGTATTTTATTCAGGTGTCCGCAGTAGAGGGGATAGTCTACAAGGGCCTTTTGGAATAAGGTCTATAGGACTCTATTCCAAAGGCCCACCTCACTATAGCGGACACTTCTATTAAATCAGTGGATGAAAATTTTGAACTTTTTCGGGTATCAAAGTGTTTCTCAGATTTTTTGACGATTTTTAAGACATATTTCCAAGTCGATTAATCAATATGGTTATTTTACACGAGTGTCCGTAGTAGAGGGGATGGTCTACAAGGGCCTTTTGGAATAAGGTCTATAGGACTCTATTCCAAAGGCCCACCTCACTATAGCGGACACTTCTATTAAATCAGTTGATTGAAATTTTGAACTTTTTTGGATATCAAAGTGTTTCCCAGATTTTTTGACGATTTTTAGACATATTTTCAAGTCGATTAATCAATATGGTTATTTTACACGAGTGTCCGTAGTAGAGGGGATGGTCTACAAGGGCCTTTTGGAATAAGGTCTATAGGACTCTATTCCAAAGGCGCACCTCACTATAGCGGACACTTCTATTAAATCAGCTGATTGAAATTTTGAACTTTTTTGGATATCAAAGTGTTTCTCAGATTTTTTGACGATTTTTAGTGATATTTTAAGTAAGATTTCAGGCTGGGAAATATTTTATTCAGGTGTCCGCAGTAGAGGGGGATGGTCTACAAGGCCTTTGTGGAATAAGTTCTATACAAAGTAAATTTCCATAACAAATAGGATTTCGATTAGCTTAAATTTGATACTTGGATGCTGGTACCCAACACAGCAATTCTATAAAAAAATTTCTTATTAAAAATGAATATTATAAATAATAAGTTTAATCTTCAGATTAATGGATATATATAATTATTAAGTAATTTTGTAATAATTTTGAATTATTATAGTTTTTCCGTCAGGTTCTGTTGTATCTGCATTATTTGGTAGATGGAAGGTGCTACTATCTCCGGTTTGGTGAAGATCTAATGTTATTTTAAATATGTATATATAATTATAAATTTATGAATTAATTCTTTGTATATGGGATCTACGATATCCCACATTTGGGATATGGAAGCAGCTTCTATCTCCATTATATTGAAGATCGAACTTTACTTAAAATCTATGATTATTAATATAATTTTCTAAATTTACTATAATTCTTCGTTTATGGGATCTACGATATCCCACATTTGTGATATGGAAGCAACTTCTATCTCCGTTATATTGAAGATCGAAATTCACTTAAAATATTAATTTAATTTTCAAAGTTTACTATAATTTTCCGTGTATGGGATCTACGATATCCCAGGTTTGGACTAAGGAAGCAGCTTCTATCTCCGTTGTAACGAATATCAACTTAGAATCAATGAATTCCATACGTTATTTTATTAACATTATATTTAATATTATTTTTTTTTCTCCATATAAGGGATATGCTATATGGAGTAGATATAAGATGACACTATCTGCTAGGAGATGCAGATCGATATATATATAATATATAATATATAATAATAATAACAATAATAATAATAATAATAATAATAACATATACCGTTATAATGAATATAAACTTTGGATCAACGAATTTTATTATTACTGTATTAACATTATATTTAATACTATAATTTTTTTCGTACAAGGGACTTAGGATATGCTATATGGAGTAGATGGAAGATGACACTATCTGCTAGAAGATGCAGATCGATATACATATATATATAATATATATAATAATAAAAATATATAATAATAACAATAATAGTAATAATAATAATAACATATACCGTTATAATGAATATAAACTTTGGATCAACGAAGAATATTATTATTGTATTAACATTATATTTAATATTATAATGTTTTTCGTACAAGGGACTTAGGATATGCTAGGAGATGCAGATCGATATATAGATATATAATAATAATAATAATAATAATAATAATAATAATAATAGTAATAATAATGATGATGATGATATATAATATATACCGTTATAATGAATATAAACTTTGAATCGACGAATTTTATTATTATTATTTTATTAACATTATATTTAATATTATTATTTTTTTCGTACAAGGGACTTTGGATATGCTATATGGAGTAGATGGAAGATGACACTATCTGAATCTCATATAATGAATATCAACTTTGGATCAATGAATTCCATACGTTATTTTATTAATATTATATTTAATATTTTTTTTTCTCCATATAAAGGATATGCTATATGGAGTAGATGGAAGATGACACTATCTCCTAAGAGATGCAGATCGACTTGCCATTGAATGACGTGGTGGTTCAGTACAACAAGAACCTGTCAGCTCGGTCATTCGATAGTTTCATTCACCTATTCACACACACGGAAAAGAACATTTCTATATCGTACCTTTCACTGGCTGCAGCTCGATCAGTCAATTTTTTTATTGTTTATTTTTTATTATTTTATATTATTATTATTATTATTATATTATTATTATTATTTTATTATTATTATATTACTATTATTTTATTATTTGGTTGTTTATTATTTATTATTTTATATTATTATATTATTATTATTATTATATTATTATTATTATTATTATCATTTTATTATTTTGTTGTTTATTATTTATTATTTTATATTATTATTATTATTATTTTATTATTATTTTGATGTTTATTATCTATTATTTTATATTATTTTATTATTATATTATTATTTTGTTGTTTATTATTTATTATTTTATATAAATATTCGTATATATTTAAATACATTTTTAATAAACGTATACAACTAATTGTGAATACACATAACACATCAACTTTATTCACATTTTACAATATCATACAATACAGTATTTTAATAATACAATTTTTAATAATAATAATAATAATAATAATAATATAAATAATAATAATAATAGAAATAATAATAATAATAATAATAATAATAATAATAATTTTACAATTATAAATATAAATATATATATTAAATATAACTGTTATATAAATTACTATATATATAATTAAAATATCTAAAAACTTGTATTGTATAATATTACGTATTATATGTATTATTATTATATTTATTATAATTTTATTATTATTATAATATGTGTATTATTATATAGAACGGACACATAGCACTATTCAATATCAAGGGGGTCCGAAACTCCGAGAAACGTGTATACGAAGATTATTTGATAACAAATGATAACACGGAGATAACATGGTGATAACAGGGTCGATAACATGGGGATAACATGACCCAAGTGTACGAAGATTATTTGATAACAAGTGATAACACGGAGATAACATGGTGATAACATGACTTAAGTGTACGAAGATTATTGGAAGTTTCGGACCCCCTTGTAAAAACTATCAAATATTAGATTTCAACAAGGGGTCTGAAACTCGGAGAAAAGTGTATACGAAGATTATTTGATCAATTAATTAACGATATTGATTTGAAGTGATAACAGGTTGATAACATGGTGATAACATGAGCTAGGTGTACGAAGATTATTGCAAGTTTCGGACCCCTTGTAACATCTATCAATTACTAGATTTCGAATAATTATAAACTTCGATTATATTATAACAAGGGGTCCGTAACTTGCAATAATCTTCGTACACCTAGCTCATGTTATCACTGTTATCAACCTGTTATCTCTATGTTATCCCCATGTTATCATATGTTATCAAATAATCTTCGTACACCTAGGTCATGTTATCACTGTTATCTCCGTGTTATCTCCGTGTTATCATGTGTTATCAAATAATCTTCGTACACCTAGGTCATGTTATCACTGTTATCAACCTGTTATCTCTATGTTATCTCCATGTTATCATGTGTTAACAAATACCCTTCATACACCTAGGTCATGTTATCACTGTTATCATCCTGTTATCTCTATGTTACCCCGTGTTATCATGTGTTATCTAATAATCTTCGTACACCTAGGTCATGTTATCACTGTTATCTCCATGTTATCACCATTTTATCTCCATGTTATCATGTGTTATCAAATAATCTTCGTACACCTAAGTCATGTTATCACCATATTATCTCCGTGTTATCTCCGTGTTATCAAATAATCTTCGTATACACTTTTCTCGGGAGTTTCCGACCCCTTGTATTATAAACATATATTTTATTAATATAATTTTAATTTAATTATAATATTTAAATACAATATATAAAATATTGACTGCCTAAATGATGTGATGGCCTCCTGAGGGTTAATTTATGCATCATCGATTTGAATCTTCCTTTAATAGAATTCGTCTCAATACAAATAAATGATGACAATGATTGCGCATAAATCGATATACAACAACTGTTGTATACCACACAAGCAACAACAGTTGGACTTATAAGGAATCAAGCCTTTGTTTCTACGTTTTTTTCTCCCATTGATAAGGATTGGTGAATTTAGCAGGAGTGGAATAAAGTTTAGGTATAGTAGTAGTAGTAGTAGTAGTAGCAGTAGTTGTAGTAGGTGTAATAGGAGTAGTAGTAGTAGGAGGAGTAGCATTAGCAGTAGCTTTAGCAGCAAAGGTAGTAGTGAATAATAGTAATAGTAGTATAGAAGTAGTTGTTGTTGTTGTTGTTGTTGTTGTTGTTGTTGTAGGAGTAGGAGTAGGAGTAGCAGCAGTTTTAGTAGTAGTTGTTGTAGTAGTAGTAGTGCTAGTAGTGGTAGGAGCAGGAATAGGAGTAGTAGTAGCAGCAGCAGCTTTAGTAGTAGTTGTCGCTGTAGTTGTAGTAGCAGCAGCTTTAGTAGTAGTAGTTGTTGTAGTAGCAGTAGTGCTAGTAGTGGCAGGAGCAGGAGTAGGAGTAGTAGTAGCAGCAGCTTTAATAGTTGTTGTTGTAGTTGTAGTAGCAGCAGCTTTAGTAGTAGTAGTTGTTGTAGTAGCAGTAGTGCTAGTAGTGGAAGGAGTAGGAGTGGTAGTAAAAAGAGCAGTAGTAGTAGTAGTAGCAATAGCAGTAGCAATATTAGTACTAGTACTAGTGGTAGTAGTAATAATAAGAGTACCAGTACCAGTAGCAGCTGTATTATCAAGTAGCTACAATACCAGTAGCTTTAGTAGTAGCACCAGCAGTAGTAGCAGTAGTAGTAGTAGTAGTAGCAACATTGACAAAATAATTTCAATGGAGGATGTATTGAATTTCTCCGCGACAGATGTCGCACGGCGCCGGTCATAATGTCGGCGTCGCCCGGCGCCATCATGGCGACACTTATAATCACAAAACTTTACAATTATTCCACATCTCCAGATCTTTTCATCTTCTACTAACCCCTCAGACCGTGTTATCACTGTTATTACCCTGTTATCATCCAGTTTCAACACATTTATTTTTTCCTTTCCCCCCTCCCGTACTAGAATAATGGTCGTACGTATGTAGATTTTCCCTTTTCCCTTATTTTTCCCTTTTCCCCTCCCGCACTATAGAATGCAGGCCGTACGTGTAGATTGTCCCTTTTCCCCCCTTCCCTTATTTTTCCTTTTTCCCCTCCCGTACTATAGAATATAGGTCTTCCGTATGTAGATTTTCCCTTCTCCCTCTTCCCTTATTTTTCCCTTTTTTCCTCCCGTGCTATAGAATACAGGCCTTATGTGTAAATTTTCCCTTTTCTCTCTTCTCTTATTTTTCCCTTTCCAGACCCCATTTCCCTTTTTTTACAAAGGGAATTTCCCTGCAAAGTGGAAACACTGTTATCATCACTTCATAACATTGTTATCACCCTGTTATCAACCTGTTATCACCCATTCTTTCTTTCGTACTTATGCAAGCGCTCTAATCTGAGAAATAGTTAAATTAAATAGAATTAATATTAATATAACGATAATAATAATAATAATTACATCATTATCATCTATTATCACTCTTCTATCACGTGTTATCATCTATTATCACCAATTATCAATCTATCATCGTATTTTCTTTCAATTTCCCAAGTACCGTTCTACTTGAGAAAAGCTTCTCTCCAGCAAACTTGACCCAACTTTACTATTCAAATATTAATTTATTTTACACTATTATCACTAAGTTATCAACATTATCATCCTCTATTATCATTCTTCTATCATCTATTATCACCAATTATCAATCTATCATCGTATTTTCTTCCAATTTCCCAAGAACCGTTCTCTTGAGAAAAGCTTCTCTCCAGCAAACTTGACCCAACTTTACTATTCAAATATTAATTAATTTCTCACTATTATCACTAAGTTATTAACATTATCATCATCTATTATCACTCTTCTATCACCTTTTATCATCTATTATCACCAATTATCAATCTATCATCGTATTTTCGTTCAATTTCCCAATAACCGTTCTACTTGAGAAAAGCTTCTCTCCAGCAAACTGGACCGGACTTTACTATTCAAATATTAATTAATTTTTCACTATTATCACTAAGTTATCAACATTATCATCCTCTATTATCACTCTGCTATCACCTTTTATCATCTATTATCACCAATTATCAATCTATCAGCGTATTTTCTTTCAATTTCCAAGAACGGTTCACTTGAGAAAAGCTTCTCTCCAGCAAACTTGACCGGACTTTACTATTCAAATATTAATTAATTTTTCACTATTATCACTAAGTTATCAACATTATCATCATCTTTTATCGTTCTTCTGTCACCTGTTATCATCTGTTATCACCAATTATCAATCTATCATCGTATTTTCGTTCAATTTCCAAGTACCGTTCTACTTGAGAAAAGCTTCTCTCCAGCAAACTTGACCCAACTTTACTATTCAAATATTAATTAATTTCTCACTATTATCACTAACTTACTAACATTATCATCCTCTATTATCATTCTTCTATCACCTGTTATCATCTATTATCACCAATTATCAATCTATCATCGTATTTTCGTTCAATTTCCCAAGAACCGTTCTATTGAGAAAAGCTTCTCTCCAGCAAACTTGACCCAACTTTACAATTCAAATATTAATTAATTTTACACTATTATCACTAAGTTATAAAATTATCATCATCTATTATCACTCTGCTATCACCTTTTATCATCTATTATCACCAATTATCAATCTATCATCGTATTTTCTTTCAATTTCCAAGAACCGTTCACTTGACAAAAGCTTCTCTCCAGCAAACTTGACCGGACTTTACTATCAAATATTAATTAATTTTACACTATTATCACTAAGTTATCAACATTATCATCCTCTATTATCATTCTTCTATCATCTATTATCACCAATTATCAATCTATCATCGTATTTTCTTTCAATTTCCAAGAACCGTTCTACTTGAGAAAAGCTTCTCTCCAGCAAACTTGACCGGACTTTACTATTCAAATATTAATTAATCTTTCACTATTATCATTAACTTATTAACATTATCATCCTCTATTATCACTCTTCTATCACCTGTTATCATCTATTATCACCAATTATCAATCTATCATCGTATTTTCTTTCAATTTCCCAAGAACCGTTCACTTGAGAAAAACTTCTCCCCAGCAAACTTGACCGGACTTTACTATTCAAATATTAATTAATCTTTCACTATTATCATTAACTTATTAACATTATCATCCTCTATTATCACTCTTCTATCACCTGTTATCATCTATTATCACCAATTATCAATCTATCATCGTATTTTCTTTCAATTTCCCAAGAACCGTTCACTTGAGAAAAACTTCTCCCCAGTAAACTTGACCCAACTTTACTATTCATATATTAATTAATTTTTCACTATTATCACTAAGTTATTAACATTATCATCATCTATTATCACTCTGCTATCACCTGTTATCGTCTATTATCTCCAATTATCAATCTATCATCGCATTTTCGTTCAATTTCCAAGAACCGTTCTCTTGAGAAAAGCTTCTCTCCAGCAAACTTGACCCAACTTTACTATTCAAATATTAATTAATTTTACACTATTATCACCAAGTTATCAACATTATCATCCTCTATTAACACTCTTCTATCACCTGTTATCATCTATTATCACCAATTATCAATCTATCATCGTATTTTCTTTCAATTTCCCGAGAACCGTTCCACTTGGGAAAAGCTTCTCTCCAGCAAACTTGACCGGACTTTACTATTCAAATATTAATTAACCACAAACTATAATTTGATTTTTGAAGTGATGATGTTGTTTTTGAGGGTCTGCTACATGTTTTGGCGGCTTATTTGTACACATTGATGATTTAAGAGTGACTTTTTTTTACTATTTTCAAAATGGGCGGTTTTCTGAATGACTGAGTGCAGACGGCCTGTACATGACTAATTGGCTCTTTTAATAACCTCACTTTTTTCTTTTTTAATTCGCAATCAACTCATCTCTTGTTATCAACCTGTTATCAAGTGTTATCAGCCTGTTATCAAAAGTTATCACTCCCTTTCAATAATTGTTCAAATACTGCCTTCTAAGCGGAGAGGATAGTCGAAACTCCAAAAACTGTTATCATATATTAACAGCCCAGCGGAAAACTAAACACCCTGAACGATATCCGTAAAATATCCTGAATATCCTGAACCACGTCCGATCGTGGATGAATTAAAAGACGGCCTGTACATGATTAATTGGCTCTTTTAATAACCTTACTTTTTTTTTTACTCGCAATCAACTCAGCTTTTGTTATCAACCTGTTATCAAGTGTTATCAGCCTGTTATCAAAAGTTATCACTCCCCTTTAAAAATTGTTCAAATACTGCCATCTAAGCGCAGAGGATAGTCGAAAATCCAAAAACTGTTATCATATGTTAACAGCCCAGCGGAAAATTAAGGATGTCGACTACACCCTGAACGATATCCGGAACATATCCTGAATATCCTGAACCACGTCCGATGGTTGACGAATGAAAAAAAACTGTGTTGAGAATCTTGATTATTGAGGGCACCATTAAGTATCCTGAAAGCGTTTTTTCAGGACGCTGTTAAGTACCCTAAACATGTATTATTCAGGTATTCCAATGTTAGGGTCCAGAACACCCTGGAAGTGGGTCAATTTCACTGCATTCAGAGTCCTGATTGGCATCCTGAAAATTTCTTTTTCAGGATATTTTCAGGGTCCTGAAATTATCCTTAATTATCTGTTGGGAGGGCCCTATGTGTATACAGTGTTGTCGACTGTTTGGACCAGAGATGAGGTGTAGGGGCGCAGGCGCTGGGGGTGAATGGTGCAGGAGAAGGGGGGCTGATTACATTTGCTGAGCCATGATGAATTGGTCTTAATTGCCGGTTGCCGGACTAACTGTTAAGTTGTGCTTTAACAAGGTCCGTGGTCGATGAGCACCACTTGACCTTTGACCTTGGGACTTTTGCTATAGGCTTATAGCCTTATATGCTGTGCTTTTATGTACACGAAACCAATTAGATTAGACTGGCTGTTTGTATGCAGGCCATCCACTTTACCACAAGCTTTCCGCACCAGCATCCATCTCATTTCTTTCCAGGCACGCTTTTTCAGTTTTCTGTTATTAGTTTTTTTTTCTTACATCTTGTAGTTAGTAAGTAACAGTTAACTAGTTTTACTATCAAGTTAGCTGAACACCTAACTTACCAGTTAGTTAGCAGGCCATCCACTTTACCACAAGCTTTCAGCACCAGCATCCATCTCATTTCTTTCCAGGCACGCTTTTTCAGTTTTCTGTTATTAGTTTTTTTTTCTTACATCTTGTAGTTAGTAAGTAACAGTTAACTAGTTTTACTATCAAGTTAGCTGAACACCTAACTTACCAGTTAGTTAGCAGGCCATCCACTTTACCACAAGCTTTCAGCACCAGCATCCATCTCATTTCTTTCCAGGCACGCTTTTTCAGTTTTCTGTTATTAGTTTTTTTTTCTTACATCTTGTAGTTAGTAAGTAACAGTTAACTAGTTTTACTATAAAGTTAGCTGAACAGCTAACTTACTAGTTAGTTAGCAGGCTTTTAGTTAGCAGGCCATCCACTTTACCACAAGCTTTCCGCACCAGCATCCATCTCATTTCTTTCCAGGCACGCTTTTTCAGTTTTCTGTCATTAGTTTTTTTTCCTTACAACTTGCCTTAGTAAGTAACAGTTAACTAGTTTACTATGAAGTTAGCTGAACACCTAACTTAGCAGTTAGTTAGCAAGTCATCCACTTTACCACAAGCTTTCCCGCACCAGCATCCATCTTATTGCTTTTTCATTTTTCTGTTGTTAGTTTTTTTTCTTACATCTTGTGCTAGTAAGTAACAGTTAACTAGTTTTGCTATCAAGTTAGCTGATCAGCTAACTTACTAGTTAGTTAGTAAATTTATAGTTAGCAGGTCATCCAGTTTACCAGAAGCTTTTCGGTAAAACACTAAAATTCATAGTAAATTTTCTTAAAATATAGTTGTTAGTAGTTCTGTATTGATTTCTATAGCTTCGTTAGTTAGTTAGTAATTTGCTAGTTAGTTAATAAATTTTTAGTTAGCAGGCCATCCAGTTTACCAGAAGCTTTTTTCCGCGCTAACTTTCATTTCACCTTTATAAATTCTATTCCTGCTTAATTATTATAAATATTATTAAAAATAATTATTGTAACTACTACTAACCAACATTACTATAACTAAAACACATTAACTAATCCAAACTATTTTCTATCAATTAATTTAAAATAAAACACAATTCACAACAGTGCTAGACCGCAAAAACCTTTCATTCACTTTTCATTCACTTTTCATTCATTTGAATTCAAAAAATTTTCTCAATGACTAACAAACAACAAAAGAGCATCGGCCATGCTGTACAAGCAGACGATAAAATTACAGGGTTGCCACATGTTTGAAAAAGATTTACCTGCGTTCCACTCAATGCTCTACATTGTTAGATTTCTGTTCAAGATTCCTGGATTATTTATGACTTAATTATACTTATTATTATCATTTATTACTATTATTTATTATTATTATTGTTATTTTTATTGTATGGGGAATAGAATGAATGGCTGCTGTATTTGTTTGGCTGTCCAGAAGTGCAACACAATAACTTCATTAAATTCACCTGTCGCGGCCAAAAGACTTACTGGCGCCACTATACATTACAAAAAAAAAAATCCAGAATCACGAAAAGAATCTTAAGATTCTCAGTAGCCCACAATCCTAGCAAAAGTGGATAAGGGTTGTTATCACCTGTTATCATCGTGTTATCATCCTGTTATCAGCATAGTCACAGTCCTCCACCCCAGTAGGGAGACAAAAAATCCAGAATCATGAAAAGAATCTTAAGATTCTCAGTAGCCCAGAATCCCACTGGATGATGGAAGAATCCTTAGCCAAAATGGGTAAGGTTGTTATCACTATAAAATCCAGAATCACGAAAAGAATCTTAAGATTCTCAGTAGCCCAGAATCCTATTGGATGATAGAAGAATCCTAGCCAAAGTGGGTAAGGTTGTTATCACCTGTTATCATCGTGTTATCATCCTGTTATTGGCATAGTCACAGTCCCCCACCCCAGTGTGAGACAAAAAATCCAGAATCACGAAAAGAATCTTAAGATTCTCAGTAGCCCAAAATCCCACTGGATGATGGAAGAATCCTTAGCCATAGTGGATAAGGGTTGTTATCACCTGTTATCATCGTGTTATCATCCTGTTATCAGCATAGTTACAGTCCCCCCCAGTAGTGAGACAAAAAACCCAGAATCACGAAAAGAATCCCATTGGATAATAGAAGAATCCTAGCCAAAGTGGGTAAGGTTGTTATCACCTGTTATCACCTGTTATCATCGTGTTATCATCGTGTTATCAGCATAGTTACAGTCCCTTCCCAGTAGTGAGAAGGGCCTGCTGTACATCAAGTGGTCTGCAGGAAAAATCCAGAATCACAAAAGAATCTTAAGATTCTCAGTAGCCCAGAATCCCATAGGATGATAGAAGAATCCTAGCCAAAGTGGGTAAGGCTGTTATCACCTGTTATCATCCTGTTATCATCGTGTTATCAGCATAGTCACAGTCCCCTTCCTAGTAGTGAGAAAGGTCAGCTGTACATCAAGTGGTCTGCAGGAAAAATCCAGAATCACGAAAAGAATCCCATTGGATGATAGAAGAATCCTACCCAAAGTGGGTAAGGGTTGTTATCACCTGTTATCATCGTGTTATCATCCTGTTATCAGCATAGTTACAGTCCCTTCCCAGTAGTGAGAAAGGTCAGCTGTACATCAAGTGGTCTGCAGGAAAAAGGTGAGGCTTGCCCTGACTTATACGACACGACTCAACACCGAAGTCATCAAGCATGCAAGTCAGGGCTACTCTCACTTTACATTACTATTAATATTATTATTATTATATTATTATTATTATTAACTCATTATATTGCATTTATTCAGAATTATTATTATTTTATTTATTATTGAAGCGTGTATTGATGCTGCAATCCTCTTTGGGTTATTAATTACTAATTATCTATTTATCTGTATTAATTATTATTATATTATTATTATTATTACTATTATATTATTAATATATTTATTCAGAATTTTTATTATTTTACTTATTATTATTATCTATTTATCTATATATTTTTTTCGTGTATTGGACTGAAGTCTACTATTTATCTATATTAATTATTATTATTATATTACTATTATTATTATTTTATTATTATTAACCCATTATATAGCATTTATTCAGATTTTGTATTATTTTATTTAATATTAATTATCTATTTATCTATATTAATGATTATTATATTATAATTATTATTATTATTATTATTATTATATTATTATTATTATCTATTTATTATTATTCAGTACACAGCTACCATCCTTAATAGTGTTATTTTTCTCTCAATACTCAATATGAAGGAATACAATTCTACCTATAGGGAATATTCCAAACGCGCGCCTCTCTATAACGGACACTGTTGTACAATCAACTACAAATAATTTTGACACTTTCTTTATACCAAAATGTTTCCTGAATTTTTCTGTGATTTTTAGACACATTTTCAAGCGAAATTTTGTTGTAAATGTATTTTATACAACTGTCCGTAGTAGAGGGAACCGTCTTCACACAGGGCAATATTCCAAACGCGCGCCTCTCTATAACGGACACTGTTGTACAATCAACTACAAATAATTTTGACACTTTCTTTATACCAAAATGTTTCCTGAATTTTTCTGTGATTTTTAGACACATTTCCAAGCGAAATTTTGCTGCAAATGTATTTTATACAACTGTCCGTAGTAGAGGGGACCGTCTTCACACAGGGCAATATTCCAAATGCGCGCCTCTCTATAACGGACACTGTTGTACAATCAACGAAAAAGAATTCTGAAACTTTGTTTATACCAAAATGTTTCTTGAATTTTTCTGTGATTTTTAGACACATTTCCAAGCGAAATTTTGCTGTAAATGTATTTTATACAACTGTCCGTAGTAGAGGGAACCGTCTTCACGTAGGGCAATATTCCAAACGCGCGCCTCTCTATAGCGGACACTGTTGTACAATCAACGAAAAAGAATTCTGAAACTTTGTTTATACCAAAATGTTTCTTGAATTTTTTCTGTGATTTTTAGACACATTTCCAAGCGAAATTTTGCTGTAAATGTATTTTATACAACTGTCCGTAGTAGAGGGAACCGTCTTCACGTAGGGCAATATTCCAAACGCGCGCCTCTCTATAGCGGACACTGTTGTACAATCAACGAAAAAGAATTCTGAAACTTTGTTTATACCAAAATGTTTCTTGAATTTTTCTGTGATTTTTAGACACATTTCCAAGCGAAATTTTGCTGTAAATGTATTTTATACAACTGTCCGTAGTAGAGGGAACCGTCTTCACGTAGGGCAATATTCCAAACGCGCGCCTCTCTATAGCGGACACTGTTGTACAATCAACGAAAAAGAATTCTGAAATTTTGTTTATACCAAAATGTTTTTTGAATTTTTCTGTGATTTTTAGACACATTTCCAAGCGAAATTTTGCTGTAAATGTATTTTATACGACTGTCCGTAGTAGTGGGGTTGGTCTTCTGGGGGCCCTATTTTTGGAATAAGGTGTATTATAAGATAATAGGTAGATAACAGTGATAACAGTGGAAGATGTTTAGTGAAGTTGGAGACCCCCTTTTGTGGAGAAGGTGGGTGTAGGATCAGAGCCATAAATTTAATAGCCCGATCAGAATGGCTCCCGCCTTCCCATCGCCTCCACTAAATAATTCCACACAAAATAAAATAAAATAAAATAAATATATAAATAAAATAAAATATGAATGAAATAAATATTTAAATAAAATAATATATGAATAAAATTAATATATAAATAAAATAGTACATAAAAATAATATATGAATAAAATAAAATAAATATATGAATATAATAATATATAAATAAAATAAATATATAAATAAAAAATATATGAATAAAATAAATATATTATTAAAACTACAACGAAAAATGATATGAAAATAATTACAATTTTATTTAGTTGAATTTTAGGTTTTTTTGATATGTTCAGTATCAAACTTAAAATTATTACTTACCAATCAATCAAATTATTATTAATCAATTATCATTATACAGATATAATAATAACGTAATCTAAATAATTCAAAGAAAATATTATAATAATAAATAACGAATAACAGTAAATAATGTAATTATTAAGTAATTAATATCGACATAATCGAACAACTTATTTAAAAGTGTATGTAAAATCTCATGTGGGCAATAGGCCTACGGCCTAAGCCTAGAAGAAATAAATAAATAGTAATAAGAATAAATTATAATAATCTCTTGTACCAGCCATGGGCCTAGGCCTACGTGCTTTATTGAAATAAAAAAAAATAATAATCATTTTCTTCTATATTTGTTCTTATATAATCTTGTACTAGCCGTAGGCCTAGGCCTACGTGTTTTAAGAAATAAAACAAAATAATAATAATCATGTATTGGATTGACGATATCTATACCTGATCTATATTTGTTCTTATGTACTAGCCATAGGCCTAGGCCTACGTGTTTTAATGAAAAAATAATAATAATAATAATCATGTATTGGATTGACGATATCTATATCTGATCTATATTTGTTCTTATGTACTAGCCATAGGCCTAGGCCTACGTGTTTTAATGAAATAAATAATAATAATAATAATCATGTATTGGATTGACGAGATTATTGGGCGTAAAGAATGCGAATATGCGATAATTATAATTGAAAAATGAATCAAAAAGTTAACACCTTCACCTGTGTGATTTTAAATCAGTGGTTTTGCAGGTAAGAAAAAAATACAAGCAATACCCCCCCCCTGCACTGAGGTTTTTATTTTATTTTATTATTATTTTTATTTTATTATTTTTATTATTTTTATTATTTATTATTATTTTTTATTATTTTTTTTCCAATTTTT
Organism: Eulimnadia texana; assembly: GCA_002872375.1. Taxonomy (NCBI): domain Eukaryota; kingdom Metazoa; phylum Arthropoda; class Branchiopoda; order Diplostraca; family Limnadiidae; genus Eulimnadia; species Eulimnadia texana. The sequence goes on along the minus strand of NKDA01000002.1, from coordinate 15,089,461 downwards.
TATTTATCTATTATTTTATTTATTTTTATCATTTATTATTATTTTTATTTTTTATTATCATCTATTTTTATTACTAATTAATTTTTTATTATTTTATTTATTATTATTTTTTTATTATTTATTATTATTTAATATTATTTTTATTAGTTATTGTTATTTTTATTATTTATTATTATTTTATTCTTATTTATTATTATTTTATTCTTATTTATTATTATTGTATTCTTATTTATTATTATTTTCTTTATTATTATTTAAATTATTTTATTTATTTTATGCACAAAACGCCTCGGGCTATGCATTATTTTATTTCCATTATGTAATATTTATAAATTATTTTCTTGATTTATTTGTAAATATATTTTATTAACTTTATTATTATCATTATTAGCACTAGAATTTTACTACTACTACTACTGTTTTAACATCAGCTGCTACTATTACTACTACTATTACTACTACTACTGTTACTACTGCTACACATTACAACAACAACAACTAATATTGGTACTACTACTACTGTTACTATTACTTGTACTACTGTTACTACTACTCCCACTACTGGTACCACAAATATTACTATTACTACTACTGGTAACGACTACTATTACTGGTACTACTACTCCTACTACTACTACTGGTACACTTAGTGCGACAACTATTGTTAGTACTATTGCTCTAGACACTACCACTACTACTATTTCTTTTTCTTCTTCTTCTTCTACTACTACTACTATAACTATTACTACTGCTGCTATTATCACTACTACTCTTGTTATTATTGTTATTATCACAATTACTATTATTATTATTATCACAGGCCTCGTTGTAAGCGTTTTCCCACGATGTGTTAAACATAATAATGAATAACTATGTAAATATTTTGAATATACAAAAAATGGTTCTTCGTGATTGCCTCTTAGATTCTTTACTGTTGTTGAGAATGCTGGTAAAAAACCAAGAATTTTCTCACACATGGATCGGTTGTATCAGTACCGGTAATCAAATGATAACCCAATCAACTACAGTAGTAGTGGTGGTAATAGTAGTTGCAATATTAGCAGCTATAGTCACAGTAGTAGTAAGAGTAGTAGTGGTAGTAGTAGTAGTAGTAGTAGTTGTTGTTGTTGTTGTTGTTGTTTTCGCAGTTGTTGTCATAGTAGTAGTAGCAGAAATAGTTCAAGTAGTAGTAGTAGTGGTAGTAGTAGTAGTTGTTGTTTTTGTTGTTGTTGTCATAGTAGTAGTAGCAGAAAGAGTACAAGTAGTAGTAGTGGTAGTAGTAGTAGTTGTTGTTGTTGTTTTTGCAGTTGAAGTCATTGTAGTAGTAATAGAAATAATACAAGTAGTAGTAGTGTAGGTAGTAGTAGTAGCAGCAAGAGTAGTAGTATTAGTAGTCGTAGCAGTTGTAGTAGTTTTAGTAGTGGTAGTTTAGGGGCAGTCTTAATAATAGTATTTGTTATTATTGTTGCAGTTGTAGTCATAGTAGAAGTAGTAGAAACTGTAGTTACAGTAGTAGTAGCAACAGTAGTAGTAGTCATAGTAGTAGTAGCTGTAGTAATCTTGATACTGTTCATTCAACCATTTATCCCTATCATGTGTTATCACTGTTATCAATTCTTATCAACCTCTATGTTGCGGACCCCCACTGGGAAAACTCAGTAGAGATAAGCGATCAGGAAAATATTTTTGCAAAATTCGCGAAATTCTGCAGAATTCTTCAACAAGGGGGTTTGCAACTGAAGGTAAATTCTGTAAATTGGATGTTGTCAAGTGTTATCAAATGTTATCCGTTATTATCACCTGTGTTATCACAGCTAGAATGAGGAATCAGAATTTTAAAACTTAACCCTGGGTAAACTACTACTACTTCTACTACTTGTACTACTACATTACAACGACGACGACGATGATGACTACTACAACAATTACTACTACTACAACTACTACTTCCACTATTATACTTCTGCTATTACGACGATGACGACTACTAGTATACTAGTACTTCAGCTACTACTACTACTATGACTACTACTACAGCCACTACTATTACTACTACTACTACTACTTTTACTACTACTATACTACTATTACTACTACTACGACGACGACTGCTACTACTACTACAGCTACTACTACTACTTCTACTACTACTACTACTACTACAGCTACTGCTACTACTTCTACTACTACTACTACTACGACGACGACTACTACTACTAATACTATAGCTACTACTACTCAGTAACTTCTTACTTATACTACTTCCTCATCTCCTTATCTATCCCACTATTACTACTGACATTATGCACTACTTATCACTAATTATCAGTTACTTATCATACATTATTACCTGTCATCATCATGTTATCATCTGTTATCACTACTGACTATCGTTAAACCATTGTAAATTTATGATAAACAATGGGCCTGTTATGTGTTCATTCGTTTCTTGAATTATTCATCCACTCATTCATTCGCCTTTATTTATTTGCTCCGCGTATCTGCCCATCATCAAACTACTTGTTAACTATCATTTACTATCATTCATTATGTCCTATCGGATATTATATGTGAACCTATTATCTTTTCATCTTACACACATTATTTATTCGCTCATTATCCTCCTTTTATTACTTCCATTATGTCTACACCTTATCATTACTTATTAAAATTAGTTGAATTATTTGTATTAATTATAATTACGACGTTATTCTCGAATATTTAAGGTGTAGAATATTCCAGTATAAATGGTATCCATCAGGGATAACGCGGTATAGTGAAGCCCGATCGGTTGAGCATCGAATGCCTAGGTAGCTGAACACTGGCTGCCCTCTGAATCACTAGCTGAACAGTAACTGAATTCACTCTAGTTACTAAAACTGAACCTTCTGAATAAGGGATTAAATACTGCATGATTTAGTTCTTGAAAAATTCAAGCGTAAGAACCGTGTGAAAGTGGGCCAATTTCACACTATCATCTAGCTGAATCCATGATAGTCATGCACCATTCAGAGGGTCATTTAGACGTGTGACTAGCGCATCTTTTTTCCGTTAGGAGAGATATAGCTTATTCCTGAAGTTATTCCAGTATAGTAGCTTGATGAGTGTAAATTTTATGTAGGAATAAACCAGTATAAATAAGTGTGGGGAAGGTAAAATGGTGTGTTGTATAGTTGAAGGTAGTAGTGTTGTAGAGAGAGATGTGGTCAGTGGACAAGCAGACGAAGAAGGTGTGTTGTATAGTTGAAGGTAGTAGTGTTGTAGAGAGAGATGTGGTCAGTGAATAAGCAGACGAAGAAGACTTGTTGTATAGTTGAAGGTAGTAGTGTTGTAGAGAGAGATGTGGTCAGTGAATAAGCAGACGAAGAAGACGTGTTGTATAGTTGAAGGTAGTAGTGTTGTAGAGAGAGATATGGCCAGTGAATAAGCAGACAAAGAAGGCGTGTTGTATAGTTGAAGGTAGTAGTGTTGTAGAGAGAGATGTGGTCAGTGAATAAGCAGACGAAGAAGACTTGTTGTATAGTTGAAGTAGTAGTGTTGTAGAGAGAGATGTGGTCAGTGAATAAGCAGACGAAGATGGTGTGTTGTATAGTTGAAGGTAGTAGTGTTGTAGAGAGAGATGTGGTCAGTGGACAAGCAGACGAAGAAGGTGTGTTGTATAGTTGAAGGTAGTAGTGTTGTAGAGAGAGATATGGCCAGTGGATAAACAGACAAAGAAGGCGTGTTGTATAGTTGAAGGTAGTAGTGTTGTAGAGAGAGATGTGGCCAGTAGATAAGCAGACGAAGAAGACGTGTTGTATAGTTGAAGGTAGTAGTGTTGTAGAGAGAGATGTGGCCAGTAGATAAGCAGACGAAGAAGACGTGTTGTATAGTTGAAGGTAGTAGTGTTGTAGAGAGAGATGTGGTCAGTGGATAAGCAGACGAAGAAAAATGTATCGAAACTGCGTATCGATCGATCATTTTTCAACCAACCAGCAACTGCAAAACATGTCACAGACTCAGTCCGTATGACCTATCAGTTATTGTCTTAGTAAAAGTCTTTGAGTATATACTCAAAGGTAAAAGTAGTATAGTGGTAGTAGTGACATTAGTTGAATAGATGCGAGGAAGAAGTAAGAATTACTTAGTAGCAGTGGTAGTAGTTATAGTGGTAATGAAAGCACCAGTATAGTAGTAGTAGTAGTAGTAGTAGTAATAGTAGCAGCAGCAGTAATAGTAGTAGTAGTAGCAGCAGCAGCAGCAGGGGCAGTAGTAGTAGTAGTAGTAGTAGTAGCAGCAGTAGTTGTAGTAGTAGTAGTGGTGGTGGTGGTAATAGTAGTAGTAGTAGCAGTAGCATAGGAGTAGTAGCATATTCTTATCGATGGTTATCAAGTGTTATCAGTTGTTCTCAACCTGTTATAAAGTAAATATAAAGTCAGTATAATCAATTCTTTCAACTATTATCAAGTGTTATCAAGCTATTATAGAGTTATTATCAAGTACTATCAAGTTAATTCAAGCTGTTATAAAGCATTTTCAGTTGTTATCAACTGTTACTAACTATTATCAAGCGTTAACATGCTACTATAGTTTGTTATCAAGTATAATCAGGCTGTTATCAACCGTTATCAAGTCCTTACCATTCCAGCCTCCAATTCATCTCTGAACTATTATTAAACATTAACAAACAATTATCAAATATTATCAGCTGTTATCAAGCTATTATATAAATATAAAATCGAGCTGTTATCAAGGGTTAATAAATCACTATCAAATAATCAAAACACTATCAACTATCCTCAACTATTATCAACTATTACCAGCTGTTATCAAGGGTTAGTAAGTCACTACCAAATAGTCAATACCCTATCAACTATCATCAACCATTATCAATCGTTATCAAGCAATTATAGGAGCTATTGTCAACTGTTACCAACTATTATCAACTATTATCAGCAGTTATCAAGGGTTAGTAAGTCACTACCAAATAGTCAATACCCTATCAACTATAATCAACCATTATCAACTGTTCTCAAGCAATTATAGGAGCTATTATCAACTGTTACCAACTATTATCAACTATTATCAGCTGTTATCAAGTGTTAATAAGTCACTACCAAATAGTCAATACCCTATCAACTATAATCAACCATTATCAACTGTTCTCAAGCAATTATAGGAGCTATTATCAACTGTTACCAACTATTATCAACTATATCAGTTGTTATCAAGTGTTAATAAGTCACTACCAAATAGTCAATACCCTATCTACTATAATCAACCATTATCAACTGTTATCAAGCAATATAGGAGCTATCATCAACTATTATCAACTGTTATTATCAACTGTTATCAACTATTAACAAGTTATTATCAGCTGTTATCAGACTACGCATGTTAGATTGTAGGTTACGAGGCTGTTGTGTTGCGTAGTAGCAAAGGGCTTATTCCAAAAAGGCCAGTGAAGACCGGCCTCTCTACTACGGACAAGCGTATCAAATACTGCTACCCCAAAATCTCACTTGAAAACTCATCTAAAAATCACAGAAAAATTCAAGAAACATTTTGGTATCAAGAAAGTTCCAAAATTCGTCGGCGTTGATTTATCAAGGGTGTCCGCTATAGAGAGGTTTGCGTTTGGAATTATGTCTAACCGAAGACCGGCCTCTCTACTGCGGACTCATGTATAAAATACTGTTACCCCAAAATCTCACTTGAAAACTCATCTAAAAATCACAGAAAAATTCAAGAAACATTTTGGTATCAAGAAAGTTCCAAAATTCGTCGACGTTGATTTATTAAGGGTGTCCGCTATAGAGAGGTTTACGTTTAAAATTGGTCTAACCGAAGACCGGCCTCTCTACTGCGGACTCATGTATAAAATACTGCTACCCAAAAATCTCACTTGAAAACTCATCTAAAAATCACAGAAAAATTCAAGAAACATTTTGGTATCAAGAAAGTTCCAAAATTCGTCGGCGTTGATTTATTAACGGTGTCCGCTATAGAGAGGTTTACGTTTAAAATTGGTCTAACCGAAGACCGGCCTCTCTACTGCGGACTCATGTATAAAATACTGTTACCCAAAAATCTCACTTGAAAACTCATCTAAAAATCACAGAAAAATTCAAGAAACATTTTGGTATCAAGAAAGTTCCAAAATTCGTCGGCGTTGATTTATCAACGGTGTCCGCTATAGAGAGGCGGCGGCCATTTGGAATATGGCCGTCAGTGCTTCCACTTTTTTCCCCTTTTTTCCCCCTCCGCTTGAAAATTTCAATTTCCCCGTTTTCCCCTCCGTGCTACAGAGTAAATCTTCATTGGTAAATTCACTTTATCCTCCATTTCCCCTTTTCCCTCTTCCCCATTTTCCTTATTTGAGGGAATTTCCCTGCAAAGTGGAAGCACTGATGGCCGTAGAAGATCGTGAAGTTCGTTGCCACTTTTCAATCTTCCATTTTCCCCTCTTCCTTTATCTTTCCCCTTTTTCCCCCTCCGTGCAAGAACGTACAGTGTCTAGATTTCCTCTTTACTCTCTTCTCTTTCCCCTCTTCCCTTATCTTTCCCCTGTTTCCCCCTCCGTGCAAGAATGTAGAGTGTCTAGATTTCCTCTTTACTCTCTTCTCTTTCCCCTCTTCCCTTATCTTTCCCCTGTTTCCCCTCCGTGCAAAAATGTACAGGGTCTAGATTTCCTCTTTACTCTCTTCTCTTTCCCCTCTTCCCTTATCTTTCCCCTGTTTCCCCCTCCGTGCAAGAATGTACAGTGTCTAGATTTCCTCTTTACTCTCTTCTCTTTCCCCTCTTCCCTTATCTTTCCCCTGTTTCCCCCTCCGTGCAAAAATGTACAGGGTCTAGATTTCCTCTTTACTCTCTTCTCTTTCCCCTCTTCCCTTATCTTTCCCCTGTTTCCCCCTCCGTGCAAGAATGTACAGTGTCTAGATTTCCTCTTTACTCTCTTCTCTTTCCCCTCTTCCCTTATCTTTCCCCTGTTTCCCCCTCCGTGCAAGAATGTACAGGGTCTAGATTTCCTCTTTACTCTCTTCTCTTCCCCCTCTTCCCTTATCTTTCCCCTATTTCCCCTTCCGTGGAAGAATGTACAGGGTCTAGATTTCCTCTTTACTCTCTTCTCTTCGTCTTCCCTTTTCAGACTCCATTTCCCCCCTATTTTCAGGGAATTTCCCTGCAAAAGTGGAAACACTGATGGCTGTACAAGATCGTGAAGGAGAAATCGACCATTGAGGGTTAGGTTCGGCTGCACTTTGCATATGATTATACCGTGGCGCGTTAAAAAGTATGGCCCATTGCCATTTTTACTACTTCACGACTTCATTATAGTCCCTCTTTATCCATTGGCAAATTCCAAACAACCCCACCTTCACTGTTATCATCAGGTTATCAAAGGTATTATCATCCTTTAGCAGCCAATCTTGTACTGGAAAGGTATCAGTATCAAGATATTATCAAGGTATTATCAAGGTATCATCATCGTTTAGCAGCAAGTCTTCTATTGGAAAGGTATGAGTATCGAGGTATTATCATCGTTTAGCAGCAAGTCTTGTATTGGAAAGGTATAAGTATCGAAGTATTATCAAGGTATTATCATCGTTTAACAGCAAGTCTTGTATTGGAAAGGTATGAGTATCGAGGTATTATCAAAGGTATTATCATCGTTTAGCAGCAAGTCTTGTATCGGAAAGGTATGAGTATCGAGGTATAATCAAGGGTATTATCATCGTTTAGCAGCAAGTCTTGTACTGGAAAGGTATAAGTATCGTACGTACCCCTACTACTACTGCTGCTACTACCATTACTACGGCTACTTTTATCATTATTATTCTTATTATTATGACTACTACTACTGCTACTACTACCACCTCTACTCCTATACTAATACCGTTACCACTTCTATCTCTACCAACGCTACTAGCGCTACTACCTCTACTGCTACTACTACTACTACTAGTACTACTACTAAAACTTCTGCTACTAATATTACTATAGCAACTACTACCACCTCTACTCCTATACACTATTGCCACTATCACTTCTATCTCTACTAACTCTACTACCCTAGTACTACTACTACTACTACTACCACCAGTACCGCTACTACTGTTACTGCTCCTAATACTACTGCTGCTACTACTACCATTACTCGTTCTACCTCTACTAACACCACAGCTATCACCACTACCACACTAGTCCTACTCTTACTATTATACTACTGCTACTACTACCACTATTACCACTACTACCTCTACTACTGCTACCACTACTACCACACCTATTCTCTCATTCTTAGGCCTGTTTCTTCCCATACTCAGACACGTATTTAAATATGCAAGAATGCTAACGAGAAACACCGATTGCAATTACCGCCGACCTCATAGGCGGCAAAAGCGCGTAGGCCTAATTGCGCATGGCGCCGCTTGCCAAATATCCAATAGTCTCAAACATTTCCACACACAAGCAAATTAACAAAAAAGCAACAAGCCGACTCTCTACTACTTCTATTTACCCCCGAAAATAATTAAATCAGTAGGCCTACCTGTTTAATTCAATCGGTACAGTACATTCAATGCAAATAAGTATAACACAATCAATCCGTAACTATTGCGATTAATGCCAGGAATTTTTGCAGGGAAAAGTCCCTGAAAAGTGGGAAAATGATATCTGAAAAGGGAAAATAAGGGAAAAGGGGAATTTTAGAAGTATAGCCTCATACTACAAATGGAGGGGAAAAGAGAAAAATAAGGGGGACGGAAAAGATATCACGAAGGGAAAACAAGGGAAAACGGGACTCTCTTTGGAGGGAAAAAGGGGGAAAACAGAAAATGCAGGGCACTGAAACTGTGGGAGTGCGTGGAATGTTGGAGGATATCACGAAGGGAAAACAAGGGAAAACGGGACCCTCTTTGGAGGGAAAAAGGGGAAAACAGAAAGTGCAGGACACTGAAACTGTGGGATTTTGACTTGAGAGTGCGTGGAATGTTGGAGGCTGTGTTGAGGGCTGATATTGCGAAGGGAAAACTAGGGTAAAACAGGACCTTCTTTGGAGGGAAAAAAGGGGAAAACAGAAAGTGTTGGGCACTGAAACTGTGGGAGTGTGTGGAATGTTGGAGGCTGTGTTGAGGGCTAATATAACGAAGGAAAAAGGGGAAAACAGGACCTTCTGTGCAGGGGAAAAAGGGGGAAAACAGAAAGTGCAGGGCACTGAAACTGTGGGAGTGCGTGGAATGTTGGAGGCTGTGTTGAGGGCTGATATCGCGAAGGAAAACAGGACCTTCTTTGGAAGGAAAAAGGGGAAAACAGGACCTTCTTTGGAGGGAAAAAGGGGAAAACAGGACCTTCTTTGGAGGGGAAAAAGGGGAAAACAGAAAGTGTAGGGCACTGAAACTGTGGGAGTGTGTGGAATGTTGGAGGCTGTGTTGAGGGCTGACATATGATCAAGTTGGGAGAGAACAAGTAACGCCTCTTCATCACGAAACAGGGCAGAACCACTTCGTAAATCACGGCTCGTTTACATTGAACAACACCTCGTTTAACTCAATTGCTATTATGGGGCCCAGCTTGATACTATACTACAAATCCACACTCATCACCACCAACCTCCTTAACTTCCCCGACTGGAAATTCTCATAGAGTATGTAGAATTTGGAATAGAGACTTAGTGAGATCTCATAACTTTTTAGAGTTTCTCACTGAGATCTCGTGAACACTCCAGAAAATTCTCATAGAGTATGTAGAAATTTGGAACAGAGACTCACTGAGATCTCACAACTTTTTAGAGTTTCTCACTGAGATCTCATGAACACTCCAGAAAATTCTCATAGAGTTTGTAGAATTTGGAACAGAGACTCAGTGAGATCTCACAACTTTTTAGAGTTTCTCACTGAGATCTCACTGAGTCTCTATTGAGAATTTTCAGTCGGGATCCTCCAGAGTAAAAGACTCACTGAGATCTCATAGCTTTTTAGAGTTCCTCACTGAGACCTCACTGAGTCTCTGTTCCGAATTCTACATACTCTATGAGAATTTTCAGTCGGGATTCTCCAGAGTAAAAGACTCACTGAGATCTCACAACTTTGTAGAGTTTCTCACTGAGATCTCACTGAGTCTCTGTTCCAAATTCTACATACTCTATGAGAATTTTCAGTCGGGATTCTAGAACTCGTTCCAGTAAGGCCAACTCGAAGATCAGCCCTCTACTGGGGACGGCCTTATAAAATAGATTGGTGAAGATATTTTGCTATATATTTTGATATTTTGATATTGATATTTTGTTATATTTTATAATGTAATAAAACTATAAGTTGTATACAATATATTTATAAAAATATTTCACCACGTCCACACTTATCACCACTAACCTCCTTAAGTTCCAGGGCTCGTTCCAGTAAGGCCAACTCAAAAGATCATCCCTCTACTGCGGACGGCCTTATAAAATAGCCTGGCAAAGATATTTTGCTTGAAAATGTTTCTAAAAATCACCAAAAAATTCAAGAAACATTTTGGTGTAAAGACAATTGTAAAATTGTTTACTGTTGATTTAATAATGGTGTCCGCTATAGAGGAGCGCTAATGGCTACTGAAGACGAATCCCTCTACTACGGACGGTTGTATACAACAAATTTATAAAAACTATTTCACTTAAAACTGCTCTAAAAATCACGAAAAAATTCAGGAAAAATTTTGGTGTAAAGAAAATTGTAAACTTGTTTACTGTTGATTTAATAATGGTGTCCGCTATAGAGAGGCCCGAGAAGATGTTGTAGACCAACCCCTCTACTACGGACGGTAGTATAAAACAGATGCGTAAAGATATTCACATGGAAATGTTTCTGGAAAATCACTAAAAAATTTAAGAAAAATTTTGACATAAAGAGAGTTTCAAAATTCTTTGAAACTGATTTAATAACGGTGTCCGCTATAGAGACGTACGCGTCTAGAATATGCCTTTAACACATAGCCTATTTAAACCACAGCAACTATTATGTGTGTGTGTATATATATATATATACATCGAAGCTGCTAAATTATCGATTCTATGCGAGATTCGTGTATTCCGATTAGTTAATCATCGATTAATGTCATTGTTATCTGTAGACAAAGCTTAATATTTAATTAATTAGTTTTAAGTTAGGTCTCAGTTGCGGTTTGTAGTTAAGCAAAGCAGCGTAGTCGAGTAGTAGTTTTCTCCAGTAGCATTCGATATCTTCCATCCGAAGGTGATGTTTAATAAATTCATATCCTCGAACAGCAATTTTACGGGCTAATTCATCGTTCTCGGCAGCGAAGCGCAGCAGTTCCTCGATTTCTTTCTCCCGAGCCGCGGTTTGAACCGGAACGAAATGGACCCAGGGTTTCATCGGAGGTAGAAAAATTCGATCCACTCATTGCCGACGTGGAAAACCAGGGACTGGCATAGGAAGAGATGCTTGAATCGAAAACTTGCCGCTACTCCTCGATAGTTGAACAAGTATTTGTAACGGCAATGGTCCTCGAGCGATACTTCGGGCACGGGATCAGCTCCTAGCGTGTCCTGTATTAAAATCAATTATGTTTTTATTGAATATTCAGTAACTGATTAAATAATAATTAATGTAATACTCAGATATTGAGATTTACTACATGAATTGACGAGTGAAAGAAAATTAATAAAAGTGAATTAGCAGATTGATTCAGTACATTTAAATAACTAATTAGAAAAATTATTTAATAATAGAGTTTACAGCTTTAGATTTCCACGCTTGGTTTTTGGTATACTGAGCGTCAACGAGCTGTGGGTTGTTTCTCGACAACAGAACGAGTGGATCTCTCTCCGAGCTGGTCCTTGAGCCGCGGAAGAAAGCTTTCGGCAGTTTTTCGTCCCAGGAAAACTTTTCGGAGGCTTTTGTCAGGGACGTTCTGTGCAAGTCCCATCTTCCGAGTCCTCGGGGATACAAACTAATCGCAGGACCCCCTTCCCAGAACGTCCAGGCTGGATAAGTGATGTCCAGGTACTCTGGTGTCTAAATAAAAAAGCATTCAGATAAAAAACGAAGTCATTTAACGTACGTTTTTGTACTTTACTGAAACTGAATATCGGAAGTGGAGTCCCAAAGTGTTTGCTGACTTGCGGCCAGTCCCTCGTGTTGACTATGAGTTCCATATCCGGTAGATTTTTGATTATTTTCAAGACAAAATGCTCAATTCCACTACAGCGGGATGGAAACATGCACTCCTTATCGCGGTAGAGTTTTCCGTCAATAATCTGGTATATAGTACCTCTGTAAATTAACAAGAATTAAAGTTTTTTTTGTGGGAAAAGTGAATAACATTGAATTATTAACCTTTCTTTGGCTTTTTCAACGTCTTGTCTCGAGATTCCGTTCCGAAATGTTTCGAGATCTTCAGAAATCAAATCAGTATAGCAAGAACAGTTACTGAATGGACAGGGAACGTAGTTATTGAGTGAATTTTCTATTAAATTAATATATTTTGTCCATTTGTTGTTTTTTTCTGAGTAACGATTTTCCGTTGGACTTTTTTCTTCATCATTACATTTGTCTTCACTGTCAGTATTAAATGAGCACTGGCCATTATTTTTTGCATCTTCTTTCTTTTCTGGATTTGCGTAAATTAAAGTAAACTGTAATAAGAGAAAGAAAATAAAAATTCGATTAAAATTGGTAAGGGATTTTTGTGACATTTTTGGATTTTCAAAACAATAAAGCTAAGCTGCGAAGCCTGTGCCACGTTGCCAGATTCCCAAAATAAAACATAATGTTTTAGAAATAATTATTACATGAATATAAATAAAATAAAATTTTTAATTATTTAAATAAAAACAATAAAATTTATTAAATTTTAAAAATTAACTGAAAAAATGATTTGAAAGTTTAATCTGAATTTTGAGAAAAATATAACATAGCAACTACTGTGACTTGGATTTTAATATTTCTTAATTATTCATATTACTGAATTATATTACGTATCACGATTATTTCATTATATTTCAAATGATATTTTATTTTGTTATATTTAGAATTTTATTTCACCTGGCGGGAAAGATACGAACTTCATAGCAACTTGTAGCAGCAGTGCCTCCATCTTGCAGGGAAATTCCCTGAAAGTGCGTAAATTGAATTTCAAAAGGGAAAAATAAGGGGAAAAAAATTGAGAAGTGTAGAATCATATTCCAGCATGGAGGGAGGGAAAAAAGGCGCAAGTAATGGAAGAGGGGAAATGGAGAGCACTGAGGATGGGAAAGGGGGAAAAAAGTCCCTCTTTAAGGGAAAAGGGGAAACAGAACAGTGGAAATAACACTGAGCAGCAGCCGCTTCTTATGTGTCGGAGAGGAAAAGCCGAATAAAGTTTATTTTCTGAATCTTTATTTTCTTCAAATCCGACATTTTCTTTGAGGAAAAAGTCGGTACAATAACCTGGCCCAACTTGCGGTGATAAAACAATGCAAAAATCTATTTTTGTGTAGCGTGAATAATATTTTCCAGTCTAATCTAACCGAAACAGGCTCTGTATAGACGTTATGGGGAACTCGCAAAGCAATCGAAAAATCACTGTTGTCAACGATGAAGTGGCCGGAGTCATTAAAGTAACAACATTTCCTACTCTTCTATTCAACTTATATTAATTCCTTTCTTCCAGATTTCCGACTCTGTCGTTCGTCGTTTGAAAGGAGAAGTGGACGCAACTAGGACGAACCAGGCGACTAAACCCCCGCAGCAGCAGGCGCCAGGTAGAATAAATCATGAAAATGTTTTTCTATGTCATTTATCAAAAAACGTTAATTTTCAGTAGCTTCAGTGACTACTGAAGCAGTAGCTGCACCTGTTCCCGTTCCCGCACCCCCTGTCGCTGCTCCTGCCCCTCAGCAAACAAAAAATGAGGTGGACCCGAATCAGTTTGGACGTTTTCTGGAAGAAGCCCATTTAACTGCTCTGCGAATTCGCCAGGAACGGGAAGCAGAGATCCGCAGGGTCGAGGAGCACTGGAGGAATCACCTGTCGAAGCTTCAACTAGAGGTACAAATTTTACAAGAATGAAAAGTTTTATTTTTAAACGTTTTCTGTTGTAGTACAAGAAACTAGGCAACATTACTGAGGAAGAATTCAGAGCTGCGGTGGAGGATGTCGAGAAGTTGTTTGCTCGCGAAAGCTGCGGCCCCGTCTGCGAGCAGCAGAAAACGCAGGTCCTCGGCTGCTACTCGGAAAACAGCAAACAGTCGCTGAAGTGCTCGTCCCAGGTCAACGACTTTGTGGCTTGTGTACAGAAAACTAGACTGGTAAATTATAATTTATTCATACCAAAACAGAGTGTAAATATTTCTTTAAAACTTCCAGGTGGAGCTAAACAAGGCATAAAATCTTCTCGAAAAGTTAACGCTGCCTTTGTTTTGCGAGTATGTATAGTAGGCCGGTTTTAGTTTCTTAAAACCTTCTGAGGCATCAGCAGAAATAATGAAAAATAAATACAGACACTGAAATATACATTATCTCATACCGTGTATTATCATTAAGATCTGCGACAATTTTTCCCTTGGGTTAATTAAAAACATACAGTGGAAGGCTACATGTTTTTGTTTTTTGTTTTTTCAAGAAAAAATTTTCCAAAAATGAGAAAAACGAACAAAAAAAGGAGACGGGAAAAATCAGGTACTGAGATCAAACACCGTAACCTACAACACTACAGAATAATGTACACTTTCCTATGATTATCAAGTCAACTTATTTTCACCAACAAAAAAATTAGTTAATTTTTCAACAAAAAAAGAAAAAGATCCTCGAGGGTGGGAAAGGAAAAACGTATTTGATAAGATTTTTAAAATAAATAGCAGCAGATTTTCAGTTACCACTCGCTTCGTTTTCCTCTTTCACTTTCGTGATAGTGGTCATTGACGACATGATGTGACCTAAGAGGTCACCTCCCGAGAACAGATCCTTCTTTACCAGTGAGGCACTGGACTTTGACGCGGACAGTGAGGCGTAGATCTTCGAGTCGGACTGAGAGGTACCGTTAGACCTGCGTTTGTCCGGATCATCCGTCCGCCTCCGTTTATCCCGGTCCGCATCTTCTGTCCGTCGTTTCTTGTCCGTGTTGTCCGCGTCTCTTTTGCGCTTTTCGCCCTGGGACCTCTTGTTCTTGTCCGCGTCGTCTTCCGGACGTTTCTTGCTGTCCGAACGATGGTGATGGTGGTGATGCTTGTTCTCCTTGCCCTTCTCTTTGCCGGGCGACTTGTCTGTCGTCTTCTGGTGTCTGTCTTTATCTGCGTCTTTTGTCTGTAGCCTGTCCGCTTCGTCTGTGGACGTGGATTGTGAGCCATGGTGATGCTTGTTCTCCTTTCCCTTCTCCTTGCTGGGCGATTTGTCTGTCGTCTTCGGGTGGTGTCCGTCTTCGTCTGCGTCTTTCGTCCGTTGTCTGTTCGCTTCGTCTGTGGACGTGGATTCTCCGTTGATTTCAGGGACCGCTGTGTTTTCTTCTTTTATTTTCGTTTCTCCTTTCTCCCTGCTTTCATCAGGTTCCTCTTCATCTCTCTTTTCGTTATCAGGATTTCCTTCTTTCTCCTTGTTTTCATCACCGTCTTCCTTTTCTACCTTTTCATCAGTCTTTTCTTCTATCCTGCTTTCGCCTTCATTCTCTTCTTTTATTTTTACTTCTTCCTTTTCCAAGTTTTTATCAGTCCTCTCCTCTTCTCTCCTTTCTCCTTCGTTTACTTCCTTCTTTTCCCTGCTTTTATCATGTTTCTCTTCTTTCCTTCTTTCTTCCTCATTATTCTCTTTTATTCTCCTTTCCGCCTTCTCCCTGCTTCTATCAGATTTCTCTTCCCTCCTCTTTTCGTCTCTCGATTTCTCTCTCTTCTCTTCTTTCCTTCTTCCTTCCGAGTGTTTATCCTTTTCTCTGTGCTTTTCTTTTCGTTTCCTTTCGTCTCTGTTTTTATCATCCCTATGTCTCCTTTCCTCATCTTTCGTCTTTTCCTCTTTGCTCTTCTTCGCTTCTTCCCTGTTTTTATCACCCGTCTTCTTCTCTTCCTCCTTTCGCGTTTCCTTCATCTTCACTTCTTTCGCCTTCTCCTTCTTTTCTTCTGTTTCCGACGACGCATCCTCATCAATGACGACCCTCAGTTTCGACTTGTGGTTCTCCATGTCGCAGTTCTCCAGTCCGGCGTTGGAGGGGACGTACCGCTTCATGCCGCGGCGTCGGAGGTCTTCTTCGATGAGCAGGTCGCCCTTCTCCTGCTTCCTCATCTGCCGGTACTCGTCGACCAGCTCGGGGTAGTACTGCCTCAGACGGACGTGCCAGGCGATGCTAGTCACAGCCGAGACGGTGCGGAATTGGTGGATGATGTTACGCGGCAGGAAGTAGATGTCGTTGTCGGTGAGGTTGATGCGCGCGTACCGGATGCCCTCGCGGTGCAACTGGTTCAGCTTGGCGTCCTCGATCCACTGGATGCACTGCGAGATAGGCGGTTCGTGAAGGTCCAACTGCAGGGCGTACGTCAGCTGGTTGAAGTCCGCTGCGTGGAAGGCGATCACATCCTTGACGATGCGGTTCTCTTTGGGTTTGTCGTTGCAGTGCACTGCCTGTGTAATAATCATTCAAATATTTTTAGTAAATTAATATATTTGTTGAATATTTTCTAAAATTTTTACATCAGTACTTACAAATATTCCTTATAAACATAACATTAATAAAACGACACATTATGAAACATAATATAACGATAAATAGTGTATAATGAATATAATTACTTTGAGGACACCAACAGCAGCTGTAGTTTGTCGTTCGAGGCCGTGTCCGACGTGATCAGCGTGGGCTTTGGTCCGGTCCTCGAAGAGCAGTTCCCGAGCCTCCAGGGCTCGAGGAAGGTACTGGAGATTCTGTACAACAAACAAAAACCAGATAATATTTATTATCACTATTATTATTATTATTCTATGTCTACATAAAATGGAGTACGACTAGCCGCTAAAACTAATGATAAATCATGTAACAACAATAGTACTACCTGCTACTACTAATGATAACAACAATTACACTAATGTTACTCAAACTTCTGCTGTTATTCCTACTACTTCTACTACTACTACTTCTGCTACTACTACTACTTCTGCTACTACTACCACTACTAATACTAGTACTATCACTACTAATACTAGTACTACTACTACTGCTACTACTCCTCCTCCTACTATTGCTATTACTACTCCTCCTACTCCTACTACGACTCCTCCTCCTACTAACCCGAAGCTCATTGATGCCTGTCCGCTTGCGTTTCTGCGGGGACTTGCCCGTGTTGAGTTCAGCCGTGGGGACGAGCTGCTCTCCGGGTCGAATCCAGAGGATCGGCCCATCGTTCGACTGCTGGGGGGTCTCCATCTTGACGAGGCTCAGGTCGCCCCAGGGCATGACCATCTTGAGGAAAATGCTCTGTTCCATGATGTTCAGGAACTTGGGGAAGTAACCTCCGACCTCTTCGGTGACTGTTCCCACTAGTGAGATCTGGTGAAGCGGGCCGTTCCTGAATGTCCCGCTGCAGTACGTTTTCGAAACCTGTTGATGAGAGAGAAAAAAATGATTCAAACATTTTTAATTAAAAATTTTACTAAGTATTATTAGAGATTTACTAAATTATTTTTTAATTATAATTATTATGTTTTTATCAGTAAATTTGCTGCATACCACGTTACACTAAAAAATGCAAATTAATGAAAACAAATTTGAATAAAACACAATAATAACAAATAACAGTTATAATAGCATTTCTACTATATCAGTAGATATACTAACTCGAATAAGCGTAATGAATTTATTACTTTTATTATAAAATTACTATTCTAATTTGTCAACTATTTATTGTATGATTTACTATTTTTACTAGTAATATTAATAATGTAATCTGAATACTTTTTTAATTCATTACTCTTTCTGTTATTATTTACTGTTTGTTGTATGACTTACTATTTTTATTAATAATATTAATAACCTAACAAGTAATTATTATTATTAATAAGGTAATTTAAATACTTTTGTTGATCCATTACCCTTACTAGTTTTAATACTGTCATTAATCTTAACAAATTAGTTTCAAATCCGTACTTGGTTCCTGTAACTGGCCATCGTGGTCGTTTCAATATCAGAATTTCTCCCCAAGACGCCATTCTTCACGGTCAAATTTGGATAGTTTTCTGCAAAATGGTCCAGCAGCTCCGGCATGTAACGCGCACCGTCATGGACGATTCCAATGATGTGGTGGGCATAACCATCCTCATCTTCAGCAAAAACCACCTTCAAACAAAGAACAATAACGTTAAACTAGCATAAGTAGTAAAGCAAATATTATCAAAATCTTATCTCATTATTACTAAATAATCTAATTTACTTGTATAATATATTCACCTTAAAGTACTCGTGAGCCAGGTCGTTTAAGTCTTTCTCGTTCAGGTTTAACTGATCGATCTCATTCTGAAACATGTGAATAATACTGCCGCCTCCGTTGGGGTAGACTTCCAGCTGCATTAACGAAGCAAACTTCAGATTTTCCCAACTGATGACGCCTCGCGAGGTCAGGGGCCGCGAAAACGAGAAGTGCGACTTCTTCTTCGCTTGATTGTTGAGATGTTTCTCGATCTTGCACTGCACGCCCACGTTGCATTTCTTCGTTTTCCTGCGCTCGTAGCATTTTCTGCACTCGCGGTGGCTGCGGTGTTTGTGTCTGGACTTTGACGTTTCGTCCTGCTGCTCGTTCTCTCGTTTTTTGACATTTTCTACCTCTTCCTTTTCCTGTGGAGTGAAGATTTCCGGCAGACGGTTTTCTTCCAGAGGTCCTGAAACTGCGACGACGGACACGACGTCAGTGTTGACGGAAACAGACGCGTTTTTCTTCGAGTTTGTGGCGGGAGGAAGACCTGGCAAATTGCGAATAAATTCGCTAATGTCAGTTTTGTCTTTTTCTTTTTCGTGGGTTTCTTCTTTAGAGGAATGGTCGCTTTCGAAGCCGCTGAATTCCAGTGGAGAATTGGGTGCGGAAATGGATGAAGCGTCGGGAGGCTCCCGCGAAGCCATTTTTACTCAAAAAACTTGATTCTGCGTGACGACATGCAGAGAGTAACGAACGCTGTACAGCGTTGCCAGATTCTTGTTTTTTTCAAAATTTTCATTAATTTCACAATTCTTAAATAATGTTAATGTTAAATAATAATAATGACTAACGATCATACCAAAAATAATCATATTTAATTTGAAATTTGAAATGACTTGCAGTTATATCTTTATATATGAGTATTCTTAATTTCAGTTATTGTATAAATTTCAAATAATAAATAACGGTTCTTCTTCTTCTTCAAGAATAACATTCTTATTTAACTTTGCATAACACAGCATACGCTACTTTCTAGAAAATTCATTAACAGTTTAATTTTCCAATTGAAATATATTACTACATTAAATTCAAGCACAACAGTTTTTCCATTTTGTTATTAATAAAAAGTTTACTTTGCATTACAACAGTCAGTTATACTACTTTTTACAACATTTATTGCTATTGTATTTTTCAAATTAATGACTACATTTAAATCTAAACCGTATGTTTCTAAATTATTTTAATGATCCATTTATTTATTTTTTTTTTTTTTCCTTTGATCTCATTGGCGGGTATGCAGGCCCATGATCCCAGGTGGGACGGATTGCAGATTCAACTGCTAAGGATCGCCGCTGGTCTGGGAAAGGCCTCACTTGGATTCGAGTGGGATCCAACCCACTGACCCAGAGGTGATGGGCGCAGTGCTTCCACTTTGCAGGGAAATTCCCTCAAATAAGGAAAATGGAGAAGAGGGAAAAGGGGAAATGGAGGATAAAGTGAATTTACAAATGTAGCTTTAGTCTGTAGCACGGAGGGGGAAAAAGGGAAATTGTTATTTTCAAGCAGAGGGGGAAAAAAGGGGAAAAAGGGGAAACACTGGAAGGGCGATGGTCTTGACCTAAGGTCTTAACTACTGCGCTACCAGCTCCCCGATCCAGTTATCTTATAAACTATGAAGACCTACCCATCATCGCTGAATTGTTGAATTTCATTGTAATTTTGAAAAAATTTTAATAATAAATCATCATATCATAATTAAAACTGTTACCATAACTTGAATCATAAGACTTGAAGTAACCTTTTCAAAAACAATCGATTAATTATTCTTAATTATTGATTGATTAATAGAAACGTATTTTAACTCTTTGAATTTTTGCTACTCTAAAATTGTACTTATTTAAAAAATTGTATTGTTTTTCAGTAAGAAGCATCAATTCACGGTCAAAATGGAATTTCTTGTTTTTTTTTTCAAGAAAATTAGTTTAAACAATTAAATTACTCAGTTTTAATTTCGTCTCGATCCTGGTCCTTGTCGCCATCATAGTACTCGTTAGCGGGTTCAATCCTTGACAAAGAAAATAATCAAATTACCATTAATTTTCATTACAATAAAATATTTTTATTATTAAAATACTATTCAGTGATACCTTTTGTCTTCGTCCGCTTGGCTGACACGTACATCAGGGTTGGGCTCCTCCCGTTCCTCAAGGAGCAGCAAGTCAGGTGGGACGTCCTGCATCATAACACTGTGGACAAATATAACAAAAATATTGTAATTAAATCAAAGAAATTCAAAAATATATTTAAAAAATCAACTTGTAATATTTTAACTTTTCATGGAAAACCGGAAAGATCCTTTTAAAAGTTGGAAATAAAATTATGAGCGAATATCAGTAGTACATAATTTTATTAATACAATATAATGTAATATAAATACCTTGGTGCGTGCTCGACCATTTTCAAGTTTTCGTACACGGTCCTCACGATGGATTCTAGATACTGCTTGCTGTTTGCGTTTTCTTGCCGAGTGACGACTTCAGGGTGAAGCGAGAAATCGGGCGAGAAATACTCGAAATATTCTGAAAAAATCAGAAAAATATTTTCATTAAATGAACTGGCGATTTTATGGGTATAGCTTATATAATAATATGAAAAATAGACAAAATAATAATAATAAACAGATTAATAATTATACCAGTATAAGGTAACTCGTTGCTAATCGATTCGTCGACCAAAAGCGACGTCTCGTAGGTCCAGCAGCGGGCGACGTTTCGCAGCGTGTATCCGCCACCGCCGAGAACGAGAAGCGGCACATTCAGGTCCTTGACAAACTTCACGCATTCCCTATTTAATAAAACAAAAGTGATTAGTACAAAGAAATGGTTCATATTGTAGTAACATGATGTATTTTACATTTTATTGGAATTGTATTACATTACAGTATGGTGAGGAATGAATGAACGTGCGTGTGAGTGACTGAATGAGTGATTCACGAATCAATGAGAGTGTGAGGGAAAGAGTGAGTGAGTGAATGAATGACTGAATGAGTGGGTGAATGAGTGAATGAATGAGTGTGTGAGTGACTGCATGAATAACTGAATGAATGAACGAGTGAATGATTTGAGTGAATGAAGGGATGAGTGAGTGAACGACTGAATCAGTGAATGACGAATGAACGAACTGAACGACTTGGTTAATATTATTATATTAATTTTATTATTTATGATTTACCCGTGGCCCTTGGTGCTGAGATTGAAGCAACCCAGTCTGTCATTGGCCAAGGAATCGGCCCCGCACTGAAGAACGATAGCCGTTGGCTGGTAAAACTCCATCACGTACTGAATGACGGGCTTAAAGATCTGCAAGTAACTCTGATCGTCGATACCCTCCTTCAGCGGGACGTTCACGCAGTAGTAGCGACCGCACTCGGCACCCACTTCGTACATGTCCCCTGTTCAAACCAAAAAGACGTTCAACGATTCCTCGATTACAAAATCTAATACTAATATTTTTCTAATATTTTACAATGATTACGATTTTATTTAATTTTTAAAAAGTTTCACTACCAGTGCCCGGGAAAAAGTAATTTCCGTATTTGTGAAACGAGACCGTCATTACTCGATCTGTTAAGTAAAACGCTTCTTGAACTCCATCGCCGTGGTGAATGTCGATGTCGATGTACAGAACTCTCGGATGGTACCTGCAACGAGAAAATTATTTCAATTAATTAACGATTCCGTTACTTTACAGTCACTTGTTCTTCCGCAGACGAAATACAGCTCAATCGTAACTAAATGACATACTTGAGAAGTTCGAGGATGGCAATGACGATATCGTTGACGTAGCAGAACCCCGAAGCTTCGAATTTCTTTGCGTGATGAAGTCCGCCCGACCAGTTAATCGCAATGTCTGTACTGTTGTGATTTAGTTTAGTCGCCCCTTCAAGCGAAGCGCCCGTGTACATCGAGCAGAAATCGAAAAGCCCGTCAAAAACAGGACTATGGAGGGGAAAAAAAATAATTAGTAAAATATTTGATTCATATTATTGTTATTGTTAATTCAATTTCCCCTTTTCCCTCTTCACTTATTTTCCTTTTTCCCCTCCGTATAAGGATACAATGCCCTACTTTCAGATTTTCCCTTTTTCAGGAAATTTCCCTGCAAAGTGGAAATACTGTCAACTAGTGATTTAACATCCCTAAAATCTTCCATTTGCAAATAATTTTAGCTATTATTATTAATTTATTACTTCTCAACAAATTATAAAATTGAATATACCAATCATCACCAACATTAAACTGGCTCAGGCATTTCGTGTAGGCCTGGATGTTTTGTGGCGTTACTCGCTGAAGAAATTCGATATAATCTTCCGAGTGGAAACGAGACATGTCGTGCGGGGACGCTCGGTACGGACGATACACCTGCATCTTTTTGTAAAGGCCATAATTCAAAACTAAACTGTGGGTAACAGCCAAACGCTGTGGCTTCATGGGATGACCCGGACCTGAAAAAACGCAGAAAAAAAATATTTCCAAATGCAACATAACATTTTTTCATAAATTATTTTATTTTCATGAAGCCGAATGACCTTTGAATAACTTATTTATGAATAAAAATCGTACAGAAACATCAAATTTTGATAGATGTTTACAGTATACCGTAATGGAAGTTGCCCACGTCTTGATCGTAGAAATAAGAAACTTTTTTATTTCCGAAGCCCATTTTCAGATCCTAAGAAAGTAGTCTGAACAAAGAAGTAGTAAGAACGCGTGAATACTTATAAAAACATTGACTTTATTTCCTACAGAATACAAAGGTAAACTAAACTAGGCAATGCTAAGCAGAGGCAAAACAAACGCTCATGTAGGCCGTTTCTACTGCCATAGCCTTCTAGACATAAAGCCTGTCACGTCCCTATGTTAGCATTGTAACCAGGCACCTAGGCACTCGGGGGTGTCTACTAACGCCATCTCTTGATAACTAATTTAACTCGACACCAACTGAATTACTTTACAAATCACGGAATGATTGGTTCACTCATGCTTTTATAATTAATAATTAACATTTACTGAATCCAGCAAGAAAATAGAACTCATGTAGAGCAAAACAGATGCTATGTATACTTCCATACAATAGAATTCAGTTAATCAACTCAGGTACTGGGAAAAAAATGAACACAGGTTTTTGAGCTTTCTTTTATGAAATGTTATGTTTATTGTCGCAGAGTTTTCAATCTTTTTTTTCATTGTGGTACCAGTGTAGTGGTTTGTAGGAGGCCTTGCCTAATACGTTTGTTTGAAAGCAACGGTGATAGAAATTTGCGAAGCACAACTTCGACAATTGTACTGTGATTCTCATTTCTTTCGGTATAATTGAGAAGTACAGCCAACGTGGCTTTTTATCAACATGTATTTTAAAACAGGAGTCTGTGGTTAAAGCGCCATCCCTTAAGTAAATTTTGTTCTAGTAAATTTGATGGTACTAAGGTGCACTCAATTGTCCGGAGAAATCTGCATCATTTATTTGTAATTTTTGAGTTATTGGTACACTAAACGCAAAAGACATAAACATTTCAGTAATAATGAAAGTATTGGTTATAATAAGTATTGTTTGAATGAAACAATTTTTCATATTTGCGAAAAAAATATTGCATCGTTAAAAGAGCCTGGCTTAAATCGCATATCCAGCGGTACGTAATACGCCGCATATCAGGACGTAGTTCAAAAATTCACCACTGCAATCGCTAGTTGATACCCCCCGTTTAAGCCCGGCCTCCTGGTTACAGCGAAATACACGGGGAGATACAAAACGTGCCGGGCTTTATGTCTTGAAGGCTACGCCACTGCCTTGGGTAAAGGTAGTTTCTAAACTGCGGCGTCGCCTGCTGTGCTGTTAAGAGTCGTGAGTCCCCATAAGCCGCCATGCAAAACTCAGGGCCGGATCTGAGCCTTTCTGGGCCTATGGCTTAAAGCTGAAGTGGGTCTATCAGATACTTTTAAAAAATCCATCAACATGTCAAGTCTAGTAGTTTATCGGGCCTATTCCATGCCCGGGCCTGTGGCTCGTCGCCATACTGGCCCATAGGGAAGTCCGGCACTGGCAAAACTACGCAACTAACAAAGACAAAATTCTTGTTATTTTAAACTCTCCGGCGATAAAAACTTATGAGAAACACTGTACTGTGAATGGTCTAACAATAGTGAGGAAAGCAAAAGCTTTGAAAAATACTGAGTACAGGAAAATTACAGAAAAGCTAGCCGTTCAAACCAGGCCGCTGTCACAGTCAAGTCCAGTAAGACCAGCGCCATCTATAATAATTATAAAAATGAAAACAATCAGTAATTTTGCACAAAAGTGATTTAATTTTATATAAAATGTGACCAACCATATATTTGTGCAAATTACTGGTTATTTATTCTCCTTCAGTTATTCCAGGCCATATCGGAGGTTAAGCCAAAGTTCACAGGGAGCTGTGGCATGGCAAGTTCGGCTCAGCAACCGTTGTCGGTCCTTTCCTTTCGGATTTGTTTCTCTCCTGTTCAGTTGGGGGTTTATATGTACATAAAAACAAAAACAAAACCAAAAAAAGTAGACTCAGGATAGTACAAGGACGCTCCGATTTTAGATTTGGGCCTAGCTTCTTCTTATATTTCAACGCTTATCAAGAAACATTGTAAAGAGACTTGGCAAAATAAGTGGTCGAGCCGGTATCTGGAAGGAATGGCCCCCACAAAATGCCCCCGGTGCAAAATAAAACGGCCCCCATCGGTATAATGAGAAGGTTCATGAAGGTGTCTAGAAGGAATGGACCCGAGAAAATACAACTGGAGGTTAAAAGTAGGGTAGACGCTGCCGATCGAGTAGGTCTACGAAAGATTCACAGTAGGACGGAGGTGGGGACGGTATAGGGCTTGGACCAAGGGTCAAGTCAGGTTAGGTTAGGTTAGGTAAGGTGTAGTAACTTTGGTTACAAAGGTTCATTCTGGGGGTCCATTCTTAAGGAGTAGGGTCCATTCGCCCAGGATTCGAAATGAACTGTGCATGGGTGTTATTACACCATTTGGGGCCATTTCTGGCGGGGGCCATTCCTTCCGGAATTCCTTGAGCTCCAAAACCAGCGCTTCTTAAAGAATCAGCTCAAGTCTCAAGTCAGCCTCTGTGCGCGATCGACATTCCTAAAGCACAGTATAAACAATTCACACAGTAGTTCAGCTCGTCCTATCTTCCCATTGTAAAGCTTTCGCCACAAAAGTGGCGCCGCCACTGGCGGACCCCACGAACTACGTACTACGAAATCGTACAGTCATCCACGTGATCTGCAGAAGTTACATTTTAAATAATAATTTAATTTTTTTTTTCATTTTATATTTCTATATTTTCCAATATTCTTTAGCTTTTTCAGTATTATAGTATTGTATAATTATAGTAATTATAGTATTGAAGATATATTTTGAATTTTTGAAAATATAGATATTAGTTCATGAGCGTTTTCTTAGGGGCCATGGGCCACTCTTGGTCTAAATGCCTGGTTTTTGGACTTACCAAAAAAATCTCGATACTGGAATCAAACATTTCACGGTATTATTCAGTTGTTTATATTAGCAACGAAAAAACTGGAAAAACACTTCGTTGTATAATTATCCCAATTCAAAAAATAAGCCATAAATTTACATAATTACTCTTCGTAGTTATTCCTTTCATTTGGTAAGGTCCATTGACGGGAGCAGGATGAAGCTTCCGCAGGACGCACGCGAATTCCTGAAAGAAAATAACAAAATTATATTAAAAAGTAATAATAATTTATTACAAATAGTTACGTGATAGGATCAGCCAGTAGCATGACGTTCAACTGGACGGTCTCGATGTTGTCGCTGTAGTTGCTTATAATCCTGGCGTACTGATCTTAACGGATCTCGTCAAGTTGCTCTAAAACATAAAATTTATTCATTCTGTTCTATGATATAATATAAAGTCAAAGGAAGACGAAAAATTCAAATAAAAATTGAGTTTCCAGAAGTGTATAACTGTAGCAAACATTATTCTGAATTAGACTTATACTATTGTTATAAGAAAACTAGATTATAATTATATCTACTTCAGATGTTATGTTATGAAGGGAATTTATAACTTATCCAAACGTATTAAACTAAGTAAAATTTACATAGAGTATATAAATATGAATATTTTACAAAATACCTGAAGTAAACGAACTAGGCCATCCACCGTTCTCGAACCAGAACCTATCTCCATTGCGCAGATTTTTGAACGTCTGTGCAATGCAGTGTTGTGTATCGGTGGGCTGCCGATACTTTACAAATGCTTTTTCCGGGGAAAATGAATTTAAACTTAATCGGGAAAAACTCTAAAAGAGGGGAAAGGCACTTTTTTATCAACTATATATCAACTAAACTAAATGCCTCTATCCATTAGTAATGTTATTTGTGAAAATTGCAAAGAAATAGTAAAGTTGGCAATGAGCCAAATTTACGGATATCATAAAAAATGTATTTGCGATACACCGATACACAACACTGGTGCAATGATGCAGTTGAAGGTAGGACCGACGGTACTTCCCCGCACAGGGAACTTGGAAATGCCAGCAGACCAGAGGTCGAGGTCCTCGGGCGAAGTGTAGATCTGAGAGTACGCTGCGATGGTCTGGTTCTTCATTGTGCCGAAGAGGTCGCTCCAGCGACGAGTGGCAGGAAGCCCGCAGTAGACGCGGAACTGGTTGTATGAGGGTATGCCGTGGTCCCTACCCCGCTGGATATTGACGGCTGCGAGATCAGACCCGTGGTTGTCCGTCGGTTCCTGTTCCAAGTGTTGGTCAACTGTAGCAAAAATAATTAAGTTAATCAGAGTTAAGGAAACTGATTGAAGTGTAGTTACGTCTTCGGTTACTGCATCGTCAGTCTTCCGCGCAACCTGGTTCATCATTCCGAGAAGATACTGGTCCACGTATCCGGGCTTGTACATGTCCCAGGGCTGGTAGAAGATGACCCGAAAACGCTGACTCCCTGAAACGTGAAATCAGCTATTGATGAAATTTGAAAAGAATAGTTAGCAGTCATTCGTACCGAAGTACTGATGTTTAGAGTTCCAGCGCTGGATCGTCGAGGGAACAGTCAAGTGTCCGAAGGGAAAGACCGCAGCGTTGAAAGCGTCCGACAGACCAGCGTCGTTCATTGCATTATGACCGCTGTAGTAACCCTACATTCACGTGTAAATGAGTTAATTAAAGTTAAAATGAGTCAAGATTAAACAAAAAACCCGGTGACAAAAGCTCCAGGCCGTACTGACACATCTTCTCTCTGCCCAGAAGCAGAGGTATCGTCAACAATACAACTGAAACAAGTCTAATATATCTTAAACAACAGGTTTCAAGTACCAGTCAAGAAGCAGAAGGTCGACGTGTTGGTCCTGAAGCAGTCGTCGTCAGGTTCATCAGTAATTAGAGGGGAGATATCCTTCAGTCCTTCCTTCGCAAAAACGGTCTGAGTCCTCAGAAGACCTCCAGACAAAGGTGAGAGACTCTCGGACGTTTCGTCGTCGACTCCGCACACGAAACTGGCGTCCAGGTAACTGGTCAGTTTGTTGAACTGATCCTCTTACTCCCAGTCTGCGGCCTACTTTTGGGCTGGCCGCGCTCCTGGCCAAATTCAAAGAGGAAACCTCATGCTGCGAGTAGAACGGGTGGCTAGAAGAAACAACTATGGAGAAGCAAGAAGGGTTCGAGTCGTTCCTCGGTCGGCAATTCAACTCCTCACCCGAACTCTCTACAAAACATTCATTGATATTAGTTAAAAACTTAAGTTAAATTGAATTAATGTTGACTAACCTCTAGACTTAACAGTGTCCACTATGTCGTGGTCAATCAGTTGTCGCCAGGACACGAAATGCAGCGTCAAATCCTGTTCGGTGAATCCCATGTTCTTGTGAACCCTGATTGAGGTGTCGCGGGCAGAGGGGGCAGTTCAGCTCCTGTGACAGACTTCCTAGGGGCAGCGACAGCGTCAGCATAGGCCGGGGGTATCAGGCGTCGGTAAGGGGCCTTGGCGGCTCCCCACACGGGGTGATTGAGGTTGTTGCAGTAGCCGTTAGGGTGCGGTAGCGCGTGACGTTGCACAGGACGGGCTGCAAGGAGTTCGGGCAGAAACCGCTGATGTCCGCGTCGCTGGTGTCGATCGCCGGCAACTCGATGAAGATGTCGTTCGATGTCAGATTACATCTAATTTTCAATTAACTTGATTAGTACGAATCTAATACTTAGAATGTTAGTAAAGACGTACTTTTTGGCTAGGATTGAAGTTGCTGTTTCTAGAGTGCGGCCCAAGAGGTCCAGTTCGTAATCTGTGGGTTCGGAACCAATGACTTCGAGTCCTGTCTGGCGCTCGCTGCGTTGATGGCAGGAGTCCAAACACAATTTAGCGTCAAGTTTTGCTAGAAAATCCAATATAATTATATAAACTAGTATAATTACCTAAACATATATTCATTAGAATGCAAATTATTTGAGAAAACTTACAGCTTCCGCTTCCAGCAGCAGGAAGACGCCTAAGTAAATCCAGATCTACTTAATCTTGACTCCTGGAATTAAATATATTATTTATTATTTGTTAATTTTTGTTTATAGTTAATTTATTAAATAGCTCACCTTTGAAACAGTCAAGTGTTAAACGATCACAGTTGTAGATTAGGAGCTTCTAACTACTTTAACTAACTGTTGAACTTCAGCACTTCGTAATGGGCTTTATATACTAGTGGAAACTCAGCCTAGGTCAAAGGTCAAGGTCACTTAATGTAGAGAGTGATATAGACCGTTAGTAATAGGTGCCATGCTTCAGTGAATATAGGTAACTTAGCTGCAGGTTAATTAGGTTAATTAGACTTAATTGCAGTTTATAATTGCATTAATTAGTAATTAGTTTGTAATGACGCACACTGCAATAGTTGATAAATAAACCTTATTCTGACATAGACATAAATTTAGAAAACAACAATACAGAGTAAATAAATTAATATTAATAAAGATTTAATAAAAATTAGTGAAGCTGTGCTATTAAGCATTTATCCACGTCTTTAAGATTAAATTGTGCTTTAGTTAAAATAAAACAGATAATTTGATAGCATTAATGAATTAAAAAGTAGGTAAAATATTATTTAGTATGAATAAAATAGGTGACAGTTTTTAAGAAACTAATTAATTATTATTAAGACAACGAGAGGGACTATGAAATAGCTAATTACTTTGTATTATACCATATAATAAAGAAAATTTTCAAACAGCAAAATTTTCGATGTAACCAAACGACTTACTTGACAAGTGTATGTAACCCAGCGGATAATTAAGGATGTCGGCTACATCCTGAACGATATCCGTAGCATATCCTGAATATCCTGAACCACGTCCGATGGTGGATGATTAAAAAAAAAGTAATGTTGAGAATTGTGAATCTTGATTATTGAGGGCACCATTAAGTATCCTCAAAAGCGTTTTTTCAGGACCCTGTCAAGTACCCTGAACATGTTTTATTCAGGGATTCCAACGGCAGCATCCTGAACACCCGGAAGTGGGCCAATTTCACCGCACTCAGACTCCTGATTGACATCCTGAAAATGTCCTTTTCAGGATATTTTCAGGGTCCTGAAACTATCCTTAATTTTGTGTCGGGAAATCTCATGTGGCAGTAGGCCTATGGCCTGAGCCGAGAAGAAATACATAATACATAAATATAATATAGTGGATGTGCAGAGTTCGTCTGCTAACTGGTTTTTAGCCCCGAGCCGCCATCTTTATGACAAGTTTGTTTACCTGTCATATAGTGCAAAGCTTAACTTTTATTAATGAGCCGGTAAAAGAATATCGGAAATAATGCAAACCAGAGATAACTGATAACAGGTTATGACCAATTATCTTTTCCTGTAGCGTGTGACAACAACTGATGTATTGCGAATCCTGAACGGAATCGCGAAATAGCCGAAAGAAAAATGCTAGTCCTTCAATTTCTAAATACTGTATATATTTGACATGTATTTCTCGGGAGCGAGAATGAGGAACCGAGCCGTCTGCTTCCGGCTACAGGCCTACTACGCCCTGCGGCCCAGCCCTACCACATTTAGATACCTTTTTTCGTGGAAAAAACCGCTGAAAATTTTACTCTAGCAATAGTTACTAAACCTAGCTTACCTAACCTAACTTTTTTTCGCATTTGGCTTCAGCCCTACCTCCTGCACCCCAGCCCTATTGCTCTGTGTTGCGCTAGGTGCGCAGTATTGAAGCGGTTCCTCATTCTCGCTCCTGAAAAATTCATTATATTTGACTGAAACAATTAATACACAGTGCAAAGTACATCATTGAAAGCTGTTATTCTTACTGCTACCTATTAAATGTTCGGTGAACTTAAATGCTAACACAAATCTTTGTCCCGCAGTTAGACTCTAAGGTTCAAAAACCCATTAAGAACTGTGTAAAAAAAAGCTGGGTAGATTTTTTTCCTCTCTTAAGCATAAATGAAGGATAAATATTTCGAATCTTCCTTCCAGAAATTGAACTCAAATATCGACAATCCAGTATTAAACTTTGATTCGCGTCTCGACAAGATGGTCGACAAAAGGTTTAACGAAGAACTCATCGTTGCATCTGCATCAAAGCCGATTCCTTCAAATCACTGGTATCTGGAAATTGAAGCGTTCACTAGAAGATCAGAAGCCACTATGACAATTTTATGTCAATACTTTTCCTGAAGTCAATTACCGAATTAGCACTGACAACTTCCGTCCTCGTATTCTCGGCCTGGCTGTACGTTTCACAAGGATATAACCATGGTTGGTCTAAGTTCACTGGTGGCATATTGTTCCACGTGGCCAGCACAACTATGTTGTGTACTTGTGGTTGTACACAATGCTGCTATCTAATAAAATGTACTACCTGAATATAAGTCTTTCTAAACACTGGCAGTCCACAACACCTGCGGCATTTATTTCTAGAAATAATAAATTTACTCTCTCTTTTATTTAGAGCAAATGACCTAGAATTCATGTCTTTTGGCTAGAAGTTTTTGCGAAACTTTCAAAACTTGCATGAAAAAGAAAGTATTGCTTAAAGGTTTACAGAAACTGTAATGTAAACAATTGATTCAATAGACAAACGAGTCATAAAGATAGCGGCTAATAGGCTTGAATGACCTACCAGACGGACTCTGCTCATCTACTATAGGCGTTTCCTAGCGTTATTCATAACTTGTGAGGCAGAGGATTTTTATAATATTATTCCAAAAAACTATGTAATTTTAAGTTTCTCAGTACCACAAGTATCATTGTTATTAAGCCTATTATACATTAAAGGCAATAACCAATATTAAATTTTTACATAAAAAATATAGCACTGGTGAACTTTAGAATGTATTATTTTCATCATGCGATCTCGTATTGGAATAAGTTTTTAATTGGGGAGTATTTTAGAAACAAAAATCATACACAATTAACTGCTGCACTGCAGTGGGAAAACCCCGTTAACCTTACCCTGACAAGTCCTCCAGAAAACCATGCTAAATTATCCTGGAAATGCCATGGGAATATACTGGACAACTCTATCACAATAACTGTTACAACTAAGAAAACTAGGCAAACCCGTTTGCAGAAAGACAGTGAAGCCTCGAAATATCCTTAAAAATCTTTGAATGTTTACCTAAATTGAGTACGCATGGTAGGTCTGCGCAATTAATCCCCACAGTGCACTTCTCGGCTGATTAGTTCATCCATAGTAGTAGTCACCCTGAAAAAGGAGTGAGTTTGACTCGACCTTAATCGAAGATATCTGGAGCCGAAACAAACCCGTCGAATACATGCACCAAAAGGTGGAGGCACTTTAGTAGAACCTTAGATGACGACATCCGTGAATGCTTATCCGTGAATGCGAATCCTCTACTTTTCGGGCAGTGGATCTTCTTGTCTTTCAAATAAGTGAGTAGAAGGCGCTACTGGGCAACCTACGCAATAGCAGCCGGAGAATCTGCAACCAGCTCGGAAACCTGCCATGCAGCCGATATGCGCAGATAGGACCAATCCGTTTTCCTACCGTAGTAGCTGAGTCCACAATGGAGTCAAATCCCGTCTCCGTCGCTGCGTCACCAGGCTGTTTATGTAAAATAATGCGGCCAACCGAGTGTGAAGGCTGTGGCTTTGAGTCCACTCATGCTCCTGAGCTGTGAGTACATGCTGTCTGTCACCAGAAAAGTTTGAAATTGTTGCTCAAAGTAGGGATGGGACGAGGAGGATATGAGAAAATAGTCTTGGTGTAAACTGGAGAAAGCCACGCGGGACTGGGTTGAACTGACCTTACCTTCAGAATTTCTGCAGGATTTGAACATATTCCATTTCTTACTCTGTTTCATTTCTGTCAGCAAACTGAAAAATATATGATAGAATAACAATTGACGATATCGATATGGTAATGGTACTTTTATGAGTTTCGGTTCAGTTACTAATGGCTAAATGAATAGGTGATGGATAAATTCTACTGCGATTTGAAAATTCGGAAAAATTAGAAAAAGTTTGGCGGTGAGACGTGCTCTTAATTCTTCATTCAAAATCCTAGTGCTATCTAAGGACATAATATCGAAGACATAATAATTTTGACTCCATAATGTATTCCTTTTTACCATACTTTAAAACGTGACGAGGAAAGAAAAGCAATTTAGACTGCACATTATCAAGATGTTGGAAGCTAAATTAAATCTTAAGAAGAATATTTTAAGAGTTTGTTTACAACAAAGCCTTTCAACAGAATATAAATATTCGTAATGAGTGTGGAACAGAAGAATTTGACAGATGCATTTTATGATGAAGGAAAAGTTGCTCCGGTTTTGTCTTGAATCCAGTCAATGAACTGGGACACCTTAATAAAACTTCCTGCGTTACCAGGACTACCGCAATATGCGTCATCAGGAATGTTCATGACGCCTATGACAGTGACGCGTCCACTGGAAGGATCTCTGTAGGTCAAGGGGCTTCCTCTATCAACCTAAGTTGAAGAGAAAATATATAGAACTTATTGTAACCATTCCACATGATACAACCTTGCATTTGGTGTTTTCCGTAGAAAACGAGCAGATGGTAGTATTGGCAATAGAGTACCCGAACTTCTTGGAGCAATCATCCGAATCGAGTAGGCTGAGTGTCTTTCCCTCCAGTGAATCTATGAGTGGTTTATCCATCCGTAGGGAGTCCCATCCTGGGTGCGACCCAGAAAAGTATGTCAAATGAATGGGTTAAACTCGATGCTGGATAGTACCTGCGGTAGTGGCATATTTTCCGGACCATTTTGTAGTGCTGTAAGATGAGGGGAAACAAGCTGGCTGAATCGAATTGTTGTACGTTACTGGGTGAGCAAGGTGAAGAAGACCTATGTTGTAATCATAGCTCGTTTTAAACTCTTCATGCTGTATAGCTCGGTCAATCTACAACAAAAGGCAATCAGATTTAATGCATGGAAGTAAAAGAATTGTTAGATTATATTTTTTCTGATACATTGGATGATGAATAGTTCAGAGAATAAAGGAAAACCGAACCTCAATTCTGACTGTTGCAGGAGAATTCCTATCAGATAATTTTTGCGTTAAGTAAACAACGCTTTTTGATTCTTCTGCATAAAGTGCGACGATTGCAGATGTCAGAGCCCATTCAGGACTAATCAAAGTGGCCGAACCTTCAAATTGTCCGTTAGTTGAGTACACAGGCACCTGCCATGTCGAGTCTGATGCCTGTTGAAGGTTTTATAAAAATTTAAAGTTAGTATTTCATTTTCTTCCCTACAAAAGCAAACGTGTACCATGCCACAAAGAGATTTTCCAGTTGTGCTAGGCGTTGTAGTGTACTCGTCATAACCAACTAGTTTCTCTATGTTAGACAACTTCGAGTCCAACATTGAATTTAGGTTTGCCAGTTGAGAGACAAGGGTTCGATTATCTGTTGAGTTGGAAAGCGCAATCAGGATGTTCGCTGCGCTGGTTTCGAGACGCTTCAAGGCAGATACCACAGGGCTACCACTGACAAGAGAATCATGGATGTTTTCCAGAGAAGCGACTGTCTGAGAGCTGCTACTATTCTGCAAGTCTGTTAAACCCTCAATCTCGCTACCAACTTTTGAAACTGCGGAAGTAACATTATCCAGCTTGACGACTACTTGGGCTAAATTTTCCTATTTAGGAGAAATTACGCATACTCGCGTCAGTTGAAGGCTAATTTTTTAATCAAAATATTTTTCGCAGGCTTCGATAAGTTGCGGTATTCTCACCATGGTGTTTTTCGCATACGAAGCCAGAATCCTCCCGTCACGATTCCTGCTTCCAGGTTCTCCATCTGCTCCGTTGAGATTCACTAAACTGCCTTGGTAACCTAAGGTTATTTGGACTAATAGACCCTGGACAAGGGTCAATACGACGATGGGCTTCATCCTGGAATTAGTTCTTGAACATTTTACTTTCATATAATTACTGAAGGCGCGGGATTTAAAATTAACTTAATCTAGTATTATAAGGAATGTATAAGGAATGAATATAAATAAGGAATATATGAAGCTAAAACTTACATTTCAGTGTGAGGACTGGTTTCACCTAAATTGGTCTTTGCGATGAACACACAGCTTCTGTCTGATAGAAAACGGAGATGTACCTTATATACAGGATCATCATTCTTTTCGCAGAACTTGTTTCGCCAGTATTTGCAAGTCGTTGGAAACGTATGACGATTACTAACCCCTTTAAAAAAAACTTGACCGTTTTTAATTGCCCTGCATTATCAGGTTATACTTCCTTTAGTATGTGGGCTGAAGTTCAATGTCCGAATATTCTTCATTCTGGTTGACACAACAAAATTTTGCACAACCTGTTTAGCTCATAAAATTTACGTATGAAAAGAAGAACTTTGCAGACTTCCAATACTGCCACGTGGCAACCATTTGTAAGACCAAAACCTCTGAAACTAGTACACTTTTTTGAGGGACGAAATTTCAGGTCCTCGTAGTTCCGCACTGAGCCTTTTTTTGATTTAATGCCTTGATTTGATTTGATGATTTAATTTTGGATATTCAGCGTAGAGGCATTCTACTGCACCCCGCTTTTGTTCAAAGTGTTTAATTCTTTCGGTAGCCTTCCCATCTTGTCTACTTACAAGATCAGTCCGGATGGCATTAAATATGCCCAACGTTTCCTATTAAGAGCACTGAATTAAGTACGCTCTTAAAAAGGTTACTTAAATTCGGTCGTAAAAGTTACCTTAAAACGGTTCCACAGATTCCCAACAGAAAATTAATGATGTTTTCATGACACTGACAGATATTATGAAATGGACATTATTCAGGTGGGCTCAGTCAGGACTCTGAACGCATTGGAATTGGCCCACTTTCCGGATGTTCATGACACTGAAATTGCAACATTGAATAACACATACTCAGTGTCATTAATGTCCTGAATAGTAAAATTTCGGGATCCTTAACGATATCCGGAATAGCCAATATTCATGATACTCAATGATGCCCCGAATAGTCGAAATTCAGGATCCTTAAAGACATTCTGAATGATCAGTTTTTTAAGTTCTCAGCTGTGGCCTGAATGGTCAAAATTCAGGATCCTTAACAGTGCCCTTAACAATAGCACCATGAAGAATCCTGAAAAGCGTTTTTTTCAGGACCCTGTGAAGTACTCTGAACATGTATTATTCAGGCACTCCAACGGCAGGATTCTGAACACCCTGGAAGTGGGCCAATTTCACCGCACTCGGAGTCCTGATTGGCATACTGAAAATGTCCTTTTCACGATAATTTCAGGGTCCTGAAACTATGCTTGATTTTGCGTTGGGAAATCTCATGTGGCAATAGGCTTACGGCCTGAGCCGAGAAGTAATACATAATACATAAATATAAGATAGAGAATTTAGCTAAGATAACAAGTACTACACTCTCGCGATTTTAGGGCCTTTTAACTAGTCTACACGTTACAAAGTGAAAACACTTTAACCAGGTATAAGTTGGGCTGAATAGGGACTTGAAAACTCAAACAGCTTTAAAAGTCAACCGAGGTGAATATCTAGGAGAGTTAAAAATTGAGAGTGCTAAAAATTCAAACAAGTTATTATGCTGGGCACGTAAAAAAGCTACGCGAATTAAGATACCGGGGCAGTTAAAAACTCAACAGAGTTAAAAAGCGAGGCGAGTTATATTAGATATAATTTAACCGCACTATTAATCAGCCATATACGTAACTCAGTATGTGATAATTCCACATTCTCGCTTAATTATTCCATAAATATTATAATTTATTTGGAAAAAAAAGGTCTTGAGCAGAACCGATCCCGTGACACCTCTACTACGATTCGATTCCCCTACTGATTGTGCGATATGCACATATTTCCAGTTCATCAAGTTACGGTTATATTTTACCAAACGCCTTAAAATTTGAAGCGCTTTAAAATCTTTCTCAAGTTAAATTGTCATCGAGTTGAAGGATTAGTCGAGTTAAGTTTTAAACACGAGTTGAAATTCTATCAAGTTAAAATTCAGGATGAATTAAATGAAGTAACCAAGTTAACAATTTTAACAAGTTTACATTCTGAACCTCATTAAAATTGTGTGGTTAGTCAAAATTTCATCGAGTTAATAGAACAACCGTTTTAAAAGATGTAAAGGAAATTAAAACTTGACCAGGTTCAGATTTAGACCCAGTTAACTGACTTGAATAAGTCAAAATGCCGCCAAGTTGAAATTTGTGCCAGATTAAGATTGTAAAGCATCTTCAAATTGCCACAAGTTAAAATTTAGAGAGAGTTTAAGTATACCTGTCACAGTTAAAATGACCAACTGAGTTATCATTTGAATTGCATGAAAAAGCCAGACCAAGTTAAAGTGCGATTTTTTAACGGGTTACAACCGCGTAAAAATTTTTTCACTAGGTATTTTCGTCCGTTTTCAAAAAAAATCCTTGATTTTAACTTGGTCTTACCACATTAAAGCCTTTTCACACGGTTTGAATCAAGTTAAAAGTCGAAAAATCGCGAGAGTGTATATACCGAGAAGTGTATCACCTTTAAATATTGAGTTAACTGGCATAAAAGTAAAGCGGGTTCCACGAGCTTTTTTAGAACTACCATAACAAGCCCCAAATACTCCAAAGCAGTCGCCTCGTATTGCAGCAAAACAGGTTGATTTGGCGAATATGCAAACACCCCCAGATAAAAGGGTAGGTATAGGTCCTGTGCAAAATAGCTAGGGGGGTGGAGCTAAGCGAGTGTCCGCCATATTGGAGGGCAGCTGACCGGGCGGCATGCTTGCTCAAGTGTCTGTACAGTATTCAAATGGGATATAATTTGTTTTATTTCTTGTGCAATGATGACCCAAACCAAAAGTAACATTTCAGAAAGCCTGTCCATTCCTTCTTATCGTGACAACAATGGAGAAAGACGAAATACTCAGTTAATCAGAAAATAATTAAAGAAAAAAAGATACTCTGTGTGGCTGGAACATGGCTGCAGATGAAAAAGCTTCAAACGTTTGAATGGCCGGTTTCACATACGGTAAACGAACGTAAAACTTTTTGTGACTTACATGAGCATGAAATAAAACGTCCAGGCTTACCTCAAAACTTCATAAGGAACGCGTTCCCAACAGGGCCCTCCTTCGAAGTGCACGCTTGATTGCTTAAAAACGCGATCAGCCTTGATAATTTTTCTAAGCTTTTCAAATGACCTATTGCTTCATTATGGAATTCTTTGGAATTAGAATTACAATTCCCAGGAATAGAATCAGCATCTTACAGGCACCACAGTAATCCGTGGAGAGACGTGTCGCTTTGATGCAAAGAAAATATTGTTTTTGAATTCTCAGCTGCTTCAGCATTCACAATAAAAAGAAGAAAAAGATTTTTTATTACTCTTAAATTTAGGTTGACCATAAAATAACACATGGCACAAAATATTCCATTCGACTACCGCACAGCAATGTCAACAAGCATACCACTCGGTCAGCTGCCCTCCAACATGGCGGACACTCACTTAGCTCCACCCCCCTAGCAATTTTGCACAGGACCTATACCCCACTTTGTCTTTTACCACACCTCAACTCACATCTAGCTACCTGTTCAACTATTCTCAGCTTCCCAAACCCCGTCAGTTAACTCCGTATTTGGATTATTTTCAGTTTATTTTTATTTCACATTTACTTTTTGCTTCTGATTTAATTATTATTGATTCAATTTTAGCACACCATTTTATGTCTCTTAATTGAATCTGACTCAATTGTTGCCTGCGCCATAAACCCGGTTTGCTACTTAGATACTTTCCAATTCGTTTTGTTCTTTTTTCTTTTTATCCAATGCTCACCTTTTTCTAATTTTTTTTTTCAATTGTTCTTGGTGCTTTTGCTTCTTATATATTTGCCTTTCACAACTTTTTCTCAGTTAAGCTTACGTGGAAAACCGCTATATACTCTGAGTTTGCAGCTCGAAGTTCTTGTAGAACCTTTAGTTCATACTTTTGCTGTAGTGAAAAAAGCGATTTTGACCATGGACCCACGATGGGTTCAGTCAAATAGACATAATAAGCCTTAGCAGTCCAGCCCCCCAAATCTTTGTGCCCCAAATCTTTGTGCC
Organism: Eulimnadia texana; assembly: GCA_002872375.1. Classification (NCBI taxonomy): domain Eukaryota; kingdom Metazoa; phylum Arthropoda; class Branchiopoda; order Diplostraca; family Limnadiidae; genus Eulimnadia; species Eulimnadia texana. The sequence continues at coordinate 15,050,485 of NKDA01000002.1, read as the reverse complement.
CCTCCCTCAGAGAATAACTATTCTCAAAAGCGTTTTTGACCTCTGCCTGACCCGGGTGACCTAAGCGCGAAGTTTTGATTCGTACTAGTGCTTCTACAAATTTAAGGCACTAGCCGCTTCAATTCTTGGCCATGTTCATCAACTCCCCGCGGGTGAGCGCGATGCTGATTTCAGAAAATTAAGAAAACAACTACCAAAAAACATTTCTTCATGTTCATATTTCAAATCTTACTCTAAAGTCGATAGAAAACATATAACGAACAATTCTGTCGTGTGGGCGTCTGAAGATTAACGAGTTTTTAGCATCACGCACATTACATTTTTGGGTATATTAACTCATTCCTTTGTTTCTTTGAATAACACACTGATCTTTGCATATATTATTTGAGAAACAAATGGGCGAGCGCTAATTTGGCCGTGTCATATTTTGATAACGTTTAATTAACAATTTTTCCAGTGCAAATTTGTATATCTGAAAAGTTCCCGCGCTCCAGTATTTGAATGTTGCAGACAAAAAGCTAGGAAAAAGTAATACTAAAGCGCAAACCGCGTCTGTCATGCGTACGCAAAAAAGTTTGTAAATTAAATTTAAAAATCAGGATGGCTTGCCCCCACACAGATAAATTCGGAAAAAAATAGTGCACACAATTTTCTATGGACAACTGAGTCCCGTTTGTTGTAACTGTTCCACTTTTGATGTTTAAAAATCAAATAAAAGTTTTTCTTCCATAAGAGCCCATAGTAAAATTTGCCGAGTTGCCCCCAACGGTTCCACGAATTTTCCACTGCCAATTTTTACAGGGAGACAAAAGCCCGCCCTAGACCTCTAGTCTAGTCAAATTACGAGGGCTGGGCAAAGGGCGGCTCTAAAGGGGCTGGACTGCTAAGGTGGATTGCTACTTATTCGTGTCACTCGAGTTTTCTTTTCTTACCTTAGTTCAATGTAACCCTTAGTTCCATAACAAAATTTGTTTTCAGCCATAGGCCTCTGGCCTCATGCTTTGTTGGAAGTACAAAAAAAAACTATCACATTTTTCAGTTAATTCATTTATATCTCTTAACCTTCAAGTTTTGACAAAGTTATTGAATTTTACAAAAATTACTAACAATTAAAATTGATATATGTATTTCAAGAAAATCCGTAATGCCATGGGTTTGGTAGTGGGTTAATAACATGATGATGATAACATGTAGTAACACGTTGATAACAAAATGATAACAGGTACAAGATTTGAGAGATAACTTCAGTACCAAAACAGAGATTTTATAATAGTACTATTAGATTTTGTACTATTGATTTAATTTGAAGATTGATTATTTAATTCGTCAATAGGTTAAGACAGTTCATTAATTAAACTCCAAGGTTTTTAAATTAATAGGCTAATTAATGTAAGTCTCTAAGGGGAATGTGAAACTGCTGAGTCATAAAAAGTCACGTGACTCAGTTTCACATTATTGGCGTTTTTACCATTATTGTTTATTCCAGGAAAACTAAATAGGACAAAATAATTATAATACAATTAATTGAGATGATTCGGGTATTCATATGAAAATAACAATTTATTCATGAAAAAAGCTTCAAAATTCAAAATATTTAAAATTTCGTTTATTTCTTCATCAGCTTGTATATGTGAATGTCTTCGCAGGAGAGGTCTTCCCGATACAGTTTTTTGTCGACTTGGGTAGCGTTAAACTTCTGCTGAATCTTCCGCATGAATTCCTCTACCAGCAATTTATTTTTCTTGCATTCACGTTCCTCGTATGAGAGATAAATTTCAGTCTCAGGTCCACTGACATCTTCCAGAGTCTGGACGAGTGGATCTATTGTCTGTAAGAAAACGACTGATGAAAAAGTCTTAAACCTGTGAACAGCTGAAACACACACATCTTTATAGTAAATTCAATCTGAAACAAGCACGATATCTGGTATGTGCTTGTTCAGCACTGATTTCCAGTCGTCTGTAGCCCACCTATGTGACAGGCAAACAAACTTGTCATAAAGATGGCGGCTCGGAGCTAGAAACCCGCTAGCAGACGAACTCTGCATATCCAATATAATGCATCCCGCGATGCACATTGCTGTGGGCGGCGCCCAAAACAGTGGGTGGAGACTGGAAAGGTCTAATGGTTTTCAGAAAATACAGTATACTGTATTCTAGATTTGATACAATTTCAAAATATTTCGTCTTGTTCCATTCCTCTTTCTTAATTAAGTAGCTGATTTAGCAAAGAACTTCATTATGTATTAAATAGTTTAGTCCCTCATTAGAAATTACTAATTAACGATTAAAAACAGCGATTAGCTCTAATTAACCTATTTAACCTGCAGCTAAGTTACCTACATTCAATGAAGCATGGCACCTATCACCAACGGCCTATATCACTTTCCACATTAAGTGACCTTGACCTTTGACCCAAGATGGCTTTCCTACTATGTATATAAAGCCCATTACGAAGTATTGAAGTTCAACAGTTAATCGAAATAGTTAGACGTTTGTAGACTACAACTGCAATTGTTCAACACTTCGCTATTTCAACGGTAAGCTCTTTAACTGTTTAATAATTATGAATACATAATAAAATATCATGTTTAATTACAGGATTCAAGATGAAGTGGATCTGGATTTACTTGAGTGTCTTCCTGCTGAGGCTGCTGGAAGCTGAAGCTGTAAGTTTTCCAAAACAATTTGCATTCAGTTAAAATATATTTGGACAGTTAAATTAGTTTATACAATTATTATTGAATTTCGAGTTGTAATTATATTCAATCTTGTAGCAAAATTTTACGCTGAGCTGCGTTTCGACTTCTGCCATCAACGCAGCGTTCCACAAGGCCCAGCGCCAAACAGGACTCGAAGACATCCGTTCAGAACCCACAGATTACGAACTGGACCTCTTGGGCCGCACTCTGGAAACAGCAACTGCAATCCTAGCCAAAAAGTACGTCTTTACTAACATTCTAAGTATTGGATTCGTACTAATAAAGTTAATTGAAAATTAGATGCAATCTGACATCCAACGACATCTTCATCGAGTTGCCGGCGATCGACACCAGCGACACGGACATCAACGGTTTCTGCCCGAACCTCTTGCAGCCCGTCCTGTGCAACGTCACGCGCTACCGCACTCTGAACGGCTACTGCAACAACCTCAATCACCCCGTGTGGGGAGCCGCCAAGGCCCCTTACCGACGCCTGATACCCCCGGCCTATGCTGACGCTGTGGCTGCCCCTAGGAAGTCTGTCACAGGAGCTGAACTTCCCTCTGCCCGCGACATCTCAATCAGGGTTCACAAAAACATGGGATTCACCGAACAAGACTTGACGCTTCATTTCGTATCCTGGGGGCAGCTGATTGACCACGACATGGTGGATACTGTTAAATCTACGGGTTGGTTAAGACTAATTTAAAAAAGCTTAACTATTTAACTGATATTAATGAAAATTTCTAGAGAGTTCGGGTGAAGAGCTGCACTGCTGTCCGAGGAACGACTCGAATCCGGCGTGCTTTCCTATCGTTATATCTTCCAGCGATCCTTTTTACTCGCAACACGAAGTTTCCTGCTTGAACTTGGCCAGGAGCGCTGCCAGCCCCAAAGTAGGCTGCAGACTGGGCGTCCGCGATCAGTTCAACAAGCTGACGAGTTACCTGGACGCTAGTTTCGTTTACGGGGTCAACGACGAAACTTCTGAGAGTCTCCGAGCTTTCTCTGGAGGTCTACTGAGGACTCAGGCGGTTTTCGCCAAAGAAGGACTGAAGGATCTCTCGCCTCTGAGGACTGATGAACCTGACGATGACTGCTTCAGGACCAACACCTCGACCTTCTGCTTCTTGACTGGTAGCTCTAAACATATTATGAATTACGTATTGGATTTTCATTTCTGGTTTATTGTAGGCGATACCCGTTCTAGCCAGCAGCCGATGCTGTCGACGCCTCACACCATCTTCATGCGCGAACACAACCGCATCGCCGCAGCCCTGCAGCAGATCAATCCATTCTGGGACGACGACAAGATTTTCCAGGTAAAGTAATAAATTTACAGGAATAATCTATCATAATATTAACTGTATCCTTAGTAAGTATTTTATAATCTCTACTAACTTCAAACTTATTTAAGTATAGTTTGGGAGTTATTTTGTTATGATATTAGTTTTGTTAACCGTGTTGTTTTTGATTGCAGGAAGCTCGCCACATTGTCGCAGCTCTGGTACAGAAGATTACCTACGACGAGTACTTACCTCTTCTTCTGGGCAAAGGCAAGATGAAACAGTACGGCCTGGAGCTTTTGCCATCGGTAGTATTTAAAATCATGACTAATATTACCTTTAATTAACTCGTTAACTTGAATGTAGGGTTTCTACAACGGCTACAGTTCGATGATCGACGCCAGTCTCTCGGACGCTTTCAACGCTGCAGCTTTTCGCTTTGGACACTCGACTGTTCCCTCGACGATCCAGCGCTGGAACTCGAAACATCAATACATCGGTATAATTAATAAATATCATACCATTAAGCAGTTTCACATAAATTGATTAAATTGTTATTAACTATGTGTTGCAAGGATAATGTATAATTTTAACGATAATTCTTTAATGTATTAGGAAGCTAACTATTGTAACTAATGATACTAACTAGTATATAATTCTACACGCCTAATTTGAATCAATGTTTTAATCAATGTTAGCTACTTAATGGATTCATTGATAGTCATTAATTTTATTGGTATATTCAACTATGTTGACTTATTATTGTTAATTCTATTAGGGAGTCAGCGTTTTCGCGACATCTTTTACCAGCCCTGGGACTTGTACAAGCCCGGATACGTGGACCAGTATCTTCTCGGAATGATGAACCAGATTGCGCAGAAGACTGACGATGCAGTAACTGAAGACGTAATTACACTTCAATCAGTTCCCTTAACTATAGTTTACTTAATTATGTTTGCTACAGTTGACCAACCACTTGGAACAGGAACCGACAGACAACCACGGGTCTGATCTCGCTGCCATCAACATCCAGCGGGGTAGGGACCACGGCATACCCTCATACAACCAGTTCCGCGTCTACTGCGGGCTTCCTGCCGCTCGTCGCTGGAGCGACCTCTTCGGCATAATGAACAACCAGACCATCGCAGCGTATTCACAGATCTACACTTCGCCCGAGGACCTTGACCTCTGGTCTGCTGGCATTTCCGAGTTCCCAGTGCGGGGAAGTACCGTCGGTCCTACCTTCAACTGCATCATTGCACAGACGTTCAAAAATCTGCGCAATGGAGATCGGTTCTGGTTCGAGAACGGTGGATGGCCTAGTTCGTTTACCTCAGGTACGTTCTTCAAATTTCCATATCCCTTATTCTAAATAATTTTACACAATCTGGTACGTCAATTAGCATATCCTATATAAAAGCTTCCGTACGAATTACAGACAATAATGACCAAATTTTCTAATATATTACATACGTGGATCCTATTTAATGTAATATAGGTAATTGCTCTTTTTTGTTGTAGAGCAAATTGACGAGATCCGTAAAGTCAAGTACGCCAGGATTATATGCGACAACAGCGACAATATCGAGACCGTCCAGTTGAACGTCATGCAGCTGGCTGATCCTTTCACGTAACTATTTGTAATAAATTATGCTTATACTTTAATCTAATTATTGTTATTTTTCTTTCAGGAATCCGCGTGTGTCCTGCAGAAGCTCCGTCCTGCTCCCGTCAATGGACCTTACCAAATGGAAGGACTAACAATCAAAATTTATGTTAATTTATGCCTTATTTTTTTAAATTGTGTTAATAATATGATGAAGTGTTTTTTAAGTTATTTCATTGTTAATTTATATAACTGAATAGTATGAAGTGTTTGTACTATCGATATTAATTAGGAACTGATAGATTATGCTCTGATAATATTTAATACAGTATTTAATCGTCTTAATTTTGGTTGATGTTGATCACTGAACTTTTCAGATTTATTGATTGTATAAAATATCACAACTGTTTAAATTATTATGTTTATATAACTAAGACGACCGATATGTTTGTTAAATACCTTAGGAAAAGTATTGGAAAAGATCGTCGCCAAAAGATTGAGACATACTCTGCGAGAAAACAATTGCCTCCATTCACTTCAGTTTGGATTCAGGAGCGGAATCTCTACTCAAGATGCCATACTAGATCTCGTTGAGCATGTCCAGTCAACGTTTCACAAACACGGGACACTTTCTTCGATCAAGCTGGATCTTGAAAACGCTTTTAACAACGCGGACCACAGCAAAGCAGCCTGAAGCTAAAAAGGATGCCAGTTTACGTTGTCAAGTGCATCCATAGCTTCATTCACGATCGCCACCTTCGAGCTGTCAGCCCTATAGGAAACTGCAGCAGCATATTCATACTGCGCAGAAGGGAGTCCCGCAGGGTTCTCCGCTTTCACCAGTGCTGTTCGCCATCGCAATTGACGAGTGTCTCTACACTACACACTATATGATCTTCCTAATACGATCGCTCAAGCCTTCGCAGACGATCTGATCATAGTGTGCAAGGGGAAGACCACCACGGCGAACAAACCACGGACTGAACTAGCATTGGAAGCGGCTGATGACTGGGCGGACAGAGCGAACATGAGCTTTGGAGCTGAAAAGAGAGAAGCGATCCCATTTCTCTAGGAAAAGAAAACTAGACGATCATCCACAAGGGTCAACCGGTGCGGCGAGTTCAGGTGACGCAGTATTTGGGCTCCCATCTGGACCAAAACTACAGTGGGGTGCCCACGTAGACCAGGTTCGTGCGAAGTCCTCCAAAATACTCAACATATTCGACCATTAAACTAGCTAGACGGAGCTTTGGGCCCTTTGGCTGAAGCCGGAATCATGCCGAAAAGGAGGAGCCTGAGTCAAACATGATCGGTCGGGTGCCGAAATTTCAATTGATCACGCCACGTAATTTAATGCCATCTACGGGCTTTTTGAAACACTAAATGCGCTGTATTTAGTCTCAAGTAGGAAGTTTACAGTCGAATTTGATGTTGCAATACAGTAACGAGTAAAATTCGATGCCTTCTCAGATCTCACGCTTCATCTCGTAAGAGCAGACTGAGACTGAGAACCTGTTAGCTCAATAGTAAACAAAGAAATGTGCTAAGTAGTGCAAGAATCCCTTACTAGGTGGCGCTGAAAATCATTACATCATAAGTTCAGCTTTCGGCACCCTACCAATCATGTTCGAGTCAGGCTCCCCCCTTTTTCGCATGATTTTGGCTACAAGGGTTCCCAGCGCAGGGATAGCCCAAAGCTTCGTGTAGCTAGTTCAGTGGTCGAAGCTCAACATGATTAAGGGTTTCACTGCCAAGAAACAAGGCCTTCGGCAAGGAATCGCACGGACGGTATACAAAACTACTGTGCTCCAGTGATTCGCTACAGCTGCTTGGCGTGGGGAACTCTCTCCAATAGGAATACACACCGGTTGGAGCGGATCCAACGACGAGCCGCGTGGCAAATCACAGGGTGCCTCTCAACGAGCTCTTCGGAGGGACTCAACGTGGAAGCAAGATTGTTTCCAATTGACCTGCAAATCAAACTTTCACAAACTCGGGAAGCCCTGGATTCCCCCACAATGGCCCACAACAACCGCGTCATTCCTGGTTAACAAACCCAAATCGAAGAATCGTAACTCGCTCGTCACCATGTTACGAAGCCATGTGCCCGTGTCTCGTCTAAACGAGCTACTGGAGGATCCCAATCGATTGGAAACTAAGACCTGAAACAGTTGCTCCCTGGCTGATTCAGGATATAGGCGCAAGAGTCTGTGGTCATCAAGGAGGCCAGCGTGTGTCAGCCGTAACTTCGGTCGTCGAAATCTACACTGACGGCTCCAAGATTGAGGAAAATGTTGGCGCTGCTGTTCTCTGACCATACGACGCCAAAGTTATCCAGAAAATGAAGCTTCCGGACACGTCGACTGTATTTCAAGCCCAATCTACTATACATATTCACAATGAATTATTTGATGAATAGGAATTATTACATTAATAATTATGTACTATTTTGCTTGTTTTGGTTTAGAAATTCTAATACCATCTACCGATTTTTTGTCCAACACGAAAATATGGCCTCCAGCTACACCAAGCCAGCGAAACTCGACAGGCATCCGGCAAAAATTCAAAAAGTTTTAAATGGTTCCAAGACGACCATCCACGTATCCGACCACAGTATAAGTATAAACAGTACTGAGGCTCTCGTATCTCCGCATGCTAAAGCCGCGAGCACAAAAAAAGCACTAGATTTCTGCGGATGGTAGTAATCGCAACTACGAATGCCAAAAGGTGGTCAAATCTAGTTCCTTTACCTTGTTTTTAGATACCCTGAAATGTTGATCGCCCAATTGATCTAAAGCGCAAGGTATCTAAATCGTAAAGTGCGCACAATCCTGGCGTAAAGCCGAAGGCACTCGTAGTTCTGATTACTGCCACCCACCAGAAATGTGGCGCTAATTTCCTCCTCGCGGCTTTAGCATGGGGAGATACGAGAGGCTCAGTACTGTTTATACTTATACTGTGCCTCCGACCCAGTGCTTCCACTTTGCAGGGAAATTCCCTCAAATAGGGAAAATGGTGAAGAGGGAAAAGGGAAAATGGAGGGAAAACCGAATTTACAAATGTAGCTTTACCCAGTAGCACGGAGAGGGGAAAAAGGGAAAAAAGTGGAAGCACTGGGCCAGATGGTATGGCATGGCGATTTTGCATGGCATGAACTCCAGTGAAAACCAGGCTTTGAAACCACGTTCAAACCAGTGTTTCCACTTTTCAATTTTCCCTTTTTCCCCTCTTCCCTTAGCTTCCCCCTTTTCCCCTTTGTGCTAGATTATACAATGTCTAGATTTCCCTTTACCCTCTTCTCTTCCTCTTCCCTTTTCAGACCCCATTTCTCCCCTTTTTCAGGGAATTTCCCTGCCAAAGTGGGAACACGGATCCAAACCAGTGTTTCAACTTTGCAGGAAAATTCCCTGGAAAAAGGGGAAAATGGGGCCTGAAAAAGGGAAGAAGAAGAGAAGAGACAGAAGGGAAAAATCTAACCACAGCCTTATATATGCTAGCACGGAGGGCAAAAAGGGAAAAATAAGGGAAGAGGGGGGAAAGGGGAAACTGAAAGTGGAAACACTGGTTCAAACTGCCTCGTTCAAGGTACCCGAAAAGGCACCGCAAAAGGTACCACCATTTTTTTCTCGAATTACACAAAATAATTTTTAATAAATCAGACATCAGCTCACCAATTAAATATTCTTCAATTTTATTTCGTCGAAAGCACTCGTTCATATAACGCATCTATTCCTATACAAATGACACCACAAATTCATCAAATTATTTCAGGAAAAAAAGGCAAAATCATAACTGCTCATCCAATCTTTACCACATCATTCATTCATTCACATAGTTCCACACATATCAAGTGCACAATAGTCAATAATATAGAAAAATGGGTATAACCCAAAAAATAGTTTCAACCCATTAATTAATTAATATCAAATTTAATTACAAAAAATACTAGTTCAACCCTTGAAAAAGAAAAACACAAAATTTCTTAAATGTCCTTAAAACAAAAAAAACGGATAATTCAAGGGTAAATATCAATTGATTGTACAAAATGAATATTTTTACAGTAATATTTACACTTATTCCGGTATAAAACAAACACTAACCCTCAAAAATTAACCCCCAAATTTAATTGGGGTTCCAAAATTCAAGTCTGGAAAAATTGTACAAATATCAACATAACACAATATTGTCCTTTTCTTACATCCCGCAAATATCGTAATGGTCGTTCGTTTGTCGAGGAGATCTCGTCCGTCCAGTTCGTCGTTTTCGGGGTGTAAAAACACGAAGCGAAAATATGGCACTTTTCATCGCAAACTTAAACGGAAAAAACCACCCCGCAAGAGAAAAATCCGCCCGCTGATTTTACAACAAGGGAGAAAATATCACTCATTAATTTTTTGAATATTTTTCAGTGTGCAGGGAAACGAAATTGAATCAGGGAGGGGAGGCAGTGGCGGGAAAAACGCTCAAAATCGACTTTCCCCGAAAATTCTAAATTTATCGTCTTTTTCTTGGATGGTCCCTTTCAAATTTTTTCCGCGGTGGATTTTTGTCGTTTTCTTTGCGATCGGTTATCATTGGGCTTTTATCGTTGCCGCAAGCCGAGGATCCCCAGAATGAGTGACAGAAAAACGGAGGTGAGAAACGAAGTTCCCGCAGAGAAACGAGAACTCGACGACCGGGCGGAAAGTCCCCTATTGGATTTCGAAGACAAAAGCTCTTCGTTCTTGACCACTTCGTTGGACAGTCTGTCGAGATCATCTAATCAGCAAACAAAAAACGTTAATATGTTTATACATTTATATTACAACATTTACAACTATAAATTATAATATAACTTATTCCATTTTCTTAGTACCTGATTTCTTTGTGGTTGTTCGGATACTGTAGCTCTGCACCTCGGCCTCTCTCCAGGACGGGGTCTTGGGCGAAGCGGTCGTTGACGTTCGCACGGCCACAGACAACGTGCTCGAGTTGCGGTTAACAGATGGGGGAACGGGAGTCGTCGATGTCGCTATGGGAGAAGCCGACGACGAGGTCAGTGCGGGACGAGGTACTGGCGCGGCCACTGTAAACAAAAGTTTAAAATGAATTTTTGATAGTGAAATGAAATTACATCAAATATTATTTTTAATCATTTAAATTACGTACAATAAAATAAAAATAATACGAAACAAGAATTTGTCTTCTTTTAACTTACCTTTGTTCATTTCGTCGGCTTTGCAGCAGACTTTGAAGACAACTTTCATGTTGTGCGTCGAGCACCGGCCACCAATGCGACGGTGAAGGTCTTCCTTTGACGAAGTCGCTGAAAGGAAACATGAAATATTAAAACCTGCGTTGACAAAAGCGTGAAAAGTTAGTTACATATGAAGTAGTAGTCCTGCCCAGGCCGGAACTCGAGTCCTCCGGGCTGCGGGGTGAACGAGCGGAACGTGATGGTGAAGTACATCAGCTTGTGCGGCTTGTCGCAGACGGCGATGATCCGAGGCGTCGGGTTCGTGATCCGGCACGTATCATACTCCTCTTTCGAAACCTAACACAAAATTTTCACATGAATAATTTCTCTCTTACACTCATCTTTGAAAGATTAAAATATACATTTAATAATAAAAATAATAATAATACAATTTAGTCTGTCGGACTGTTATGAAAAAATGCTACATCACAAACAACGCCATCTAGCGGTCGTTTCGCAAACTACTTTAAATTTTCCATGTGTGAATTACATTACTTGGCTTGTTCCTACAGTTCATGTACGCAATTAAACGTATTTTAGAGACTCTTATTAGTTGTATTAAACTGAAATTTTTTTTTCCGTAATTATTTTGTGTCTTACGTTGTAAATGATGTATTTCTCGGCGTCATCCTCGTGGGTGCCGGGCGAGTAGACGGGACAAATGATGTTGACCTGGTCGTACTCGAAGGGAATGTTGTTCTTGTTCACGTCAATGATGTGGTCCGTGTTGTCTATCCGGAATCTATTCAGACAAAAACAACAACAATCAGTCATAATATTACATAGTAATAATAATAATAAAGCATCTACGTTCATAGTTGATTCATTATTTTATGTAAAATTAAACGTAGTTTAAAAAGTTAAGATGATTTTTTCTAGTTTTTCAGGGTTGGCTGTCAGCAAGTCATATCTTCTGGCGGCGCGTCCAGATGTGCAAGTCACGATTCGTAAAGGTCACAGAGAATCTTGTCAAGAATCACGAATCTTAGAAAGAATCTTGCTGCGAATCTTTCCGTCCCAGTCCGCAGGTAAGAAGAATGATTAAAAATTTGTAAAAAAATATTGAAAAGTTGCCCTAGGCCATTTATCACCTCCTCCATTCTACTACCTTTTATTCAACTCTCACTATTCTCTCTATACTAGTTTATTATCCGATAAATCTGCTGAGTATGTGGACACTAACTCTGTTCGTCCACATCAGCATACAGACTGTCCGCTCGCTCGTATCATTCGATCGAGCAGACAGTACTGTACTCGGTATTGCGCATTTTAAAGACTGTCTACTTATTCAGCAACTACTAGTACCACAATCATCTCCACTGTTATCGCTATCCAATAATCTGCTGAATATGTGGACAATAAGTGTATTTGTCCATATCAAAGTACAGACTGTCTGCTCCTTCCCGTTATACGATCGAGTGGACAGTACTGTACTCGGTATTGCAAATCTTACATGCTGTCCACTTATTCAGCAACTATCAGTACCACAATCATCTCCACTGATATCACTATCCAATAATCTGCTGAACATGTGGACGGTAAGTGTATTCGTCCATATCAACGTACAGACCGTCCACTCGTTCACGTTACTCGATCGAGCGGACAGTACTGTGCTCGGTATTGCAAATCTTATACACTGTCCACTTATTCAGCAACTTTTCTACTACCTTATTGTTACTTTTTCGATTTTCTGTGAAAGAAATTAACTTTTTTGCGGTTTGTTGATAGAGGCGGTAGCAATTTGGCGTCGTAAAAATTATCTTAACCGATCAATACCCAATCAATTTGATCGCAAACTGCTGATTTACGGTACTTACACGATTTCAGACAAAAGCATTAACAACTAATAACGCGAAAAATAATTTAAAATTTTCACACAAATACAAAAAAAACGAGAAAAAGTTTCAACAAAAGCGTCGCCAGTGCGAACAAAGATGTCTGCGCTCGCTGCGGAAAATGTAAACAAAACAAAAGGCGTTCGAAAAAAACAATTGACGATCACGACGCGAAAAATCCACAAAATATTTGAATTTTTCCCTCTTTTCTTTTTCCCTTGAAAGTTTGGAATGTCTGTCTCGCCTCGTTGACACTTTATTAAACTGTGCAAAACCACCAACTATTCAAACTATTCAAAAACTATTCAAACAAACATTAGATTCAAACGATTCGAAAATTCAGTCGAGAAAAAAAGATTTCCCGACTTCCGCCATGTTTTCCCGCCGTCAAGGCGGGGTTCGCGACTCGCGCAAAATAAATAATATTTTTTATTCCTAATAATTATAATAAAAATATGATAATTGCAGACTAATAAAATGATAATAATAGTACCGAAAAAAATATAATTTGAAAATTTGAATTTTTAAATAAAATTTTTAATAATTTAATAATATTTAACAGTGTATAATATTATTAGTATAATAATAATAAGAATTTAAGAATTTTTGAAATTTTTAAATAATTTGAAGATTTTTTCGGAAGGTGTGAGTGGAGGACCTTCATTTATCGGGTTGACAGACGACAGGACCGCGGACAAGCCTCTCGTCGCTGTCAACAACTTTCCATTTAAACCAGAACACAACACGACAGCCCAACATTCCGCCACCATAAGCGACTGCACAACACTGTTATCACCAAGTTATCACTTGTTATCGTCAAGTTATCAGTTGCTCAAGAAAATTATGTTCGGGTAGATTAGTACCCAAAGTTACCAACTTGGTTCTTTCCTTTGTCCACTTTTTTACGTTTTTTTCCCTTTTTCCCCCTTTTTCTCATTAACAACTATACAGATACAGAAACTGCATTCCATAAGGGGTTCGCTACTTAGCAATTCTAGTTCAACTTGTTAGCGAAGTGAATGATTTACAACTTCAAATCACGAATTATCTTTCATTCTCAAGAATCACAAGGGGTCTGAAACTCCGAGGAAAAGTCTTACGAAGATTATCTGATAACACGGAGATAACAGGTTGATAACTGAGATAACACGACCCACGTGTACGAAGATTATCTGATAACACGGAGATAACAGGTTGATAACTGTGATAACACGACCCAAGTGTACGAAGATTATTGAAAGTTTCCGACCCCTTGAAGAATCACGAATCTCTAAGAATCTTGTTACAAAGAAGCGCTTATAAGTATCTTTCATTACATATGTTACATATATTATTACCCGACTAGTTTTCTTCCATTCACTAATATCCACCAATACCCCGTCATGCAGAAACTACAATTTAAAATAATCCTTGAAAAATCTTAAACAATTTTTCAATGCAGAAATAAATCTACGCAATAAAAATCCCCATAACGAAATGGAAATAATTATAGAGAGAAATCTATTTTTCTAATATTACATAATAACTCATAGTTTATGAGTTATAATTATATTAATACTTACGTTAATAATAAGTGAACAACACAAGCTTGAAAACATTGCAAAAATTAAGATTAACTTATTACAAGCTTATTAATTAGAATAAAGATTAATTAAGAGTAAAAATGAGAGACAAAAATATTTTTCTCTCTTTTTTCCCTGAATTAATTTTTGTCACTTAATTATTCGCCAATAACTAATTGTACTTCTGTTCTCCTATATATATTTTAAATATGATTATTTTTGTGACATATATTTGGAATTGAATTACTTTGAAATTTTCCATTATTTCGTTGAATTTATCCAAAAAGTGTTATGACCTTTAAATATCTTCTTTCCGTATTGCTACCTATTCGTGTTACTCGAGTTTTCTTTTCTTACCTTAAAACCAACGTAACCCTTAAGCCGGGTTCACACCAGGGCTGTTTCGACCAAACCGTTTGGGCAAACGAGTTGCAGAAAACATATCATAAGACTTCAGAACGTACTGGTGGTTTTCCCAAGCATTGTCTGGGACGAAACAATCATTTTGTTCTTATTACCTTACGTTCTGCGTTCAACAGAACCAAGAAAATCGTATTTCAGTAGCCCGTTTGCCCAAACGGTTTGGCCAAAACAGGCCTAAGTGTGAACCCGGCTTTAGTTCCATAACAAAATTTCTTTTTCAGTCATAGGCTTTTGGCTTCATGCTCTGTTTGAAATACAAAGAAAAAACTAATTGTACAATCATGTTCATTAAAAAAGGGTACAGCACTGGAAGGTTTAAACTCGTTTTTTTGCAGTTTATAAAATCATTTATGCATAAAATTAAGTTAAGATAGATTAAAGTAACTATACTTAAACTAAATTAATGAAAGTTATCAAGAAATACTCTAATGTTCCTGCAAAAATTAAGAAAAAGTGACGTTTAGCTTTCCCATGCTGTACCCTTTTTTAATGAACAAGACTGTGCAATATTCACAAAAATGGAAAAAAGAGAAAGAAAATATTTTTCTCTTTTTTTTCTCCCTGCACTAATTTTTGTCACTTGATTATTCGTAAAAGACTAATTGTGCGGTATTCGCAAAGAAAAATATTTTCTCTCTTTTTTTTCCCTCCCCTGAATTAATATTTATCACTTGGTTATTCGTAAACAAATAATTGTGCGGTATGCGCAAAGAAAAATATTTTTCTCTCTTTTTTTCCCTCCCCTGAATTAATTTTTGTCACTTGATTATTCGTAAATAAATAATTGTGCGGTATGCGCAAAGAAAAATATTTTTCTCTCTTTTTTTCCCTCCCCTGAATTAATTTTTGTCACTTGATTATTCGTAAATAAATAATTGTGCGGTATGCGCAAAGAAAAATATTTTTCTCTCTTTTTTCTCCCCTGAATTAATTTTTGTCACTTGATTATTCAAAAATGATTCAACCTAAAGATATCGCAAAATTAAATTTGAAGAAAATGAGATAAAATATTTTTCTCTCTTTATTTTCTTTTATTCTCGTTTTTTCCCCTTTTTCTCCCCTGTATTAATTTTTGAATAATACGAAATCAAGCAATTATAAAATAATCGCAAAATAAAATTTGAAGAAAAACGAGAGACAAATATTTTCCCTCTTTATTTCCTTTTATTCTCGTTTTTTCCCCTTTTTCTCCCCTGGATTAATTTTTTGAATAATTCGAAATAAAAATTTTTTAAAATAATCGCAAAATGAAATTTAAAGAAAAATTAAATAAAATATTTTCCCTCTCTATTTCTTTCTCTCTTTCATTTTTCCCTTTTTCCTTCATTTTTCCCTTTTTCTCCCTGAATTAATTTTCTGAACAGTTCCAAATCAAGTAATTATAAAATAATCGCAAAAAGAAATTTGAAGAAAAATAAGATAAAATATTTTCCCTCTCTATTCTTTCTCAATTTTCTTTTATTTCCCCTCATTTTCCCCCTGAATTAATTTTCTGAATAATTTGAAATCAAGTAATTATAAAATAAATCGCAAAATAAAACGGAAAAACGAGAGACAAATATTTTTTCTCTATATTTTTCCCCTTTTCCTCTCATTTTTTCCCCTTTTTCTCCCCGGAATTAATTTTCTGAATAGTTCCAAATCAAACAGTTATAAAATAATATAATAACAAAATAGAATATAACAAAAAAAATACAGTAAAATGTAAAATAAAATCTCCCTTTATGTCTCTCTCTCTCTCATTTTTTTCCCTTTTTTCCCCCCTGAATTAATTTTCCGACAGTCAAGAAAACCGGTTTGTATAAATCATCGAAGGAATTTTCCATCCAAGATTCTCGCGCTGCGGCCAAGATTCTTTCACTCGGCTGCTTTTATCCCACCAGTCATAGCCCCAGGCACAAAAGGGAGGGGGTTCGCTACTCTTCCAAAAATTTAAATTATAAGTTAATTATTATCAGTATATTATATAATATTATATATACATATTAGTAGATAATAATAATTATTAGTTCTAATTATAAAATATAATAATCGAAAAATAAATACACATTTACCCAGCGTTATATCCTTGACAAAGCGTGGACTATGAAGTAATACTAATAGTTTACTAATATTATGGAATGTATAAATATGTTATCATCATGTTATCGGAGGGGGTTCGCTACTCTTCCCAACAATTTAAAGTTCTTACATCGAAAAATAAAATCCAAATTTAGCCAGCGTTATATCCTTGATAACGCGTGGACTATGAACTAGTATTAATAATTGACTAAGATGATGGAATGTGTAAATATGTTATCATCATGTTATCATCATGTTATCGTGTCTGTCAGTAAGAGGAAAACATTCGGGAAGCCCTTGAGGCCAAAAGCCAGATTCTTCGGGCCGTACTTCTCACCTGAGGCGGCTGAATGGACAGACTAAAAGAGAAATTCTTGATAAAAGTAATGAGAAAGAGGAGAAGAAGAAGAAGAAGAAGCGTGGTTTCTTCCTTTATGGCCCGAGTCGTTTATCAGCCGCCATTATGGGGTCGGCCCTTTAAACTGTACTAATAGAACTTTGGAACCTGACTATCGATTATAGACCATTATCGATAGTTACAAAGTGTCGATCGAGAACATTATCGATAAAGCTCAATAGTTCGATAAATCAAGTAAACAAATCCAAGGGGGGTCCGAAACTCCGAGGAAAAGTGTACGAAGATTATTTGATAACATACGACAACGCGGAGATAACAGGTTGATAACAGTGATAACATGACCTCAGTGTACGAAGATTATTGCAAGTTTCGGACCCCCCTTGAACAAATCTGCCATAAGAAGTGACAAGAATCTTAGGACTTTTTGGCCAAGAATCTGAGGAATGCAAATTATTTCTGCACCCCGGTTATGCACGTCAAGATTCGCAAATATGCAAATGAGCCAAGAACGGGACGGATTATATAATTTATTAATTATATTTATTAATATTATATTCATATTAATTTAATTTATTTATTATGTTATTTATTATAAATGAATAAATAAATAAATAAGAAGAGGACGGATAGACCTTATTCACACACAGACTCCTTTACTAGGGACAGTCGTTTAAAATACTTTGGCAAAAAATTTTCGCTTTTTAAATTATGCAAAAATTACAGAAAAATTCGCGAAATACTTTGGTGCAAAGAGATTCGCAAAATTCCTTCAAGTTGATTTTGCAACAGTGTCCGCTATAGCGAGGCGTTTATCCCGTCCATAACGGACAGTGACGTAAAATGTAGCTTAAAAAATTGCAAAAAAATCGCGAAAAATTTTGGTGTCAAGAAATTCGCAATATTCCTTCAAGTTGATTGGATAAGAGTGTCCGCTACGGAGAGGCAACGTTAAGACCAGACGTAAAAAGTCTTCAGCCAAGCTGAGGAATTTGCTTACTGTTGTCCGCTTTACGGACATTGGCGTAAAAATGTAGCTTAAAAAATTGCAAAAAAATCGCGAAAAATTTTGGTGTCAAGAAATTTGCAAAATTCCTTCAAGTTGATTGGATAAGAGTGTCCGCTATGGAGAGGCAACGTTAAGACCAGACGTAAAAAGCTTCAGCCAAGCTGAGGAATTTGCTTTCTGTTGAAGAGGGGAGGGCAAAATTACAGGTCTGCTGGTCGCAAGACGGAAAAAGAAAATTTCAAGAATTCCATTTTCCCACAAAAACTCGTTAATTCTAATTAACTGATAACAAAAAAACTAAAACGCACAAAAAAAAGGTCACAGGTCAACTTAGGTCAACCCAGGTCAAACAAGGTGGGTTCATTCATCACTTGAGATTTTTTTGTTGTTGAGGAATTGAATGATAATGAATTAACTGATAACACACAAAAAAACTAAAAACGCACAAAAAAAAGGTCACAGGTCAACTTAGGTCAACCCAGGTCAAACAAGGTGGGTTCATTCATCACTTGAGATTTTTTTGTTGTTGAGGGAATTGAATGATAATGAATTAACTGATAACACACAAAAAAACTAAAAACGCACAAAAAATAGGTCACAGGTCAACTTAGGTCAACCCAGGTCAAACAAGGTGGGTTCATTCATCACTTGAGATTTTTTTATTGTTGAGGGAATTGAATGATAATGAATTAACTGATTACAAAAAAAACTAAAAACGCACAAAAAATAGGTCACAGGTCAACTTAGGTCAACCCAGGTCAAATAAGGGGGGGGGGTCATTCATCACTTGAATTTTTTTTGTTGTTGGGGAATTGAATGGAGGCAATGAATGAAAGTGTGGGAAACTTACATGGGATTTGTGGTATTCCAGTGAATGTAGTGCATTCGTGTGGCTGTTGTGATAGTAGCCCAAGAAAGCGTTTCCATGGAAACCAGCAGTACCAGCAGCACCAAAGAAGAAGGCCACCGGACACTTGAACCGAAAATCCGCCACACCAACATTTCCTTTCCAGATAATCTCTTCGCTAAATCTCTTAACACCAAAATACAACTTTTTCTATTCCCCAAAACAAATCTTGCTAACAATTCGTTTCAGCTTTGTTCTTAAACCATTGATCGATACTCCATTATCAATTTGAATTCATAATTCCAAGACACTAAACGCAGGATGAATGCAACTTCCGTGTAAAAAAAATAGCGAGAGCGAGTGTAACGTACGTCCTCAATCTTCGACGCCTCGCGGCAGACTGAAGACCGTGTGAAAGATGGAGGCGCTCTTTACCATAAGCCCCGAGGGCAAAGGGCCGGATCCGGATTCGAGTAACGGTTACTCTCGGCCTGGCGAATCCGGATCCATTGGCAAGAAGGTAAGGGCCTAACAAAAGGTGGAGTGGCTCGTTTGCGCTTTTTAATCGGCCTATACAAATAAATCACGGCCGTGGAAAAGAGCAATTGAATTGCGTTCCTCAACAACAATCGTCGCCAAAGTCCAAGGGGTCGGAAAACTTCTAATAATCTTCGTACACCTAGGCCGTGTTATCACTGTTATGAATCTGTTATCTCCATGTTATCATATGTTATCAAATAATCTTCGTACACCTAGGCCATGTTATCACTGTTATCAACCTGTTATCTCCACGTTATCTCCGTGTTATCACCGTGTTATCAAATAATCTTCGTACACCTAGGCCGTGTTATCACTGTTATCAACCTGTTATCTCCATGTTATCTCCGTGTTATTGTATGTTATCAAATAATCTTCGTACACTTTTCCTCGGAGTTTCGGACCCCTTGCCAAAGTCTTTTGTTACCAGAAAAAATGTTTTTTTTCCCCTAACCTTAAGAATCCTGAATCTTCATGAATCTCACCTGAAACTTGCAATAATCTTGGTACACCTAGGCCGTGTTATCACTGTTATCAGCATGCTTTCATCCTGTTATGGCATGTTATCTCCGTGTTATCAAATAATCTTCGTACACTTGCCCTCAGAGTTTCGGACCCCTTGAGAATCATGCTAGAAATGTTGAGAGAGTTGTCGACCCCTCGTTTCTCTTCTTCTCTTTCACTGTTGGGGTTTCAGGTTGTCTCGACCGTTCTCCACCATTAAAAACCTCATGAAATGCATTCGTCTTCTAGTACATTAACTTTAATTCTAATTAAATATAAGTGCATTAGAACCATGGGTCTGAAACTCCGAGGAAAAGTGTACGAAGATTATTTGATAACACGGAGACAACATGGAGATAACAGGTTGATAACAATGATAACACGGCCTAGTGTACGAAATTATTTGATAACATATGATAACATGGAGATAACAGATTGATAACAAGTGATAACACGGCCTAGGTGTACAAATATTATTTGATAACAAATGATAACATGGAGATAACAGATTGATAACAAGTGATAACACGGCCTAGGTGTACGAAGATTATTTGATAACACGGAGATAACATGACCTTAAGTATACCAAGATTATTGGAAGTTTCCGACCCCTTGGTGCATTAGAACCAAGGGGTCTGAAACTCCGAGGAAAAAGCATACGGATATTATTGGATAACACATGATAACACGGAGGTAACAGGCTGATAACAGTGATAACATGACCTTAGGTGTACCAAGATTATTGGAAGTTTCCGACCCTTGATTAAAACTGTAGAGGATTAAAATGTAATATCACGTAACATTGTTATTTGTGACTACACAAGTATCATTATTTTGTAGTATTTTATATAAAATAATTCTTATTATTCAGTTTTAATTATATAGTCAATTTAATTAGTTAATAAATAAACACAAAATAAATAAATAAATATAAGTTAATAATATAATAATAATAATAATAAGTTATAAATAAATAAAAAAATACAGAGCTAATTATAGTAATAGAAATTATAGTAATAAAATTATATAGTCAAATTTAATCAGTTAATAATAAACACAAATAAATAAATAAATATAATTAATAATAATAAAATAATAATATAAGTTAATAAATAAATAAAAAAATACAGACTAATTATAGTAATAGAAATTATAGTAATAAAATTAGTCAATTTAATTAGTTAATAAATAAACACAAAATAAATAAATAAATATAAGTTAATAATAATAAAATAATAATACTAAGTTAATAAATAAATAAATAAAATACAGAGCTAATTATAGTAATAGAAATTATAGTAATAAAATTATATAGTCAAATTTAATCAGTTAATAAATAAACACAAAATAAATAAATAAATATAAGTTAATAATAATAAATAATAATACTAAGTTAATAAATAAATAAATAAAATACAGAGCTAATTATAGTAATAGAAATTATAGTAATAAAATTATATAGTCAAATTTAATTAGTTAATAAATAAACACAAAATAAATAAATAAATATAAGTTAATAATAATAAAATAATAATACTAAGTTAATAAATAAATAAATAAAATACAGAGCTAATTATAGTAATAGAAATTATAGTAATAAAATTATATAGTCAAATTTAATTAGTTAATAAATAAACACAAAATAAATAAATAAATATAAGTTAATAATAATATAATAATAATAATAAGTTAATAAATAAATAAACAAAATACAGAGCTAATTATAGAAATAGAAATGTGTTATTTAATATGTTCTTAATGGCCAATGCCGATCTCATATACGCGTGTTGAATTGTGATTAGCCAACACAATTTAGCGCTTAATTAAAATGAATCACAACCTTAATAAAATCATTGAATTAATAAGACAACTTAAGAGACCAAGGGGTCCGAAACTCCGAAGATTATTTTCCTTTTTTTATTTTAATTTTATTATTATTTATTAAGTGTAGGAAGATTATTTGATAACACATGATAACATGGAGATAACAAACTGATAACAGTGATAACATGTCCTAGGTGTACCAAGATTATTGGAAGTTTCCGACCCCTTGATAGAGACAAATTCAATTCATTGAATATTTGAAGAATTTTACATCTTCCCTCATCTTTCCCCTTTTTCCCCCCTCCGTGCTAGTATATAGATTGTCTAAATTCCCCCCTTTACCCTCTTCTCTTCTTCTTCCCTTTTCGGACCCAATTTCCCCCCTATTTCAGGGAATTTCCCTGGAAAAGTGGAGACACTGTTTTTTTTTTTAATCAGGAAAAGTTTCAAATGTGAAAGTAAAATAGTGAAATTACAAATAATAATGAATATTATAATAAATAATAAATATGATAATAAATAATAAATATGATAATAAATATTAAATATTATTCTAAATATTAAATATTATTATAAATAATAAATAGTTAATAACCGAAGAATAAAAGTAAAGTGTCATAAAATCGTTCGAGAAAATTGGCCGCAGATTCGATCAAACGGGAGGGTCGCCAACTCGATAAGATAACAGGTGATAACAAGCACTGCTTCCACTTTGCGGGAAGTTCCCTGAAAAAGGGGGAAAATGGGTTTGACGAGGAAAACCCAAGGGATCCGAAACTCCGAGGCAAAGTGTACGAAGATTATTTGATAACATATGATAACACGGAGATAACGTGGGGATAACAGGATGATAACAGTGATAACATGACCCATGTGTACGAAGATTATTGGAAGTTTCAGACCCCTTGGGAAAAACTAAGATATCAGAAGGAAAAAGGGGAAATCCTAGAAGCGCAGCCTCTGTTCTGTCACGGAGGGGAAAACAGGGAAAAAAGGGAAACTGAAAGTGGAAACCCTGATAACAAGTCATAACACTACCAAACGTTTCTGGAAGTTGTCAACCCCTCCTGGTTTTCCATGAATTTCCGCTCTCAAGGTAACGAGGGGGGTTCGTCACTTTGAAAAGTGTCAAGATTCTTTTAAGATTCTTTTAAGATTCTTGGATTGGATTCTTGCGAGTAGCTTTAGTTGCTAAAACTGAACCCTCTGAATAAGTGGTTGAATGCTGAATGACTGCATTCTTGAAAAGTTCAAGCGCACGAACCGTGTGAAAGTGGACAAATTTCACGCTGTCATCTAGCTGAAACCATGGTAATCATGCACCATCCACGCGGTCATTCTGACGTTTGACTAGCGCATCTTCCATGGTTTTTCATCCACCATTCACGCGGTCATTCTGACGTTTGACTAGCGCATCTTCCATGGTTTTTCATCCACCATCCACGCGGTCATTCTGACGTTTGACTAGCGCATCTTCCATGGTTTTTCATCCACCATTCACGCGGTCATTCTGACGTTTGACTAGCGCATCTTCCATGGTTTTTCACGCACCATTCACGCGGTCATTCTGGCGTTTAACTAGCGCATCTTCCATGGTTTTTCATGCACCATCCACGCGGTCATTCTGACGTTTGACTAGCGCATCTTCCATGGTTTTTCATGCACCATTCACGCGGTCATTCTAACGTTTGACTAGCGCATCTTCCATGGTTTTTCATGCACCATTCACGCGGTCATTCTGACGTTTGACTAGCGCATCTTCCATGGTTTCTCATGCACCATTCACGCGGTCATTCTGACGTTTGACTAGCGCATCTTCCATGGTTTCTCATGCACCATTCACGCGGTCATTCTGACGTTTGACTAGCGCATCTTTCTTTTCATTGGGCCCTTTCCACATGGCGGGAGTTATTCCAGTATAAAGCCACCCAAAACGACACTAAGCTATTCCTAAAAGTTATTCCAGTATAAAGCCTTGGTGTTTTGGGTGTAAAATAATTATCATTATTTTAAATGAAGGTTTTATAATTATTATTCAATTATCAACCTCTTACCAATTTGTGATCAATAACAGACATTTTTTTGTCTGCTGTCTGATGTCTGATGGGAAACATTCGCATTTTGACAGTCAAGTGTGAAAAGCCGAAAACTTGTATCCGCCCTGCATTTATTACCCACTATCACGACAAAAGCAGAGGGTTCGCTACATCTGTTACTATACTGGAATAACTTATAGGAATAGCTTATCCTCGTCTGGGAGGCTTTATACTGGAATAACTCCCGCCATGTGGGAAAGGGTCCAATGCAAAGAAAGATGCGATAGCAGAGGGTTCGCTACATCTGTTACTATACTGGAATAACTTATAGGAATAGCCTATCCTCGTTTTGGTGGCTTTATACTGGAATAACTAACGCCATGTGGGAAAGGGTCCAATGCAAAGAAAGATGCGATAGCAGAGGGTTCGCTACATCTGTTACTATACTGGAATAACTTATAGGAATAGCCTATCCTCGTTTTGGTGGCTTTATACTGGAATAACTAACGCCATGTGGGAAAGGGTCCAATGCAAAGAAAGATGCGATAGCAGAGGGTTCGCTACATCTGTTACTATACTGGAATAACTTATAGGAATAGCCTATCCTCGTTTTGGTGGCTTTATACTGGAATAACTAACGCCATGTGGATAGGGCCCAATGGCAGAAAGGTGCGATAGCAGAGGGTTCGTTACGTCTGTTACTATACTGGAATAACTCTTAGGAATAGCATATCCTAGTTTGGGTGGCTTTATACTGGAATAACTCCCGCCATGTGGGAAAAGGCCCAATGCAAGAAAGATGCGCTAGTCAAACGTCAGAATGACCGCGTGAATGGTGCATAAAAAACCATGGTTTCAGCTAGATGACACTGTGAAATTTGTTCACTTTCATACGGTTCGTACGCTTGAACTTTGAAAGAACTCAGTCATGCAGCATTCAACCTCTTCTTCAGAGGGTTCAGTTTTAGCAACTAAAGTCAGTTCAGCTACTATTCAGCTAGTGATTCAACTACCTAGTCATTCGGTACTCAACCGTATGA
The DNA here is from genome assembly GCA_002872375.1 of Eulimnadia texana. Lineage (NCBI taxonomy): Eukaryota > Metazoa > Arthropoda > Branchiopoda > Diplostraca > Limnadiidae > Eulimnadia > Eulimnadia texana. The sequence continues at coordinate 15,025,623 of NKDA01000002.1, read as the reverse complement.
TTTTTCTAGTCAGTTCAGCTACTGTTCAGCTAGTGTTTCAGCTACCTAGTCATTCGGTACTAAACCGTATGATTTTTCTAGTAAGTTCAGCTACTATTCAGCTAGTGATTCAACTACCTAGTCATTCGGTACTCAACCGTATGATTTTTCTACCAGCGGGGTTAATCAAACGACCCTGGGTCCGTTTCCGCCGAGGAAATCGCCGCGCGTCGCGCTGCGGCCCCCCCGCGTTTCGCTTTACGCGCTTCAAATTCTCCAGTTTCACGGAAACTCAACGCCATTACGTCTGCCGTTCGCACACAACGTCGTACATTCAACACAAAACAAAGATAAAACAAAAGAAAAATATACGAGACTTTAATTTAGTATCAAAACTTGTTGTAGTTACTAATTTTAATAGTAATGAATTATAAAATGTAAGATTATTGGTAAGATTCTTTTAAGATTCTTGGTAAGATTCTTGATAACATTCCTGTGAGATTCTTGGTAAGATTCTCGTGTTCTTGATAAGATTCTTGTTAAGATTCCTGCAAGATTCTTGGTAAGATTCCTGCAAGATTCTTGGTAAGATTCCTGTAAGATTCTTCCTAAGATTCTTGTTAAGATTCCTGTAAGATTCTTCCTAAGATTCTTGTAAGATTCTTGGTAAGATTCTCGTGTTCTTGATAAGATTCTTGTTAAGATTCCTGCAAGATTCTTGTTAAGATTCCTGTAAGATTCTTCCTAAGATTCTTGTAAGATTCTCGGTATACAGTAAACAGTGTATCCACTTTTCAATTTTCCCTTTTCCCCTTCTTCCCTTATCTTTCCACTTTTCCCCTCCTTGTTAGAATATACAATGTCTAGATTTCCCCTTTACCCTCTTCTCTTCTACCTTTTTCAGATCTTATTTTCCCCCTTTTTCAGGGAATTTCCCTGCACAAGTGGAAACACTGATAGTAAAAGTGGACTACAAATGTTTATAACTCTAATCTAACATGTTATAATAATAATAACATAATAATAATTACTCTAAAAGTAATGACAAGTTATTCTTGCAAGATTCTTGGTAGTGTTTCCACTTTGCAGGGAAATTTCCTGAAAAAAGGGAAATTGGGGCCTGAAAAGGGAAACATAACGAAACAGGGAAAATCCGGAGGTATGTGCTTTGCATTCCAGTACGGAGGGGGAAAAAGGGAATTCCCACTTTGCAGGGAAATTTCCTGAGAAAAGGGGAAATTAGGGCCTGAAAAGGGAAACATAAGGAAACAGGGAAAATCTAGAAGTATGGCTTTGCATTCCAGCACGGAGGGGAAAAAAGGGTAATTTCCACTTTGCTGGGAAATTTCCTGAAAAATGGGGAAACATAAGGAAACAGGGAAAATCTGGAAGTATATGCTTTGCATTCCAGTACGAAGGGAAAAAAGGGGAAAAAAGGGAAGAAGGTGGAAAGGGGGAGATTCTCATTCTGCGATAAGATCAGAAAAGTGTTAGTTTTTCGAGTGGTTCTAATAGAAAATCGGCCCATTATAGAGAGACAAGCATGTCTGCTGGCCGAAAGTTAACCCAGTAATTAACTTAATGGCTTCTTACAGTTATGCAAATTAACCCGGTTCGTAATTACTCGTGTCTTACAAGCTTACAACAAAACCCTCGAACATTCATCACCTTCCACAACTACAACACAAACACAATGGGGGTTAATTTTTATCCCGGTATAATTCAGCAAGACTCCAGAACTGGGTTAACTCTATAGCTTATTCCGGGATAAACTAAGCATAGGGGGGTTAATAAACCCTCTACACTCATCACCTTTCAATTGTGAAATATAATGAGGGTTAATTTTTATCCCAGTATAATTCAACCAGACTCCACAACAGGGTTAACTCTATAGCTTATTCGGGGATAAACCACGTGTAAGAAGGTTAAATTTACCCTCTACGCTCATCACCTTTCACTTGAACAATACAATGAGGGTAAATTTTTATCCCAGTATAATTCAACCAGACTCTACAACTGGGTTAAATTTAGCTTGTTCGGGATAAACAGTGTGTTGAGGGGGTTAATTAACCCCCGTTGTTGTTTTTCCGACTTGTTGTATTCAATTACAATGCTGAGGAGGGTTAAAAACGGGGGTAAAAAAAAAGTCAAGTTATCCCAGGAATAACTCTTTATCACTTGTTATCTTTTGTATTTTCCCACAGTTATCCCTCTTTGGTCCAAAAAACCACACCCCCACCGTTACAAATTAACCCCCGCTGTGGCTTTTTTTTCCCCCTTAACCCGGTTCACCCCCAAAGATATCCGCAAAAAGTCGGGGGGTTAAGTCTTTTAATGACAATGGACTACCCCGCCTTCTTGGAGAAATACTTTCTTTTGTTATTCCGGGTTAACTTTACCCCCGGCAGGTACAAACGGGGTTGGGGTAGAAAGTAAATTATCCCACAAAAAGGACTTTTTCGGGGGGTTAAAATAAAAACAGAGGGGGTTGTGGTTGTATTTATTTGTATTTTTACAACCTGGAGAAAAATAAAATTTTATTCTGGAATAAGTGTTTTGTGGGAAAAATTTTTCACTAAATACAACCGGGTTAACTTTTTTTTTTTTAATTTTTACGGCGGGTTAGATTTGTTTTGGAAGTTGTTAACCCCCACGTTCGGTTTGTTCAGGTATATATTTACCACCAGTAGGGGGTGAAACTGGGATAAAAACTGGGATAAATAAGTCAAGGGGGTGAAAAGTGGGGCTTCATTATTGATTCCGCGAAAATAACCCTGGAACTGTCGTTAAAGTGTAATTAATATTATCGGTTTACTAATACCCGTTAACCCCTGATGGTAACAAGAAAGGGTGATGACAGGGACAGAAGAATGGTAGTGGTTGCGAACTATTACTACTACTACTACTACTACTACTACTACTGGTACTATACTATTATTTCTTCTTTGTTCTTCTTCTACTACTACTACTACTACTACTATCATTATTATTATTTCTACTACTACTACTATTACTACTCCTACTACTGCTGTTGCTGTTGCTACTACTCCTTCTTAACACCATATCCGCTACTACTACTATTACTACTACTACTACTAGTACTACTACTACTACTACTACTACTGCTGCTGCTACTTCAACAACAACAACAACAACAACAATTACTACTACTACTACTACTGCTGCTGCTGCTACTTCAACAACAACAACAACAACAACAACAACTACTACTACTACTACTGCTGCTGCTGCTACTTCAACAACAACAACAACAACTACTACTACTACCAGTCCTACTACAGAACGAACGAATGAATGACTGAATGAATCCTTAGCAGTGATAACAGTCTGATAACATTACTACAGTGACTATACGTATTGGGGAGGGTAGCGAACCCTGTGCGGAGATTGAATGATTGATGCGAGAACACGTGTTTGTGGACAGTTACACATCATTGACGCGTGGAATGCCGAAGAGCCAATCGAAAGAGCCACGGGCCAAAAACAATTGACGAGCGCCCGCCGCACACAAACCTAACTTTCCCACGCCCCTCTTCCACTAAAATCACCATATGATTCTCCCTGCCAGGATTCAGGGATTTCATTGCAAAAATTCAGGGTTGCGATTCAGGGTTCTATTCAGGGTGGAACATTCAAGGATTTGGATACAGGGTGAGTTTCAGGGTGGAACATTCAGGACGAGATTCAGGATGAGATTCTGGGTTCTATTCAGGGTGGAACATTCAAGGATTTAGATACAGGGTGAGTTTCCGGGTGACATTCATGATGAGATTCAGGGTAACTTTCAGGGAAACTCAGGGTGCGATTCAGCACGAGATCCATGATTAGATTCAAGATGAGATTCGTAGTGAGATTCAGGGTAGCTTTCAGGGTGACATTCAGAGTGACATTCTGGGTGGTGTTCAGGATGAGAATCAGGGTAACTTTCAGTGTGACATTCAGGATAACTTTCAGGGTGAGATTCAGGCTTCTATTCAGGGTGAAATTCAGGTGTGATTCACGATAAGATTCAAGCCTCTATTCAGGGTACGATTCAGGTGATATTCAGGGTGACATTCAGCGCTAAATTCATAGCAAACGTATTCAGGAGAAAGTTGGTGAGATTCTTAGTTAGAAGCTTAGATCCACGATTCAAGATTCTTAGAATGACTAGTAAGATTCTCAAATCAAGATTCTTTCTGCTGTTCCTAGATTCTCTGTAAACTAGAATATACTAGAACATTGAGGAACTGATTCAGGATACCTTTCAGGGTGACATTCAGCGCAAGATTCACAGCAAACGCGTTGAGAAGAAAGTTGGTGAGATTCTTAGTTAGAAGCTTAGATCCACGATTCAAGATTCTCAAATCAAGATTCTTTCTACTGTTCCTAGATTCTCTGTGAACTAGAATATACTAGAACATGGAAAAGCTTCTAGGGAAACAGAATTAAAAGCAGCAGATAATATATGGGAAGCTCCCATACAGCTCTAGTAATTGAATTTCGCTTGTTGTGTCGTCCAAACGCAATTATAGAACCAAACTGAAGTCCTAGAAAATCATAGGCGTTCCTAGTTGGGCCCAAGAGAAGATTACCAAAGTCCTAGAATACCCTGCAAACGATTCAGGGATTCAGGGAAAGCCACAAAAGTTCTAAAATAAACCTAGCCCTATACTCTAGATTCCTCAAACGATCCTAGATTACTTAAATGAGAATCCTAGGAAACGTATCAACGATCCTAGAAGGTATAGGAAATGCTCTAAAAGATCCTAGATTCTGTAGAAAGTTTTGAATTTTATACAAGATCCTGAAAAAGATCCTGAAAAAGTAAAAATCCTGAAAAGATCCTAAAAAATCTAAGAACAAATTTTGAAAAATCTTGAAATACTCTGTAGAAACCCTGAAAAAATTCTGAAAACGTCCTGAAAAAGCAAAATAATTCTTGAAAAGAATCTTGAAAAAGTAGAAAATCCTAAAAATATCATGAAGTATTCTTAAGAGATCCTGAAAAAAGTCCTGAAAAAGCAAAAAAAAATCCTGAAAATATCCTGAGATACTCTTGAGAGGTCCTGAAAAATTCCTGAAAAAGCAAAAAGCATCCTAAAAATATTCTGAATCCCCCCCCCAAATTAAAAATTTCTGCTAAAATGTCCTGAAAATATCCTGAAAAAGATCCTGAAAAAACAAAAAATTCTTGGAAAAAAATCTTGAGAAAGTAGAAATCCTGAAAAATTCCTGAAAAATCCTTACAAACTCCTGAATCCAAAAAAAAAAAATTCAAAAATTTTTGCAAAAATATGCCGAAAACATCCTGAAAAAGATCCTGAAAATTCCTGAAACATAATATCATTTCATTAACCCTATAAACTCCCTGATATTTCCCTATATATTCCCTGGTGTATCCTTTAGTAAGATCGCTTTAATGTTCTGTCTTAATGCAGGATTATACTTTTTGGCAAGGGGTCCGAAACTTTGCAACAATCTTCGTACACCTAGGTAGGTCATGTTATCACTGTTATCATCCTGTTATCTCTATGTTATCTCCGCGTTATCATAAGTTATCAAATAATCTTCGTACACCTAGGTCATGTTATCACTGTTATCATCCTGTTATCTCTATGTTTATCTCCGCGTTATCATAAGTTATCAAATAATCTTTGTACACCTAGGTCATGTTATCACTGTTATCATCCTGTTATTTCTATGTTATCTCCGCGTTATCATATGTTGTCAAATAATCTTCGTACACTTTTCCTCGGGAGTTCCGGACCCCTTTGCTTTTTGGCAAGGATCTTTTTTTTTTTTTTTTTTACGTTAAGAGGAGAAGGAGGATCCTGAATATCGCAAGGGAAGTACTTTTTATCTGATTACGCTCAAATTTCCTTTTGAAGTGAAATTTTGCTGCGTTGTCGAGTGCGTGTTGCAATCCAATTACCGAAAAAGGGGGAAAGAGAAAGGGGTGAAAAACTTAATTTCTGGGGGTAGCAATACCGATGATAACAAGTGATAACAACGGATAACATAGTGATAACAATCAAATTACGATTTTTCGCGAATTTTACACCTTTTTTAGAACCTGGCACCCCCATTGACTGCGCCCGTTCACCTTACTTTCTGCGCCCATTCACCCCCCTTGTATTTCAAGCACTTTTAGATTTTGCACGTTTTTAACCATTGCACCCCATTCACTGCGCCCATTCACCCCCCTTGTATTTCAAGCACTTTTAGATTTTGCACGTTTTTAACCATTGCACCCCATTCAATGCACCCGTTCACCTCACATACTGCGCCCATTCACCCCCCTTGTATTTGAAACCCTTTTAGATTTCGCACGTTTTTGACCCTGCCACCTTCAACACTGCGCCTATTCACCTCCTTGTATTTCAAACCCTTTTCGATTTCGCACGTTTTTGACCCTGCCACCTTCAACACTGCGCCCACTCACCCTCTTCTTCCCACGTGCCTGCGCCCGTTCACCCCCTCCTGTGCTTAGGGGACCCTCTGCTTTACAGATGCGTGAACGTGACCATATGTGGAAGATGGTATCGCATGTCAGCAGGTTAATCTCGTTAAATTTATGAACTCTTGGCTGCAGCTTTAACGGAAGGTGGTTTTCCCCCCCATTTCCCCCCATTTCCCCCACTTCCCCCCAACTTCCCCCCAACTTTCCCACGCACCCCAAATTTTTCCCACCCTCTCCCAATTAACATATTTCACTAATTACAATTGAAATTCATTCAACTTTTACACAAGAGATGTTTTTACACAGATCGAGATTCTTAATTTTATTTATTTATTTCATCTCGGCTTAGGCCGTAGGCCTATGGCCACATAAGATTTGGTTAATTTTTTTGAAATTTCTATTAACAATTATTTATTTTAATTAATTATTTAATGTCAATTATTTATATTAATAATTATTTATTATATTAATACAATAAATTTAATTTTATTGTATTAAATTTTTTATTATTATATTTATTAATTATTCGTATTATTATTCACATTATTTTTAGAAATCATTAATAGTATATCATTACTGAATTACTGATTAATTAATTAATTTAAAGGTCTTTAGTTTGAATACCGATTCGTCCCTTTAACAGTATCCATTTAAAAGTTCAACGAACTGCACTAATTGCAATTAACCGTCAATTAAAGTCTAATTAATCGATCATCAATTAAATTAAAATCGATTAACAATGTTTCCACTTTCATTTTCCCCTTTCCCCCCTCTTCCTTCCCTTTCCCTTTTTCCCCTCCGCACTATAGGGTACAGGCCGTACGTTTAGATGTACCCTTTTCCCTCTCTCTTTTTTCCCTTTTCCAGACCCCATTTTCCCCCTCTTCCCTTCCTTTTCCCTTTTTCCCCTCCACACTATAGAATGCAGACCGTACGTTTAGATTTGCCCTTTTCCCTCTTCTCTTACTTTCCCTTTTTCCCTTTTCCAGACCCCATTTTCCCCCTCTTCTCTTCCTTTTTCCCCTCCGCACTATAAAATACAGGCCGTACGTTTAGATGTACCCTTTTCCCTCTTCCCTTCCTTTTCCCTTTTCCCCCTCCACACTATAGAATGCAGGCCGTCCGTTTAAATTTACCCTTTTCCCTCTTCTCTTACTTTTCCCTTTTCCAGACCCCATTTTTCCCCTTTTTCAGGGAATTTCCCTGCAAAAGTGGAATACACTGGTCGATTAACTTGATCCCTGTTTTGAGGTGTTATCGTGTGGGAGAGAGCTAATTGCTGAGGATTCGTGTTGATGGCACATATCAAAATATTTGCATAATTTTGTTTTTGTCAAAATGTTGTGCTTTTTATCCGCTGCGGGCGCTGCGAGAAAAACGCAATCCATCACAAGCGGATGCTCTGTGATTGCTGCTACGTCCTCCGGGCGACAAGACCCGGACGTAGGCGCTGTTGCCAAACTTACTATCTAATCAAACGGCTTCGCAAAAATTTGGCAAAAATTTCGCAAAATTACCTAGGATAATAACCTTGGTGATAATTCAGTAATAAACGATGATAAGGTTACTGTAAATATGATTTCAAAGGATTCTTGTAGTAATTTGAATGCAAGCCACAAGTATTATTGAATAATACTACACCGTAGTGGGGTCTCCACTAGAAACTGATCCTTCAACCTCACTACAGTGCAGTGCAATCGAAAAGAAAGGAGTACACTGCACCGTAGTGGGGTCCCTATTTCAACTGATCTGGAACCCCAGTACGGTACAGTGCAATCGAAAAGAAAGGAGTACACTGCACCGTAGTGGGGTCTCTATTTCAAGTGATCCTCCAACCCCACTACGGTACAGGTGCGATCGAAAAGAAAGGAGTTCACTGCACCGTAGTGGGGTCTCTATTTCAACTGATCTGGAACCCCAGTACGGTACAGTGCAATCGAAAAGAAAGGAGTACACTGCACCGTAGTGGGGTCTCTGTTTCAAGTGATCCTCCAACCCCACTACGGTACAGGTGCGATCGAAAAGAAAGAAGTTCACTGCACCGTAGTGGGGTCTCTATTTCAACTGGTCTGGAACCCCACTACGGTACAGGTGCGATCGAAAAGATTGATATACAAATGTTAAGTATCGATTACGCATCAGACACAAAATAATCGATTCGATTCTTTTCGGTAATCGGTTCTTATAATATCTTATATATTTACGGTTAACGCTAATGTCTTAATAATCGATATACAAATGTTAAGTATCGATACTCATCAGATACAAAGTAGTCGATTCGATTCTTCTCGGTAATCGGTTCCGGTAATTTCGTGTTATTATGATTATTTTGCATTTCTTTTGGCCGGTTACCGTTACAATGCCAATGCAAGAGGTTGATTTGCATATAATGTGTCTTATCAAATCATTATGCAAATCTCGTCGATTCCTTTTCAGCACTCAAATCGACGTCAATTGACGCGCCCACCTAAGGTCCCAGACTCTTTGTACATCTTTGCCAAAGATTCCCACGATCGTGAATCTTGCAAGAATCTTAAAAAAGAATCTCTTATCATTTTTGGAACTATCAACTTTGATTGACTTATCCATTTACTTTTCATTCGTTTATTCATGCAGTACTAGTCAATATAAGGTTCTCTATCATTGTTTGAACTACTAACTTTGATTGACTTATCCATTTACTATTCATTCGTTTATTCATGCAGTACAAGTTAATATAAGGTTCTCTATCATTGTTTGAACTAGTAACTTTGATTGACTTATTCATTTACTATTCATTCGTTTATTCATGCAGTACTAGTCAATCTAAGGTTCTCTGTCATTTTTGAACTACTAGCTTTGATTGACTTATCCATTTACGATTCATTCGTTTATTCATGCAGTACTAGTCATTATAAGATTCTGTATCATTTTTTTAATTATCAGCTTTGATTGACTTATCCATTCACTATTCATTCGTTTATTCATGCAGTACTAGTCAGTATAAGATAACACACTAATAATAACCCGTTGATAACAGATTGATAACAGTTGATAACACGTAGAGAGGGGTTGGAAAACAAGAGATTTTCCTAACTGATCAGCAATTTCTTTGATTAACTTATCCATTACTATTCATTCGTTTATTCATGCAGTACTAGTCGATATAAGATAACAGATTGATAACAGTTGATAACACGTAGAGAGGGGGTTGGAAAACAAAGAGATTTTTCCAACTGATCAGCAATTTCGATTTGCGTTGTTATTGTTCTAGAAGAAGAAAAAATCTTTTGTGTGAGTTAGTGAGTGAATTATGCGGTGCGCCATTTTCTTCATTCACGCACCGCACATTCACGTCGGCCCGGGCGGCTGAGTTATCGCCTGGGCGGCACCAGACCCACCCTCCCACTCTACCCTCCTACCACCTACTTCCACCACGACCTCCCACTCTACCCTCCCAACCTTCCTCTCTATCTCCCACCCTCCCACTCTCACCCACGGCCTCCCACTCTACTCTCCCACTCTCCCACTCTACCCTTCCACCACCTACTTCCACCCACGGCCTCCCACTCTAACCTACCACCCTCCCCTCCCACCACCTACTCTCACCCACAACCTCCCACTCTACTCTCCTACCTCCCACCTCCCACTCCACCCTCCCACCACCTACTTTCACCCACGGCCTCCCACTCCACTCTCCTACCCTCCCACCCTATTCTCCCACCCTCCCACTCTACCCTCCCACCACCTACTTTTACCCACGGCCTCCCACTCCACTCTCCTACCCTCCCACCCTATTCTCCCACCCTCCCACTCTACCCTCCCACCACCTACTTTTACCCACGGCCTCCCACTCTACCCTACCACCTTCCCTCACTATCTCCCACCCTCCCACTCTACCCTACTACCTCCTACTTTCACCCACGACCTCCCATTCCCTCCTCTGGCCAATCAAGTCATAATAATAATATTAAAATATTGTAAAAAAAATATGATGCACTTATTAATAATGCATTTAATTGAGCATATTAAAACACAATAACAAGAGTAATAATAACAAATATCAATGCAAATGACCTTTTAAACTACACAAGCAATGCATCTAGGCCAATAACTAGTACAGAAAAAGGGGTCCGAAACGTCCAGTAATTTTGGTACACCTAGGTCATGTTATCGATGTGTTATCTCCGTGTTATCATATGTTATCAAATAATCTTCGTACACCTAGGTCATGTTATCAATATGTTATCAATATGTTATCTCCATTGTTATCATATGTTATCAAATAACCTTCCTACACCTAGGTCATGTTATCACAGTTATCAATATGCTAACTCTATTGTTATCATATGTTATGAAATAATCTTCATACACTTTTCCTCGGACTTTCGGAGCCCTTGCGCTAAGTATGTTATCAATAACACTGAATGTGTTATCAAGTTTTATCTTCCTGTTATCATATGTTATCAAATAATCTTCATACACTTTTTCCTCGGAGTTTTGGACCTCTTGTGTAAGAATGAAAAGTGTTCAAGGTCTAGTCTGTATAAGGGGTCGGAAACTTGCAATAATTTTCGTACACCTAGCTCACGTTATCACTGTTATCAACCTCTTATCTCCATGTTATCCTCGTAATATCACATGTTATCAAATAATATTCGTACACTTTTCCTCGGAGTTTTGGACCCCTTGATGATAACTGTATCGCAAGGAGTCCGAAATTTGCAATAATCTTCGTACACCTAGGTCATGTTATCACTGTTATCAACCTCTTATCTCCACGTTATCCTCGTGTTATCACATGTTATCAAATAATCTTCGTACACTTTTCCACGGTAGTTTCTGGCCCCCTTGGGTCTGTATAAGGTGCACTGGGCAGCAGTGCCGTTCGTAAAAGGACAAAGGCCTTCACAGACGTGATAAAAAAAATTTTCAAAGAGACAAATATTTTTATGATAATGCAGAGAACGGGTTAAGAGAGAGAGGAATTGGATATGAGCTATGCATGACAATGAGCCCATAAAGAAGAGGCCTGCGCCTCTTTTCCCCAATGAGCTTGTAAAACTTGACCGCCATCTTGCTCAGGCTGCAACTTACATCTGCAGCTACACCTTCCTACACCTGTTATCGAACCTCCAACACAAGGGTTAGCAACTATGGTATTCGGCCTACAGTCACGACTTGCTAGTAAGTAAGTTACCATGACGATAGCTACATCAAGTGCAGTAGGATTTAGTAGTGCAGTATGGATATCCGTAGATACTGGTATACTAGTTACTAACTGAAGTTACTTGCTAATGCTAACTGCTTATACATCTGCAGCTACACCTTCCTACACCTGTTATCGAACCTCCAACACAAGGGTTAGCAACTGTGGTATTCGGCCTAGAGTCACGACTTGCTAGTAAGTAAGGTACCATGACGTTAGTTACATAAAGTACTGTTGTAACGAAAGAGTAAGTACAATAGTAGTACGGCTATTAGTAAGTACTTGTGTGCTAGTTGGTAACTAAGGTAGTACTAAGTGCTAACTACTTAAAAATCTGCAGGTACACCTTCCTACACCTGTTATCGAACCTCCAGTACAAGGGTTAGCAACTATGGTATTCGGCCTACAGTCACGACTTGCTAGTAAGTAAGTTAGCATGACGATAGTTACATCAAGTACAGTAGGATTTAGTAGTGCAGTATGGATATCCGTAGATACTGGTATACTAGTTACTAACTGAAGTTACTTGCTAATGCTAACTGCTTATACATCTGCAGCTACACCTTCCTACACCTGTTATCGAACCTCCAAGACAAGGGTTAGCAACTATGGTATTTGGCCTACAGTCACGACTTCCTAGTAAGTAAGTTACCATGACGATAGTTACATCAAGTACTGTTGTAACGAAAGAGTAAGTACAATAGTAGTATGGCTATTAGTAAGTACTTGTGTGCTAGTTGGTAACTAAGGTAGTACTAAGTGCTAACTACTTATAAATCTGCAGGTACACCTTCCTACACCTGTTATCGAACCTCCAACACAAGGGTTAGCAACTGTGGTATTCGGCCTACAGTCACGACTTGCTAGTAAGTAAGTTACCATGACGATAGTTACATCAAGTAGAGTAGGATTTAGTAGTGCAGTATGGACATTAGTAGATACTTGTATACTAGTTACTAACTGAAGTTACTTGCTAAGTGCTAACTACTTACACGTCTGCAGCTACACCTTCCTACCATGTTTAGCTACTACTAGTCTTACTAACTTGCTATTGTCTATGCTCACAACACTTTTAGCTTACTAACGAGCATTTCACACTACCTACTACTGAGCTGCTACTTTACTACTAACTAACTTACTTACTACTAGTTTTACTAAGTTGCTATTATCTAAGCTTACAGTGCGTTTAGCTTACTGCCACAGAGTTCATACTACTTGTAAATAAGCTGCTACTGACTTACTAATACTAACTTACCAATCATTACTTACTACTTACTACTTACTAAGCAACTGTGAATGAAGGATTTATGCTTTCGGGAATTTTCACGAATCTTGGCGATAATAAACGAATCCCATATCCGCGTTGTTTATCGCTTATCACAAACTAAATATGGCGGATCAAACCGTTAGCACAAGTGTTTGAATAGAGTGATTAATACACACACCGAACATCTGCTTTACAGATTCGATTAAACGTCGCGATAAGCCGATCCGATTACTACATGATTACTTACCGATTACAAATCGATTACCGATCGGTAAGTCGGGTACTGATCGCATTACCAAACCGATTACTAACCGGTTACTAACTGGTTCCCAACCGTTCATCCGATTACTACATGATTACTAACCGATTACTGATCGTTTACTCGATTACCAACTGATTACCCATCGTTCACTCGATTACTGATCGATTACTCGATTAATAACTGATTACTAACCGATTACTAACCGACTACTCGGCTGCTAACTGATTACTAACCGATACCAATCGATTACTCGGTTACAAACCGATTACTGATCGACTACTGAACGATTACCAATCGATGACTAGTACAGCGAACCGATTTGATTACTGATTACTAATCCGTTACTAGTAAGACATAGCCGATCCGATTACTCTGTACAGTTAACTAATCGATTACTAATTGACTAAGAATCGATTAATAATCGATTACTGAATACTCAAAAAGATAAGAGGGAATAACAGCTGATAACAACTGATAACACTTGATAACACTTGATAACAACTCACCATAACTCGAAATCAGCAAGAAGTTAGCAGAAGATTCCAGCGTTGAAATCTCCGCAAATGTCAAAGAAAAACGTCTCTACTTCTTAACCCCACTACGGCCCAGTGCACTCTCAAGAGTCTCAAAAGAATCTTAAGGAATCTCTGAGGAAATCTCTAAGATTGACCCTCTGAATGGCGCATGACTATGACGGATTCAGCTAGATGACAATGTGAAGTTGGCCCACTTTCATACAGTTGGTCCGTTTGAAATTTTTCAAGAACTCAGCCATGCAGTATTCAAACCCTTATTCAGAGGGTCCAGTTTTATTAACTAAAGTGATTTCAGCTACTATTCAGCTAGTGTTCAGCTACCTAGTCATTCGGTACTCAACCGCATGGACTTTTCTATCGAGTTTACATTAAATGTTACAACTTACTGAATTATTTCAGTTATTTCAGACATTTTTTTCCTTCCATAAGAGACGAACATCAGAATGACCCACTGAATGGTGCATGACTACCATAGATTCAGCTAGACAACAACGTGAAGTTGGCTCACTTTTACACAGTTCAACCGCCTGAATTGTTAAATGATTAAGCCATGCAGTATTCAACCTCTTATTCAGAGGGTCCAGTTTCAGTAGCTAAAGCAAGCTCAGCTACTATTCAGCTACCTAGTCATTCGGTACTCAGCCGTATAGACTTTTCTATCCAATTTACATTAAATTTTATAACTTATTCAATTATTTCAGTTATTTCAGACATTTTTTTTTGTTCCATAAGAGAGAGAGAGAGAAAATGTCAATGGACAAGTTTGATGGCGACTCAGAGTTGCATCTTTGACCCTGTGTCATCTGTCAAGATCCACTTTGGTCGTTTTCTTTGACAAGTTTCTTACCTTTGTAACTATTCCCGAATACCGCCTATACCTATACCTACAACGTCCTTTTAATACAAGTGAGATTCACATATTATCATATTGACTTATTCCCAGTATGTTCTTATTATTATTCTATATCATATTGATTATTCTTATTCTATATTATTATTTCTATATTACTATTCTATATATTATGTCCTTTTTATACAAGTGAGATTGACATAGTACCATATTAATTTATTCTCAATATGTTCTTATTATTATTGTATATCATATTATATATTGTTATTCTATATTATTATTTCTATATTATTATTCTATATATTATGTCCTTTTTTATACAAGTGAGATTCACATAGTATCACATTAACTTAATCTTATTATGTTCTTATTATTATTATAAATCATATCGTATATTCTTATTCTATATTATTATTTCTATATTATTATTCTATATATTATGTCCTTTTAATACAAGTGAGATTCACATATTATAATATTAACTTATTCCTAGTATGTTCTTATTATTATTCTATATCATATTATATATTCTTATTCTATATTATTATTTCTCCATTATTATTTCTATATATTATGTCCTTTTTTATACAAGTGAGATTCACATATTTTCGTATTAACTTATTCTTATTATGTTATTGTTATTATTCTATATCATATAATATATTGTTATTCTATATTATTATTCTATATATTATGTCCTTTTTATACAAGTGAGATTCACATATTATCAAATTAACTTAATCTTATTATGTTCTTATTATTATTCTATATGAAATTATATATTGTTATTCTATATTATTATTATTCTTATTACATGTTATGCAAAATTATAAAGACATACTTATATATAACACACTAATACTATTTTGTAAATAAGTAAAACTAATACTAATAATATATAAATATTACATACTTCTATTATAAATAACTTATGGAAGATAATAGTCAGTGTCGTCATAATGTTATCAGGTCTTGTATCTGGTAATTATTTATTTATTTATTACTCTAGGCGAAGGCTTTGAGCCTATTACCACACAGTCTCGATTATTGATCGATTACTCGACTAATAACTGATTACTAACCGAATACTAACCGACTACTTGGCTACTAACTGATTACTAACCGATACCAATCGATTACTCGATTACAAACCGATTACTGATCGACTATTAAACGATTACCAATCGATGACTAATAGAGCGAACCGATCTGATTACTGGTTACTGATCGATTACTACATGATTACTAATCCATTACTAGTAAGACGTAGCCGATCCGATTACTCCTATTCAATGGAGTAGTATTATGGACTTTAAACTTTAAATTAATTTTAAAAAATTAACCACTTTAAAAATTCCACAATGCTACTAAACTAAAACTACTGTTCAAGGGGTCCGAAACTCTGAGGGTAAGTGTACGAAGATTATTTGATAACACGTGATAACATGCCATAACACATAGATAACAGAGTGATAACATGCTGATAACAGTGATAACACGGCCTAGGTGTACGGACATTATTGCAAGTTTCGGACCCCTCGCTACTGTTCCCGATTCTTTACCACCACCAATACGAGTAAATAATGATGAAAAGAAAGAAAAAGAAAATAACCAATCTGGTATTATTATCTTGCATTAGTCATTTCACATTATTACCACGTTATTGAATTTTAAATACTATTATTACCAAGGGGTCGGAAACTTGCAATAATCTTCGTACACCTAGGTCGTGTTATCACTGTTATCAACCTGTTATCTCCATGTTATCTCCGTGTTATCGCGTGTTATCAAATAATATTCGTACAATTTTCCTCGGAGTTTCGGACCCCTTGCAGTGTGATAACGCGATGATAATAGCGTATAATTTGAAAATAACTGATGATAGCATGAGGTGATAACAGTGATAACACGGTAATAATAGGACAAGGAGTAGGAAACTTGCAATAATCTTCGTACACCTAGGTCGTGTTATCACTGTTATATGCCTGTTATGTCCATGTTATCCCCGTGTTATCTTATGTTATCAAATAATCTTGGTACACTTTCCCACTTAGTTTCGGACCCCTTGATGGTAACTATATCGCAAGGGGTTGGAAAGTTGCAATAATCTTCGTACACCTAGGTCATGCTATCAGTGTTATCAACCTATTATCTATATGTTATCCTCATGTTATCGCGTGTTATCAAATAATATTCGTACACTTTTCCTCGGAGTTTCGGACCCCTTGATTATGGCTACTTAAAATTACGATAAATTTTATCTCTTTATTTTTCATCTCGAAATAAAACAATTTATTATTTAGATTATTATTATTTTACAAACATGTTATTTACGAATTATTATCTCATATTTGACACTTTCTATTATTACTTCTATTGTACATTCTATTATATCTTATTATTATCTTGTTATATCTTCTATTATATATTATTACACTATTACATTATTACTTATTATTTCATTTGAAATATCTGTATTACTATTTAAAATTACGATAAATTCCATCTCTCTATTTTTCATCTCTAATAAAAGACTATTTATTATTTAGACTTTTATTCTACAAACATATCTTACTAGAAATTATTACATATTTTATATTATTATTATATTATTATATAATAATTATTACATTACTTTTACTTATAGTTACCATTAATTCCATCTCCATATTTTTCACCTCTAGACAAAATAATTTATTATGAAGATTGTTATAATTGTACAAACACATTATTTATATAAGTTATTATTTATTCAAAATATCATTATTACTATCGAAAACTATTTTAATTTCATTTCTACATCTCTAACATACTCTAGGGGGTCTGAAACTCCGAGGAAAAGCGTGCGAAGATTATTTGATAACACATGATAACACGAGGGTAATAAGGAGATAACAGGATGATAAACAGTGATAACACGAACTAGGCGTACGAAGACTATTGCAAGTTTGGGACCCCTTGTCCTATTATTACCGTGTTATCACTGTTATCACCTCATGCTATCATCACTGTTATTATCAAATTATACAATATTATCATCATGTTATCACATTGCAAGGGTTCCAAACTCTGAGGAAAAGTGTACAAAGATTATTTGATAACACGTGATAACACGAGGATAACATGGAGATAAGAGGTTGATAACAGTGATAACACGACCTAGGTGAACGAAGATTATTGAAAGTTTCGGACCCCTTAAAATATTTATTCAGTATTTATCCTGTTTTTATTTTTATTACATAATCGTATTATTTCACAAAAATCAGTAAGAGGAGCAGTGACAAAGTTGCGCTCATTTGTCACTGCACGATGTCGCAAGGGGTCGGAAACTTGCAATAATCTTCGTCCGTCTAGGTCGTGTTATCACTGTTATCAGCCTGTTATTTCCATGTTATCGTATGTTATCAAACAATCTTCGTACACTTTCCCACGGAGTTTCGAACCCCTTGATGATAACTATATCGCAAAGGGTCTGAAACTTGCAACAATCTTCGTACACCTAGGTCGTGTTATCACTGTTATCAGCCTGTTATCCCCATGTTATCCTCGTGTTATCGAATAATCTTCGTACACTCTCCCACGGAGTTTCGGACCCCTTGGTAACAACTGCTCTCAGACAAATTTTCAGAGATTATCTCCAAACTTCATCTGCGTATTTATCTTTTCTCAAAACCAATTTCTCATTCTACACGAATACATCCAGAAATATCAAGGGGTCCGAAACTCCGAGGAAAGGTGTACGAAGATTATTTGATAACACGAGGATAACATGGAGATAACAGGTTGATAACAGTGACAACACGACCTAGGCGTACGAAGATTATTGCAAGTTTTCCACCCCTTGCTATAAAGTTATTATCAAGGGGTCCGAAACTCCGAGGAAAGGTGTACAAAGATTATTTGATAACATGATAACAAGGAGATAACATGAGGATAGCAGGCTGGTAACAGTGATAACATGACCCAGGTGTACGAAGATTATAGGAAGTTTCCGACCCCTTGTCCTATTATTACCGTGTTATCACCTCATGCCATCATCATTGTTATTATCAAATTATTCACAATTAGGATCATGTTATCACACTACAAGGGGTCCGAAACTCTCAGGAAAAGTGCACGAAGATTATTTGATAACATATGATAACACGAGGATAACTATAGAGATAACAGGTTGATAACAGTGATAGCATGACCCACGTGTACGAAGATTATTGCAAGTTTCGGACCCCTTACGATATAGTTATCATCAAGGGGTCCGAGACTCCGAGGAAAAGTGTACCAAGATTATTTGATAACATGTGATAACACGGGGATAACATATAGATAACAGGTTGGTAACAGTGATAACATGACCTAGGTGTACGAAGATTATTGAAAGTTTCGGAACCCTTGTATCACTTGTTATCAACCTGTTATCACTTGAAGGGGTCCGAAACTCCCCGAGGAAAAGCGCACGAAGATTATTTGATAACACGTGATAACACAGAGAGAAGATTATGGCAAGTTTCGGACCCCTTGAGAAATATTTTCTTTTTCTGTCTCTCAATGGTATGTGTAAATGTAACTAAAAAAGGATACACAGGCATTCATAGGCCTACGGAAATGTCAAGGAGAAAAAAATTTTTTGGGAAAAAAACTTGTCGGGAAACGTGATGTGCAAGAGAAAGTTATGATCTAGAGCCAAAAAATATGTAAGTCATAATTAATTTTAATGCTATTTTAACTTAATTCAGGCTATATTTCAGTGATTCAGTGACTATTACTATTATTATTATCAGAGGTTAACAATGTGTTATCCAAGGTTACCTTACACTTATCAACGCTCAAATTTTCTTCATTATTTCTATAGTGAGTAAGTGCTGACAAGTCTGTTATCAGAGGTTAACATTTGATTTGTGACAATTATCGGTGTTTCCACTTTTGCAGGAAAATTCCCTGGAAAAAGGGGAAAATGGGGTCTGAAAAAGGGAAAAATAAGGGAAGAGACAAAAAGGTACAGCCTTATATTCTAGCACCGAGGGGGAAAAGGGAAAAATAAGGGAAGAGGGGGAATGGTAGAGCCTTATATTCTAGCACCGAGGGGGAAAAGGGAAAAATAAGGGAAGAAGGGAAAGGTACAGCCTTATATTCTAATACGGAGGAGAAAAAGGGAAAAATAAGGGAAGAGGGGGAAAGGCACAGCCTTATATTCTAGCACCGAGGGGGAAAAGGGAAAAATAAGGGAAGAGACAAAAAAGGTACAGCCTTTCATTCTAGCACGGAGGGGAAAAAGGGGAACACAAGGGAAAAGGGGAAACTGAAAGTTGGAAACACTGCTCTTAATGTCAAATTTTAACGAAATTTTCGGCTCGTCATTTCCCTCTTGTAGGGAAACGTATAGAGAAATGCCTAGATACTTGTACAACAATAGAGTTTGCTCAAGAGCTTTACTGCGTACCGGCAAAAGATTTTAAATATTGTATGAATAATTGTATTGAAATATTAATTTATTATAATTATTAGTAAGTTATAGAGAAAGCTAGATTTAAATCTAGTAAATTATTAATTTTATTAAAATATTATTTTATTATTATAATTAATAGTGAGTTATAGAGAAAGCTAGATTTAAATATATTATATTATTAATTTTATTAAAATATTATTTTATTATAATTAATAGTGAATTATAGAGAAAGATAGATTTAAATATATTATATTATTAATTTTATTAAAATATTATTTTATTATAATTACTAGTGAATTATAGAGAAAGCTAGATTTAAATATATTATATTATTAATTTATTAAAATATTATTTTATTATAATTAATAGTGAGTTATAGAGAAAGCTAGATTTAAATATAGTATATTATTAATTTATTAAAATATTATTATATTATAATTAAAAGTGAGTTATACAGAAAGCTAGATTTAAATATAGTATATTATTAATTTATTAAAATATTATTTTATTATAATTAATAGTGAGTTATAGAGAAAGCTAGGTTTAAATATATTATGTGTAAATATTATATTTAGGATTAGTAAGGAACTAAAGCGATTAAAACGTGTTTGATAACCACGGATAATGGTTGTTAACCTTGGATAACACATTGTTAGCCCTCGATAACAGACTTGCAAAAGTACTTACTGAAGAAATAATTAAGAAAAGTTGAGTGTTGACAAGTGTAAGGTGTTGAAAACCTTGGATGAAACATTGTTAACCTTGGATAACACACTGTTAACCCACGATAACAGACTTGTCAGCACTTACTGCAAAAAATGTTGAGAAAAGTCACGTGTTCGTAAGCTTTACATGTTGATAACCTGGGATAACACTTTGTTAACCTCTGATAACAGACTTGTTAACACTTACTCACTATAGAAAGGGTTGAGAAAAGTTGACTGTTGACAAGTGAAAGGCGTTGTTAACCTTGAATGATACATTGTTAACCTTGGATAACAGACTTACCAACACTTACTGCAGAAAGTGTTAAGAAAAGTTGAGTTCTGACAAGCATTACCACATTGATAACCTCGGGTAACACTTTGTTAACCTCTGATAACAGACTTGTCAACACTTGACTCTTCTTAACACTTTCTGCAGTGAGTAAGTGTTGACAAGTCACTCGTCAAGCACCATTTTTGTCAAACGGGAGGGGGTGCGCTGATAACCTGATAACCTGATAACAGCTTGATAACAGCTTGATAACAACCTGATAACAACTTGATAAAAGCTTGATTTCACTTGATAACAACCTGATAGTCATTGATAACAGCTTGACAACACTTGATAATAACCTGATAACAACCTGATAACAGCTTGACAACACTTGATAACAACCTGATAACACTTGATAACAGCTTGATCATAACCTGATAACACTTGATAACAGCTTGATAACAGCTTGATAACACTTGATAACACTTGATAACACCTTCATAACAGCTTGGTAACACTTGATAACACTTGATAACAACCTGATAACACTTGATAACAGCTTGATAACAGCTTGATAACACTGTCCGGGTCTGAGAGTTTCTAGACTTGTCCGCGTCTACGGGGAAAGCGGACATGGCCCAAGTTTTTGTTGTGTCCGTGGAGTGGAGTGTTGTAGAGCGGACAAAGCGGACAAAGCGGACAAGAGGTTCTTTCTGGAACGGACAAGAAGCTTTTGTTGTGTGCGGACAAGATTGTTAACCGGTCATCGAGTCTGTCACAGTATTTCTGCACACTCACTTCTTCAAACTTACAACACTTACTCACATTTTAATGGAGTCTTATCCTCTTGATTCTCCATTAGGTCCCTTAATGTGTTATCAGTGGTTAACAATACCTTGTGAAAGGTGTTATCAATGGTTGGCACTGTTATCATCCTGCACACTTCTTAATGGAGTCTTATCCTCTTGATTCTCCAGAGGCCCCTCAATGTGTTATCAGTGGTTAACAACACTTTGTGAAAGGTGTTATCAATGGTTAACACTGTTATCATCCTGCACACTCTACACCACGTGCTCACTTTTAAATGGAGTCTTATCCTCTTCATTCTCCATTAGGTCCCTTCATGTGTTATCAGTGGTTAACAATACCCTGTGAAGGTGTTATCAATGGTTAGCACTGTTATCATCCTGCATACTCTACAACACTTACTCAATTTTTAATGGAGTCTTATCCTCTATATTCTCCAGAGGCCCCTTCATGTGTTATCAGTGGTTAACAATACCTTGTGAAAGGTGTTATCAATGGTTATCAGTGTTATCGTCCTTTTTTTCGTTCAGTACACAGAAGCTATTTTGAACTGTTCAAATAACCCACTCCTTTCTAGACTCGAGCAAACATGACAGACAAAAATGTTGTGTTATTAAAATTATTACTTTTTTGTATTAGTAGTGGTAGCAGTAGTAGGAGAAGAAGTGGTAGTAGAAGTAGTAGTAGTAGTAGTAGTAGAGGTAGTAGTAGTAGTAGTAGTAACAGTAGCAGTAGGAGAAGTGGTATTAGTAGTAGTATTAGTAGTAGTAGTAGAGGTAGTAGAAGAAGCAGTAGCAGTATCAGTAGTAGTAGTAGTGGTAGCAGTAGTAGTAATAATAGTAGTAGTAGTAGAAGAAGCAGTAGCAGTAGTAGTGGTAGTAGCAGTAGTAGTAGTAGTAGTAGCAGTAGTAGTAGTCAAACTACTGCTGCTGTCGCTACTACTACTACTGTTATTAATATTGTTACTACTACAACAACAATAAATAATACGTGTTATCAAATTATCTTCGTGCACTTTTCCTCAGAGTTTCGAACCTTTTGCAATGTGATACCATGATGATAATAGTGTATAATTTGGTAATAACAGTGATGATAGCATGAGGTGATAACACGGTGATAATAGGACAAGGGGTCCGAAATTTCCAATTATCTTCGTACACCTGGGTCATGTTATCACTATTATCAACCTGTTATCTCCATGTTATCTCCGTGTTATCAAATAATCTTCGTACACCTTTCCTCTGAGTTTCGCACCCCCCTTGTTGATAACTCTATAATCTTGTAATAATCTGAAATTTGTAATAATCTTCGTACACCTGGGTCATGTTATCACTGTTATCTCCGTGTTATCAAGTAATCTTCCTACACTTTTACCTCGGAGTTTCGGACCCCTTGCGCTAAATATGATATAAATTATACTGAATGTGTTATCAAGTGTTATCAACGTATTATCCTCTTGTTATCGCGTGTTATCAAATAATCTTCGTACACCTTTCCCCAAAGTTTCGGACCCCTTGTTGATAACTCTATCGCAAGGGGGTCCGAAACTTCCAATAATCTTCGTACACCTAGGTCATGCTATCACTGTTATCTCTGTGTTATCCTCTTGTTATCTAATAATCTTCCTACACTTTTCCTCGGAGTTTCAGACCCCTTGCGCTAAATATGATATAAACTACACTGAATGTGTTATCAACGTGTTATCCTCTTGTTATCTCCGTGTTATCAAATAATCTTCCCACAATTTTCCCCGGAGTTTCAGACCCCTTGCGCTAAATATGATATAAACTACACTGAATGTGTTATCAACGTGTTATCCTCTTACTATCACTTGTTATCAAATAATCTTCGTACACCTTTCCTCTGAGTTTCGGACCCCTTGTTGATAACTCTATCGCAAGGGGTCCGAAACTTCCAATAATCTTCGTACACCCAGGTCATGTTATCACTGTTATCAACCCGTTATCTCCATGTTATCCTCGTGTTATCAAATAATCTTCCTACACTTTTACCTCAGAGTTTCGGACCCCCCCCTTTGAGTTGGTAATTATTTATCTTCGTATTTATTAGTGACTTATTTATTAATAATGTTATTTATTTGTGATGCGCCTCGTTTTCGGAGCGGAGATTTATGGGAAGCCGTTTAGGAAAACCCGCGGGAGTCCTGTTTGTGTTATCCCACACGAACAATCACTATTTCCCACAGCGAACCAAAAAATGGGGAAAAATACGGGGAAAAAAAATAGCCAAAAGTAGTAAATAGTGAGGGAATAGTCGGTAAGCAGGAGGGGAAACACTGAATGAAAAGGTGAGTGAAAAGATGACTGACAAGGTTAGTGAACAACTGGAGGAAAAGTAGACGGAAACTATGGTAAATGGTAGTAGATGAGTGAATGAATGAGTGAATGAAACAGTGCGTGATACAGTGAATGAAAAGTAGATGAAAAAGCAGATGAAAATTCAAGTGAAAAGGTGAGTGAACAAGTAGATGAAAAGTGTATGGAAAAAAATAATACAAAATTCACAAGATTCTTCCAAGATTCTTTTAAGATTCTTCCCAGATTCTTCCAAGATTCTTCTAAGATTCCTCGAGATTCCTCAAGATTCTTTTGAGATTCTTTTAAGATTCCTCCCAGATTCTTCCAAGATTCTTCCAAGATTCTTCCAAGAATTTTCTCGATTCTAAGATTCTTCCCAGATTCTTCTAAGATTCTTTCAAGATTCTTTCAAAAATTTGTCTCGATTCTCAGATTCTTGTAAAATTCTTCCCAGAATCTTGTAAGATTCTTTCAAGATTCTTTCAAAAATTTGTCTCGATTCTCAGATTCTTCCCAGATTCTTTCAAGATTCTTTCAAAAATTTGTCTCCATTCTCAGATTCTTGTAAGATTCTTAATCAAGATCTTTTCTCGATATTCCCAGATTCTCGTGAAAAAAGTAAGAAAATAATAAAAACCTGCTGTACAGGTATACAAGATCGAATCATTTTTCCCAAGGTTGATTGGTTTAGTTACGGCAGGGAACCCACGTGGAGTTTTTCCGATTTCCCAAATCGGCAGGAGTTCCCAAACAAGATTTCCCGCAAAAATTCAAATCTCATCAGTCAATCCAATCTTCATTTACTGTGAAACCAGCATTACAGACAAACCAGTTGACCAGACCAGCAGGTCGTTAATCCTCAGTGTTTCCACTTTTGCAGGGAAGTTCCCCGAAAAAGGGGGAAATGGAGTCTGAAAAGGGAAGACGAAGAGAAGAGAGTAAAGAGGAAATCTAGATCCTGTACATTCTTGCACGGAGGGGGAAAAAAGGGGAAAGATAAGGGAAGAGGGGAAAATGGAAGATTGAAAAGTGGCAACACTGTTAATCCTGTAACAGACAATTTTGTCTGCTGCAAGGGTGGGGGTCTGAAACTCCGAGAACAAGTGTACGAAGATTATGTGATAACATGCGATAACACGTAGATAACAAGAATATGATAACAGTGATAACACGACGTAGGTGTACGAAGATTATCTGAAGTTTCCGACCCCTTGGTCTGCTGCTTATTCCACCAGACTCATTTGCATATACTTCATATCATCTTATTTATCATCATCATATTATTATTATTCATTATCTTCTTCATCTATCATATTTTTTCCCTGTGCCGCCATTTATATAGTTCTAATGTTGTTCCAGGATAGTAATCATTTACAAAATTAGCGGAAAATGTTGTGGAAATTTTGCAGATTAACTTCGGCCAAGGTCTGTTGCTTTGGTCAAAAAGGACTACTTAAAAAGTTAATAATAGGCATTGACAAGAGTGTCAAAAAGCACTGAATAGGCGAAAAATTCCCTTCAGTTGATCAACCAGAAATCCGGTCAGCTGGTCAGCGCACCGCGTTTTTCTATGGCTGGGTTTCGGACATTTGTGAAGCCCACCATAAATGTGTTTATTTGCATATAGTAACCAGTTTAGCGAAAAACGTTTTAAATCGATATGTCCTACAGACTGCATTTACCGAAAATCAAGAAAAATTAAGAAAAAGTGATGTTTCTTATACCGCTCCATAGATGGCGCTGATACATTTATGGCTAAATTCGATTAACGAAACTTAGAAAAGGTGTTTTAAGTATTGGAGTACGCTTTGCAGTGACATACAAATGTAATAAAATGAATGGCATATGAAAATGTTTAAAAACCAAACTTTGGTGGATGAAACAAAGCGCCGCTCTCCTAAGCCATTCCCAATGTCGCTCTAAAATCTTCACTAAGAAGCAAGAAATCGCAGAACAGTTAAATGCAGTAGGAAGAAGACTTATAAAACCATAGAACAGATGAAAATTTATTACACAATTTTAACAGATGTAATTTTGGTGGACGATACAGAGTGCTACTTAAGAAGAATTTTGCAAAGTTACTCTTAAATCTCAATAAGAGGAAAAGAAATTGCAGAAATACTGATTGCAGTAGAAAGCCAAGTTATCAAAACATGGAACAGATTAAAATTTACTGCAGAATTTTTATTTGCATAGTTTTGGTGGAGAAAACAAAGAATCCATTTCTTGGGTTTTTCCTAAAGTTACTCTTAAATCTCCATTAGAAGAAAAGAAACACTTAAATAGTCAATTGCAGTGGAAAGCCAAGTTACCAAGTCGTGGAACAGTTTAAAAGTTGCTGCATTTTCTTGATTTGCATAATTTTGGTGGATGAAACAAAAAATCCACTTTAGAAAGTCATTCTTAGTATAGCTTCTAAAACTTTGCAATTGAATACAAAATCAAATAAAAGTCAATTCCAGTGCAAAGCCACGTGACTCAGATACAAAACGCATTCAACTAAATGGAAAAGTTATAATAAGTGTAATTTTGGTGGATTACACAAACTGGTAGACACAGGAAAAAGGTAAGTAGAAGTGAAGGGGACATCAGACTAAGTCAAATATGGCGGATTATCTGAGGTAGGAAGAAAATGTGGTGACAATGAACTGCTGGCTCACTTCACTTGCACTCCATAATGGTAGTGAAGAAGCACAAAAGAGGGACTCGAAGGACCACAAAGGACCCGTGACCTTTTGTGTCAAGGTAGTCTTTGACCCTCTTCTCTTTGAGACTTTTACTTCCATTGATTCCAGTAACCGTTCCCTCTATACCCAGCTGCACAACCGACAAGTTTATTTGTGCACTGCCAGAAATGGGGGGAAAAGTTTCTAAAAAAATCCACGAACAAAATAAAAAAGCATAGTCAAGGTTTCCAGTATAGGGCCTATTCCAAAGGCGCACCTCACTATAGCGGACACCTCTATTAAATCAGTTGATTAAAATTTTGAACTTTTTTGGATACCAAAGTGTTTCTCAGATTTTTTGACGATTTTTAGACATATTTTCAAGTCGATTCACTGATAAGGTTATTTTACACGAGCGTCCGTAGTAGAGGGGGATGGTCTACAAGGGCCTTTTTGGAATAAGGTCTATACCACCAAAGTCAAGTGAACCGCTGCCTTTTAAAAAGCACCCGGCTCTGTAGGACAATATTCCCAAACGCGCGCCTCACTATAACGGACACTGTTGTCAAATTCGTTTGCAAGGATTTTGCAACTTTCTTGGCACGGAAATGTTGAGCGAATTTTTCTGTGATTTTTAGAGATATTTTCGAGTGAAATTTTGCGATACATGTATTTTATACGACTGTCCGCAGTAGAGGGGTCGGTCTTTTATCATTCCAAAAATGGCCACCTCTCTATAGCGGACGCCGTTACTAAATCAGCTTTTACGAATTTTGCAACTTTCTTTGCACCAAAATGTTCCTTGAATTATTTGCGATTTTTAGAGACATTTTCGAGTGAAATTTTGCGATAAATGTATTTTATACGACTGTCCGTAGTAGAGGGTCTAGTCTGTAGTAGCCATTTTGGAATAGGTTCTATTGTTCAATCTTATATACACAAGCAGCAGATGTCCGACCGTATCAGGCTTCAGACAATTTGCTTGATGAGTCATAATGTCTCGTATCCTGGGAAGTAACATGATCAGACAGACTGAATATTGTCACCAGACTAGTTTTCTTGATAAGTTGTAATGTATTTAAGGCCTGTACCAAACGATCAGACAGTCTGACTGTTGTCTGTTCAGACAGTTTAGTGCCCAAAAGCAGCAGATGTCCGACCGTATCAGACTTCAGACAATTTGCTTGGTCAGTTTTAGTCTTTGGTAACGAGAAAGGAAGATGACGGACAGTCTGACTGTTGTCTGTTCAGACAGTTTAGTGCCCACAAGCAGCAGATCTCCGACCGTATCAGACTTCAGACAATTTGCTTGGTCGGTTTTAGTGTTTGGAAATGAGAAAGGAAGACGACAGACAGTTTGACTGTTGTCTGTCAGACAATCGAGTCTTCACGAGCAGTAGATTTTCTTCCAAAAGACAGCCAGACAAAATGGTTGACGAATGATAATACCCCATATCTCGAAACAAAACGTCATCAGACAACTTGTCTGTTGTCTGATCAGTTACTAACAAGTTGATAACTATATCACCTTTCCCATTGATAATACCATGACGCTTTATCTTCCTAACCATCAACGGAAACTTTTGTCTGTCTGACTGTCTGTGTGTCTGTGCGTGTGTGTGTGAGATCGTTCAAGTCAAACAAAGCATAAATTAACTGTTGTGGCCTATCAATTGCAACTCTGTCCTGATGGAATATGCAAATGGACTCGACCGTCTTGCGCAATGGGGGGGCTGGTGCATAACTTTCTAATTAACACCGCCAGATTCTTATGGACCCAAGATTCTCGGCCAGATTCTTTTCCTCATTACAAGTCTCCATTTAAATTCTACGAATTCAAATTCTATCCATAAATGCATTTATTTTATTTACGATTTTTATTACACGTTGACAGGTTTCTCTTCAGTTTTACGGATTAAAGGGCAAGTACCCTCTCGATACTTGGAATACTATACCTATACTCTATAATATACTTGTATAATATAATATACCCAAGGGGTCCGAAACTTGCAATAATCTTCGTACACCTAGGTCGTGTTATCACGGTTATCAGCCTATTATCTACGCGTTATCTACGTGTTATCATATAATCTTCGTACACTTGATCTCGGAGTTCCGAACCCCTTGAATATACTATAATATATATATATATATATATATATATATATATATATATATATATATATATTATATTCTCTATATATACTATACCTCTATACTCTAAAAACTTGGAAAAAACATATGTTATAGAACTTTTGACGCTGATTCCGAATATATATAGTGTCCCTATCTCGATTTCATACCGTTTAGCCGCTAGAATTAATTAAAGTCTGGGAATGGACGTGGCAACGTCGCCTGGGCGGCTCGAACTCTGATTTGTTGGTACCGGGTCACGTGATTAAAGGAGCCAATCAAAATCTCTAGTCGCTTTATAGTAGCAGACGATGTCGTGACATTCTTTACTCCCTACAACACGCTACATGTCTGCCAGTGTGAGGTGAAGATTCTTCCCTATTGGCTCTTTTGAGCACGTGACCCGGTACCAACCAATCAGAGTTCGTGCCACCCAGGCGACGTTGCCACGTCCATTCCCAGACTTTAATTAATTCTAGCGGCTAAACGGTAGGAAATCGAGATAGGGACACTATATATATTCGGAATCAGCGTCAAAAGTTCTATAACATATGTTTTTTTCCAAGTTGTCCGCACTTGCCCGTTAACTTTTTTAATTATTATTAGTTATTTATTATTACTATTGTGTATTTGTATGTATGTTGAGGTGAAGATTCTTCCCTATTGGCTCTTTTGAGCACGTGACCCGGTACCAACCAATCAGAGTTCGTGCCGCCCAGGCGACGTTGCCACGTCCATTCCCAGACTTTAATTAATTCTAGCGGCTAAACGGTAGGAAATCGAGATAGGGACACTATATATATTCGGAATCAGCGTCAAAAGTTCTATAACATATCTTTTTTCCAAGTTCTCTTAACTGTCCCTTTAATTTTCTAATTATTACTAGTTATATATTAATATTATTTTGTACTTATATTCTACTTGTTTTTTTTATTCCCATTGATTTTCTATCTATTCATGCATATTTTACACATATGGTTATGCACACGTTACTTTCCAACATCTCTATTAGCATTTTGCTTCATTAACTCTGCACACACTTATTAATATTAATAACAAAATATTTTATTTTATCTCTACACATTTCCAGTTATATTTTTTGGGTGTGTGGGTCTATTGGTTGAGGAATGCGCAACGTAATGCCATCATCAAGCACAAGAACTACAAACCACGTGACTCCCGACCGAGACCAGGTCAACAGAGGTCAACTGTCGTCTACGTGTCGCCATTTTTTTTTGTTGAATTATTTTTTAATGCCATCATCAAGCACAAGAACTACAAACCACGTGACTCCCGACCGAGACTAGGTCATCAGAGGTCAACTTTCGTCTGCGTGTCGCCATTTTTTCTTAAACTATTTTTCAGAATAGCAATTCAAATGAAGAAACTATATGTTGCTTAACAAGTTAACCTATTCTTCAGGGTCAACGATGTCGTAAAATTCAGCTTACAACTCTTTCTCAAACAAGCCGCCATTTGCTTTCTGAGACGTGAGACTACACACACTTTTCCCGCAACACCTTTTCCTTGAAATGCATAAATAATAAAGTCCAAGTTCTCGTAGCTTCTCAACAGATAATCCTCTTTGCCAAAAAATGTTTGAAAAAACGTTTGAAAGAAGAAAAAAAAACACCACAATAAATCACCCCACCACTGTGTAATTAAATTACATGAAGCTTTTTCACGGGGGCTTTGAGGTAGCCAGGCCATTCAAGACAAGGCCAAAGCGCCATTACGCCATCTAGCGGTCGGAATGTAAACTACATGCACAATTTAAATTTTATCATCCGTTATTTCTACAAAATGCTCCTAATATATTAACTATGTACTGTTCAGACGTTATAACATGCAAGCCAAATGCAAATT
The DNA here is from genome assembly GCA_002872375.1 of Eulimnadia texana. Taxonomy (NCBI): domain Eukaryota; kingdom Metazoa; phylum Arthropoda; class Branchiopoda; order Diplostraca; family Limnadiidae; genus Eulimnadia; species Eulimnadia texana. Next base: position 14,994,867 of record NKDA01000002.1, on the reverse strand, counting down.
TGTGGCTTACTTCCGCAAGTAGAATGTAACGCCATCTAGCGGTCGCCAGAGTAACTACGTGCAATAGACTATACTTTAATCGACAGTCTTGAGAATTAATTATAAATATAACACGGCGAATAAAATAACTTATGAATATTTAAGTAAATTAGTTTCATTTATACAATAAGATTAATTAATTATTAATACTTAATACTTTAAAACTGAATCCAAAGTGAAGAGGGTTTGGGTGGGCAAAGTTCACCACAACTTAGAAAATTAAATATAAATATCATACGAGTAGTAAAATAAATAAATTATAGACAATTGAATAGAACAGTCTATCCAGTTTACATTTATGTAATTAGATTAATGAATTATTAATATTAAATATTTTAAAACTTAATTCAAAGTGAAGAGGGTTTGGGTGGGTGTAAAGTTCACCACAACTTAGAAAATTAAATATAAATATAATACGAGTGGGAAAATAAATAAGTTGTAGATAATTGAATAGAGCAATCTTTCTAGTTTGCATTTATGTAATTAGATTAATGAATTATTAATATTAAATATTTTAAAACTTAATTCAAAGTGAAGAGGGTTTGGGCGGGACGACGACCTTGTGGGTTCAGTACCGTTCCATTGCATTCTGACGTTAAAAGGATCGAAATAATTGATCAAGTCGCCCTGCCCTGTTGGATCTTAGCACGCAAAGTTAGCAACGGAAGGGGGGGTCTTCAACTCTCGCAAGATAATCTGATAACAAGTGATAACATGCAGATAACACCTCAAAAATCAGCCAACTCTTAAACACTACGCGATAACGCTCGGTTACAAGTTGATAGGAGGCTGATAACAGTGATAACACCAACTGGGGTTGACACGATTTTTGGACAGTTGTCCACCCCCTCTGAGTGGGGGATGGAGGGGTTAATGGGACCTGTCACTCAAATGGGATCAATGCAAAACTTGCGCTTCAATAAGCGATTCGCAGCGACGTCTTGGTTATCAAGTGTTATCAGGTGTTATCAACTGTTATCACGTGTTATCAGTGAAGAGAGGGGGGGGGGCATAGAGCCCATTACGGTTGCAAATTGGAGAGAAGATAGGCCACCAATTAAGATGCCTATAAGGGCGAAGTTCCTCTTTGATAACAATGGCTGCAGCGACCTTATCATTTCTAACGCCGCTCAATAAGTGGAAAAAAAATGTAAGAAAAATAAAAATATTATATATTTTAATATTTATAATAATAATAATGATAACTACACACTTTAAATATATTAAATAATAATTTAATTAAGTTATTCTTCTGTAAAAGTGGGGAAAAAATAATGAATAGTACTTCAGCTACGCTGTCGACGTCCTCTAATTAATTAATGAGACATCCAATTAATCAATTAATCGATTAATCAATACATTTTCACCGCGCTCTATTAATTTGTATCTATCGAATCAACATTTTTCCTTAGCAAATTATGTCAAAATAGAATGTACTATCAATTCTGAATAAATTATTATAGTATATAAAAGAACCATGTTTTCAAACCCCCCACTACGGTGCAGTGTTAGTGGCCGCACTGGGCCGTAGTGGGTTTTATGATTATAGTTATAGTGGGTTAGATTATTATAGTATATACAAGAGCATGTTTTCAAACCCCCCCTCCCACTACGGTGCAGTGTTAGTGGCCGCACTGGGCCATAGTGGGTTTTATAATTATAGTTGTAGTGGGTTAAATTATTATAGTATACAAGAGCATGTTTTCAAACCTGCCACTACGGTGCAGTGTTAGTGGCCGCACTGGGCCGTAGTGGCTTTTATTATTATAGTTATAGTGGTTTAAATTATTATAGCATATACAGGAGCATGTTTTCAAACCCACCACTACGGTGCAGTGTTAGTGGTCTCACTGGGCCATAGTGGGCTTTAAAAATCTGTCACACCCTAACTAACAGAGACCAAAGGCGTGTGTCTCAAAAGGCAATGTTAACCATGGATAACAAGAAACGAAAGAAATGATAACTTAAGATCAAAGCCTAATAGGCCTTATTAGAAAAAGCCTACTGGAAGACCAGCCCCTCTACTACGGACACTAAAATAAAATATTTCCAAAGTTAATTTTCCACTCAAAATGCATCTAAAAATCATAGAAAAATTCGCTTAACATTTCTGTACCAAGAAAATGTCTATAATTATAATATTTAATTTAATATAAGTGTCCGCTATACGGGGGTGGCCACGTATTTGGCCTATGCCCGATACAGGGAAACGGGAAATGAAACCACACACATCAGACGGGGAAATAAGAGAAATTCTCAACTGTAGGCCTAGTGCGTAGGCCGAGGGATCGATTCAATCAATTCACTGCTATGGATCCTCTTGGCTTTTTCTGTCGTTGCTTGACATTTAAGAATCTCTCGTATTCAGGTCTGATTCAGTGTCTTTGATTCAGATTGAATTTTTAATTTAATAATGTTTATTTACTTATAAACAATTATTAAATATTTAAATTAATTTCAGATTAAGTCGTCTTAATTCAGATTGAATTTTTAATTTAATAATGTTTATTTATTTATAAATAATTATTACATATTTAATTTAATTTTTAATTTAATTTCAGACTAAGTCAAGTCTTAATTCAGATTTAGATCCTATTCTCGCTAATTATCCCACTTTTGCAATGTAATTTTTCTCACTTAATCCATCACTGTAGGATTATAGGCCGCGACAATTAATTTTATTTATTTTCATTATTATTATATATTATTATGTTATATATTTATTATATTTTGATTATTTTTATATATTATTGTATAATATATTTAGATTATTATTATTATATATCATTACATTATATGTTTATTATATTTTGATTATTATTTTATTTATTTTGATTATTATTATATATCATTATATTATATATTTATTATATTTTGATTATTATTTTATTTATTTTGATTTTAGCCGGCGACATACATTAAGTTCAGTTCGGTTACAGAGGTTGTCGCTAAGGCCGGGTTCACACTAGGCCTGTTTTGGCCAAACCGTTTATTTTTTCTCTCTAATTTGTCCACTATATTTCTCTATGTCATTCTTACTATTCCATTTTTCTCTCTCTCTTTACCCTCCATTTTACTTTTCTCTCTCTTTTCTTTCCGTTTAATTTTTCCTCTCTATTTTTTCCACTACATTTCTCTGTCTCATTCTTACTATTTCATTTTTTTCTCTCTCTCTCTCCTTACTTTCTATTTCATTTTTTTCTCTCTTTACTTTCCATTTTACTTTTCTCTCCAATTTTCCCCATTCTATTTTTCTCTATCTCATTCTTATTACTTAATCTTTCTCTAATTTTCCATTATTTTTTCTCTCTTTTCTCTCTCTCTCTCTTTTCTTTCCGTTTAATTTTTTCCTCTCTCATTTTTTCCATTCTGTTTTTCTCTATCTCATTGTTACTACTTAATCTCTCTCTAATTTTTTCATTTCATTTCTCTGTCTCATTCTTACTATTCCATTTATCTCTCTCTCTCTTTACTTTCCAGTTTACTTTTCTCTCTGTACTTTTTTCCGCTACATTTCTCTGTCTCATTCTTACTATTTAATCTCTCTCTAATTTTCTCCATTCTATTTTTCTCTATCTCATTCTTACCATTTAATCTCTCTATAATTATCTCTATTTCATTTCTCTGTCTCATTCTTACTATTTCATTTTTCTCTCTCTCTCTTTACTTTCCATTTTACTTTTCTTTCTGTACTTTTTTTCCGCTACATTTCTGTATCTCATTCTTACCATTTAATCTCTCTCTAGTTTTTTCCATTTTATTTCTCTATCTCATTCTTACTATTCCATTTATCTCTCTCTCTCTTTACTTTCCATTTTACTTTTCTCTCTGTACTTTTTCCCACTACATTTCTCTATCTCATTCTTACTATTTAATCTTTCTCTGATTTTTTCCATTTTATTTCTCCATCTCATTCTTACTATTCCATTCTTCTCTCTCTCTCTCTTTACCTTCCACTTTATTTTCTCCTCTCTATTTTTCCCACTACATTTCTCTATCTCATTCTTACCATTTAATCTCTCTCTAATTTTCCCCATTCTATTTTTCTCTATCTCATTCTTACCATTTAATCTCTCTCTAATTTTTTCCACTTCATTTCTCTATCTCATTTTCACTATTTCATTTTTCTCTCTCTCTCTTTACCTTCCATTTTATTTTTTCCTCTCTATTTTTCCCCACTACATTTCCCTATCTCATTCTTACCATTTAATCTTTCTCTAATTTTTTCCACTTCATTTTTCTATCTCATTCTTACTATTCCAATTTTCTCTCTCTCTCTCTTTACCTTCCACTTTACTTTTCTCTCTGTACTTTTTTCCCACTACATTTCTCTATCTCATTCTTACCATTTAATCTCTCTCTAATTTTCCCCATTCTATTTTTCTCTATCTCATTCTTACCATTTAATCTCTCTCTAGTTTTTTCCATTTTATTTCTCTATCTCATTCTTACTATTCCATTTATCTCTCTCTCTCTTTACTTTCCATTTTACTTTTCTCTCTGTACTTTTTCCCACTACATTTCTCTATCTCATTCTTACTATTTAATCTTTCTCTGATTTTTTCCATTTTATTTCTCCATCTCATTCTTACTATTCCATTCTTCTCTCTCTCTCTCTTTACCTTCCACTTTATTTTCTCCTCTCTATTTTTCCCACTACATTTCTCTATCTCATTCTTACCATTTAATCTCTCTCTAATTTTCCCCATTCTATTTTTCTCTATCTCATTCTTACCATTTAATCTCTCTCTAATTTTTTCCACTTCATTTCTCTATCTCATTTTCACTATTTCATTTTTCTCTCTCTCTCTTTACCTTCCATTTTATTTTTTCCTCTCTATTTTTCCCCACTACATTTCCCTATCTCATTCTTACCATTTAATCTTTCTCTAATTTTTTCCACTTCATTTTTCTATCTCATTCTTACTATTCCAATTTTCTCTCTCTCTCTCTTTACCTTCCACTTTACTTTTCTCTCTGTACTTTTTTCCCACTACATTTCTCTATCTCATTCTTACCATTTAATCTCTCTCTAATTTTCCCCATTCTATTTTTCTCTATCTCATTCTTACCATTTAATCTCTCTCTAATTTTTTCCACTTCATTTCTCTATCTCATTTTCACTATTTCATTTTTCTCTCTCTCTCTTTACCTTCCATTTTATTTTTTCCTCTCTATTTTTCCCCACTACATTTCCCTATCTCATTCTTACCATTTAATCTTTCTCTAATTTTTTCCACTTCATTTTTCTATCTCATTCTTACTATTCCAATTTTCTCTCTCTCTCTCTTTACCTTCCACTTTACTTTTCTCTCTGTACTTTTTTCCCACTACATTTCTCTATCTCATTCTTACCACTTAATCTTTCTCTAATTTTTCCATTACTTTCCATTTCTTTTTTGTCTCTCTAATTTTTACCATTTTATTTCTATGTCTCATTTTTACTATTTTCGGTGTCATTTTTTTGTCACCGGGAAAAGACCAATTTGTCACTGGCGGGACAAAAAGAACAAATCGGAATATTAAGAGATTATTTTTTTGTTACATTTTGTGACAAAATTAAATTCATATTAGAACGGATAATTGACGAATTAAAAAATTAGTTACTTAATTATTATTGATAATTAAATATTAATAATTAATTATTCATTTTTACTATTTTCAGCGTCATTTTTTGTCACCGGGAAAAGACCAATTTGTCACTGGCGGGACAAAAAGAACAAATCAGAATATTAAGAGATTATTTTTTTTTTTTGTTACAATTTGTGACAAAGTTAAGTTCATATTAGAACGGATAATTGACAAATTAAAAATTAATTACTTAATTATTATTGATAATTAAATATTAATAATTAATTATTCATTTTTGCTATTTTCGGCGTCATTTTTTTTTGTCACAGGGAAAAGACCAATTTGTCATTGGCGGGACAAAAGAACAAATCAGAATATTAAGAGATTATTTTGTCACATTTTGTGACAAAATTAAATTCATATTAGAACGGATAATTGACAAATTAAATAATTAATTAAAATTTCAGGATATAAAATAAAATCACAATATCAAGGGGTCCGAAATTTCCAATAATATTCGTACACCTAGGCCATGTTATCACTGTTATCAACCTGTTATCTTCATGTTATCAAATAATCTTCGTACACTTTTCCTTCGAGTTTCGGACCCCTTGTCACAATATCGTCAAACTATTCCTAAATTATTCTATTTTAATCTTATAATAATTATCAAAATAATTAATTGTATTTCAATTTTTCCTACCGTTTCTTCTCAGTGTAGATTTCGTGTAATGGAAAACGTTGTACTTACCTGAAAAAAACAGAAAAAATCGATTAATTAAGTATTAATATTCATAAATTACAAGTGGGTGACAAGTTCAGCGTTTTCCCCTTTTTCCCTCTTCCTTTATTTTTCCCTTTTTCCCTTTTTTCCCGTCCGTGCTATAATGTAAGGGTGTATTTCTAGATTTCCCCTTTTTCCCTCTTCCTTTATTTTTCCCTTTTTCCCTTTTTTCCCGTCCGTGGTATAATGTAAGGGTGTATTTCTAGATCTCCCTTTTCCCCTCTTCCTTTATTTTTCCCTTTTCCCCGTCCGTGCTATAATATAAGGGTGTATTTCTAGATTTCCCCTTTTCCCTCTTTTCTCTTCTTGTTCTCTATTTACACCCCATTTTCCCCTTTGTTCAGGGAATTTCCCTCCAAAGTGGAAACACTGGACAAGTTCTTGAGATGTACTGATGATAATGCCCCGTCCATGCTATAATTTAAGAGGTGTATTTCTAGGTTTCCCTTTTCCCCTCTTTTCTCTTCTTGTTCTCTTTTTACACCCCATTTTCCCCTTTGTTCAGGGAATTTCCCTCCAAAGTGGAAACACTGGACAAGTTGTAGAGATGTACTGACGATAATGACGATAACTGACGAAAGAAAGTGTGAAGCGGAGAATGGGAATAAAAAGTGAGAGAAAAAAAGATTGATTAATTTTTGGCGGAGATGGAAGGGATCATTCATTTCCGCACGGCTGAAGCCCTAAGTGAATAGGGTCAAAGTTCACACCTTCCTATTACTTAGCCGTTGGGGGGGCGGGGGCTGATAACATATGATAACACAGTGATAGCATATGATAATACAGTGATAACGATTTGTTAACATGATGATAACACTTTTAGGGGGTCGCTGAAGCCCTAAGTGACTAGGGTCAAAGTTCACACCTTCCTATTAGTTAGCCGTTGGGGGAGATAACATATGATAACACGGTGATAACACTTTGTTAACATGATGATAACACTTTCAGGGGGTCGCTGAAGCCCTAGGTGACTAGGGTCGAAGCACACCTTCCTATTACTTAGCTGTTGGGGGGCGGGGGCTGATAACATATGATAACACAGTGATAACGCTTTGTTAACATGATGATAACACTTTCAGGGGGTCGCTGAAGCCCTAAGTGACTAGGGTCAAAGTTCACACCTTCCTGTTAGTTAGCCTTTGGGGGGAGGGGGTGATAACATATGATAACACAGTGATAACACTTTGTTAACATGATGATAACACTTTCAGGGGGGGGGGGTCCGTGGGTATCATCCCCTTGTGTTCCGGTGTAAGGGGCTCTTACTGAGTGTAGCCTTACGAAACAACATGCTTTTTCTAGTCACGCTTCATGGGAAACTTACTTGTGCAATTAATAATTGCATCCCCCACCCCCCACTATAAATAAACATCAAGGAGGGGACGTACATGTTGATAACAGGTTGATAACAGATTGATAACACGATGATAACAGCTGATAATAGTAGGTCTGTTATTTCCTATTATTTCTATTAACTCATTTATTATTATCTATATTTCTATTACTTCTCTATTTATTCTATTGTTATTATTACCTATTATTTCTATATTATTATTCTATTATTTCCTATAACTCAGTGAGATCTCACTTAGTCTCTGTTACAAATTCTACATAGTCCTATGAGAATTTTCTGTCGGGATGCAATTTATATATTATTATTAGGCCTATTTATTCAACAGTGTACACAGCAGATGTGCCAAAATAGAAACAATATGTCCTCACATGAATATGAAACGATTTGGATTTTTCAAGACCCAAACAACCGACTTGAGACTATCGAGTTTCGCAATAAAACTCTGAACAGTCCACAAAATTCCCACATTTCCCCACAAAACACCCGAAATATCCGACAGAGCTCTTATAAGACTCGCCCAAATCTTAATATGGCGGCCAATGCAAGTTTCTGTACTCAAAATGGCCGCTCTTGTTTGACTGCAATCGAGTGCGAGGTTATGATCGAGAGACGAGCAAGAAAAGAAAGTAACTAATTGAAAAGCTGCTTGATTAATTAATCGCTGCTTTGATGTTGGGTTGCTACTTTAGCACTGGGCTATTTGTCATTAGCAGCACTTCAGTGAATGAAAACTCAGCAAAAAATTTTGAAAAATCTACCGTGAACCGAGCTTGAACCGTCTAACTCGGAACTGTGAACCGTTAGTGACGGTCTTTCCACTTTGCAGGGAAATTCCCTGAAAAGGGGAAAATAAGTGAAGAATGGGAGATGGGAAAATCTGAAGCACAGCATTATTCTAGTACAGAGGGGGAAAAGGGGAGAATAAAGGATGAGGGGAAAAAGGGGAAACTGAAAGTGGAAACACTGGTTAGTGAATCGTTAACGATGTATACATGAGCAATTTTTGAACCGTAGTTGAACCGAAGCTATTACTGAACATCTAGTAGATGAACCGTGCTGAACCGTCCATTGCGGTTCAGCGACGTAATTTGTATAAAATTAAATCTAAATAAACGAAGTTTGTTAACTTAATAGCCTACTTAAGTTTCCTTGTAGACCTATTAAATTAATACAACTACATAGGAAGACATGTGAAGCCAAAATATTAGTTCCATAAACCTCCGCAAGTGGCGCTGCTGTCGACTTCACTTAGGCAACGTATAATCTCCATCTATACGAAGCATGAACATTGACAATTACATATTTTAATGAGATTTTTTCACTTAAGAATGCTTTATTTCATCTAAATCAATCTAAACTGTGCTAATTATTACGAAATTAAAGGGTTTTCAGTTCAAATTTATTAAATTTTAACTTTTGTCCCGAGAGATGGCGTTGTACCAGATTGGCGCCAAAAGCGACTGCTCTGATTCCCGAATCATTTTTTCCCGCTCCATTAAGATAAGCGAAGGCTGGCAGAACTGGCGAAAAGTGCCAAACAAGATAAAAGTTGTAATATTTCCTTTGTTTTGTCCAGTCAACGTTCTCTTGGATCTCGAATACAAGTTCGGCTTGCAAAAAGAAAAAAAGTTTAACATTAAGAGAAACAACCGTAGAACTATCTTCCTCATTAATCAACCACTTTTTTTTTCTGTTGTTGTTGTTGTTGTGTGCTAAAGCTGGGACGGACTGAGAACTTGCCGGATGGTGGAATCAGGATCTGGTGCGGATCGCCGGAAGAAATACGAGGGGTCGTTAGGAGTTTGGACCAGCACAAAACGCAGCTGTGACAAGGGCCCATTCGACAAACCGGGGTCCAAACTTGAGACATAAAATTAAATTAATGGCTCAGTAATGAGCTCTTGCTGAATTTCAAGAGATTGCTAGCTAATTTACAACCGGAATATTTTAACCCATAACAGGACAGTTTCCAAGGAATCGATAATTGGCCCCCTTAACTTTACGAAATATTATTCATGAAGCGAACAAATGGACCAAAGTTTCGATTTAGGTTTACAGAGATCACAGTTAACTTGATTAACTGTGCTCATTTCGTTCGTTCTGACTAGCGTATTTATAAGCTTCATCAAGTACTTGAAACAAGATGGCGGAGATTTGCGACTCTCAACACAACATGGCGCTACGTCTACACGTTTACCCCTAGCACATTAATTACCTAGTGTTTAATCTAGTCTCGTACCGACTGAACTTGCATCAGTGTTTTCCACTTTTGCAGGAAAATTCCCTGGGAAAAGGGAGGATATGGGGTCTGAAAAGGGAAGAGGAAGAGAAGAGGGTAGAGGGGGAAATCTAGACCCTGTATATTCTAGCACGGAGAGGGAAAAAGGGGAAAGATAAGGGAAGAGGGGAAAAACGTAAAATTGAAAAATGGAAACACTGACTTGCATATCGATCGAATCTTAGTTCTTGATTAATACTAACATGATCCTGATTAGACAATTTTAATTCATCTTGACAAAAGACGTTGATTTGAAATTGTGGAAGAATCAGGCGCTGAGTATCCGTGTTTCCACTTTGCAGGAAAATTCCCTGAAAAAGGGAAAATGGGGTCTGAAAAGGGAAAATTTGAAGTATAGCCTTGTAATCCTAGTACGGAGGGCATTAAGGGGGAAATAAGGGAAGAGGGGAAACAGGGAAACTGAAAGTGGGAACTACCCCTGACAACACTTAAAATCAGTGAAGCGAGAAACGATAGACGGGGCTATGGGGTCGCCTGAGGGAAAGTTTTGTAGCCTGATCGTCACAAGGGTGCGCACAGGCTTGGTATTAGCTTTGATATTGACGCCAGGCATTCAAGTGTCATTACGCAGTTGTGATTAATGGATTCCCGGCCCAAGGGGCGACTTTGGGTGCTTCAACAATAGACATGTCTTACCCCGAAAGTTTGCGCAAACCTGGATGCCTCCTGTCATTAATAATCTCCTACAACAACAGCAGAAGAGAAAGTGTTCTAGAAGGAAAAACTCCCGATAGAAAAGTGACACGATTGAGTACCGAATGACTAGGTAGCTGAACACTAGCTGAATAGTAGCTGAATTTGCTCTAGCGACTGAAACTGGACCCCTGAATAAGGGGTTGAATACTGCATGACTTAGTTCTTTCAAAATTCAAGCGTATGGACAGTGTGAAAGTGGGTCAATTTCATACTATCGTCTAGCTGAATCCATGGTAATCATGCACCATTCAGTGGGTCATTCTGACATTCGTCCAGCGCTGTTTTTATTCTGTTGGGCTAGCCTACTCATCGAAGAACAAACTAATGACTTAATTTCTAGAATCTTCTAGTGTTACAAGAGACTACTTTTAACTTGCTGTTTACTGTTACATTTGTTCTGTAAATTGAATAAAGATGCCAGCAAAACATGTCTGTCCCCACGTGTGTCATTAAAACTCGCTCAGCACCGGAAAATTAGACCTCGACACGCGATTCTATACCCCAGAACGAAAGTCCGCTACCCAACAACTACTTTTCAACAGATGCAGTGCTGTTTAAGCACACGGAAACCTGGTGAAAAACTCCCAAAATACTTGAAAAGTAGTAAAAAATAGTGAAAGAAGTAGTAAAAAGTGGCGATTTAGAAGTAGCAGAACTTGCTGGTTGACACGCGTTTCTGGCACTGCACGTGAACTAGTTACAGCAAAAGTAGTGGTTAGTTGAAGTGTTGAACTACTAACCACTAACTAATTACAGGGACCTAGTCGAGCTAACGCTAACTAAGTGCTACCACTACAATAACTAGCTAAGTTTTAGGATTAGACCACTACCACTTAACACCAACAACAGTTGTAGTGCTCCCAGCCATCATAAATCTGCTGTAGGAGCACAGCTTAGAACAAGTTGTCGCTTAGAACAAGCAAGTAGCATATAGGCTACTACATCAAAAGCGACTGACAACAACTTACAACAATGATTTAGCGCTCCATTAGTACGTCTTTAGTAACAGTAAACTATGACTGTGATAACAGTAAGATAAAAGGTGATAACAGGCGATAACTTCTAAGGTTGTAGTAGTTCCCGACCCACGAACCTAAGGCTGATGATCCTTGCAGACTTAATGCTTATCGATTGGCTGGAGAAAAACTTCCAAGCGGAAAAATGATTCCAGAATTTCTTTAAATTTTTTTTTTCACAATCCACTGTGTCATGCAAAGAAGAAGGTTCGTAACTCGAGTAAAACAGCACAAAGAAGATTCCCAGGTTCTTATCACAGAATGTTTCAGGATCTCTTATAGACTGTAAAAGTCCTAAACTAGCTAAGCAACTTAAATAGGTTCTCTAAGATGTTCCAGAGTCTTCAGAAACTATAAGAAACCTTCATAGAACCTCTGAGGATCTTCCAGGATCTTCCGCGGTTCTCCATTAACATGCAGAGAACCTCTAACAGACCTCTAGGATCTTCCATAAGCCTCTAGAAGGTTCTAAGCTATCTAGGCAACACAAATAGGTTCTCAGGATGTTCTAGGTATCTCCAGAAACCACCGCAAACCTTCAAAGAATCTCTAACAGACCCTAGGATCTTTCACAATCCTTCACAGTTGTCCAAGACTGTCTACCATTGTCCAGGACCTTCCAGGATCTTCCACGGTTCTCCAGAAACCTTCAGATAACCTTTAAGGATCCTCCAGAATCTTCCATGAGCCTCTAGAAGGTTCTAAACCATTTTGGCAACTCGGATAGGTTCTCCAAGATGTTCCGGGAATGTTCCACAGTCCTGCAGAGTTGTCCAGGACTCCCTAAGATTCTTCAGAACCTTCAGAGATCCTCAAAATGTTCCAGGATCTTCTGGGTCTCTCCCTACGATTCACTGGGATCCTCCAAACGTTCTCACATACCATCATATATGGTCCTTCACAAATGAAATCCAGTACATTCCACTACTCCCTACACTTTTCCAGCGGATTCTACGTGTTAACAAAGGATCTCGTGGTCTGTTTGGCCATCCACCAGAGTCCTTGCTATCTTTGGACGAGTTGCAATCCCTTGAGTTGTGGTTGAGAGCATAAAACCGCCTTTCCGCCGGAATCATCGGCAATAATCCGACCATTTCGATTCTTTCCCTCGCCGACCCTAAAACTTGCTGACTTGCTACAAATAATCTTTTGCTGAGATGCTTTCAAACCGTCGGAACTTTGCCAGTTCGCTCCTTCTCTCTAGTTTCCTTTACAACAACTTTTCACATTAACAAGACAATGATAGTTTTACTACGATAGAGTAAATAGGAAAAACTGATAGTGATAGTTTGTAGCTAAGACTCTGCGCCATTCATAATGATTCTCTAATGACTTTTGACTGTTTTCCAAGATTCTTCATGATTCTTACGATTCTCGGAGGTTCTCAAATGATTCTTTAAGAGTGTCGCGTATCGATTTCCAAGTCTGGCGTGTAGACGAATCCCCTGGAGAAATGGAAGATACGTCGTTTTCTTGTCGATTTGTAAACGATTCCAAAAGTTTCCCTTTGTGTGCAGCTGAATCTCAGCAAGAATCTCAGCAAGAATCTTACCGAGAAACACAACAAGAATCCCAACAAGAGTTTTGGTTAAGATTCATTATATACACAAAGTAATGATAGATTTTCGCTGCTATTGTTGGTGTTTCTACTACTACTACTGCTACTGCTACTACTACTGCTGTTACTGCTACTACTGCTACTATTTTTAATCCTACCACCACCACTACTACTACTGTTTTTGCTGTAATTGCTACTACTACTGAAACTGCTACCATAAATCCAACTTCTATATTGCTGCTGCTGCTACTACTAGTACCACTACTACTACTAGTGCTATTGCTAGTACTACTACTACTGCTACTTTCACTACTACTGTTGCTGCTCCTTTCATTACTTTCACTATTACGAATGCTACCTCTGTTGCTACTATTGTTTAGGGCTTCTGGTTTTTATTGCTACTTTGCCTGTTGTTACGCAGACCAGACACGCACTGATTCAATCTCATCAAGATAACAGATAACAGATAAAAGCAGTTAGCAGTGGTTGTCAGTGGATGTCAGTCCTTGTACAACAGTGTTGTACAGATGTATTGGACAGTTGGGGAAATTACTACTGACCAATGCAGCAATACTACAATTGACTTATTTAATCGACCTTTCTACTATCTGGACAATACAACTGTGGGCGGGTTGTAGCATCTCCCCTTAACAACAACAGTGAACTGACAACAACAACAGATCAGTTTTGTTACAACAATGCAACAAAACGGTGGCAAACAATAATGTAACAGTTGTAGTAGTAGTAGTAGCTTTTAAAGTAGTAGTGTTACTGTACCTCCAAAAGTAGTAGTGGCACTGATAGGAGTAGTAGTACGGAATTTTACTACTAGTAGTAGCAGTAGTAGTAATACTACTATTCCTAGTAGTAGTGGTAGTAGTAGCACTAGTTGTAGTACTATCAGTAGCTACAACAGGAGTATTAACAACATAAATGTTGTTAATTAAGAACTGTGGTAATATATTAGTAGTAATCGTAATAGTAGTAGCAGTAGTTGCAGTAGCAGCAGTAGTAGTAGTAACAGTAGTAGCGTAGTAGTGGTAGGAGCAGTAGCAGTAGCAGTAGCAGTAGCAGTAGTAGCAGTAGTAGGAGTAGTACTAGTAGTAGTAGTAGTTGCTTGTGCCTGTCTGTCTGGTTCGTGTTGCTACCAGTAACCAAGCTACTGACAGCAGTTTTGTACAACAATCACGTCCATTTACTAACCCTCACCCCAATGGCTATCCACTTAGCCACCCACTTACTAATGACTAAACTATTAGCAGCAAACCAGAGCTTCCCACGACAATCAATAGCTCCCATAAAATAGCTATAAGAAATACTGCTAAAATAAACAAATAATTACTAATACTACTTGTACTACTGCTTCTACTACTACTACTAATATTTTTATTATTATTACTACTACTACCACTACTACTAATACTGCTAGCACTAATACTACTACTAATAATAATATTAATAATAATACTAGTATTGCTTGTTACTACTACTACCGCTGCTTCTACTACTACTACTACTCATAATACCAACAGTAACAAATAAACCAGCAAAAACAACAACAAAAACCAAATCTGTCGATTAGGTGGACACACCAGGAACCACATACGGGCAAACGTAGCGCTTTTCCACTCTGTCCACTGATAGCAACAACGAAACAGGAACACTTTTCGCAATAGCCACCTGATAACACGTTGATAACATGTTGATAACAAGTTGATAACACTGCAATATGACATGGGGTGTTTGCACAAGACCCAAAAGTTGGCGGCCAAAGTCAAACTTTTGTGTTCAATAATGGCGGGCCCTGCCAAACACGGGGCCGAGTCCTCATCGATTCCAAAACTTTGAAAATCTGCCACAGAAAAGTTTGTCTTTTCCAGTTGACATCTCGTACTATCTCCTACACGGAACTTACTCCAACTTGCACATTTTCTTATTACCAATCATATTTCACAATAAATTGCAATTATTTTGTAAGAATAACTGGAAAGCTGTCACCATAGAAAAGTCCTAGGGTTCCGAAACTACAAGAATAAGTGTACGAAGATTATTTGATAACATGTGATAACAGTGATAACATGACCTGAGGTGTACGAGGATTATTGGAAGTTTCTGACCCCTTGGAAAAGTCATACGGTTGAGTACCGAATGACTAGGTAGCTGAACACTAGCTGAATAGTAAGCTGAACTGACTTTTAGTTGCTAAAACTGAGCCCTCTGAATAAGAGGTTAAATACTGCACGACTTGGTTCTTTGAAGTTCCAAGCGTACGAACCGTGTGAAAGTGAGCTAGTTTCACACCATCATCTAGCTGAATTTGTGGTAATCATGCACCATTCACATAGTCATTCTGACGTTATAGTTAATTACAACTAAATATAGACGTCCTTGAACTGTTCGTACCTATTAAGTGGACGTAAATGACAAAACCGGTTTTTAATACGGCTTTACTAATAAATCTGCCGAGTACGGGGACAGCTTTAGGTTTCTCGGAATGATTTGCATGCAGTGTCCACGGATTCGACAGATTGTCGTTAATATTGCCGAAACATTGTCCAGTACGGGGACAGTATCTTGACATGGTTACACTGACATAGCGTACACTGTCCACAGATTCGACAGATTGTCATTAATATGCTTAAGACATTACTATAAAAAGAACCTGCCACTATCGTTAAATCTGCCGAGTGCGGGGACAGCTTTCAGTTCTCCAACGTCCTCTCCACAGACTGTCCACACATTCGGCAGATTGTCCTCAATATCCCCAAAACAATTTCTATCACACAGTTTCACTGTCATTCAATCTGTCGAGTACGGGGACAGCTTTCAGTTCTCCAACGTCCTCTCCACAGACTGTCCACACATTCGACAGATTGTCATCAATACCCCCAAAACAAATCACACAGTTTCACTATATCTAAATCTGTCGAGTACGGGGACAGCTTCCAGTTCTCCAGCGTCCTCTCCACAGTCTGTCCACACATTCGACAGATTGCGAAATACCACTTAATTACTGTAATTCTTATTTTTCCTATTTATTATTATTATTATTATTATTATTATTATTATTATTAATTTTATTAGTATTTTCTGTCTTTTTTTTGTCGGGAGACTTTTTCTTCGTCGTAGGGACGAGCTGAAGAGGTACTCTTGTAGCCCAGTCGGTAACATAATGGAAAAATCGTGCCGCCATCTTTCAACGTGACATTCTTTGCGTGTTTTCCCTTTGCCACTGGAATTAGCTTTGGCCTCACAGACAAAAGAACCACCAAGCCATTCAATAAAACCACACACACACAGAGAGAAAAAAAGCTAAATACATATTAATCACAATACAAGCCTCAATAAAATAATCATAAATAATTATAATAATATAATTTAGATTACCCGACAGAATAATTCTCATAGGACTATGTAGAATTTGGAACAGAGACTCAGTGAGATCTCATAACTTTTAGAGCTTTCTCACTGAGTCTCTGTTCCAGATTCTACATAGTCCTATGAGAATTTTCTGTCGGGATATTTAAAATATCAAATTTTACTTTTTTCCCCTGATTTATTGTATCGTTGAAATATATCCAGAATATGTTTATATGAGTAATTGATGCAGAGTAAATGCATTATGCAATGGAAGCAGAATAGAACGGTGCGCCATTGAATAATGCAAATCTCCTTCACTCAGCGCTAGGATTGTCTATACACTACCAGTGCAACATGTAAGTAATCCCTCTCCCAATCTTCTTCCTCTTTTCTCTTATCTTCTTCCTTTCTTGCATTCTTTTCACCATTTCTGTTCATTCATTCTGTCTGTCTGTCTGTCTGTCATGTCCTTCTGTCTGTGTGGCTATCTGTCTATTTACCTATCTGGATGACTGTTTGTCTATCTGTCTGCCTAGATGTCTGCTTGTGTCTTCTACTTTTCTTGCATTCTTTTTACCATTTCTGTTCATTCATTCATTCCTTCTTTCTGTCTGTTATGTCTGTCTGTCTGTGTGACTATCTGTCTATTTACCTATCTGTATGACTGTTTGTCTATTTGTGTCTTCTTCGTTTCGTACATTCTTTTCACCATTTCTGTTCATTCATTCATTCATTCTGTCTGTATGTAT
Source organism: Eulimnadia texana (assembly GCA_002872375.1). Taxonomy (NCBI): domain Eukaryota; kingdom Metazoa; phylum Arthropoda; class Branchiopoda; order Diplostraca; family Limnadiidae; genus Eulimnadia; species Eulimnadia texana. Next base: position 14,977,441 of record NKDA01000002.1, on the reverse strand, counting down.
GGACTGTCTGTCTATTTACCCATGTGTATGACTGTTTGTCTATCTGTCTGCCTACATGTCTGCTTGTGTCTTCTACCTTTCTTACATTCTTTTCACCATTTCTGTTCATTCATTCATTCATTCATTCTGTCTGTCTGTGTGGCTATCTGTCTATTTACCTATCTGTATGACTGTTGGTCTATCTGTCTGCCTACATCTCTGCTGTTCGTATTTCCTTTCATTCTTGGATTCTTTTCTTCAATTCATTCATTCATTCGTTTCTTTGTCTATCTGTCTGTCTCTATCTATTTACCTGTTTGTCTGTCTATCTAATTATCTATCTATCTGTCTATATGTCTTTTCGTCCGTCTTCCTATTTTCCTATCTCTCCTTCTGTTCCTCTGAATGTTTATATCTCTGTCTGTCTGTCTGTTCCTCTCTCTCTCTCTCTCTCTCTCTCTCTTTCCATCTACCTATCTGTCTGTCTACCTGTCTTTCTGTCTGTCTCACTCTCTCTCTATTTATCTCTCTGTCTGCTTATCTGTATCTATCTACATATATGTCTGTCTCTCTGTCTTTCTGTCTCTCTCTCTCTCTGTTTGTCTCTATATAATCCATCTATTTGTCTGTCTGTCTATCTGTCGACCTACTTGTCTGCCTGTCTGTCTGTTTCTCTCTCCATCCATCCACCCAGACATCGACTATCCCTTTCCCTCTTTCTCCCATCACTCCTTTCTTCACCGAGTCCAAGAATAACTCCCGGTGACTCGGAACCATCTTTGCTAACAACTCGCTACGATTCAGACATTTCAGACTCATCTTCCCAACTTTTCCCTCGGTCCCGTCTTCCTTTTCATAGGCAAATTGAATAGCCCCATTACAGAGTTCTGCATCAACCCATTCAACAATCTCACCACAAAACACATCAACTTTCGTTCTACATCAATTTACGTTCAAGTTTCTTATTCTGGTTTCTTCCCAACAGAAGATAGAAGTTAGCTTTATTATAATATATAGAAAATAGAGAGCTCTATTTTCCCTTTTCCCCCCTTTTTTCCCCTCCGTGCTAGTATACATAAAACCTTTTTTCTGAATTTCCCCTTCCTTAATTGTTCCCTTTCGAGACCCAGTTTTCCCTTTTTAAGGGAATTTTCCTGTCAAGTGGAAGCACTGCCCTAGACACAGTATAGTTACACTGAAACTTTTATATCAGAAATGAATCTCTTCCCCCCACTGCTTCCCGCTTCCTTGATTTTTCCCTTTCGAGACCCAGTTTTCCCTTTTTTAAGGGAATTTCCCTGTCAAGTGGAAGCACTAACCTATACACAGTATAATTACACTGAAACTTTATATCAGAAATGTATCTCTTGTCCTCTGCTTCCCCGCTTCCTTGATTTTTCCCTTTCCAGACCCAGTTTTCCCTTTTTTAAGGGAATTTCCCTGTCAAGTGGAAGCACTGTCCTAGACACAGTATAATTACACTGAAACTTTATATCAGGAATCTATCTTATACCCATTTCCCAAACTTCCGAAATCTTCGCCCCCCATCCATTTCCCAAGCAGGACCCCCTGCGTTGAATAATAGCAGAGTTTCATCGGAAGCTGTTAACCCCCTCGCTTCTGGTTTCCCCCCAAAATTTCAGAATCGCTGGAGGGGAGACAATCAGGGGTTCCCCGTAGTTTCAGGGGAACTTTCGATGTTTTTCACTTAAGGCAGAGGGGAACTGCTGAGGATTCCTAAGGGTTTTCAAGGGTTTTTTTCAGGAGCATTTCAGGGGATTTAAGTCTGTTTTCAGGGTTCTTTCGGGGATTCTTCAGGATTTTGCAGGGGTTCAGGGTTTTTTTAAAAGGGTTTTTCAGGGACTGTCCAGGGGATTTCACAAGTCTTTTTTGGAAGTTTTCTGGTTTTTAAAAGGATTTTTCAGGTCTTTCCGTCAGTTTTAAGGGGTTTCGATCTGTTTTCAGGGTTCTTTCAGGGGATTCTTCAGGATTTTGCAGGGGTTCAGGGTTTTTTTTTAAAGGGTTTTTCAGGAACTGTCCAGGGATTTCACAAGTTTTTTTTTGGAAGTTTTCCTGGTTTTTAAAAGGATTTTTCAGGGTCTTTCCGTCAGTTTTAAGGGGTTTCGATCTGTTTTCAGGGTTCTTTTAGGGGATTTCTCAGGGTTTTCCAGGAGATTTCACAAGTTTTCTGAAACTTTGCAGTGTTTTAAGGGATTTTTTTTTCGGGGGGGGGGGGGGTCAGAAATATTTCAGGGGTTTAAGTCCGTTTTCAGGGTTCTTTCAGGAGATTCCTCGGGATTTTCTAGGGTTCAGGAATTATTCAGGGTTGTCAGAGGGTTTTCCAGGAGTATTTCAGGTGTTTCCATCTGTTTTCAGGGTTCTTTCAGGGTATTCTTCAAGATTTTCTAGGGGTTCATGGATCACTAAGGGTTTTCCGCTTGTTTTCAGGATTTTTCTAGGGTATATTACAGGATTTTTCAGGGATTTCTTGTTTATCAGGAGCTTTCAAAGGATCTTTTAAAGGATTTGATGTTAAATTTTCAGGGGTCCGGGGTTAGTGAGGGGATTTTGAAGAGAAGCCATCTCCGCTGTGAACCCTGCTAAACGAAAATCTGAGCAAGTTCCATATGGGCTCGTTATACGTTTGCAACACCCCATTAAGTTGCACTGCTCCATGACGATGATAGTGGCGATGGATGTTCCATAAAACCAACAGGGGTTCACAACCCAAGAATCATGAAAGAATCTTGACAAGATTCTAGAATCTCTACAAGTCAAAGTGCTTTGAATGCTTTAATTGAAATACTTTGAGTGTTTCCTTGTAACAAAGATTACACCCCAATAGAAAAAGATGCGCTAGTCAAACGTCTGAATGACCGTGTGAATGCTGCATGATTGCCATGGATTCAGCTGACTGGCCCAGTTTCACACGTTTCGTACGCTTGAATTTCTCAAGAGCTAAGTCATACAGTATTCAACCCCTTATTCAGAGGGTTCAGTTTTAGCAACTTAAATTCAGTTCAGCTATTATTCAGCTAGTGATTCAGAGGGAAGCTAGTATTCAGCTACCTAGTCATTCGCTACTCAACCGCATGACTTTTCTGTCGGGGCAATTAAGCTGATGAAACATAATTGCAATAAGTTGATTAATTAAAGTTGGTGTTATTCAACGAGTCTCCAGGTAATTAGATCCTAGGAAACTTGATATACAGTATCCACTATAAGCTAATTAAATTAACATATAGTCAAGGGGTCCGAAACTTGCAATAATCTTCGTGCACCTAGCTCATGTTATCACTGTTATCAACCTGTTATCACATGTTATCAAATAATCTTTGTACCGTTTTCCTCAGAGTTTCGGACCCCTTGAGTTTTACCTGTTATCAACCTGTTATCACATGTTATCAAATAATCTTCGGGCACTTTTCCTCGGACTTCAGACCCCCTTGAATTTTACCTGTTATCACATGTTATCAAATAATCTTCGGACACTTTTCCTCGGAGTTTCGGACCCCCTTGAGTTTTACCTGTTATCAACCTGTTATCAACCTGTTATCAACCTGTTATCACATGTTATCAAATAATCTTCGGACACTTTTCCTCGGAGTTTCGGACCCCCTTGAGTTTTACCTGTTATCAACCTGTTATCAACCTGTTATCACATGTTATCAAATAATCTTCGGACACTTTTCCTCGGAGTTTTGGATCCCTTGAGTTTTACCTGGCGGGCGTTATTGTGCGTCGTCTTGTGTGTCGTCGTCCTCTCGTATTGATTGAGTTGACGACCCGCACACCCTGTCCTTGTCCATATATCCACATTACTCGATGTGTTATCCGATATTACATGAGTGTTGTCAGGAGAAGGTTGTCAATACATGATAACGGTTCAGTAACACGTGATAACGCATGATAACGGTTCAATAGGACGATGATAACATGTGATAGCACGTGATAACGCATGATAAAGGTTTGGTAACGCACGGTAACAGATCAAAAGGACGATAACATTTGATAACACGTGATAACGCACGGTAACGGTTCAATGGGACGATGATAACATATGATAACACGTGGTGACGGTTTGGTAACGCAAAATAACGATTCAATAGGACGATGATAACATATGATAACACGTGGTAACGCACGGTAACGGTTCAATAACATACGATAACGCAAGATAACGGTTTGTTAACCCATGATAACACTTACCACCCTGGTCAGGGAATCCTTCGCAGGGTTTGTCGTCGTCGGCAGTCGATCCCGTTGCCGCGCAACTGATCAACTTACACAGCGTCGATCGCCCCCGTCATAAAGAAGACAGTCGTAAAATACGTCCACATCAAAGTTAATCATGTCACAGTACACGTCAAAGTCAATAGGAATATCAAAGGGAATCAATCAATAGGAATCAATAGGAATAGGATAACTAGTATTTTTCATAATATGTAGCCAAGGGGTCCTAAACTCCCAGGTATAGTGTACGAAGATTATTTGATAACATGTGATAACATGCGATAACACGTAGATAACAGGGAGATAATAGCCTGATAACAGTGATAACACGACCTAGGTGTACGAAGATTATTGGAAGTTTCGGACCCCTTGTATGTAGCATATTAATTAAATTATGAATAATAATTGTAACGAAATATATTATTCATGTACTAGATTTTTGAGTCATTTGGAATGATTCTTTAAGTTTAAATTATAATAATAATTGACTGGGTTATTTTGAATAATCGTAGATAGGTTACCTGGACTACATGCAAGGGGTCCGAAAGTCCGAGAAAAAGGGTACGAAGATTATCTGATAACATATGATAACACGGAGATAACATGGAGATAACTGGGTGATAACAGTGATAAACACAGCCTAGGTGTACGAAGATTATTGCAAGTTTCAGACCCCTTGGTAAAACTCCACATTCACCACGCATTGGTCAACAACAACACACACACGTACACACACACACACACACTCGTATACACACTTACACACACACGGATAGTCACAACAGATACTATAGTTTTCCTTCCCAAGAGAAAAGCACTAAGAGAGATCCTTCCAATCCAAGATCCAGTACAAGATTCTTCAGAAGAATCTTAAGATTCTCGAAAGATTCTTGGATTTTGAAAGATTCTTCGTGAAGATTCTTAAAGACTGTTTAGACGTGAGAAAACTCTGTTGACAAGATTCTTAACGGATGACAAGATTCCCTAGACAATTTTTCCGAAGATTCTTAAGATTTTCGAAAGATTCTTGGATTCTTAAAGATTCTTCATGAAGATTCTTAAAGATTATTTAGACGTGAGAAAACTCTGTTGGCAAGATTCTTAACGATTAACAAGATTCTCTACAAGATTCTTCCCAAGAATCTTAAGATTCTCGAAAGATTCTTGGATTTTGAAAGATTCTTCGTGAGGATTCTTAAAGACTGTTTAGACGTGAGAAAACTCTGTTGACAAGATTCTCTACAAGATTCTTCCCGAGATTCACAAGATTCTTCAGGAAGATTCTTGCCACTCTGGCGAAGATTCATAAAGATTCTCTAAAAGATTCTTCCCAAGATTCTTAAGATTCTTGAAAGATTCTTGGATTTTTAGAGATTCTTCGTGAAGATTCTTCAGTTTCTTAAAGATTAGCAGATGTGAGAAAACTCTGTTGACAAGATTCTTAGGATTCTTGCTCTTCTGGAGAAGATTCTTAGAGATTCACAAGATTCTCTACAAGATTCAACCCAAGACTCTTAAGATTCCCTATAAGATTCACAAGATTCTTCAGGAAGATTCTTTAGACGTGAGAAAACTCTGTAGACAAGATTCTCTACAAGATTCTTCCCAAGATTCTTAAGATTCTCGAAAGATTCTTGGATTTGAAAGATTCTTTTGGATATAAGAGTACTCTGTTGACAAGCTTCTCGACAAGATTCTTCGCAAGATTCTTGAGATTCTTTGGTCGTTGTTATCAAATGTTATCACATGTTATCAAACAATCTTTTCACAACACTTTGCGTACCCCCCTCTCTTCAAAGATTCTTGGCTCGGAATCAAGATTCACGATTCGAGAATCACGATTCTTTTAAGTGCACTCAAGCCACTGTAATCAGTCTGTTATCGAATGTTATCACATGTTATCATATGTTATCGAATGGAGTACAGTTTACGGACCCCTCTCTTTCAAAGATTCTTGTCTCAGAATCAAGATTCACGATTCTTTTCCGTACACTCAAGCCACAGTTATCAGCCTGTTATCAAATGTTATCACATATTATCAAACTATCTTTATAAGACACTTTTCGGACCCCCTCTTTCAGAGATTCTTGCCTCAGAATCAAGATTCACGATTCTTTTCCGTTCACTCAAGCCACTGTTATCAGCCTGTTATCAAGTGTTATCACATGTTATCAATTTATCTTTCTACAATACTTTTCAGACCCCCCTTCCTTCAAAGATTCTTGGCTCGGAATCAAGATTCTTGAATCAAGAATCACGGTTCTATTGTCAAGATTCTCCCTATTGCGTTGTTCCCCACCCCTCTTCAGTACCAAGTCAGCAACCAATTAATATTACATTTTGTAGTGGTTACAGCCCCCCTAACCCACGTGTCGAGTGTTGACCCACGGGGGGTTGGCAACTCGTTGAAGGTTATTTGATAACCCTTGATAACAGGTTGATAAAAAGAGGGCAAAGATATAGTAGTGCTGATTGAATAGTGTGTGATAACAGGTTGATAACACTTGATAACAGGTTGATAAAAAGAGGGCAAAGATATAGTAGTGCTGATTGAATAGTGTGTGATAACAGTTTGATAACAGGTTGATAGCACTTGATAACATGTTGATGAAAAGAGGGCAGAGAAATACTAGTGCTGAGTGAGTAGTGTGTGATAACAGGCTGATAACACCTGATAATATGATGTTAAGCAGATAGCAGGTCTTAAAGATGGTAAAGAAATGGTAGTGCTATTTGAATAGTGTGATAACAAGTGATAACATGATGATAACATGATGATAACACTTGATAACACAGCGAATTTTGCTTTGGCTTTTACGTGTATCATCTCTGGAGAACAAAACATGATCAGTGGTTCTACTTTAATTTTCCCTTTTCCCCTGTTCCCTTATTTCCCCCTCCGTCCTAGAAGACAGGCTGTAGTTCAGGATTTCCCCTTTTCCCTCTTCCCTTATTTGCCCCCTTTTCCCTTCCGTCCTAAAAGAAAAGCGTTCAAAGCTTTCCCCTTTTTCCCTCTTCCCTTATTTCCCTCTTTTCCCCCTTCGTCCTAGAACACAAGCTGTAGTTCTAGATTTCGCCTTTTCCCTCTTTTCTTATTTCCCCCTTTTCAGAACCCATTTTCCCCCTTTTTCACGGAATTTGCCTGCAGAGCGAAAACACTGAAAATAGTGCTTATCACGTGTTATCAACCTCTTATCGTCACGTTATCATCTGTTATCAGTTTGTTATCAGTCAGATTTCGCGACCCCCCCTCCATGCAACACATGGCACAGGTTTCCGGTGGCGTCGCTTTCTGTTTGCACAAAACCAATTGACACAAGCAGACGGTTTAACCCGATACTTTGTATTCTCTAAAAAGACCCGCTAGTCAAACGTCAGAATGACCGTGTGAATGGTGCATGATTACCACGGATTCAGCTAGAGGACCGTATGAAACTAGCCCACTTTCGCACGGTTCGTCCGTTAGAAATTTTACAAGAACCAAGTCATGCAGTATTCAACCGCTCATTCAGAGGGTTGACTTTTCGCAACTAAAAAGTCAGTTCAGCTACTATTCAGCTAGTGATTCAGAGGGAAGCTATAGTGTTCAGCTACCTAGTCATTCGCTACTCGAACCGTTTGACTTTTCTATCGGGGACTCCATAGAAAAGAGGGGGTCGACTTTGAAATGTGTTATCATCATGTTATCAACATGTTATCCGTGTTATCACTGGTACCCCTTGTAGCTGGGACATTGGGGATGTACTGGACGTGGTGGGGGGTTTGTAACCCTCCACCCAGCTTTTTAAAATAATAATAGAAAAAAGCCCATTCTGTTAGAGGGACCCTCGACATCTGCCATGGGAAACCATTGGGATAATGAAAGGGAACCGACAAGGTCCTTTTCGCTACACGAGAGCTTCGTATATGAAACACACAACACAAGTTTTATTGCCAAAACGCTGATATTCCGTGCTGAAAACGCTGAATTGTACGTTAAGTATAAAGGTTAAGTAATGGTAGTAGCGCTAGCAGTATATAGAGTAGTACAAGTAGTGAGAGTAGTAGTAGTAGTAGAAGTAGTAGAAGTAGTACAAGTAGTCGTGGCTGTAAAGTAGTAGTAGTAGTAGTAGAGTAGTAGTAGTAGTAGTAGTAGTAGTAGTAGTAGTAGTAGTAGAGTAGTAGAGTAGTAGAGTAGTAGTAGAGCAGTAGAGCAGTAGAGTAGTAGAGTAGTAGTAGTAGTAGTAGTAGAGCAGTGGAGTAGTAGAGTAGTAGTAGTAGAGCAGTGGAGTAGTAGAGTAGTAGAGTAGTAGTAGTAGTAGTAGTAGTAGTAGTAGTAGTAGTAGTAGTAGTAGTAGCAGCAGCAGTAGAAGTAGTACAGTAGTAAAAGAAAGTAATACTGGGACTTGGAGAGATCTCAGTGAGAAAGCTCTAAAAGTTGTGAGATCTCACTGAGTCTCTGTTCCGATTCTACATAGTAGTAGAATGTAAATGTAGTAGAATGTAATAAAAGATGTAGAATTTTGGAACAGAGACTCAGTGAGAAAGCTCTTAAAAGTTGTGAGATCTCAGCGAGTCTCTGTTCCAAAATTCTACATCTTTTATTACATTCTACTACTATGTAGAATTCGGAACAGAGACTCACTGAGATCTCAGTGAGAAAGTTCTACAAGTTGTGAGATCTCACTGAGTCTCTATGAGAATTCTCTGTCGGGTAAGGTTCATAAATGTGAATAGTAAATAGTGAGGAATGTAGTAAAAGATATAGAATTCGGAACAGAGACTTAGTGAGAAAGCTCTACAAGTTGTGAGATCTTACTGAGTCTCTATGAGAATTCTCTGTCGGGTAAGGTTCATAAATATCCATAGTACATAGTGAGGAATGTAGAATGTAGTAAAAGATGTAGAATTTTGGAAAAGAGACTCAGTGAGATCTTAGTGAGAGAGCTCTTAAAAGTTGCGAGATCTCACTGAGTCTCTATGAGAATTTTCTATCGGGTAAGGTTCATAAATGTGAATAGTAAATAGTGAGGAATGAATAAGTAGTTAAAGGCCAGGCTGTGGGAGGAGTTGGCGGAGGGGACGACACAAGAAAGGCTGGGTTTTGCATCTTTACCTCTTAATGAGAACTACGGGGTCCGAACAGTGTTTCCACTTTCAATTTCCCCTTTTCTCCCTCTTCCCTTATTTCCCCGTTGTTCCCCTCCGTCCTAGAAGACAAGCTGTAGTTCTAAATTTTCCCTTTTTCTTGTGTTTCCCTTTTCAGGCCTCATCTTCCCTTGTTTCAGGGTCCTGCTGTCTGTTCCCTGCAAAGTGGAACCACGGGGTCTGAACAGTGTTTCCACTTTCAATTTCCATTTTTCCCCCTCTTCCCTTATTTCCCCCTTGTTCCCCTCCGTCCTAGAAGACAAGCTGTAGTTCTAAATTTTCCCTTTTTCTTGTGTTTCCCTTTTCAGGCCCCATTTTCCCCTCTTTCAGGGTATTTCCCTTCCAATTGGAAACACGGGATCCGAACACTGTTTCCACTTCCAATTTCCCCTTTTTCCCTCTTCCTTTATTTCCCCCTTTCCCCCCTCTGTCCTAGAAGACCAGCTGCAGTTCTAGATTTTCCCTTTTCCCTCTTTTCTTATTTTCCCCTTTTCAGGCCTCATTTTCTCCTGTTTCAGGGTATTTCCCTGCAAAGTGGAAACACGGGGTCTGAGACTCCACCAAAACCTGCAAGACGATCATCAGATAACACGTGATAACACTTTGATAACAGTTGCTAGTTGTATCAACAACGATCCGACAGAAAAGTCAAACGGTTGAGTGCCGAATGACTGGGTAGCTGAACACTATAGCTTCCCTCTGAATCACTAGCTGAACAGTAGCTGAACTGACTTTTTTGTTGAGGAAACTCAACCCTCTGAATAAATGGTTGAATACTGCATGACTTGGTTCTTGTAAAATTTCAATCGGACGAACCGTGTGAAAGCGGGCTAGTTTCACACTGTCGTCTAGTTGAATCCATGGCAACCATGCACCATTCACACGGTGATTCTGTCGTTGCTTAACTATTTCCTATCATCCACGTATCACTCTTCATCACTTCATTAACCATTGTTAACCACGGTTAACTCTCCATCTCCCAAAAGGCACTGCACAGTCACTTTTTTTCCGCACTGTATAGGTTTTCCATATTCGATACAAGAAAAGAAAAGTTTTCTGCGGGATATAACCCTTGGCAACGGGTTCTAATCACAGTTAATCATCTCTGCTGTCAGTGTACTGGAGCCTTTTGCCTGATACTTTTATTCCGGAATAAGTTTTCTATCTCCTTAATAATGCGTTTCCACGGCAACTAAGCCATTCCATCATCTCGAATCACAAAGACTCTTATCGAATAGAATCTTATTCATTCATAAGAAAATCTTAATTGACGTGAACTATGATGAATAAAGTAGTAAGAAGTACTGAATGAACCAGTGTTTCCACTTTCAGTTTCCCCTTTTTTTCCCTCTTCCATGATTCTACCCTTTTTCCCCTTCGCGTGCTACCCATTCTTCCTTTCCCCTCTTCCCTTATTTGTCCCTTTTTCCCCCTCCGCGTGCTAGGACATAGGCTGTACTTACAGATTTTTCCTTTTCCCTCTTCCCTGATTCTTCCCTCTTTCCCCTCCGCGTGCTAGAACATAGGCTGTACTTCCAGATTTTTCCTCTTCCCTCTTCCCTGATTCTTCCCTTTTTCCCCTCCGCGTGCTATGCATAGGACGTATTTCCATATTTTTCCTTTTCCCTTATTTTTCCCTTTTTCCCCTTCGCGTGGTAGAACATAGGATGTAGTTCCAGATTTTCCCTTTTCCCTCTTGCTTTATTTTTCCCTTTTTCCTCTCCGTAATAGGACCATAGGCTGCACTTCCAATTTTCCCCTTTTTCCCCTCCACACTAGAACACAGGCTGTACTTCCAGATTTCCCCTTTTCCCCCTCCGTACTAGAACACAGGCTATACTTCCAAATTTTCCCTTTCCCTCTCGTCTGTTTTTTTCCCCCTTTTTCAGACTCCATTTGTCCCTTTTTCAGGGAATTTCCCTGCAGAGTGAAAACACTGGAATCAACTTACATGGGGTTTGTGGAGTTCCAGTAGACGTCGCTGAGTCGGACGGCGGTTGCAGCGGCGCGGACAAACACTTCGGTCAGCGCCAGCACAAAGTAAACAGCCCACGATGGACACATTTCGTTCTCCCACGGTTTTTCTACCTATTATCCTGTGTTATTAATAAGTCCGGATAATAACGTTATTCCTTGTTTCTTTAATGCGGGGATTAGATTTAAAGAGTCTTTGCTATGTTGTATACAAAGCGGTATAGGGCTGACTTTGTCAAAGTCACTGTTGAGGGTTTCAGTGTCCTGGCACAACCTGAAAACAGAATTAAAAATTTATATTATATTAAAATTCCGAGTTTATTTTTATTAAAAATGGAGGATTGAAATTATGTTGTAAATTATTATTGATAATTATTATCATTGTAATATCAAGGGGTCCGAAACTTGCAATAATCTTCGTACACCTGGGTCATGCTATCACTGTTATCGCCGTGTTATCATGTGTTATCAGATAATCTTCATACACTTTTCCTCAGAGTTTCGAACCCCTTGCAATGTGATAACATGATAACAGTGTATAATTTGATAATAAGAGTGATGATAGCATGAGGTGATAACAGTGATAACACGGTAATAATATGACAAGGGGTCCGAAACTTGCAATAATCTTCGTCCACCCAGGTCATGTTATCACTATTATCGCCGTGTTATCATGTGTTATCAGATAATCTTCGAACACTTTTCCTCAGAGTTTCGAACCCCTTGCAATGTGATAACATGATAACAGTGTATAATTTGATAATAACAGTGATAATAGCATGAGGTGACAACAGTGATAACACGGTAATAATATGACAAGGGGTCCGAAACTTGCAATAATCTTCGTACACCTGGGTCATGTTATCAATGTTATCGCCGTGTTATCATATGTTATCAGATGATCTTCGTACACTTTTCCTCGGAGTTTAAGACCCCTTGCTGATAACTCTGATAACAGAGAGATAACACAGTGATACGCAAGGGGTCCGAAACTTGCAATAATCTTCGTACACCTGGGTCATGTTATCAGCGTTATCAACCTGTTATCGTGTGTTATCAAATAATCTTCGCACACTTTTCCTCGGAGTTTCGGACCCCTTTTTCTTAATGACTCTCTGAAATGTCAAATTATTTGACGATTCAGAGAAATGAATAAAGATGATTAGTTCTATTTGAATAGAATTATAACTTGCAATCAAATATCATAGATCCATATTCTACAATAATAACAAAAATGACTAGATTTAAAGAGAGATAATTAATTAATAGATAATATATAATAGATATAGATAATAGACAATAATAGATAATAATTAAAGAGATAGGTCAGGTACAGATATGAGATAGATAATAGGTAATAGATACAGTAATAACAGTAATAATAATAGATGATAGTAATAGATAGATAACAGGTACGAGATAGATAATAGGTAATAGATATAGTAATAATAGATATAGATAATAATTAAAGATAGGTCAGGTACAGGTACGAGATAGATAATAGGTAATAGATACAGTAATAACAGTAATAATAATAGATAATAGGGAGATAATTATCCACCTAATCTATAGCCGTTAACTTGCAATCAAATACAATAACAAAAATTACTAGATTCAAAGAGAGACAATTAGTTAATTAATAATAATGTAGATAATAGATAATATATTATAGATATAGATATTAAATAATAGAGGGATAAGTATCCACCTAATCTATAGCTGATAATGATTAATTCTATTTGAATAGAATTATAACATGCAATCAAATAAAATAATAATAAGATAATTAATTAATCAATCAATAATATAGATAATATATGATAGATATAGATAATAGATAGAAATAGAAATAGATAATAGAGAGAAAAGTATCCACCTAATCTAATTATAACTTGCAATCAAATATAATAATAAGATAATTAATCAATCAATAATAATATAGATAATATATGACAGATAATAGATAATAGATAATAGATAATAGATAATAGATAATAGAGAGAAAAGTGTCCACCTAATCTAATTATAACTTGCAATCAAATATAATAATAAGATAATTGATTAATCAATAATAATATAGATAATAGATAATAGATAATAGAGAGAAAAGTATCCACCTAATCTAATTATAACTTGCAATCAAATATCGTAGATCCATATTCCTACAATAGAATAATCTATGCCAAAACGCAGACCTCACTACAGCGGACACTTCTATTTAATCAGCTTATTGATATTTTTCATTGTTCTTAATATCAAAATGTTTCTCAGATTTTTCTGTGATTTTTGGATGGATTTTTGAGTCACTTTTGGTGACAGAATTACAAGGGGTCTGAAACTCCGAAGAAAAGTGTACGAAGATTATCTGATAACATATGATAACACGGAGATAACGGGGAGATAACAGGTTGATAACAGTGATAACACGACCTAGGTGTACGAAGACTTTTGGAAGTTTCGGACCCCTTGCAGGATTATTCTATACCAGTGTCCGCACTAGTGAGGCTGGTCCTACAGAGGCCATTTTGGAATAAGGTCTATATAGATTTTATATTTTATTATTATTATTATTAATATTTTGTTATTATATTATAACAAAAATTATTACATTTTTTTAAAAATCTCATTGACGGTTATGTAGGCGTTAACCTATGACCCCAGTCTAGGTTCCACTTTGCAGGGAAATTTCCTGAAAAAGGGGATTTGAAGGGGACTATGGGGCCTGAAAAGGGAAACATAAGGATACAGGGAAAAGGGAAAATCTGGAAGTATGCTTTGTATTCTAGTACGGCGGGGAAAAAGGGGAAAATAAAGGAAGAGGGGGAAAGCGGGAGATTGAAAATGGAAGCACTGGACCCCAGGTCGTAGGGATTGCAGATTCAACTGCTAAGCAGTGCTTCCAAATTTTTCCCCTTTTTCCCCCCTCCGTTTGAAAATATCAATTTCCCCTTTTTCCCCTCCGTGCTACAGAGTGAAGCTACATTGGTAAATTCACTTTATCCTCCATTTTCCCCTTTTCCCTCTTCCCCATTTTCCCTATTTAAGGGAATTTCCCTGCAAAATGGAAGCACTGCTGCTAAGGGTCGCTGGTCTGGGGGGAAAAAAAAGTCTCACTGGGAGTCAGGTGGGATCGAACCAACAGACCCACAGGTCAAGGGTCACGGTCTTGACCTGAGGTCTTAACCATTCCGCCACCAGCGCCCTTACACCGAAATATTAAAAATATTCAAGAATTGTTGTAATAATCAAACTAATAATTTTTAATTGATCTGCGCCACCAGTAGTTCCACTATCAGTTCCCCCTTTCCCTCTCCCCCTCTTCCCTTATTTTCCCCTTTTCCCTGTTTCTTTATGTTTCCCTTTTTCAGGCCCTATCTTCCCCTTTTTCAGGGTATTTCCCTGCAAAGTGGAAACACGGGGTCCGAACAGTGTTTCCATTTTCGATTTCCCCTTTTTCCCCTCTTCCCTTATTTTCCCCTTTTTTCTCTTCGTACTGGAATTCGAAGAATACGACCAGATTTTCCCTTTTCTCTGTTTCTTTGTGTTTCCCTTTTCAGGCCTCATTTTCCCTTTTTTCAGGGTATTTCCCTGCAAAGTGGAAACACGGGGTCCGAACAGTGTTTGCACTTTCAATTTCCCCTTTCCCCCCTCGTCCCTTATTTTCCCCTTTTTCCTCTCCCGTGCTAGAATTCAAAGCATACTTCCAGATTTTCCTTTTTCCCTGTTTCTTTATGTTTCCCTTTTCAGGCCTTATTTTCCCTTTTTTTCAGGATATTTCCCTGCAAAGTGGAAACACGGGATCCGAACAGTGTTTCCATTTTCAATTTCCCCTTTTCCCCCTCTTCCCTTATTTTCCCCTTTTTCCTCTCCGTACTGGAATTCAAAGCATACTACCAGATTTTCCCTTTTCCCTGTTTCTTTATGTTTCCCTTTTCAGGCCTGGTTTTCCCTTTTTTCGGGAAATTTCCCGTAAAGTGGAAACACTGAGCATAGCCATAATATAAAACGTTCAGAAGCATGTGTGAAAAATAAAGAACCTTCTTTTATGGACGGAAAAAAGACACGGGGGGGTCCGATTTTTGATAACATACGATAACAGTGATAACATAGCCTGGGGTGTAAGAGGATTATTTGAATGTTTCGGACCCCCCTTCTTCCAAAAGATACAACGGGGGGGTTCGCTACTCTTGCAGTCTTCTGTTCTAAGAATCTTAAGATTCTTTGATAACATACGATAACAGTGATAACATAGCCTGGGGTGTCAGGATTATTTGAAGGTTTCGGACCCCCTCCCCTTCTTCTGAAAGATACAACGGGGGGGTTCGCTACTCTTGCAGTTTGCTGTTCTAAGAATCTTAAGATTCTTTGATAACATACGATAACAGTGATAACATAGCCTGGGGTGTCAGAGGATTATTAGAAGGTTTCGGACCCCCCTTCTTGCGAAAGGTACAATGGCGGAGGGGTTCGCTACTCTACAGTTTTCTGTTATAAGAATCTTAAGATTCTTTATTATGTTAAAGAGTTAAAGTGAGGTATTATGTCGATCAAACTTAATAAATTTTAATTATTCCGTCATTTTTCCGTAAATACCCACAAAATTCTTATGAGATTCATGGAAAGAATCCCTCACAAGAATCAAGAATCATAATGAGAATCATAATTCCCAAGAATCATGCGTAGGGTCTTGGTGGTTATAATTGCAGAACCAGTGTTTCCACTTTGCAGGGAAATTTCCTGAAAAGGGGGAAATGGCAGTGTTTCCACTTTTGCAGGGAAATTCCCCGAAAAAGGGGGGAAATGGGGTCTGAAAAGGGAAGAAGATGAGAAAAGGTAAAGGGGAAATCTAGACATTGTATACTCTAGAAAGGAGGGGGAAAAAGGGGAAAGATAAGGGAAGAAGGGAGAAAGGGAAAATTGAAAAGTGGGTAGACTGGAAAATGGGTGGCTGAAACGGGAAATATAAGGAAACAGGGAAAAGGGAGAATCTGCCAGTACGGTTTGTATTTAGTATGGAGGGGAAAAAAGGGGAAAATAAGGGAGAACGGGGCGAAAGGGAAACTGAAAGTGGAAACACTGCGCCAGTGCTTCCCTTTTTTCCCCCCTCCGCTTGAAAATATCAATTTTTCCTTTTTCCCCTCCGTGCTACAGAGTAAGCTACAATGGCAAATTCACTTTATCCTCCATTTCCCCTTTTTGCTCTTCCCCATTTTCCTTATTGAAGGGAATTTCCCTGCAAAGTGGAAGCACTGGCACTGCGCAGAATGCAAGAAAGCTCCTTTCAGTGCTTCCACTTTGCAGGGAAATTCCCTCAAATAGGGAAAATGGGGAAGAGGGAAAGGGAAAAGTGGCGGGAAAAGTGAATTTTACAAATGTAGCTTCACTCAGTAGCACATAGGGGAAAAAAGGGAAACTGATATTTTTCAAGCGGAGGGGGAACAAAGGGAAAAAAGGGGAAAAAGTGGAAGCACTGCATATAAGTAGTGGGGCCTCGGTCTTTGTCGTTATCTACCTGCAACATCTCGCCCCGACCCCCGTAAGATGCTTAAGGGCTTCTTTGTATATCGTCAAAAGCTGATTCTAATCTCACGCCACCATCTTTCCCTCTCATGAACCCATCCGCCCACCCACCTCCCACTTACCACCCACTACACATGGAATCGCCCACTTTTCGCCCTCTGCCCATGGAATCACCCACTGCCCACCCTCTTTTCACCCACCTCCCACTTTGCGCCCTCTTTTCACCCACCTCCCTCTTTTCACCCTCTGCCCATATAATCGCCCACTGTCCACCTTCTTTTCACCCTCTTTCCACCCTCTGCCCATGGAATCGCCCACTTCCCCTCTTTACACCCACCTCCCACTTCCAACCCTCTTTTCACCCACCTCCCACTTTCCAGCCTCTGCCCATGGAATCACCCACTGTCCACCCTCTTTTCACCCACTTTCCACCCTCTGCCCATATGATCGCCCATTTCCCACCCTCTTTTCACCCACCTCCCACTTTCCGCCCTACGCCCATGGAATCACCCACTGTCCACCCACTACCTTTTACACCTCGCATCCCGCAGAGTAAACAACTTTTCCCACGGAAATTTTATGGCCGAAACCCGCAAATGTGCAGACTATTACTACTCTACTAAAGCTGCAACTACTACTACAGTTACTAACATTAATGCTACAGCTGCTACTCCTATACTTCAAAGAGTGCTAAGAGCTAGAACAGTAGTAGTAGCAGTAATATTATGGAAGTAGTAATGGTTATGGGTAGTAGTAGTATTAATTGTACTTGAATAAATAGCAGCACAGCTACTAGTAGCAGTAGAAGTGATGTTACAGCAGTAATGGCAGCAGCAGTAGTAGTGGTAAGTAGTTTTAGTAGCAGTGGAAGTGGTACTAGTAGTAGTAGTAGTTACAGTAACAGTAGTAGTAGCTGTAGTAGTCGCCGAAATAGTATTAGTATTAGTAATAGTAGTAGTAGTAGTAATAGTAGTAATAGGTAGTAGTAGTAGTAGTAGTAGTAGTATTAGTAGTAGTAGTAATTTTAGTGGCAGTACTAGTAGTAGTAATAGTAGTAATAGTAGTAGTAATAGTAGTAATAGTAGTAGTAGTAGTAGTAGTAGTAGTAGTAGTAGTAGTAGTAGTAGTAGTAGTAGTAGTAGTAGTAGTAGTAGTAGTAGTGGTAGTAGTAGTAGTATTATACTGAAATAACCAGTAGGAGCAGTAACAGTAGCAGTAGTAGTAGTAGCAGCAGTACTACTTAGTAATTCCAGTAGTAATAGTAGTAGCAGTAGCAGCCTTTAATAACAGGTTCTTAATGCCGAAAGGTAAGGGTGATGTCACTGATAACACTTGATAACACCTCGATAACACATGATAATACTGGATAACACGCTATACACAATAGATAAAGAGGCGCTAGTCAAACGTCAGAATGACCCTCTGAATGCTGCATGATTGCCACGGATTCAGCTAGACGACAGTGTGAAACTGGCCCACTTTCACATGGCTCGTCCATTTGAAATTTTACAAGAACCAAGTCATGCAGTAATTAACCACTTAGTCAGAGGGTTCAATTTTAGCAACTAAAAGTCAATTCAGCTACTATTCAGCTAGTGATTCAGAGGGAACCTATATTGTTCAGCTACCTAGTCATTCGCTACTCAACCACATGACTTTTCCACAACGTCATGTAACGTCAGTAGTAATCCTGAAAAGTCCTGAAAATGTCCTGAAAATTTCTCGATAAGTGTTGAAAATGCCCTGAAAATACACTGAAAATTTTCGACTCTTACAATATCCTGAAATCCTGAAAATGTCCTGAAAAATTCTCGAAAACCCTTTAAAATGCCCTAAAAAATCCTGAGAATATCCTGAAATTCTGGAAATGTCCTGAAAAATCCTGAGAATATCCTGAAAATGTCCTGAAAAAAAAATCCCACAAAGGCCTTATTAGAATACAAAAACCAGCGAGAATAATGAGCAAATCGGCTATTGTGTTGTGTAAAATCCCTAAACACACTTCGTGTCATTTTTCCAGGCGCCCGTTCATTTTTCCCTCTTCAGCTTTTTAATTTTACATTTATGCCCCCAGGGTGAGGGGTCCGAAACTCTGCAAAGACAATGTGATAACACCTGATAACACCAAAAGATTATTCAAGGTTCTTTACCCCTCGATTTGTGCACAACGAACGTATTATGCCATCGTTTTATGCAAATCAAAAGGGGGTTGGTAACCATTGATAACAAGTGATAACAGGCGATAACAGGTGATGGTAGTTTGTCATTATCATTGGTTACTAATAGCAGCATTTTAAGTAACGACGAACAAATCATTATCTTATCGTGACTGTTATCACTTTGTTATCAAGTGTTATCATCCTGTTATCAGTTGTTATCACCAGAGCTCTTGGGGGAGAAGTTAAATGCAAATGAAGGTGCACGACACGATATAAAACTTTTTAATAGAGTCTTTAAACGCTGTAAAAATCCCTTTAAAAATTATCTCTTTAAGGTTATCCTTGAAAAATCCTGAAAATGTCCTGAAAATATCCTGAAAAATTTCGACCCTGAAAATGTCCTGGAAAATCCTGAGAATGTCCTGAAAATGTCCTGAAAAATTTCGACCCTGAAAATTATCCTTGAAAAGTCCTGATTATATTCTGAAAATGTCCTGAAAAATTTCGACCCTGAAAATATCCTGGAAAATCCTGAGTGTCCTGAAAAATTCCTGAAGATGCCCTGAAAATATCCAGAAAAATTTCGACTCTTAAAGTATCCTGAAATCCTGAAAAGTCTTGGAAATGTCCTGAAAAAATCCTGACAATATCCTGGAATTGTCCTGAAAAATTCCAACTCTAAAATGTCCTGAAAATATCTTGAAAAATTCTTGAAAAATTTCGACCTCGCAAATATCCTGGAAAATTCTGGAAGTATCTAAAAATGTCCTGAAAAATTCCTGAAAAAATTCCTGAAAAATCCTGAAAACGCCCTGAAAATATCCTGACAAATTTCTACCCTTAAAATATCCCGAAATCCTGAGAACGTCCTCAACAAATCCTCAAAAAAAAATCCTGAAAAATATCTTATAAATTCTTGAAAAATTCCTGAAAAAAATCTTGAAAAAATCTTGAAAATTTAAGGATCCTTAAACAGGATGAACATGAAAACATCATACCTTGGAAAGGTGTTAAAGGTTTCCAACAACGAAGCTGTGCAGACTGTGGTTAAATCCCAAGCACGAGAACTGAATAATTTTAAATAATTCCTTTTTGAATTAACGCAGTTTAACAAACCGGAAATTGTTAACGAATCAACACACTTGATAATCGCGGATAATAAATTCGCAAATATTCAATAAATTTTGCAAGAAAATTTGCGAAAAAAAATCAACGGAGTTCGGTAGGGAGCGTCTGTAAGAGACGTCTGAACGCGACGGCAGCTGGCACTCGTCTGACGGAACACAGACGGCGCCTCAGGGGTTCGCCGTAGCCTCAGGCGACAAACCAAAGGAACTAAGGGGGTAGTTTTTCTTTCCATTTTCCCTTAACTAGGGCTCAGTTTCCCCCTTTTTTTCCCTTCTCTTGCAAATATTTAGGTTCCCGTCTTCCCTTATTTTCCCTTTTCCCTCTCTTTGCTAGAATGTGAATTTCCCTTTTTCCCTTAACAAGAGCTCAGTTTCCCCTTTTTTCCCTTCTCTTGCAAATATTCAGTTTCCGCTTTTTTTTCCTTTCTCTTGCCAATGTTCAGGTTCCCGTCTTCCCTTATTTTCCCTTTTCCCTCTCCTTGCTAGAATGTGAATTTCCCTTTTTCTATTAACTAAGTCTTTGTTTCCCCCTTTTTCTCCTCCATCGAATTTGTCTATACCTTACTTTTCCCCTCTTCCCTTATTTTCCCTTTTCCCTCTCCTTGCTAGAATATGAATTTTCCTTTTTCCCTCATCTAGTCTTCGTTTCCCCCTTTTTCTCCTCCATCGAATATTTCTATACCTTACTTTTCCCCTCTTCCCTTGTTTCCCTTTTTCCCTTCTCTTGCAAATATTCAGTTTCCCCTTTTTTCCCTTCTGTGCTATATTTCCACACTTCACTTTCCCCATTTCCCTTATTTTCCCTTTTACCTCTCCTAGCTAGAATATGAATTTCCCTTTTTCCCTTAATTAAGTCTACGTTTCCCCTTTTTTCCCGTCTCTTGCACATATTCGGTTTCCCCTCTTCCCTTGTTTCCCCTTTTTCCCTTCTCTTGCAAATATTCAGTTTCCCCTTTTTTCCCTTCTGTGGTATATTTCTATATTTCACCTTCCCCTCTTCCCTTATTTTCCCTTTTCCCTCTCCTTGCTAGAATATGAATTTCCCTTTTTCCCTTATCTAAGTCTTCGTTTTCCCCTTTTTTTTCTCCATCGAATCTCTCCTCTACCTTACTTTTCCTCTCTTCCCTTATTTTCCCCTTCTCGCTAGAATATGAAGCTACAGTTCTCTTTTCCCTGTACTTCCCCTTTTCAGACCTTGTGTTCCCTTTTTCAGGGAATTTTCCTTGAAAGTGGAAGCACTGACTATACAGGACAATGAAGACATGATGTAAAGATTCTTTCTAAAAATAGAAACTGTAATGGAGCTTTTTGAAATGCGTGATTTATGACAACGAGGGATTGGAATAAGATTCTCGGTGAGATTCTCGGTAAGATTTTCCCTGATATATTGCAATAAGGGGAAGAACGAAATTGAGAACCAAGATTCTTGGCAAGATTCTTGTAAGAATCTTAACTTCCATTATATATGAATCGTATGGGATTCTTGTTAAAGATTCTTGGTAAGATTCTTGCAAGAATCTTAACTCCTATCGTATGAATCACATGAGATTCTTGTTAAAGATTCTCAGTAAGATTCTCAGGATTTTTGGTAAGATTCTTGTAAGAATCTTAACTCCTGTTGTATATGAATCGTATGGGATTCTCAGTAAGATTCTCAGGATTTTTGGTGAGATTCTTTTTGAGGATTCTTGGCAAGATTCTTGTAAGAATCTTAACTCCTATTGTATGAATCGTATGGGATTCTCAGTAAGATTCTCAGGATTTTTGGTAAGATTCTTTTGAGGATTTTTGGTAAGAATCTTGTTGAGGATTCTTGGCAAGATTCTTATCAAGATTCTTGTAAGAATCTTAACTCCCATTGTATGAATCGTATGGGATTCTCATTAAGATTCTCAGGATTCTTGTAAGATTCTTAAGATTCTTGTTTTAAGATTCTCTTTCAGCAGAAACAATGTACACAAACTCAATGACCTTATCTTCGTGGCAAAACAATTTTGACCCTTTAATTATAATATGCAAACGAAGTTGACCTCGGATGACCTCGAACCTTTACTCTTCAGCCAAAATTTGCATAAAAATAAGTTAATTCATCAAAATTCTAACATAAATAATAATAATAAAAGTAATAATAATTATGAATAAGTTTATGGTACTAATCAGGGGGTCCGAAACTCCGAGGAAAAGTGTGCGAAGATTATTTGATAACACGTGATAACACGGGGATAACATGGAGATAACAGGTTGATAACAGTGATAACATATCCCAGGTGTACGAAGATTATCTGATAACAGTGATAACATGGGGATAATAGGTTGATAACAGGTTGATAACAGTGATAACATGACCCAAGTGTACGAAGATTATCTGATAACACGTGATAACATTGAGAGAACAGGTTGATAACAGGTTGATAACAGTGATAACATATCCCAGGTGTACGAAGATTATTTGATAACAGTGATAACACGGGGATAACATGGAGACAACAGGTTAATAACAGTGATAACATGACCCAGGTGTACGAAGATTATCTGATAACACGCGATAACATTGAGATAACAAGTTGATAACAGGTTGACAACAGTGATAACATGACCCTGGTGTACGAAGATTATTTGATAACACGTGATAACACGGGGATAACATTGAGATAACAGGTTGATAACAGTGATAACATGACCCGGGAGTAACGAAGATTATTAGAAGTTTCGAACCCCTTTAGTATTAATTATAATATTCATAGTGATAATATTCCATTGTTTAGATTGTTAAGTAAATGATAACAGATTGGTGATTACATGGAAGAATTTCAATTATTCACAAAGCTTCCACGTATGCCTTAATGACAAAATTACTTTGTCTCATTAAACTGTGGGGATAAGCAACTTCCGGTTGATAACAGGTGATAACATTCGATAACAGGTGATAACACTCTGATAAATCACTGATAACGCATAATGATGTCAGCTAAATGAACTTAAAATGCATCGATAACCACTGATAACTCATATAGAGCATTAGTAACCGTTGATAACTATTATAATACGTTGCTAACACATGATCACTGGTAACAAAGAAGATCCAGGGGTCCGAAACTTGCAATAATCTTCGTACACCTAGGTCATGTTATCAACGTTATCATCCTGTTATCGCTATGTTATCTCTGTGTTATCATATGTTATCAAATAATCTTCGTACACCTGGGTCATGTTATCAGTGTTATCAGCCTGTTATCCCTATGTTATCTCCATGTTATCATATGTTATCAAATCATCTTCGTATACTTTTCCTCGGAGTTTCGGACCCTTGATGATAACTATATCGTAAGGGGTCCGAAGCTTGCAATAATCTTCGTACACCTAGCTCATGTTACCACTGTTATGAGCCTGTTATCATATGTTATCAAATAATCTTCGTATACTTTTCCTCGGAGTTTCGGACCCCTTGAAGAAGATTAAATGGGTAATCCCTTTGCCTGGTATTTAAGTCGGTATTAAATGGGGATATTCAACACAAGGGGGTCAGAAACTTCCAATAATCTTCGTATACCAAGGGCATGTTATCACTGTTATCAACCCATTATCTCCATGTTATCTCCGTGTTATCACATGTTATCAAATAATCTTCGTACACCTAGCTCATGTTATCACTGTTATCAACCCATTATCTCCATGTTATCCCCGTGTTATCACATGTTATCAAATAATCTTCGTACACCTAGGGCGTGTTATCACTGTTATCAACCCATTATCTCCATGTTATCTCCGTGTTATCACATGTTATCAAATAATCTTCGTACACCTAGTCATGTTATCACTGTTATCAACCCATTATATCCATGTTATCTCCGTGTTATCACATGTTATCAAATAATCTTCGTACACTTAGCTCATGTTATCACTGTTATCAACCCATTATCTCCATGTTATCTCCGTGTTATCACATGTTATCAAATAATCTTCGTACACCTGGGTCATGTTATCAGTGTTATCAGCCTGTTGTCCCTATGTTATCTCCGTGTTATCACATGTTATCAAATAATCTTCGTACACCCTTCCTCGGAGTTTCGGACCCCCCTTATTCAACACATGTGTGATGGATTCAATGGAAAGATGATAGAAGCAATTAGAGGAGATAGTCCACACACTCTAATCAATCTCCTATCAGTTGACGATCTTCTTTTGTCGTCTCGTTGACCGTCTCCTCTATAGGGCATATGCCGAACCCCGCTGACTTTACTATAGCGGACAGTGTTATAAAATCACCGGTATCATATTTTCAAACTTTCTTTATACGAAAATGTTTCTCTATTTTTTTGTGATTTTTTCATGTATTTTAAAAGTGAAATTTGTGAATATTTGTATTTTATAAGTGTGTCCGTAGTAGAGGGCATTCCGCCATAGGGGATTGCCGAAGCCGCTGACTTCTCTATAGCGGACAGTGTTATTAAATCAACGGTATCTTATTTTGTAGCTTTCTTTACACCAAAATTTTTCTCTTATTTTTTGTGATTTTTTCATGTATTTTAAGAGTGATATTTCTTCACAAGCGTATTTAATTTGAGTGTCCGCAGTAGCGAGGGTAGTCTTCTATGGCGCTCGGAAGACTTCACTATAGCGGACAGTGTTATTAAATCAACGGTACGATATTTTGTAGTTTCTTTTATATGAAAATGTTTCTCTATTTTTTCTCAATTTTTTCAAGTATTTTAATATCGACATTTCTTTATATCTCCATTTAAATTATGTGTCCGCAGTAGCGAGGCTGGTCTTGGGATTTGGAAGACTTCACTATAGCGGACACCGTTATTAAATCAACCGCACAGTATTTTAAAGATTACTTTGCACCAAAATATTTCTCTATTTTTTTGCAATTTTTTCAAGTATTTTAATATCGATATTTCCGTATATCTCTATTTAAACTATGTGTCCGTAGTAGAGGGGGGCGCTGGCCTCCAGTAGCAGATGGCCCTGGCACTGAAGAATGGTCACGCAAAAACTGCGTCCAATCGCTATGTGGCAATCTCTGCTTCTAATGGTCGCTTACAGATGATAGTAACCTATGATAACAGTGAAAAGAGGGACATGATAACAAAGCATTAGACAACGGACAGGGCTTGGATAGCATGGCGATCACGTGATCTTCAAGGGGTCCGAAACTCCGAGGGAAAGTGCACGAAGATTATTTGATAACACATGATAACACGGGGATAACATGAAGATAACAGGATGATAACAGTGATAGCACGACCTGGGTGTACGAAGATTATTGCAAGTTTCGGGCCCCTTGGTGATGTTAACCTATGATAACAGTAAAAAAGCCAAGGGGTCCGAAACTTCGAGGGAAAGTGTACGAAGATTATTTGATAACACATGATAACACGGGGATAACATGGAAATAACAGGTTGATAACAGTGATAACAAGACCTGGGTGTACGAAGATTATTGGAAGTTTCAGACCCCTTAGTGATGTTAACCTATGATAACAGTTTTAAAAAAAGCACAATAAAAGCAGCTGATAACACTTGATAACACGTTGATAACATGGAGATAACAGGATGATAACAGTGATAACACGACCTGGGTGTACGAAGATTATTGGAAGTTTCGGACCCCTTGCAAAAAGCACAATAAAAGCAACTGATAACACTTGATAACACGTTGATAACACCTGATAACAGGAGCTGAATCCACTCTAGGATTATGGGATCTATCAAAGCTATTGTATCGCGCGGTTCCCCAAAGAATAGGGAAAAATAGTGCATAATATTATGCAAATTTCTTGCACCCTCTTTCCCTGGATTCGGTTACTCTACCAATACCGAATCCGATTACCGGTTACTCTAGATTATGAGTACAAAATTATAATTATTTTTAATTACTCTATACCAATACCGAATCCGATTACCGGTTACTCTAGATTACTAGTACTAAATTGTAATTGCTATTAATTTCTTTACCATTACCGAATCCGATTACCGGTTACTCTAGGTTGTGAGTACTAAATTATTGTTTTTATTAATTACTCTACCATTACCGGATCCGATTACCGGTTACTCTAGATTATGAGTACAAAATTACGATTGTTATTAATTACTCTATACCAATACCGAATCCGATTACCGGTTACTCTAGATTACGAGTACTAAATTATAATTGTTATTAATTACTCTACACCAATACCGAATCCGATTACCGGTTACTCTAGATTATGCGTACAAAATTACGGTTGTTATTAATTACTCTATACTAATACCGAATCCGATTACCGGTTACTCTAGATTATGAGTACAAAATTATTGTTTTTATTAATTACTCCACCATTACCGGATCCGATTACCGGTTACTCTAGATTACGAGTACAAAATTATATTTGTTATTAAATACTCTATACCAATACCGAATCCGATTACCGGTTACTCTAGATTACGAGTACAAAATTATATTTGTTATTAAATACTCTATACTATTACCGAATCCGATTACCGGTTACTCTAGATTACTAGTACTAAATTGTAATTGCTATTAATTACTCTATACCAATACCAAATCCGATTTCCGGTTACTCTAGATCACGAGTACTAAATTATAATTTTTATTAATTACTCTATACCAATACCGAATCCGATTACCGGTTACTCTAGATTATGAGTACTAAATTGTAATTATTATTAATTTCATTTTTCTCCTAAATGAAAAATTACTATTGAAAATTGACTTGTTGCTAAAAATAGCTTTCTCCCTTAAGATTTCGAAGTTAATTTACCTTACTTAATCTACAATATTTAACCCAGTTCTAGTTAACTCACTTACAGACACTTACATTAACTCCTGAAAATGTAACCAGGGATAAAGTTCCAGAACTTTCTATTCCAGTATAAAAGCATCCGCACTATCCCGTTAGTCCCAACACAACTGGGTTAACTTTTAACTCTGTTCAACATGGCTCTGTCACCTTGGGGTATTGGAGGATTCGGATCTTTGCTACCTTACGTAGGATACCCTGGTATGATGGATCCGTTCAGTCGTATGTTTAAGGATCTGGATCGATTTGCTAACGAACAACAGCAGAGTATCCGTGAAGACGAAAAATCCTTCCAGGTATTTCTAAAAAAAAGTATTTATTTGAAACCCCACTACGGCCCAGTGCGGGAGATTCGATTACTTTGTATCGGTATTTGATTACTTCATTACTATATCGATATTCGGTAACCGTACTAATAATTAGTTACTCGGTTACTGTTTCGTTATACGGTTACTCTATCTTTTCGATTACACTGTACTAGTGCGGGAGATGCACTGGGCCGTAGTGGGGTTTGATTAGAGTTGTATTAATGTGGTACTTTTTGATAGGTGGTGCTTGATGTGCATCAGTTCCAGCCTAATGAAGTAACCGTTAAGGCTACGGATAACGATATCATCATCCATGCTAAGCACGAGGAACGAACTGATCGTCATGGTCATGTTACCCGAGAGTAAGTTATAACGTTATTAAGTTAACCGATTACTGTACTGATTACTCGGTTATTCGGTTACTGTATCGGATAATCCATTACTCAGTAACCGGTTACTTGATATTGATACGTTGTCGGTATTATGAGTTATGGGTTATGCGATTACTTAATTACTGTACTGATTACTCGGTTATTCGGTTACTGTATCGGATAATCCATTGCTCGGTAACCGGTTACTTGACATTGATACGTTGTCGGTATTAATGAGTCATGGGTTATGCGGTTACTCGATTACAGTATAGAAAGTTGGTTACTCCGTTCTATAGAGTGTTATCCGATTACTTATCCGGTTACTCGGTTATTGTATCCATATTCGGTTTTGGTATGGATGCGTTATCGGTTATCTTGTGACTCGATTACTGTAACGGTACCCGGTTACTTATCCGGTTACTCGGTTACTTGGTATTGAAACGTTACCGGCTATACGGATATTCGATTACTTTGTATCGGTATTTGATTACTTCATTACTATATCGGTACTCGGTAACCGTACCAATAATCGGTTACTGGGTTACTGTTTCGTTATACGGTTACTCTATCTTTTCGATAACACTGTACTACAACGTTATTCAGTTCTTCCCTCTTCCTTTCCCCCCTTTTCCCCCCGTTTTTCCCTCCGTGCTAGAAAACAGACTTCTAAGATTTGCCCTTTTCGTTCTTTTAAGTTTCCCTTTTCTGTTCCATTTTCCCCTTTTTTCAGGGAATTTCCCTGCAGAGATGTTATCCGCTCTTCTATCTGTCTATCATCTTTATGTTATCTATCAAAGGTTCCGTCGTCGTGTGGCTATTCCTAAAGGTGTCAACCCTGAGACCATCACTTCGACTCTGTCACCAGAGGGACTGTTGACGGTAATGGCACCCAAGATGGCGGTCCAGAGTGGCAACAACGAGAGGATTATCCCCATTCAACCCGCACCAGCTTCCGGTTCGCTCGGTTCACTCGGTTCGCTCGGTGGAGGATCGGTTCAGCAGAAGGAGGCTCAGCAGACCGCCCAGACTCAGACTAGCACTGCTAATGCCGCTTGAATCTGCTATCTGAAAAATTATTAATTAATCCATTTAATTAAATTGTTAAATTAATCTCTGTTATAATTATTACATTATATGTTCTATTATTATATAATAATTAATGGTTAATTAATTAAATTGTTAAATGGAATTGTAGCGGTTAATGGAAAATAAAAATGTTATAAGCAAATTGTTGAAATTTTTAAAACTTCGTTTATGAAAGTTTGATACAAAGAGAATTCGACATAATAAAAAAAATTTTATTTTGTTATATTATATATTTATATATTATATTATATTATATTATATATATTTTCTTATATATATTAATTATTTTATTATAATCTTGATAGTGAATTAATTAGTTATGCATTAAGTTATGTATATATATTATGTTATTATATTATTATATTTATATATTATTATATTATATATATTTTCTTATATATATTAATTATTTTATTATAATCTTGATAGTGAATTAACTAGTTATGCATAAATTATGTATATATTATGTTATATTATATTTATATATTTATATATTATAATATACATATATTTTTATATATATTAATATTTTATTATAATCTTGATTGTGAATTAATTAGTTATGCATTAAACTACGTATATATTATTATGTTATTATATTATTATATTATATATATTTTCTTATATATATATATATTAATTATTTTATTATAATCTTGATAGTGAATTAATTAATTATGCATTAAATTATGTATATATTATAATGTAATTATATTATTATATTTATATATTTATAATGTTATATTATTATATATATATTTTTTATTTATTATATTAAATTTATATTTTTATACTATATGTATATATTATATTTTTTATTAATTTTATGTATTATTATAATTATATATTTATGTATATATTTATGTATATATTATTATATTATAGCAATGTATAATACTTTGATAACTGTGGATAACACCGTATAACATATTTAAAGGTCGGATAACTTCCGATGAATCCTCTATAACAGTTGATGACACCCTGTTAACATCCGATAACACAGTTAGTAACACCTGATAACACATCTATGCATTTAAAAAGCATTGCAAAGTGTATAGAGGATCGGATAACAGGCCTATGATACCTGATAATACCTTGTTAACATAAGATAACACACTAGCAACACTTGATAACAGATTCTATGCATTTAAATAGCATTACAAAATGTGTAGAGGACCGGATAACACGCCTATAATACTTAATTTTACCTTGTTAACACCAGATAACACACTAATAACACCTGATAACACCCTGGTAAGATCAGATAACACACTAGTAACACCTGATAACACATTCTATGCACTGAAAAAGCATTCCAAAGTGTATAGAGGACCGGATAACAGGCGTATAATACTTGATAATACCTTGTTAACACCAGATAACATTCTAGTAACACCTGATAACACATCTATGCATTTAAATAGCATTGCAAAATGTATAGAGGACCGGATAACAGGCCTATAATACTTAATAATACCTTGTTAACATCAGATAACACACTAGCAACACCTGATAACACCCTGTTAACATAAGATAACGCACTAGTAACACCTGATAACAGATTCTATGCACTGAAAAAGCATTACAAAATGTGTAGAGGACCGGATAACAGCCCTGTAATACTTGATAATACTTTTTTAACACCAGATAACACACTACTAACATAAGATAACACACTAGTAACATCTGTTAACACATTCTATGCATTGAAAAATCATGTGTAGAGGACCAGATAACACGCCTATAATACTTAATAATACCTTGTTAACACCAGATAACACGCTAGTAACACCTGATAACAGATTCTATGCATTTAAAAAAGCATTACAAAAACACGGCATTTCTGGATAGTTGAAAGTACTTGAGAGAAAATTCTCATAGGACCATGTAGAATTTGGAACTGAGACTCAGTGAGATCTCAGTGAGAAAGCTCTAAAAGTTATGAGATCTCACTGAGTCTCAGTTCCAAATTCTACATGGTCCTATGAGAATTTTCTGGCGGGTATCAAGGGGTCCGAAACTTGCAATAATCTTCGTACACCTAGGTCATGTTATCGCTGTTATCAACCTGTTATCTCCATGTTATCATAGGTTATCAAATAATCTTCGTACACTTTTCCTCGGAGTTTCGGACCCCTTGTCGGGTATAGTGAATAGACAGTTGGGATGTATGGATAGGACAGACAATAACACAGGTATCAGGTTTCACGTAGGTTTACGATTTCCACAGTCTTCTCCCATTGCCGTTTATTTATTCAATTTCATTTATTTATCTATTTTTCTATTGGCTGGTTTTTACTTAACGGAAACATACGGGCAAAATTCCGCTATTCCTTTACGACACAACTTTCCCTCGTAATGCACTCTTAGCAACGGATAATAGGCCTATTCAGGTAGACCACTAACCCCCACTGATAACAATCATTAGCCTAAGCATCTCTCTCCAGACCCCACTACGGCACAGTGCGACGGTCGTTTACTTAAATGGCTGTATACACGTAGCATAGGAGATGCACTGGGCCGTAGTGGGGTCTGGGGAGATTCAGACTGCTAGCTTCACTGATAACAATCATTAGCCTAAGCATCTCTCTCCAGACCCCACTACGGCACAGTGCGACGGTCATTTACTTAAATGGCTGTATACACGTAGCATAGGAGATGCACTGGGCCGTAGTGGGGTCTGGGGAGATGCAGTCTACTACGTTCACTGGTAACAATCATTAGCCTAAGCATCTCTCTCCAGACCCCACTACGGCCCAGTGCGACGGTCGTTTACTTAAATGGCTGTATACACGTAGCATAGGAGATGCACTGGGCCGTAGTGGGGTCTGGGGAGATTCAGACTGCTACCTTCACTGATAACAATCATTACCCAAGCATCTCTCTCCAGACCCCACTACGGCACAGTGCGACGGTCGTTTACTTAAATGGCTGTATACACGTAGCACAGGAGATGCACTGGGCCGTAGTGGGGTCTGAAAACATGCAGACTACTACGTCCACTGATAACAATCATTACCCTAAGGATATTTTAAAACCGCACTACGGTCCAGTGCAACGATTGAGTACTTCAAATGGTTTGAAAATTAGTACAGGAAATGCACTGGGCCGTAGTGGGGTAGTTTGAAAATGTCCTATACGGTCATTTCGGTAACGATTCTTGTCAGTTGGAGGTAACGGTCTGCATGTTTTCGAACCCCACTACGGCCCAGTGCATCGCCCGTGTTATTCTGTAAAGCCATTTAAGGTACAAGGCCGTTGCACTGAGCCGTAGTGGGATCTGATAAGATGCTATACGGTCATTTACGTAATGATGGTTACCGATTGGAGCTAACAGTCTGCACCTTCTTAGACCCCACTACGGCCCAGTGCACATCCTGCGCTACCTTTCAACCCATTTGCAACACAAGAATATCGCACTGGGCCGTAGTGGGGTCTAAGAAGATTCTGCACGGTCATTTGCGTGATGACTGTTATCAGTGAAGGTACCCCACTACGACCCAGTGCGATGTTCGTGCACTTGATGGTTTGGAAGGCAACACAGGAGATGCACTGGGACGTAGTGGGGTTTGATAACATTCAAACCATTGCCTCCACTTGTGACAATCATTACCGTACGCATAATTTCAGACCCCACTACGGCCCAGTGCTACGCCGTGTACTTCAAATGGCTATACATAATAACCCGGGAGATGCACTGGGACGTAGTGGGGTCTGAAAAATGCAAACCATTACCTCTACTTGTAACAATCATTATCGTGAGCATAATTTCAGACCCCACTACGGCCCAGTGCAACGCCGCGTAATTCAAATGGCTTGAAAAACTAGCACAGGAGATGCACAAGGCCGTAGTGGAGTTCTAGAGTTATCACCCTGTTATCATTGTGTTATCCAAGGTTATCAATGTTTTGCTTCGTATGTGACGTTAGTAAGGTGTGATAACATCAGGAAATTCCTCTTCAGTTGAAGGTTCTTCAGGCAACAATGAACTCAACGATAACTGAAAGGAGATGATGTTATCTACCCAAGGGGTCCGAAACTCCGAGGAAAAGTGTACGAAGATTATTTGATAACATCTGATAACACGAGGAGAATATGGAGATAACAGGTTGATAACTGTGATAGCACGACCTACGTGTACGAAGAGTATTGGAAGTTTCGGACCCCCTGTATCTACCAAAGTGCGGTACATTTGCTCGTGGCCATCTGTTATCATCAGTTATCAACGTGTTATCACTGTTATCATCCATTATATTCATAGAATCAGTTATTATAATGCCATTATTATCATGTTACCCAGTCCTGTACCCATATTATCAGTTATCATAATGCTATTATCATATGTTACCAAGACTATCATCATGTTACTAATCCTGTTATCGTATTATTTATCATCTTATCAATGCTATTACAAGCTTATCCCTACGTTATCATCCATTATATTCATATTATCAGTTATTATAATATTGTTATCATATGTTACCAACGTTATCATCATGATAACAGTTTGTGTTGTCATATTACTGCCGTGTTATCGATGTAATCATCATCTGATGATATCTCATCAACCCATTTTAAACCTGTTATCATGGGTTAACAATCAAAATTTATCCAAGGGGTCCGAAACTCCGGGGGAAAAGTGTACGAAGATTATTTGATAACATATGACAACACGAAGATAACAGGGAGATAACAGGTTGATAACAGTGATAACATGAGCTAGGCGTACGAAGATTATTGCAAGTTTCGGACCCCTTGAAGTTATCTAACTCTCAAACAACTTCTGGAGTTTAAATAGTAGTAGTAGTAGTAGTTGTTGTTGTTGTTGTAGTAATAATATTGATAATGGGCTCTCCAGCCTGACCGAGAAAGTATAAATAAACAGATAAATAATAATAATAATTAAGATAATGCTACTACTCCTACAACTCCTACTACAACAAGTACTGCTACCACTACGATAACAACTACTAACTACTACTTTTACTACTACTTGCACGACTACTACTACTACCTACTACTACTCCTATTACTACTACTAGTACTACTACTACTACTGCTGCTTTTACTACTCCCACTACTACTACTCCTCCTATTACTACTATTACTACTACTACTACTACTGCTTTTAGTACTCCCACAACTTCTACCACCATTATTACTACTACTACTACTATTACTACTTGCACTACTACTACTGCTTTTAGTACTCCCACAACTTCTCCCCCCATTACTACTACTACTACTATTATTACTACTTGCACTACTACTACTGCTTTTAGTACTCCCACAACTTCTACCACCATTACTACTACTACTACTACTATTATTACTACTTGCACTACTACTACTGCTTTTACTACTCCCACAACTTCTACTCCTATTACTACTTCTACTCCCACTACTAGTACTACTACTTCTACTACTACTACTACATCAACTAATAAAAATAGTAATAATACTGTATCAGCAAGTAGCAGTTATAGCCGGTGGTGTTATTGATTTTTCCTCTATAATATTATTATTTGTGCCGCAACTTGTTTCAAAGTCCTTGGGAAAAGTGCCACTGCAGTCCCTTTACCTGTAAATCCATCGTTCGATCCCCCAGGGACTCCCTCTGTTTGTCGTTCGACACCGAACAAAAATTTTTCACAAGACTTTTTGCCAATATTTCAAATTGCCTCCTGGGTTAAAGAATGTTTTGTAAGTTCGGTGAAAAAGTTATCCAACGAATATTTGTTCGACGTCGAACTAAAATTTTGTTCGGTGCCGAACAAGTTTTCTAGTTGTTCGTACAAAAATGATTGTAAGTTCGGTGAAAGATGTCAGACGATAAGTAGTCACTGGACGAAAATTTGTTCGACACCGAACGAAAATTTGTTCGACACCGAACGAAAATTTGTTCGACACCGAACGAAAATTTGTTCGACACCGAACGAAAATTTGTTCGGCACCGGACAAAGTTCTGTGGGACCAATTGCTCGTTAGAAAATGTTTTAGAGTTGGATGAAGGACGTCGAACAAATAGTCATCGAACAAAAGTCTGTTCGGTACCGAACAAAGCTTGTAGAACCCTAACTGTTGGTCGAAAAATGTTTATAAGTTTGACAAAAGACGTCGAATACGAATGCATCGAACAAAGCTTGTAGAACTAACCGTTGGTTGAAAAATATAAGTCGATGGAAAACGTCGAACCAGTGCTCATCGAACGAAAATCTGTTCGACATCGAACAAAATTTTGTTCAGTATCAAACAAAGCTTTTCCCTCTTCCTTTATTTTTCCCTTTTTCCCGTCCGTGCTGTAATAAAAGGGTGTATTTCTAGATTTCCCCTTTTCCCCTCTTCCTTTATTTTTCCCTTTTTCCCGTCCGTGCTTTAATATAAGGGTTATATTTCTAGATTTTCCCTTTTCCCTCTTCCTTTATTTTTCCCTTTTTCCCGTCCGTGCTACAATATAAGGGTTATATTTCTAGATTTTCCCTTTTCCCCTCTTCCTTTATTTTTCCCTTTTT
Source organism: Eulimnadia texana (assembly GCA_002872375.1). Taxonomy (NCBI): domain Eukaryota; kingdom Metazoa; phylum Arthropoda; class Branchiopoda; order Diplostraca; family Limnadiidae; genus Eulimnadia; species Eulimnadia texana. The sequence continues at coordinate 14,942,239 of NKDA01000002.1, read as the reverse complement.
CCCGTCCGTGCTACAATATAAGGGCTATATTTTTAGATTTCCCGTTTTCCCTCTTCTATTATTGTTCTCTTTTTAGACCTCATTTTCCCCTTTTTCAGGGAATTTCCCTCTAAAGTTGACACATTGACTTTTACATCACTTTCTTAACTCTGATTTATTATCCTTACATATTCTTTACTCATTAACTATCAAGTATTCAATATCGAATCGTTAATAATAATAACTATTATTATATCTAATTAATAATAAATTATATTATTAATAATTAAATTATATAATATAATTATTAAATTATATAATTAGGATCAATTAATATCGAATATATTAAATATTTGCTCAAGTGGTTCTTGAGGTTCTTCAAGTAGTTGACGTGCAAGCGCAGGTAAGAACCAGTGCTTCCATTTTTTCCCCTTTTTCCCCCACCGCTTGAAAATATCAGTTTCCCTTTTTCCCCGTCCGTGATACTGAGTAAAGGTACATTTGTAAATTCCCTTTTCCTTTCATTTTCTCCTTTCCCTCTTCCCCATTTTCCCTATTTTAGGGAATTTCCCTGCAAAGTGGAAGCACTGGTAAGAACAGTGTTTCACTTTTGCAGGGAAATTCCCTGAAAAAGGGGAAAAATGGGGTCTGGAAAGGGAAGGAGAAGAGAAGAGGGTAAAGGAGAAATCTAGACATTGTATATTCTGGCACGGAGGGGGGAAAAGGGGAACATAAGGGAAGAGGGGAAAAAGGGAAAACTAAAAACTGGAAATATTGCGCAGTAACTTCTTGTGCAGTGTTTGCACTTTTCAATTTCCCCTTTTCTCCCTCTTATCTTATTTTTCCCCTTTTCCCCTTCTTCCCTTATCTTTCCCCTTTTCCCCCTTCCGTGCGAGAATATATAGGGTCTACATTTCCCTTTACTCTCTTCTCTTTTGCTTCCCTTTTTTTTACCCTATTTCCTCCCTTTTTTCAGGGAATTTCCCTGCCAAAGTGGAAACACTGTTCTTGTGTGCTGACTGTGTGTGTCGTGCATCTTATCTCCGGTTGACAATGACGGAGTGTCAACCGTGATTTCTTACAGCCAAATATGTTCATCCAAACGCACAAAGTTCAACCAACCAGCCAGTATTTCCACTTTTCAATTTCCCCTTTTTTCCCCTCTTTCCTTTATTCGCCCCCCCCTTTCCCCTCCCTGCTAGAAAAAAGGCTGTTAGTTCTAGATTTTCCCTTTTTCCTCTTTTCTTTTTTCCGCATTTTCCCCTCTGTGCTAGAGAACAGGCTGGAGTTCTAGATTTTTCCTGTTCCCTCTTTTCTTTTTTCCCATTCGATTTTCCCTTTTTCCTCTTCCCTCATTTCATCCATTTTTCCCCTCCGTGGTAGAAGACAGGCTGTACTTCTAGACTTTCCCTTTTCCCTCTTTCCTTTTTCCCCCATTTTCCCCTCCGTGGTAGAAGACGGGCTGTAGTTCTAGAATTCCCTTTTCCCTCTTCCTTTTTTCCCCCATTTTCCCCTCCGTGGTAGAGAACATGCTGAGTTCTAGATTTTCCTTGTTCCCTCTTTTCTTATTTCCCCCTTTTTCCCCTCAGTGGTATAAGGCAGGCTGTAGTTCAAGATTTCCCTTTTCCCTCTTTCCTTTTTTCCCAATTTTCCCCTCCATGTTAGAAAACAGGCTGTACCTCTAGATTTTCCCTTTTTCCTCTTCCCTCATTTCCCCCATTTTCCCTCTCAGCGCTAGAAAACAGGTTGTTAGTTCTAGATTTCCACTTTTCCCTTGACTCTTATTTTCTCCTTTTCAGAACTCATTTCCCCCTTTTTCGGGAAATTTCCCTGCAAGGCGGAAATACTGGATAAATGAATGGATGAACAAATAATATATATCACCAAATATTTCATATTTTTAAAATAATATTCCCATAAGATTCTATATTAAGAAAAATCAACAACAATAAATAGATCGAATAAAATATGATAATTAATAAAAATCATAAACAAATAAATAATTAATAATAAATACACGAAACGTATTAAAATCAAGAATAAAATAAATGATACTTGTCACAGTAGTAGCCACTTTGCAGGGAAGTTCCCTGAAAAAGGGGAAAATGGTTTCTGAAAAGGGAAATAAGAGAAGAGGGAAAAGGAACTACGGTAGAACTAAATTAGAACTGCAGCCTATCTTCTAGCACTGAAGGGAAAAATGGGGGAAATAAGGGAAGAAGGGAAAAAAGGGTAAATTGAAAGTGAAAAACACCATATTTAACTTAACTATTTAATCACAGTCTCAACTGTGCAGTTAATTTTCGTGCATTTTACCTTTATCTCCGTTGTTTACATTTGTAAGGCAAGCACGTGGCGTCAGTTAGGTAAATGCACTGCACGCCATCTACCGAAAAATTATCGAACTATTTACATTTTAATAAACAGTGATTTAATATTCAATTATGTTATTGAAATTTTTCTCAGTTTTATTTTAATAATTAAGTGCAAAAAATATACACAAACTACAATTCCTAGGAAAAATATCTTCTTATGAAACGCCATCTAGCGGTAGAAATTGGTACTATTTGTACATATAAATTGCACTGCAGCAACAAATGAACTTATCTAATTTGTTTTATCAGTCTCGGCAGTAGTAATTAACTGCAAAAATAAAATTTTTAGTTTTAATTCATTATATAAAGGCCTTTATATAACATATTAAAAAAACTATAATTTTTGAAATTTTTTCTTAAAATGTCATTACATAGTCTTACGGTATCCATTAATTATAATTAATTATTATGATTAATAAGAATTTTTCGTTTAATATGTTATTCCGGCAACGTCATCATCACGTGATCATTCCGTTATCATCCGTTGTTAACAACAATAGTAGTTAAGTTATCAACTATCAGTGCAAAACCAGCTCTTTAATTAAGTGAAAACTTTCACGAAAATTGAAAAAAACCTGGTTGCCATATAATTTACATAATTAAGTGTTATCACTTGTTATCACGTGTTATCATGTGTTATCACGTGTTATCACGCACATCCTCTTGTATAACAAATTCCAAGGAAATTATGTAACCTTCAGAATCACTAGTGTATAGAATTTTTCAATGAAACGGAAGTATTTTCACTTTGCAGGGAAATTCCCTGAAAAAGGGGAAAAATAAGGGAAGAGGGAAAAAGGAAAATCTAGAAGTACGGCCATGTATCCCAGCGCATTAGAGGGGGAAAAGGGGAAAATATGGGAAGAGGGAAAAGGGAAAATCTAGAAGTACGGCCATGTATCCCAGCGCATTAAAGGGGGAAAAGGGGAAAATATGGGAAGAGGGAAAAAGGAAAATCTAGAAGTACGGCCATGTATCCCAGCGCATTAGAGGGGAAAAGGGGAAAATATGGAAGAGGGAAAAGGGAAAATCTAGAAGTACGGCCATGTATCCCAGCGCAGAGGGGGGAAAGGGGAAAATAAGAGAAGACGGAAAGGGAAAATCTAGAAGCACGGCTATGTGTCCCAGCGCAGAGGGGGAAAAGGGGAAATTACGAGAAGAGGGAAAAGGGAAAATCTAGAAGTACGGCCCTGTATCCCAGCGCAGAGGGGGGAAAAGGGGAAAATAAGAGAAGAGGGAAAAGGGAAAATCTAGAAGCACGGCCATGTGTCCCAGCGCAAAGGGGGAAAAGGGGAAAATAAGAGAAGAGGGAAAAGGGATAATCCAGAAGTGCGGCCATGTATCTTAGAGCAGAGGGGAAAAAGGGGAAAATAAGAGAAGAGGGAAAAGGGATAATCTAGAAGTCCGGCCATTTATCTTAGACCAGAGGGGAAAAAGGGGAAAATAAGGGGAAACTGAAAGTGGGAACACAGATATATAGATTCTTAAGATTCTTGAAACATTCTTGAAAGGATCTTGGCCCCGTAGTAACAAAGTCACGTGTCCGACAGCGTGATTCTTGATTCTCAATCCCAGATTCATGACACACAGTCAAGAATCACGAATTAAGAATCAAGAATCTTACAAGAATCTTACAAGAATCTTACAAGAATCTTGAAACTTTACATAAGAATTTTTTCACGATTACTTTGTTTTATCAGTTGTAAATCTTAAAGGCTTTTATAATCAAGTCGGCAGTGTTTCCACTTTCAATTTTCCCTTTTTCCCTTTTTCCCCTTCCGTTCTAGAAAATAATGCTATTTACTCAGAATTTCCCTTTTCCCTCTTCCCTTATTCTTCCCTTTTCAAACCCCCTTTTTCCCCTTTTCCCCCCTCCGTACTAGAAAATAATGCTATTTATTCAGAATTTCCCTTTTCCCTCTTCCCTTTTCAAACCCCGTTTTTCCCTTCTCCCCCCTCCGTGCTAGAAAATAACGCTGTACATTCAGAATTTCCCTTTTCCCTCTTCCCTTATTCTTCCCTTTTCAAACCCGGTGTCCCCTTTTTCAGGGAATTTCCCTGCAAAGTAGAAACACTGGTCAACACTGATAACAGTTTGTTACTAATTACTTACTTAGTTCACTCAGTTACTTAGTTACTACTAGTTAACTTACTAGTTACTTAGTTGTAAGAGTTAGTAAGTAGTTATGTAAGTTTTTTGCTACTAAACCACGCCTCTGGTTTCTTGTATAAGAGACCGTGGGTAGTAACGCAGCACAGCCAGTCTGCAGCTAACTGTTAAACCCACTCCAACTGTTAGTAACTAGTTCAGCTTTGCTAGTTTAGTTAGCATAGACTAGTAAGTCCACAACACTATTCGGCAAAATGACTAACGGTAGCTATTTCATTCATTCATTACTAATGTTTTTAACTATTAAAGCCACTCCAACTACTAGTAACTAGTTCAGCTTTGCTAGTTTACTTAGCATAGACTAGTAAGTCTACAACACTATTCGGCAAAATGACTAACGGTAGCTATTTCATTCATTCATTCATTATTAATGTTACTAACTGCTAAATCCACTTCAACTACTAGTAACTAGTTTAGCTTTGCTAGTTTAGTTAGCATAGATTAGTAAGTCCGCAACACTATTCGGCAAAATGACTAACGGTAGCTATTTCATTCATTCATTATTAATGTTACCAACTGCTAAATCCACTCCAACTACTAGTAACTAGTTCAGCTTTGCTAGTTTAGTTAGCATAGGCTAGTAAGTCTACATCATCATTCGTCAAAATGACTAACGTAGCTATTTCATTCATTCATTCATTCATTATCAATGTTATTAACTATTAAAGCCACTCCAACTACTAGTAACTAGTTCAGCTTTGCTAGTTTACTTAGCATAGACTAGTAAGTCTATGCAACACTATTCGGCAAACGCACACCTCACTATAGCGGACACTTCTATTAAATCAGTTTATTAAAATTTTGAACTTTTTTGGGTATCAAAGTGTTTCTCAGATTTTTTAAAGATTTTTAGACATATTTTCAAGTCGATTCATTGATCAAATTATTTTACACGAGCGTCCGTAGTAGCGGGGATGGTCTACAAGGGCCTTTTTGGAAAAAGGTCTATTTTGGAAAATAGGTTATTGGGTACGTTTCCCAACGTTTGTATTAGTTTGTTTTAGGCTTATGTTGTATTATCTTATGTTGTTTATTATCTAATATTATTATCTTGTATTTGTTCTGTAGTGTCAGGCAATGCGGCATGGCAATGGACGCGCGTTTTGGTCTACGGCGTGGCTGCTGCTTATGTAACCACCATCGTGCTCAACGCCCTAGCGGGAAGCGGCAAAGGCGGTAAAAAAAAATATAAATTCAAATGATATTTAATTACTTATTATTTTATACACTATAAATCATACAATAATTATTAAAAATTATGTGTAAGTTCAGTTTATAGTTATTTTAATATTTTTAGGAACCTATTCATTAGAACGCTCTAGCGGGAAACTGGAAAACTAGTATTAAAATATATATACTTATAAAATATTTAATTAATTAGTAATATATATACCAAAAATCGTCCTATATTTTTGAAAAATTATTTTATTTTTTATTTATACTTATTTTTAGTTTTCAGAATCTATTTACTAGAACCCTCTAGCGGGAAACGGCGGAAGCTGTATAAATGTGTAATTTATAAAATATTTTATTATTTATTAATTCATATCTTGAAAATTATTTAATAATTATTAAAAATTATTCATTCTGTCAATTAATAGCTATTTCTATTTTTGAGAATTTATATTTAAAATCTGGCAACGTTGCAATATTTTTAAATTCAAACTCATGTAAACAACAAAACCAATTCTATTATTTCTAAGACAGAAGAACTAGGTTTAATCTTCATTTCTTCGAGTATATAGAATTATATTTAATAGCGATTAAATTGTATCATTAATAATGAAAATTAAATTGTATTTATATTACAGGTGTTTTTAACCAGAGTACGGGCAACGTCTCGAACAAGTATCCAACGTTTATCACTCCCGCTGGATGGGCTTTCTCGATATGGGGCGTGATCTACACTTGGCTCGGGCTTGGAATCTGCTATTGTAAATCATTTTTAATAAATTTTATTTCACAAGCACAAGCTTTGATTCTTATAATTCTTTCTTAAAGGCGTTTCTACACTTTTCCGATCCAATTCAAAAGGACCACTGTACAGATCTCTGCCGTCTCTAACGTGGATGTTTTATCTGACTTATTTCGTCAACTTGGCGTTTAACATTGGCTGGGTCTTCATTTGGGATGCTGAAAACCTTACCGGATCTGCCATTCTTCTCGTTTTCATCGCATACACGGGATGGTTGGCTATAGGATTCGCCAGTTATGGGTATAAATACGTACAACATACTCGTCTGATTCTTAAATATAAATGATACGTTGTTTCATTCAGAACGTTTGAGCAAAAGAACGTTTTGCCGAAGAACGAGTACTGGATGCAGACCGTTTTAGTCCAGAACGGCATTGGTTTGTACACGACATGGACGTCTGTAGCCTCTCTCTTGAATATCGCAATTGCCGTTCAGCATGCGGGAAAGTACCCGGCCGAAAATTCGAGCATAGGACCGCTCAGTATCCTCATTATTCTGCTCGTCGTCTGGTTCGCTCTGGAGAATACGATTCTCGATAAATACGTTCGCTGGATCTTGGTTCAGTATCCAGGTACTTAACAATATTTCCTATTTTCTTTATTTAAAAAAAAATATTAATGATGTATATGAATTAATATAATTAATTTAATTACAAACAGTTCGTTTATTTAGTAACTGAATAGCACATTTTCAAACCCACTACGGCCCAGTGCGTCTCTTATCTTGCTTGTGTTGACCCGTTTGAAGTGTAAACGGCCGTCGCACTGGGCCGTAGTGGGGTTTTAACAAATATACTTATATGAATTAATAGAATTGATTAATTGCAAAGGATCCGCCTATTTAGTAACTGAATTGCACATTTTTAAACCCCACTGCGGCCCAGTGCGTCTCTTATCTTGCTTGTATTCACCCATTTGAAATGCACATGGCCGTCGCACTGGGCCGTAGTGGGGTTTAGAAATAACTGAACCGAGTTAACAGTATTAATTTTTTAAACATACAAGTGCATCAGTGACTGGTTCGCGTATTTTCTAATCCCACTACGGCCCAGTGCCTCTCCTGTCTTGCTTTTATTCATCTATTCAGCCATTTGAAAGTATACACGGCCGTCGCACTGGGCCGTAGTGGGGTTCATACATATTACACCACAGTACATCGAATAATACATAGGACTAACTTTTGAACAAAATAATAATAAAATATTTCTTTTCTTTCCAGTTGTCATATACGCAGTAGCGGGAATCCTCAGCCGTCAGACGAGACTGGAAACCATCCCGATGAACGTTTTCGTGCTGACGTGTGTAGTGGAAGCTCTGGCTTGTTCCTTATTCGTCATTCGCTTGGTAATCGTCATTTACAAGCAGATAACAGAAAAGTCCTCGGGAAGGTCCAAAGTTCAGGCTTAAAAATGGCTACCGTGTATAGTGGAACCTCTGGCCTGTTCCTTATTCGTCATTCGCTTGGTAATCATCATTTACAAGCAGATAACAGGAAAGTCCTCAGAAAGGTCCAAAGTTCAGGCTTAACAATGGCTACAGCTCCATTCCCGTTACTATTATTATTATTGTAATTATTTAAATACCCCATACACATGTAAAAATTTCGTATGCAAATGCTTGTTTCGTGATAATTTTAAGGATATTGTTTGGCTTTAACGACTGTGTATACAACCTGATGTTTTGGCGAATCAAAAATAAATAAATACAAGCTGCTTGATAAAAATTCTGTGTAAATATTTGACCTTCACTCATGTGATGCTCTGATAGACCAGCGTTATGTATTCATTTCGATCCTAAAAATAATAATACTACATGCTTCAGTAATAATAATAATAATAGTAAGAGTAATATTAATAATAATAATAACAATAATATTACAGCCTCAATACATGTTTCAATAATAATAATAATAATAGTAAAAATAATAATAATAAGAGTAATAATAATAATAATAGTTATAATAATAATAATAATAATAATAGTAAGAGTAATAATAATAATAACAATAATATTACAGCCTCAATAAATGCTTCAATAATAATAATAATAATAATAATAATAATAATAATAATAATAATAATAGTGAGCTCGTTGGGGCGCTGGTGGAGCAGTGGTTAAGACCTCAGGTCAAAGACTTCTTCGTTATATTATTATATAATTTATATATATTTTTTATATATTATAACTTATATTATATAATTATAGACATTATGTGTTATTATTATTATGTGTTAAAGACATCCATTCACCTCTGGGTCAGTGGGTTCGATCCCACTCGACTGCAAGTGAGGCCTTTTTCTGGACCAGCGTTTGAAATAGTGAATGAATTTTGAAATGAAAAAACGCCTTTGACATACAAGCAGACGGTTTTGTAATATTGTCAACTTGATTCATCATTCAATTAGCCTTTTTAATTATGTCGCAGCCATTTTCCTATTTAGCGGTTTTTGATCACGTGACCAGCGGCCCACCAATCAGAAGCGCTGCCCATGTGACCGACGTTGCCATGTCTAATTTTCAAACTTTCATTCATTTTTGCGGCCAAACGGTAGAAAATTAAGATAGGGACAATATATATATTCGGAATCAGCGTAAAAAGTTCTATAACATATGTTTTTTCCCCCGAAAAGTCGGAACTGTCCAGTGCTTCCCCTTTTTCCCTTTTTTCGCCTCCGCTTGAAAAAATCAGTTTCCCTTTTTTCCCCCTCCGTGATAATGAGTAAAGCTACATTTGTAAATTCACTTTTCCCTCCATTTTCGCCTTATATTCGGAATCAGCGTAAAAAGTTCTATAACATATGTTTTTCCCCCGAAAATTCGGAACTGTCCAGTGCTTCCACTTTTTCCCCCTTTTCCCCCCCTTTTTCCCCTCCGCTTGAAAATATCAGTTTCCCTTTTTTCCCCTCCGTGATACTGAGTAAAGCTACATTTGTAAATTCACTTTTCCCTCCATTTTCGCCTTATATTCGAAATCAGCGTAAAAAGTTCTAACATGTTTTTTCCCCCGAAAATTCGGAATTGTCCAGTGCTTCCCCTTTTCCCCTTTTTTCCTCTCTGCTTGAAAATATCAGTTTCCCTTTTTTCCCCTCCATGATACTGAGTAAAACTACATTTGTAAATTCACTTTTCCCTCCATTTTCGCCTTTCCCTCTTCCCCATTTTCCCTCTTCCCCATTTTCCCTATTTGAGGGAATTTCCCTGCAAAGTGGAAGGTCTGGAACTGTCCCTTTTTTCCCCTCCGCTTCAAAATATCAGTTTCCCTTTTCCCCCCTCCGTGATTTTGAGTAAAGCTACAATTGTAAATTCACTTTTCCCTCCGTTTTCGCCTTTCCCTCTTCCCCATTTCCCTATTTGAGGGAATTTCCCTGCAAAGCGGAAGCACTGGAACTGTCCCTTTTTTCCCCTCCGCTTGAAAATATCAGTTTCCCTTTTTTCCCCCTCCGTGATTTTGAGTAAAGCTATAATTGTAAATTCACTTTTCCCTCCATTTTCGCCTTTCCCTCTTCCCCATTTTCCCTATTTGAGGGAATTTCCCTGCAAAGTGGAAGCACTGGAATTATCCCTTTAAAGATAATAAAGGATTTAATGAAGGTAATAATATTTTGTTTGTAAACTTGTTTTGATCAATAAATGACTTTTCAAGGACGATTATATCAATTAGCGATAATTCATTTTATGACTTAATCTGTGCGCCGTGTAAACAAGTGAAAAATTAAATTAATTTTTTTCCCCGGCAAGGGGTCCGAAACTCCGAGGAAAAGTGTACGGAGATTATCTGCTAACATTCGATAACACGTTGATAACATAGAGATAACAGACTGATAACAGTGATAACACGGCCTAGGTGTACAAAGATTATTAGAAGTTTCGAACCCCTTGGAAATATATTTTAAACTGTATTAATCGAGGGGTCCGAAACTCCGAGGGAAAGTGTACGAAGATTATTTGATAACATATGATAACACGTTGATAACAGGGAGATGACAGACTGATAACAGTGATAACACGACCTAGGTGTACGAAGATTATTAGAAGTTTCGGACCCCTTGGAAATATATTATAAACTGTATTAATCGAGGGGTCCGAAACTCCGAGAACAAGTGTACGAAGATTATCTAATAACATATGATAACACGGAGATAACATAGAGATAACAGACTGATAACAGTGATAACACGGCCTAGGTGTACGAAGATTATTAGAAGTTTCGGACCCCTTGGAAATGTATTATAAACTGTATTAATCGAGGGGTCCGAAACTCCGAGAACAAGTGTACGAAGATTATCTAATAACATATGATAACACGGAGATAACATAGAGATAACAGACTGATAACAGTGATAACACGGCCTAGGTGTACGAAGATTATTAGAAGTTTCGGACCCCTTGGAAATGTATTATAAACTGTATTAACGAGGGGTCCGAAATTCCGAGGAAAGGTGTACGAAGATTATTTGATAACACATGATAACACGGAGACAGCATATAGATAGCAGGATGATAACAAGTGATAACACGACCTAGGTGTACGAAGATGATTGGAAGTTTCGGACCCCTTGGTATTAATATATATTAATAATATAATTCTTGGATTTATTTCAATTATTTGTTATTCAGTTTATTTATTATAATAATTTATCCAAAATTTTAAATGTAATTTTACTGGGTAATTTATTTATTATAATCAATTACATGTTAAATTATTTAATATATTATTTTATTTTATTATATTATCTATTTTGTTATTATAATAACTATTTATTGTAATGAAATGTAATACTATTAATTGTATTGTTAAGGAAACTTAAATAGTAGTAATTTATTAGTTAGTAGTAAATAGTTATAGCAAGGAATGATTATAAATTATGAATTTCACGTAACTTTAATTTTATATAGTATACAGTTAATTAACTTCAAGTAAGGACTAATAGTCGCGAGAAGTAGTAGTAGCAATAGCCATAGCAGTAGGAGTAGTAGTAGCAGTAGTAGTAGTGGTAGTAGTTATAGTGGTAGTAGTAGTAGTAACAGCTGTAATAGTAGTAGTAGCAATAGCAGTAGCAGTAGTAGTAGTAGTAGTAGTAGTAGCAATAGCAGTATAGTAGTGGCAGGTAGTAGTCATAGTGGTAGTAGTAGTAACAGCAGTAATAGTAGTGGTAGCAGTAGTAGTCATCGTGGCAGTAGTAGTAACAGCAGTAATAGTAGTGCTAGCAATAGCAGTAGTAGTAGCAGTAGCAGTAGTAGCAGTAATAGTGGTAGGAAACAACAAATTTAACCGGGACTGTTACAAGAAAAACCATAACAACACCAGCTACTACACCTGCTACTTAGGAACAGTAAGAACTACTGTTGCAACTACAGTTAATAACAACCACAACTAAAACTATCCCAACTACAACAACTACTGCAACAAGTTATTTATAAGCTAACCATTAGTACGGTAACTACTATTATTATTTTAACTACTACAACAATTTGAAGGACAAACATCACAACAACAACTAACTGCAGTAACAACTAACTACTACAACTACTTACAGTTGCTTCGGTAGCAACTATTTACCGCTACTGTACAACTATTATCACCAGCGTTGCTACTACTACTAGCGCAACAACAACTACAGTAACAAGTTCACCTACAACTACTACAGCTCTTCAAACTACAACCACCAAAAGTATTCTAACAACTATTGTTAGAACAACTAATTACTGCAACGGCTAGGTAATACAACAACGACTAAGACAATTGCAACAACACTTACTTAGCAACAACAGATACTACAGCTGTCATAACCTATAACATAGCTACAACAACTACGATTACAACTGCCATCGCTACACCGGCTTCAAGTACTTCTAGCAAAATCTATAGTACCACTACTGCAACTACGAGCATACCAAAAACTACAACTACAACAACAACACTTACTATTCACTACAACCCAAATATTACAACCACTACTATTGCAATTCCTAGAGACAGCTGCACCCGGCAACAACTAATACCGCTATACTACAACTACTACTATTACAATTACTAGAGACATCTGTACTCAGCAACATCTAGTACCACTACTACAACTACTTTACAATTACTACGACTACTACTATTGCACTTGCTAGAAACAGCTGTACTCAGAAGCAACTATAGTACCACTACTACTACAGCTGTATTCATACCAAAACCTACAACAACTACAACAACAACACTACAATAAGTTAACTCGTTATGTAACTTTTGCGTACTTGTTTACTATCCGCAAACAACTTTTTCCCCAAAGTTTGTTTGCGCCAAGGGGGGTTGATAACTCCAGACAAACTACTTCCTGTTATTACCGTGTTATCAACCTGTTATCACTTGTTATCACACGACTACTGTGAACCCCTCTTCGTAGGTCTTCAACGGTTTCGGCGCCTTTATTGAATTTTCATGATAGGTCTCTCTAATGGGGTCAGAACTATTTGTAAATATGACCATGATAACATGTGATAACACGTAGGGGTTGTAGTAGTAGTAGTTGTAGTAGTAGTAGTGGTAGTAGGAGTAGTAGTAATGGTAATAATAGTAGTAGTTGTAGTAGTAGTAGTGGTAGTAGGAGTAGTAGTAATGGTAATAATAGTAGTAGTTGTAGCAGTAGTTGTAGTAGTAGTAGTGGTAGTAGGAGCAGTAGTAATGGTAGTAATAGTAATAGTGGTAGTAGCAGTTGTAATAGTAGTAGTAGTAGTAGTAGCAGTAGCAGTAGTAGTATTAGCAGTAGCAGTTATGTTAGTAGTAGTAGTAGTAGTAGCTATGTTAGTAGTTGTATTACTCGCAATAGCTGTTGATATAAGTGGTTGTAGTAGTATACATGTTATCAGCTGTAATCAGTCGTTTGTTACGATAGTTGCAGACCCCCTAGCGCAGTTCTTAAAAGTCACATAGCAACAACAATCGCATCCAAGATGGCGGAGACTGGCTGTTGTCTGAACTATTTGGGAGACGGTGTTGTTGGTTGTTGTTATCATTCGCTGTTGAACTTTGCTTCAGTATAGAATGGTTCCAACTACCAAACTATCGTCACAAGACAGCTGAAAAAAAAGTGACAAGTTCAAAACTATCAAATTGTCAACTATCAACTACTCTGTTAAATTCACTGTAAGTAATACGCTTTTACGTTATTTTTGATTGATTGCTGATAATATTAAGAATTCTGCAGATTCTCGCAAAAGAAACTTTAAAGCGTTGTTTCCACTTTGCAGGGAAATTCCGCGAAAAAAGCGGAAAATGGGGTCTGAAAGGGGAAAAGTAAGGGACAAGGGAAAAATCTGGAATTATACAGCCTTCTATTCTAGTACGGAGGGGGAAAAGGGAGAAAATAAGGGAAGAGGGGAAATCTGGGATTACAGCCTTCTATTCTAGTACGGAGGGGGGAAGGGGAAAAATAAGGGAAAAGGCAAAATCTGGAATTATACAGCCTTCTACTCTAGTACGGAGGGGGAAGGGGAAAAATAAGGGAAAAGGGAAAATCTGGAATTATACAGCCTTCTACTCTAGTACGGAGGGGGGAAGGGGAAAAATAAGGGAAAAGGGAAAATCTGGAATTACAAGCCTTCTATCTAGTACGGAGGGGAGGAATGGGGAAATAAGGGAAAAGGGAAAATCTGGAATTACAGCCTTCTATTCTAGTGCGGAGGGGGGCAATGGGGAAATAAGGGAAAAGGGAAAATCTGGAATTACAGCCTTCTATTCTAGTACGGAGGGGGAAATGGGGAAAAATAAGGGAAAAGGGAAAATCTGGAATTACATCCTTTTATTCTAGTACGGAGAGGGGGAAGGGGAGAAATAAGGGAAGAGGGAAAATCTGGAATTACAGCCTTTTATTCTAGTACGGAGAGGGGGAAGGGGAGAAATAAGGGAAGAGGGGAAAAAAGGGAAATTGAGACTGGAAACGCTGCTTCCAAGGATCTTATTATTATTATTATTATAAAATTATTATTATTATCGAAGTTGGATTAAAATGTTTATTTATTTATTTGCTATAGAGTTTTAATGCAATTACGATAAGAAACTGATAAAACCGATTAATATAAACATTCCGCTATAGCGGACACCATTATCAAATCAGCCGTAAATAATTCCAGAACTTTCTTGGCACCAAAATGTTCAGCAAATTTTTCTGTGATTTTTAGACACAATTTCGTACCAAATTCTGCACCGTACGTATTTTATACGCGCGTCCGTAGTAGCGGGGCGTCATTTTCTGGAAATAAGCCTTATAAGCTCGGAACACAGTTGAACGCAGCTTCAGTCGCTCAGTGAACCGCTGTTGAACCGCATGTTCCTCGAGCCTTCCAACTTTCACCAGAAGCATTTATTGCGTTGTTATTGACTTTTTCTAGGACTAGGCTCCACTGAAACTAGGCCTACCCACAACTGAAAAGGACTACAACAACACACAACCATGGACAGTGGAAACACTTTCACCATTTACAAATATGAATCTCTGGACGCTCTACCACTAAGTATTAACTAAATCTTCTATTATAATATTATAATCCAATTCATATTAACTTAAGTAATTATTGGGATTTTAAAGTTTTAATTAAATATGAATAAACTAGCTTCT
This sequence comes from Eulimnadia texana, assembly GCA_002872375.1. NCBI lineage: Eukaryota > Metazoa > Arthropoda > Branchiopoda > Diplostraca > Limnadiidae > Eulimnadia > Eulimnadia texana. The sequence continues at coordinate 14,927,137 of NKDA01000002.1, read as the reverse complement.
GTAAACGTTTCTGCCATTGATACAATAATATTTTTCCTTATTATTTCTAGGGATTTTAAATTAGTCTTTATATTTATGTAATATAATTAGGAATATACGGTTTTTTTCACAGTTTGTTATCAAGTGTTTTGTACATCTTATCTGTGGTGTTATCAGTTGTTACTAACCGTGTTGTGAATAGACGGTTTTCTGTGCTGATATCCCGTGACGTCGGATCGAAGGTGAAAAATGGTTGTCCTTGTAACTTTGTCACTTGATAATGACTTAATAAATACTGTAAATGAAGGGCTGATAGCTCAAATAAATACTATAAATCAAGGGCTAGTAGCTCAGCGGTTACGACCACCGTTCCTCACCTCTGGGTCTATGGGTTCGGTCCCACTCCCCAAGTGCCCAAGTGAGGCCTATAGGGCAGGGAAATTCCCACAAATAAGGAAAATGGGGAAGAGGAAAAAGGGAAAATGGAGGATAAAGGGAATTTACCAATGTAGCTTTACTCTGTAGCACGGAGGGGAAAAAAGGGAAATTGATATATCCAAGCGGAGGGGAGAAAAAGGGGAAAAAAGTGGAAGCACTGGCCTGAATGCTCTACACGGGGGAAAAATACTGTAAATATTTCGAAAAGTATATTCATGCTTATAATTAGCATGCTTAGTTCTAATAATAATAATACATGTTTAAAATCTCTTTATGTAAAGGCATTCATCAAACCAGTTGTTTTGGCATTGACCTGAAAATGTCTAAAAAAATATACAGTTTCAATAAGTAATTAATTAGCTAATATGATAATCATTTTAATTTGATTTAAATTAGTATACGTTCTGATTATTATTTTGTAAATAATAATAGTAGTAGTAGTAGTACTAGCAGTAGTAGTGGTAGTAGTAGTAGTAGCAGCAGCAGTAGCAGTAGTAATAATAGTATTAGTAATGGTAGTTGTAGTGGTAGTAGTAGTGCCAGAAATAGCAGTAGTAGCAGTAGTAGTAGTAGTAGTAGTCGTAGTTGTAGTAATAGTAAAAGTAGTAGTAGTGGTAGTGGTGGTACCAGCAGTAACAGCAGTAAAGTAGTAGTAGTAGTAGTAGCAGTAGTAGTAGTAGCAGTAGTAGGAGCAACAGCAGTAGCAGTAGTAATAATAGTATTAGTAATGGTAGTTGTAGTGGTAGTAGTAGTGCCAGAAATAGCAGTAGCAGCAGTAGTAGTAGTGGTGGTAGTATTAGCAACAGCAGCAGTAGCAGTAGTAATAATAGTAGTAGTAATGATAGTAGTAGTGGTGGTAGTAGTAGTACCAGCAATAACAGCAGTAACCATAGCAGTAGTAGTCATAGTTGTAGTAGTAGTGTTAGTAGTAGTGGTGAATTATTGTAATTTTGTGGTACGTTAGTCGAACGCAGTTAGGTTAGTAGCAATCATATAGTTAGTTGTTCAAGACTATGTTCATACTGCAGAACTTTTTCCAGTGTAAGTCGTCAATCGAGAATAAACCATAGCGAAGATACAGCTATTCCCGAAGTTATTCCATTATAGTTTGCAGTAGTTAGGCTAGTGAAATCGTAGTTAGTGTTAGTTTGTTCTTTGTCACCAAGAGGAATGAGACTTGAAATAGTTCCATTTAAAGAAAACTAGTTTACGGAAAAGGTGATTAATGAAATGTTACCAATTGTAGACTGATAGCTGGTACAACCCAGTGGCAGGCTACTTAAACTACGTAGTTCAAGTCCATAACAGTTTGTAGTGCAAACAGAAAAAGTTCTACAAAAAGCTTCCTGAATAGTCAGTTCACTGGAAAAAACCAGTTAGTTCAAGGAAAAACTAAACTTTGATAGTAATAATAGTTATAATAATTATTATAACAAGTTAACAACAGTAGTGGTAATAGTAGCAGAAGTAACAGTAGTGATAGTAGTAGTAGTAGCAGTAGTAGTAGCGGAAGTAGCAGTTGTGATAGTAGTAGGAACAGTAATAGTAGCAGAAGTAGCAGTTGTGATAGTAGTAGTAGCAGTAGTAGTAGCGGAAGTAGCAGTTGTGACAGTAGTAGTAGTATAGCAGCAGGAGCAGTAGTAATAATAATATTAAAATGTCGAATCGGTGGACGCATTATGAAATGTGTTGTACAGAAAAAAGAGTGTCCACGTACTCGACAGATTTACGTTTATGCTCTGTGCTCTAACAAGCCTAAACAATCTGATAACAGCACTAATCTGTCGGATCCGTGGACGCGTTACAAAGTTTGCTATATGGTAACAAGGAGTGTCCACAAACTCGACAGATTTACTTTTATAGCAACGTTTAGCAATAATAATAATAATAATAATAATAATAATAATAATAATAATAATAATAATAATAATAATAATAATTAAAACTATTAATCTGATTTTCTTGTCAGGGTACAAAAGTAGTCAAGGTTGTTTGGGCTCGACACCACTGCGCCTTGCACGTCTCTGCTGTTTAGGGATACTCTTACCGATACTTTGCATCGTGATACCCGTCTACGCTCGCTACGTCCTCTACGCAGACACTAGTCTCGTCCTCTCTGCGTCCGATATGAGAGTCCTCGATAGTCATATCTCAACTGCTTGGTGCCAGGTAACTTACTAAGCAACTACTACGTACTGCTAAGTGCTACTACTACTAGAAGTGCGAGAACTAGGTAAGTACGAAGTACTACTACCATCATAAGTGCGAGAACTAAGTAGCTACGAAGTACTACTACTATCATAAGTGCGAGAACTAAGTAGCTACGAAGTGCTACTACTACTATAAGTGCTAGAACTAAGTAACTACTAAGTATTACTGCTACTATAAGCACTAGAAGTTCTAGAAGTGCTACATGGTCGCATCTCAACTACTTGGTGCTAAGTAACCTACTAACCAACTACTATGTAACTACTAAGCACTATACTACTATAAGTACTAGAACTAAGTGACCACTAAGTAAAACTACCTGACTAGTTTTATTAATAATAAATATGCAGTAATATGCTAATATGTACACGCAGTTAGTAGTCTAGTATTGCTTGTAAGTAGTACTGAGTTGGGCTGCTAGTTTTGTTGTTACTACTTTTACGGATATAAGAGTGCTAGATGGTCATATCCCGACTGCTTATGGTTCCAGATAACTTACTAAGCTGCTACTGTGTAATTAGTAAGTTCTGATACTACTTCAAGTGCTAGAACTAAGCAACTGCTAAATAGAACCACCTGACTACTTAGGTAATAGCAAATAGCATTAACAAGTTTCGCTCCTACAAGCAAGGCACTGCTACCAAGCCTTTAGCTAGCATCTTTACTAACTTATTCTTACCTGCTGCTACTATCTTTCGTTGCTAGCTACTACTTACTACTTCTCGACTAACTTTTGTGGTTTTTACAGAAACAAGTACTTCGAACGAACCGATCCTTCGATGCTTACTTGCTAGAAGACAAGCCGGTGATAGCTCCACAAGCTCAAGTCATTTCTATGATCCGTAACTTCGAAATCGACGACGACTTAAAAGAATACTGGGGATTCTACTTACTCCGAGGAACCGAGATAACAGTCTCTTCCTGTGCAAGGTCTTAGTAAGCTACCAAAATAGCAATTAGCTTAACTAAAACTAGTTTTTTGCTTCTACAGATACTTAGGTGCTAACGTAATGTTGATCAAAGGCAGAGGAGGTCTTCGCTACTGTGCCTACGTAGGCGAGGAATCGACTGAAGACAACGATTCAGTCGAAGAAGATGTCGAACTGAAGAAACTGGAGATGCAGTACAGACAGAATACCAACAACGTGGAAAAGTTCAAAGCTCCTCCACCACCCATGTTCAAGCAGCACAGTAAGACAGAACAGTCGAGGATTCTGGAACTGCTCAAATCCCGGAACGAGAAACGAAAACTCATCAAACTCTTAGAGAAACAGACTCACCTCCAGAATACTAACGACTCTATGATTGACAGTAGTAGTCAAACAATTCTGCGAAAAGTCGATAATGCTCTGCGCAAAATGCTGGAGAAAGAGATACAGTCTCTGTATCAGGAGATTAAATCGATCCTGCACGGTCAACGGTTATCGAAACCCAAGAATCGAGTGGCGGCCATGTTGGAAGAACATTTGGTGCGAAACAAGAGTCGTGGAGTCGAAGTTCCAGTTATGGGAGATCCAGAAAACATCAGAGAATTCCTAGAATCTGAGTTCGAAGAAGATGAGAACGCAGCTTTCGAAGTTGATGATAGTGTTTCTGACTTCAATGCGACTTCAGACGGCATTGCAGAAGATCGAGGAACCATCGATCATCGACACATCAACGATACATCAGAATCGGATGAATCGTCGTTCTCCAGTAGTGAAGAAGCCATGCTCCACTGCCGAGGTGTGTTGATCAGTCATCCGTTGATTCCTGATAGTCAGTGTTCTATTGAGAGCGATCCCACGCAGAATGTAGTTCGGTACAGTGTGGATGAAGATGGCTACTACTACTTCATCTTCTCCAGTGCTAACGAAAAAGTCCCCAACAAGATTACAGTCAAGTTCGAGCTCCAGAAAACTGTCTACAACACTAGTACTGCTACTAGCACGTGTGCTAATTCTACTGTTTGCGAGTTCCCTCTCTCTTTTGCTTCTAATGAACTAGTCGTTCTCTCCATGCCCGTTCCAGATAGTAGTTACTCAAAACTTTGGGACGAAAGTTTTATCGTAGAATCTGCTTGTGAGCCTCGAATGCCTCTTTACCTTGCTTTCTGCCTAGCTCTGCCTGTCTTGATTCTCTTGTGTGGACTTCGATGAAACATTTCAAGAGTTTAACTAATACTTCATGAAAATTGTCCGGTACCTTTTTGTTCACGCGCTTGGTTTGTTCGTAGAGACCCTTTGTTTATTGAAGATTGTACGGAAAAAAGTGATTCGTAATTCTAGTTTGGTGTAAATACACAAGAGTATTTTTCGGAAGAATCATCAGTTTCTAACAAATGTACTTAATTTACAATAATAATATTATATTTTATTAAATTAGTAAAGTGAAATAACGAGGCTCACCCCTGAGTCAAAAACCGTTGAAGCCAGAATCAGGGGCGACTGTGCAGAAACCTGATTGGTCAATTCAAATCGTGCAAACGTAACGCCATCTAGTATTAATTTATAGTACTAAATACTTATTTTCATAGCTCACTACGAACTATTGGTGTTGGCTGTACTTGTATATTTAATTTTACTAAATAGTTATATTACAGTAATGGTAAATACTGAATGTTTGCACACTGGAAGGAGGGTAAGGCAAAACTTGTTAATTAGTACGCAGAATCTTTCATAGATGGCGTTGAATGTATGATACACTATCGACATGCTGAATGGCTGAATGAATCAATGAATCAATAAATGAATGAATGGATGAATGAGTATTGATATGAAACTTATGAACGGATTGTAAGGTGAAGGGAATGCCATTACAGTTTATGAAGGAAGATGGTCTTTGAATGATGAATGACTGAATGAATGAGTACATGAATGGATGAATGAATGAATGAGTAGCATTACCATCAGCCAGTGTTAATTTATGTACTGATTGTAATGCGAAGTGAACATCAGTGTCTTTTCGTTAAGTAATTAGAATTATCGTTACTAAAAGCTGCTGTCAGCTAGCTTAAAATCCGCATGAAATAATCCATTCAACCATCACTTACGAATGAATGACCAAATGACTGAAAGCTTGAATAAGTAGATGAATGAATAATTGTTACTATTGCGTTGTGAATTCAAAACGTCAGTCAATGTAGATTTAATGAATGGGATTATAAAGCCAACTTAAATAAATATGATTTGACTGAATAATCTATTAAACCATCACTTAACGAATGAATGACCAAATGACTGAAAGCTTGAGTGAACAGGTGAATGAATAATTGTTACTTTTTGTCAGTCAATATGATTTAATGAATGGGATTATAAAGCCAACTTAAATAAATATGATTTGATTAATCATAATCTAATCATATTTATTAGTCTAGTTATAATATCTATTCTATTTAACAATCTATTTAATATAATCACTTAACATTCATAATAATATCTATAATCTATTTATTTAATAATCTATAATCTATAACACATTAATCTATTTAACAATCACTTAACGAATGAATGACCAAACGACTGAAAGCTTGAGTGAATAGGTGAATGAATAATTGTTACTTTTGCGTTGTGAATTCAAAACGTCAATCAATGTAGATTTAATGAATGGGATTATAAAGCAAACTAAATAAACATGATTATATTGAATAACCTATTATACTATTACTTAAAGAATGAATGACAAAATGACTGAAAGCTTGAGTGAATAGGTGAATGAATAATTGTTACTTTTGTCAGTCAATGTAGATTTAATGAATGGGATTATAACTTAATAAACTTAATAACTTAACTGAAATAACTTAATAACAACTTAGATAAATATGATTATATTGAATAACCTATTATACTATTACTTAACGAATGAATGACCGAATGACTGAAAGCTCGAATAAGATCTTATATATTATATACAATATATATGTAATTATATATATATATATATATATATAATATTATTATAAACTTAGATAAATATGATTTAAGGTGTTGACAATAAACGGGAAAGCGGACTATGTGAAAGGATAGAATCAATTTGCCAGGCGGTTGAGTTTCACATGATCAAGTGTCAACAGGGCGAGTGTCTGGCTGTCGCCGATAACGCCGATACTCAACGAACTAAGGGGTCGGAAACTTGCAATAATCTTTGGACACCTAGGCCATGTTATCACTGTTATCAACCTGTTATCTCCATGTTATCTCCGTGTTATTATATGTTATCAAATAATCCTCGTACACCTAAAGTCATGTTATCAGTGTTATCAACCTGTTATCTCCGTGTTATCATGTGTTATCAAATAATCTTCGTACACCTAAAGTCATGTTATCAGTGTTATCAACCTGTTATCTCCATGTTATCATGTGTTATCATGTGTTATCAAATAATCTTCGGACACCTAAGTCATGTTATCACTGGTATCAACCTGTTATCTCCATGTTATCACCGTGTTATCAAATAATCTTCGACACCTAAGTCATGTCATCACTGTTATCAACCTGTTATCTCCATGTTATCTCCGTGTTATCATGTGTTATCAAATAATCATCGTACACCTTTCCTCGGAGTTTCGGACCCCTTGCAACGAACCTTCGCCTCTGTAGACTCACCGACTTGCTCTCTTTTTTCCCCCCACCATTCACCAGTGTTTCCACTTTTACAGGGAAATTCCCTGAAAAAGGGAGGAAATGGGGTAGGAAAAGGGAAGAAGAACAGAAGAGAGTGAAGAGGAAATCTATAGACCCTGTATATTTCTTGTACAGAAGGGGGAAAAGGGGAAAGATAAGGGAAGAAGAACAGAAGAGAGTGAAGAGGAAATCTAGACCCGTACATTCTTGCACGGAGGGGGAAAAGGGGAAAGATAAGGGAAGAAGAACAGAAGAGAGTGAAGAGGAAATCTAGACCCTGTATATTTCTTGCACGGAGGGGGGAAAAGGGGAAAGATAAGGGAAGAAGAACAGAAGACAGTGAAGAGGAAATCTATAGGCCCTGTATATTTCTTGCACGGAGGGGGAAAAGGGGAAAGAAAAGGGAAGAAGAACAGACGAGAGTGAAGGGGAAATCTAGACCCTGTATATTTCTTGCACCAAGGGGGAAAAGGGGAAAGATAAGGGAAGAAGAACAGAAGAGAGTGAAGGGGAAATCTAGACCCTGTATATTTCTTGCACCAAGGGGGAAAAAGGGGAAAGATAAGGGAAGAAGAACAGAAGAGAGTAAAGAGGAAATCTAGACTCTGTATATTTCTTGCGCGGAGGAGGGGGAAAAGGGGAAAGATAAGGGAAGAAGAACAGAAGAGAGTGAAGGGGAAATCTAGACCCTGTATATTTCTTGCACCAAGGGGGGAAAAGGGGAAAGATAAAGGGAAGAGGGGAATAATGGAAAATCGAAAAGTGGCAACACTGCCATTCACTTTACAGGACTTATTCCACTGAAGACCGACCCGCTACTACGGACGGCGGTATCAAATAAGTTAATGCGAAATTATCGCTTCAAAATGCATTGAAAAATCACAGAAAAATTCGAGAAATATTTTATCAGCAAGAAAATTTTAAAATTGTTTCAAGTTGATTTAATAATGGTGTCCGCTATAGAGAGGCGCCTGAGTCCACAGAGGCCAATGAAGACCGACCCCTCTACTACGGACACCAGGATAAAATAAGTTAATGCAAAATTATCCCTCTAAAATGTACTGAAAAATCACAGAAAAATTCGAGAAACATTTTAGTGAGAAGAAAATTTTAAAATTGCTTGAAGTTGATTTAATAATGGTGTCCGCTATAGAGAGGCACCTGAGTCCACAGAGGCCAATGAAGACCGACCTCTTTACTACGGACGGCGGTATAAAATAAGTTCATGCAAAATTATCGCTTTAAAATGTATTGAAAAATCACAGAAAAATTCGAGAAACATTTTGGTGTAAAGAAAGTTTCTAAATTCTTTGAATTTGAGTTAGTAACACTGTCCGCTATAGAGAGGCCCCGCGTTTGGGATATGCCCTTAGTCCACAGAGGCCAATGAAGGCCGACCCCGCTACTACGGACAGCGGTATCAAATACGTGAATAAACAGATTTCGCTTAACAATGTACCTAAAAATAATAAAAAAATTCGAGAAACATTTTGGTATAAAGAAAGTGTTAAAATTATTTCCAGTTGATTTAATAATGGTGTCCGCTATAGAGGAGCTGGCGTTTGGCAATTGCCCTAGCTAAAAGACTAACCCCCGCTACTACGGACAGCGGTATCAAATACGTTAATGAATACATTTCGCTTAACAATGTACCTAAAAATAACAGAAAAATTCGAGAAACATTTTGGTATAAAGAAAGTTTCTAAACTCTCAGAAATTGATTTAATAGCGGTGTCCGCTATAGAGAGGCTCGCGTTGGGAGGGTCCGAAACTCTATATATATATCGTGGACGAAAATCATTTGATAAGAGGGAGATAACACACTGATAACAACTTAGAAATATAGTTTATAACATTAGAATATTATTCACTTTATGATTAGTATCTTTATTTATTTATTACATTGCTACATTTACTTAAAGGGTCCGAAACTCCGAGGAAAAGAGTACGAAGATTATTTGATAACACGGAGATAACAGGTTGATAACAGTGATAACATGACCCAGGTGTACGAAGATTATGGCAAGTTTCTGACCCTTCCGATATAGTTATCTTCAAGAGGTCCGAAACTCTGAGGAAAAGTGTACGAAGATTATTTGATAACACGTGATAACACGGAGATAACAGGTTGATAACAGTGATAACATGACCCAGATGTACGAAGATTATTGAAAAGTTTCGGACCCATTGCATTACTAATTTATTTAATTATTCTAATTATTATTGATAGTATACTTAATATCAAAATTTTTGTAGTATTAATATATTTATTATATATTTATATATCCCAGTTTTAAAAATTACATATATTAAATAATATTTTATATTTATAATTAAAACTTAGAAATATTCCGTTTTCTTAATTCGGAAACCTGGAACTTATGAAACTTAATACTCTGTTTTGAACTGAACTGGAGTTTTCAATTATCTGAATTAGTAAGAGATACTGAAAAACTATATCGATATGCCTCCACAAGAAGATAAAGAATCCCTAAGAATCTTGGTCAAGATTCTTTATGTGAGGGGTTCGTAACTCTGCTCTCTTATATTCAGTCATGTTATCACCGTGTTATCACTACCAGTTGATTCGTTTAATGTTTTCAATTATCTGAATTAGTCAAAGATACTGAAAAACTATATGGATATGTCTCCACAAGAAGATCAGCTGATCAAGAATCCTTAAGAATCTTGGTCAAGATTCTTTTTAAAGGGGGGGCTCGTAACTCTGCTCTCTTGTATACAGTCATGTTATCACCGTGTTATCACTACCAGTTGATTCGTTTAATGTTTTCAATTATCTGAATTAGTAAGAGATACTGAAAAACTATATGGATATGTCTCCACAAGAAGATCAGCTGATCAAGAATCCCTAAGAATCTTGGTCAAGATTCTTTTAAGTGAGGGGTTCGTGACTCTGCTCTCTTATATTCAGTCATGTTATCACCGTGTTATCACTACCAGTTGATTCGTTTAATGTTTTCAATTATATGAATCAGTAAAAGATACTGAAAAACTATATGGATATCCCTCCACAAGAAGATCAGCTGATCAAGAATCCTTAAGAATCTTGGTCAAGATTCTTTTTTAAGGGGGGGGGGTTCGTAACTCTGCTCTCTTATATTCAGTCATGTTATCACCGTGTTATCACTTCCACTTGATTCGTTTTTGGAGAATACTCTGTTTTGAACTGAACTAGAGTTTTCAGTCATCTGAATTAGTCAAAGATACTGAAAAACTATATGGATATGTCTCCACAAGAAGATCAGCTGATCAAGAATCCTTAAGAATCTTGGTCAAGATTCTTTTTAAGGGGGGGTTCGTAACTCTATAACTAAAACTATACTAATGTTTTCAGTCATCTGAATTAGTCAAAGATACTGAAAAACTGTATCGATATGTCTCCACAAGAAGATCAGCTGATAAAGAATCCTTAAGAATCTTGGACAAGATTCTTTTTTAAGGGGGGGTTCGTAACTCTGCTCTCTTGTATTCAGTCATGTTATCACCGTGTTATCACTACCAGTTGATTCGTTTAATGTTTTCAATTAACTGAATTAGTCAAAGATACTGAAAAACTATATGGATATGTCTCCACAAGAAGATCAGCTGATCAAGAATCCTTAAGAATCTTGGTCAAGATTCTTTCAACCGGGGTTCGTAACTCTGCTCTCTTATATTCAGTCATGTTATCACCGTGTTATCACTACCAGTTGATTCGTTTTTGGAGAATACTCTGTTTTGAACTGAACTAGAGTTTTCAGTCATCTGAATTAGTCAAAGATACTGAAAAACTATATCGATATGCCTCCACAAGAAGATAAAGAATCCCTAAGAATCTTGGTCAAGATTCTTTTTTAAGGGAGGGGCTCGTAACTCTGCTCTCTTATATTCAGTCATGTTATCACCGTGTTATCACTACCAGTTGTTTCGTTTAATGTTTTCAGTTATCTGAATTAGTCAAAGATACTGAAAAACTATATGGATATGCCTCCAAAAGAAGATCAGCTGATAAAGAATCCCTAAGAATCTTGGTCAAGATTCTTTTAAGTGTGGGGTTCGTAACTCTGCTCTCTTATATTCAGTCATGTTATCACCGTGTTATCACTATCAGTTGATTTGTTTTAGAGCTTTCAGTAAAACCGGCAGAGGGGGTTGTTGTAGAGATTAGCCATTTAACATGTATCCCAATTATTCCAGCGCACGGTCACTTAATCAAAAACCTATCAACGGTTCAGAGTTCCCACCAACGGAGGTTCTTAGACTTGGAGTCACGTGACCAGCCGCCGCCAATCACCGATCAGAGAAATAATAAAAAAAAATACAATTTTTCCCATGCATTTGAAATGCGCATAAATTACCCGCTGTATATAGTCCGCAAAAAGTAGTAGAAGTCACGTGACTTTTTTTATTGATATAATAATCTATTATTTATTATCTTAATCCTCAAATTTATATGTTATTACAATAAATATATAATAATTTGCTTTATATGCTGACAAGAATATTTTTATTGTGTATATCAATGTATTTAATATTTAATCAATGAAACTTGTATATAATAATTCTAACATATTTAATAACTAATTTAACTTATGTATAATATTAATCAATACAAATAATGCATTAATTTGACATAGATAAATAACTTAAATATCGATACATTTAATCAGGGGGTCCGAAACTCTGAGGAAAAGTGTACGAAGAATATTTGATAACATATGATAACACGGGTATAATAAGGAAATAACACGTTGATAACAGCGATAACATGACCACAGGTTTACGAAAATTATTGCAAGTTTCGGACCCCTTTGCATTTAATGTTAATATTTTGGAATTAAAAGATTTTATTTTGTAATTCCATTTGAAATAATTGTAATAATCTTTTATCAATAAATACTGCATAAGGCATTTAATATCAGTATCCTGAATGACAAAAATTATGAAGACAAATTATTTTTAAATTATAATAATAACATTTTGTAAAATAATCGAAAAAATATAAATCCTGAACAAATGCATGTAACAATGTCATTATTTTCGATTATGCACTGTAATAATACATTCTATTAACAATAATAATAAATAAAAAATTTTATCAAGGGAATATCTTGTAATAATTCCGAAACTTGTAATAATCTTCGTACACCTAGGTCATGTTATCACTGTTATCAACCTTGTTATCTACGTGTTATCATGTGCTATCAAATAATCTTCGTACACTTTTCCTCGGGAGTTTCGGACCCCGTGAATTTTATTTTATAATTTTATAATTGAATGATACAATTTTCTTTAGGATTGAATGAAGTGAATTTTATCAAGGGGGGGGGTCCGAAACTTGTAATAGTCTTCGCACACCCAGATCATGTTATCACTGTTATCAACCTATTATCTACGTGCTATCAAATAATCTTCGTACACTTTTCCTCGGGAGTTTCGGACCCCCGTGAATTTTATTTTATAATTTATTTATAATTGAATTAAGTGAATTTTATCAAATTATTGATAAATAAGCAGAACAACAGTAACAGGGGGGCGTTTTTGTCCAGAAGATCCGCTCCACTCGATTGGATACGAAGTTCTGCACATGCGCTCCGTGTTACCACATTATGTGGAACTTTCCGCCTATAAAAACCTCTTCACTTTTCGCTTACAGTTTTATTCTGGAATAAAACATTCCTTGAATAGAGAACCTTCCACTGGTAAGTTACTTCATTTACTAAGTTGTACTTTATTCAAATTAGTACTGGGATAACTTATAATAATAATAAAAACCTCTTCACTTTTCGCTTACAGTTTTATTCTGGAATAAAATATTCCTTGAATAGAGAACCTTCCTCTGGTAAGTTACTTCCATTTACTAAGTTGTACTTTTATTCAAAACTGGGTTTGTTAGTACTGGGATAACTTATAATAATAATAAAAACCTCTTCACTTTTCGCTTACAGTTTTATTCTGGAATAAAACATTCCTTGAATAGAGAACCTTCCTCTGGTAAGTTACTTCCATTTACTAAGTTGTACTTTTATTCAAAACTGGGTTTGTTAGTACTGGGATAACTTCGGGAATATCCGTTTCCACTGTACGACTTAGACTATATGTTCACACTGCAGGATTTATTCCAGTATAAATATTAAAGAGATGGCTATTCCATAAATTATTCCAGTATATAAGTATTCAATGTGCGAACTAGTAGTATTACTAGATCAGCGATTTATACTGGAATAAGTCCTGCAGTGTGAACGTATAGTGTTACGTTAGTGGATGAATGACTGAATGAATGAATGAATGATTGAATGAATGATAACGTTTAAATGAAAGATCATTGAACGTAGTTAACTTGATTATAAGTTTTAATGATATAATTAAGATTTGTAATAATATAGATTAATATAACGCTGAATTACTATAACAAAAAGTACCAATAAAATAGATTAAAATTATAATTAAAATAATGTTTATTTTGTTTTGCAATAAGATAGTAAGAAAATAATGCAGTCGAGCGAAGTGCGAAGTCGCAGCACGTGCAGTGTTCGCAGCACGGCTTCGAACAACTCGAGCGAAGACTTCGACATCTCGGAAATCGACGAAGCCTCCGACTTCTCGCAGGACTCGGACACCGAGAGCACGAAGCCCGAGGAAGACTTCGCTTCCCCGACAAAAGCCTCGGAAGATTCTTCGTTCCCCGACAAAAAGGTACCCAAATCAAAATGATGGGTGCCTTTCGCAGTGCCTTTTTGGCGACCTTGAACTGGCGGTCTACTCGATAGAAAAATCATACGCTTGAGTACCGAATGACTAGGTAGCTGAACACTAGCTGCCCTCTGAATCACTAGCTGAATAGTAGCTGAACTCACTTTAGTTGCTAAAAGTGAACCCTCTGAATAAGGGGCTGAATACTGCTTGACTAGTTCTTTAACAATTCAAGCGTATGAACCGTGTGAAAGTTGGCCATTTTCACGCTATCGTCTAGCTGAATCCATGATAGTCATACAACATTCAGAGGGTCATTCAGACGTTTTGACTAGCGCATCATTTTTCTATGGGGTAAACGTTGGTTAAAACTTGCTGTGAAAAGGCACTGCAAAAAGGAACCGAGAAACTACAAAAAGACACTGTTGCAGCGGTGTCTTTTTACAGTGTTTTGTACGGTATAAAACACCGTACTTTAATAAATTAACCATACAATTTCGAAAATCATTAATTTAATCATTTTTAATATTAATTTGATTTTTGCAGAACTATTCAGAGACTCCAGTAACTTTCCCCGACGAGAAATCGAGCAGGACCTGCGACATTCTGGCTTTTCGCAAGCGTTTGAACTGCATCGGTAAGAGTCGCTTGCTGACCGTGGGAAATCGCACTTCCCGAGCTGGGGACTCTGTGGGAAACGGACGTCCCTTCATAGTTTTCCCGCGCAAAAGTTTCAGCAACAATCGCGAACGCTGGAGACAGCAGAATGTCAGCGGGGCTTTTGCTGAGCTTCGCAAGCTCGTCCCCACTCATCCTCCGGAGAAGAAGCTGAGCAAGAACGAGATCCTTAGATTAGCCATCAAATACATCAAACTACTCGGTAATGTCCTGGAATGGCAGAAACGTCAAGAAGGATTAACGTTTCATTCGCAGAATCATTCGGTGACTATTACACGAATGCTCATGGAGAAAAACGATTCCAAATTTGAGCATTCGGATCAGTGCGAAAACTATCGTCCGAGAGGCAGAAATGATTGCAGAATGTAGTATTATCACAGCTTTATGTCATTTACCTGTTATTATCGTGTTAATAATCTGTTATCGCTGTATTTTCAACGTCTGTGTCCCCCGCACATATTCAAAATTCACGAGAAACAATAATTCCGTTGACGTAAATCTAAGAAACCAAATATACTACCAACGTAAAAGTTGCGGTGCCTTTTGCGGTGCTTTTTTTGGGGACCTTGAACACAGTCGGAGGGTGTTGCAGGCTACTGCGAAAAGTCACCACAAAGGAAATACAAAAGTCACTATGAAAAGACACCGTAGTGGTGCTTTTTACAGTGTTTTTTTTTTACGGTGTAAATCCTGTTCGGAAACATTCTTACGTGGGTATAATCCACGTGAAATCAATTATTATTTCAAATTCAATTTTACTTATTTCACGTAAAAATTTATATTGGGTATCCAAATTATATTATATCAAAGTTATACTCTGACATCCACACATTTAAATCATAAAATAAAATCACATTATTATTGAATTTCAAAAGCACGTAAGAAAATTTTCAAGAATTCACATTTATTAAAAATATATATTTAATCAAGCTTAGTTACGAAGTTTGGTGTTCGTTGTTGGAAGTGGAAGCTTCTTCCGTGGCCATGTGTCGCATCAGTTGCGCTTTGGACGGGAAAACGCGTCCGCATTTCGCACACGTGATTTTTGTATTCAAATGAATTCGCAAGTGACCGTCTAACGTGGTGCGCTGCTTGAAGGCTTTGCTGCAGAACTGACAGACGTAGGGACGTTCCCCGTGTGCTGGACTCGGTGCACCTGAAAAGGAAAAGAGTGACCAATTGTACAAACTCCCACGTAAAAATAACAGTGCCTTTTGGGGTGCCTTTTTAGTGACGTTGAAATAGGCAGTGTGAACGTAAGTTTGAAACATTAGAACGCGTTAGGGTGATGTAGGGCACTGTGAAAAGGCACTGTAAAAAGGGACTGAGAAACTACGAAAAGGCACTCTAATGGTGCCTTTTTACAGTGTTTTTTTTTTACAATTGCTCGGATTTATTTATACGTGAGCTGCAGTGCTTCTACTTTGGAGGGAAATCTCCTGAAAAAGGGAAAACTGGGTCTCAAAAAGGGAAAATACGGGAAAGAAAACATAGAAGCATAGCTTGATATTCTAGACGGAGGGGAAAAGGATACTTGAAAAATCTACAAAGGAAGGGAAAGAAGGGAAAATCGTACCCTCTGCAAGGGAGAACAGAAAATTGAAAGTGGAAGCACTGGTGAGTTGATATCACGATTAGCTGACCGGGTCAAAGTGCAAGTTTTCGAGATATACCTGCAAGTGTTTCCACTGCCTGAAAGCTTTCGGACAGGCGGGGCATTTGTACGGTCTTTCGTCAGTGTGGACCCTAATGTGCATGGTGAGGTTGCCTTTAGCGGCGAACCGTTTATCGCAGTGCGGGCACTGGAATGGCTTCACTTCAGAGTGCTGCCCTCTCTGGTGAATCTGCATAGCACCTCTGGTGGTGAATTTTTTACCACAAGTGGGACACTCGAACCTCTGCCGCTGCTCCACGTTCGTTTCGTGGAGCTTCATGTGCTTTTCCATGTTCTCGTGCCCCACTAGTCTGCGACAGAGCTGGCATCTGGTTTTCAGGTCAGCGTGCGTGTCACGCTTGTGCTGGCTCAGCGCCTCCATCGACGAGAACGTCTCGGAGCAGTAGGTGCACTTGAGCTGAAGCACCTCGCCCGTGTGCGTGGCGATGTGGACGCGTAGCAGGAGCTCGCGCGGGAAGGTCAGCGGACAGTGCGGGCAGAGGAAGTTTTGTGACCAGGACGATCGCTTGCCTCCGTAGAGGTCTCGCCGCGCGTGACGAGCCAAGTGGGCGTGCAGGTTGCCCGACTGCTTGAACTGAGCTCCGCACTGCACGCACTTGTAGGGCTTCTCGCCCGTGTGGATGCGCTCGTGCTGGACGACGAGCTGCCGCAAGCGAAAGCCCTTGCCGCAGTAGCGACACGCGTGCGGCTTCTCCGTACTGTGAGTCGCCATGTGACTCTTCAGATGATCTTTCTGTCTGAACGATTTGCCGCACGTCGAACAGAGGTACAACTCTGGAGCCAGCCCTGAAAATTTCACTTGAAAAATTACTGAAAATTTTAAGATTTCAGCAAGTTTACCGAGCTGTTCGGCGTGCTGCGCTTTCTTGTGAGTCCTCAGCATGTAACTGAGAGCAAAGGACCTTCCGCAAATCTCGCACTGATGCGGTTTCTCTCCGCTGTGAATAGCCATGTGAGACGGCAGCCAGCTTACCTTAACGTCCTTATTGCACACGCGACAAGTGACCCTCGAATCTAAACATCAATAGGGTATTTTAAAGTAACACGACTTAAGACTAGTGAGTAAAACACATACGTTTACTTAGTCGAGAACCAACTGAAGGTGGGGGCGACAGCAACTGCGGCGAGACAGTGTTATTTGCAGCAAGTTTCGCCCTTCGTTCCGTTCGCAACGTGATGAATTTCCGAGCGAAATCTTTCAATTTCCAGACGAGGCTCTGCATTTTCTCCGACCTCTCTCGTAGCCTTTTCAACCGCGCCTGCTCTTTGGCCAAGTACTGAAGTGCCAGCCGATAATCCGCCTGCGATTCCCGCAGAGCTTCCCCCGTTTCCTTTTCGTACGCCTCGTCTTCTCTGTCGCCCGGCAGGTCTTGGCCCTCGACCGCAGCCCCGTTGATCTTGACCTGAACTTTTCCATCCAGCTGATAGATGGATTTGATGTCGCTCAGACGCAGGCTGTTCAAGGCGCTGGCCCTGACATACGTCTTTAAAACTTTCCGCGGTTTAGGGGTCGAACTTGAAACTGGCTTACTTTTTACGGTACTGGCGTTTAATAAGGTTGTCGTCACGTTCAACTGATCAGTGACAGCGGCCGAACTCTCGGAAATAGCGAATTTTTCAATATTAGATGTTAAATAAGGTGGCGGATTTTCTGCGGGATTCTGCAGCGTTACGTCTTTTTGAATTCCCCTACTTTCGGGAAGGTCTAAGTTAAACGAAGCTTCAGAAACTGTTGGCGGAGTTGCTTTCGAGATCAAGGGACGCCCTGTCTTTTTCGTTTTGTTTCGAGAATAAGTTTTAACCGGTCTAGGATTTTCCGCAGACTGATTTCGCGTTGTACTAAACTTGGTTTTTGTCTCGTTTTCGACTGGATAGAAATCATCTTCTGCAGAAAAATCATCGTCTAAGAGAGACATCAAAACAGAACGCGATTTTCTGCGTTTCTTTCTTCTCGAGTATGTCTTTAGCTTGCTTTCATTTTTGGCGGGTGGTGGGTCTACTTCTACGTTCAGGAAATTGCTAACATCTTTGGCGGATATTTCAGTTTCTGAAGGCAAGTGAATCTCAAGCGAACGAAGGAGACCAAATATTCTTTCCCTCCTTTCGTTTGAAGGGAACGAAGGAAGAAACCCTGTGTAAATATACTGAAAAATGAGCTTGACTTCTCGATACTCGTAACCGACTAGATGTACTGTCATCATTTCTTCCATTTCGCTGAAATCAGCGAATATTTTTGCAAAAACAGGACTGGCTGCTGCTAAAATGCTCTTATTCGCAAAAATTGGCGATTTTTCTTGATTTGTGCAAAAAATCCGGACGTCAACAAATAATTGTTTGACCCACCATTCTTTCATTAGCTGGACGAAACAGTCGCTGTGTCCTTTGCCGATTATGTAGACATCTTCAGAGTTTTCTGCATCTTCCATTTT
Source organism: Eulimnadia texana (assembly GCA_002872375.1). Lineage (NCBI taxonomy): Eukaryota > Metazoa > Arthropoda > Branchiopoda > Diplostraca > Limnadiidae > Eulimnadia > Eulimnadia texana. The sequence continues at coordinate 14,908,436 of NKDA01000002.1, read as the reverse complement.
TCTTTTAAAAATTAAAATTTTTTATAAAGTAAGGGAATATCGCTTGTGAAGAGTGTTTATTTTTGTGAAAAATACAATACAACTTCCTAGCAGTTGTCTTCACTTTTAGTTTTCTTTTTTCATTTAAAGAGGGCGCTGGTTTCCCTTTTTCCCCTTGCTTGAAATAGTAATTTCCCCTTTCCCCCCCTTCCTGACGCCAAATCACTTTTCCCTCCATTTTTCCTCTTCCCTTATTTTCCCCTTTTCCCCCTCTGTGCTAGAATATGAAGCTATATTCTTGTTCTATATACTTTTACTATATACGTATACCTTTCATACACCTTATACCCTATTCCTATAGTTTCCCTCATTTTCCCTTCTCCGAGAAATTTCCCTCCAAAGTTTCCTAGTTCTAGAAAGCCTACCAAAATATTGAATTATTAAATAGTATATAACTTAACGATTATAATATATTGCCAATTGCGTTGTATATGTTATATTAAATAATTTGAAAATAATTAGAAATTGGCATAATTTGGCAACGTTGCAATTCCTTTTGCTGACGTCTGTTGACAATGGCAGCAGCAGCGAACGTCAAGTTTATTTCCCCAGAAAACGAAGCTTTAATTAATTAAAGAAACTTACCTGCACGAAATTCTAAAATCGTCAAACGTAACTAAAAAACATAAATATTAAGTTATAAGACTGTTAAGAAATCTCAGCGTTTTTGAGATTTGAATTGGCGAGTAAATTTGTAGCAATGGACACGGATTCAAAATCAATGTTTACTTGGAGAAAAGGCAGATCCGTACCAGGAAAGTAGGTCGTTTTTCCTCATTTCATTAATCTAGGATTATCATAATCACAATTTTTATTAAAATCTTATTTAAATCTTAGTTCTGGTTTGTTCAGTTAGGCTTTATGATCTGTTTATTCAGTATTTACGAGTCATTTTTCTTCGCTTCTTAATTGCATTATTTTCTTTTCAGAGCCAGCTCGAGTCCCAAAAAGGAACTGCAGAAGGATGTTTCCGCAAAATTGCGAAAAAATGGCCAAGCCCCCGCTGCTTCGTACCAGGACTTTCAGGAAAGCGTTAAAGACGCCTGGGACTTGGGCGATGACGAATTCTGCGTTATTTCGGGTAAATTAAATTGAAATATAATTTAAAAAAATAGAAAATAACTATCTATTCAGTCACTATAATGTTGTTTAATATCAATAATCAATACAATATAAATAGTATAAATTAATAATTGCTAAATACTAAGTCAGTATATTACCTTTTCTTTTAGACAAATAAGTAGTATAATACCTTATTTGTATATGACTATTATTACTAAATGAGGGAGTATAATAGTAAATTAATTTTAATTACGTTTAGATGTGAAAATTTCAAAGAAAATGGCCCATTCGACGGCAATGAGTGTGATTCGCAATCACCAGAACCAATCGGCAGACTTGGCTGAAACACCCAGTTCGGAATCGGCCAATCCTGTCATCCCCGACATCAGAACTTTGAGGCAGTTTCCAGGGCACGCGCACCTACTCGTCTCCTCGTCCAGTCGCAAAATGGCAGAAGGTTTATTATATGTTATTGCGTTCATCAAATTATGTGTATAAATATTCAGATAATGTCTGCAGTTGTGTATCATTTATTTTCGCTTTTAAGTATTAGTAGTTTATTAGTAATTTGTTGTTTATACATATTATATTATCTTATCATTTTTTAAAATACAAGTAATGTATTATCATTTGTTTATTATTATTGTTATATTGTACGCACTATATTATTTTATTTATCTATTTATGTAATATTTATTAGTTATTTATAATTATTGAAGTAGTAGTTGTTTATTAAAACCAATTTTTTATTCATTCAGTTAGTGTATTTATTAATTTTCCCCCAGAAAAGTTATCATTATTTCTTAATAAATTTAATAATATTTAAAATTATTTTGTTTAAGATCTTCAGAGCGGCAAAGTGGAAAAGTTTCAGGCCATCGTCGACAACCCCAACACGAACTTGGACGAGCTGCGACTGCTGTGCTGGCACGGCATTCCCCCGACCTTCCGTCCTGTCGCTTGGAGATTACTATGTGTATGAAAAATTTCAAAATATTTTTTTAAAAAATTGTAATTATAATCTTGTTTTATCTTATAAATGTATTCTTGGTTTAAGTAACAATAATAATAATTATTATATTGACTTGTATATAAATTTTTAATTTGGAAAATCGTATTATATTTGAGTAGATTTACTTAAATTTTTTCAGAATTTTCTATTAAATTATTTCTCACAGTGATTATTTATTAGAATAATTTCTATTGATATATATTTGTTTCTTGAAAATAGGGTTACGTGCCAACGAGTTTGGAGAAGCGGGAATCAACACTGAAGCGTAAGCGGGAGGAGTACTGGAACTTTGTGGAGCACTACTACGGGACGCGGCACGATGATGCTCATCAGGAGACTTTCCGCCAAATACATATCGATATCCCTCGCATGAGTCCGCTTATTGCCCTGTTCCAACAGACTATCGTTCAGGTACCACTGTCTTTTGTGGTAAAAGCAGGAGGAGTAGGATTAGCAGGAAGAGAGTAGTAGTAGTAGTGGAAGTAGTAGGGAGCAGTAGTAGAAGCAGTAGAGCAGGAAAAAAAGACAGAGGAATGGTAAAAGCAGTAGAGTAGAGTAAAGCAGAAGAAGTAGTAGTGTTAGCAGTAGCAGCTGGGGGACCAGTAGTAGTAGTGCAGCAGAAGGATTAGTGATAGTAGTAATAGTAGTAGTAGTAACAATAGTAGTACTAACAGGATGAGGAGGAGCAGCAATAGTGGCAGTAGTAGTAGTAGCACCAGTTGGAATAGTAGTAGTGGCAATAGTAGTACTAACATGGGGAGGAGGATGAGAAGTAATAATATCACTAGTAGTAGTAGTAGTGGTGGTAGCAGTAGCAGCAGAGGGACCAGTAGTAGTATTGGCAGTAGTAGTAACAGCAATGGTAGTAATAGTAGTAGTAGCAATAGTACTAGTATCGGCAGTAGTAGCAGTATAGCAGCAGTAGTAATTATTGTAATCACTATTATAGTTATTATTATTATTATTATTTCTACTACTACTACCACTAACATTTCGTAACCACTACTATTGTAATTGTATATTCTCGTAGGAAATATTTGAACGAATCCTTTATATCTGGGCCATTCGACATCCCGCTTCAGGCTACGTGCAAGGCATCAACGATCTCGTCACCCCGTTCTTTATCGTATTCCTTCAGGAACTCGTGGCAGAAGGTAAGAAAACTAACAATCTGTCGGATACGTGGACAAATTTCGGTTACTCCGTACAGAACGTAATGCTGTCCACGTATTCGACATTTTCAGTCTGTATATAATACACATTAGTACATCATTTCCCCCTCTAAGTATATGTATAGATCAGTATTGAAGCAATTTGTCGAATACGTGGGCAAGTGTCGGTTACTTCGTATACAACATAGTGCTGTCCATTTGTTCGACTGATTCAGTCCGTATATTATAGAACATCATTTTCTCCCTCTAGATGTATATGGAACAATATTGAAGCGATTTGTCGAATACGTGGACAAGTGCCGAATACCCCATATACAACATAGTGCTGTCCACTTATTCGACAGATTTAGCCAGTCTATTGTTATTCATTTATTATTATTATTATTATTATTATTATTATTATTAACATCATTATTATTTGATTGTTATTAATTGTTTTATTATTATTATTATTATTTGTGTCTAGATGCAAACCTCGATACATACGATGTTTCGTCGCTGAGTCCCGAAGACCTGTACAACGTCGAGGCCGACTCATTCTGGTGTCTCTCGAAACTGCTGGACGGGATTCAGGACAACTACACCTTTGCCCAGCCGGGAATCCAGAACAAAGTTCGACAACTCAAAGAACTCGTTCAGCGTGTCGACGGTAAATTAACTATAATTAGTATAATAATTATAATAAATGTAATAAATTTGAAATGTCAGCCATAAGCCTTTAGCCTGGTGCCTTGTATGAAATACAAGTAAAAATAATTTAGTTTATATTTAGTGTATTTAATATACTCAGTATAGTTTGTTCATATTTCATTCATAATTTTATTATATTTTTATTTTTCTCATTTCTAGCCGAGCTTCACCAGCATTTGATCAGCCATGAGGTGGATTATCTGCAGTTCTCGTTTCGCTGGATGAACAACCTACTGATGCGGGAACTGCCCCTGCACTGCACTATCAGACTGTGGGATACCTGCCTGGCTGAAACCGGGGGTTCGCATCCTTCCATCTCTATATATGTGCCGCTTTCCTACTTCACTGGAGGAGTTACCTACTGGGAGAAAAAGATTTCCAGGTGAATAGAATTATAGTATAGTGAGTTTCCCGGATACCAAACAGACTATTGGAATATTCCAACGCTAACTGTCCAGATTATCCGGATATCACTTATTAAATAACATTACGTCGACACTGGCTAGCCTCTGGTGGTAACTACGTCCCGGATTTACTTTTCCAGTTCACCCCAGAACTTCCCCAGACATTCTTATCATCCACACTTTCAAGCGTCGAAGGGAGCTAAAAGTGACTCCTCGACCCAGGGTAATTTAACTTTGAAAATCATCGAGGGTGGATTTCCCTAGAAGTATTAGATCCTGTAGGTTCCTAGCTGGGATAAAGCAAAATATAGCTCGGTTCTGTGAGCGTTCAAACACCAGGGCTTACCACTGGCTGTACCATAATTCCGGACTCACCTCATGAAAAATGAGGGATAGTTCCTGCAGAGTTGACGTATTCAAAGAGGAATAAGTGAAGCTTTCTTTGAATGTCTTAAAATGTAACGGTTGTATTCTTCAGCGGCGTGGTAAAGAAGATGGAACGTGGACCTTCTTGTCGATGAGGTTTTTAGCAGAGCTTCCATTCGCTCAACCACGGTAAAAATGTTCACAGTACGTATATACTGGGCGATACATTTGAAGGTTCCTCTATTCCTAATGTTTAATGTTACGACTTCTTTCTGTTATTAACCCTTACTTCTGCGTTCGCTGCTAAATTGTCCAGTAAAATCTTCTACTCTCGCTATTTCATAGTTGGCCAGGTAATACCGGCTCAGGGGCTTTGGAGCAAAATTGAAGTTTGACAAAATAGCTCCGTAAGCTGATAACACGCTTTCTGATTTCTTTGGAAAAATGACATTGCAAAGTCAAGTCTTGTCAACTGTAAAATCCTTCTTGGAAAAAAGCCCTTCATACAAAAAATTATTATTGGGGTACAAATTCTGTATCCGGATATCCGACCACTATCCGGATATACGAATATTCGGGAAACTCACTTAATAATTAATTTAGCATAATTAATAGAACATTCCGTTTATCTGGAAAAGAAATTCTTTTGGTAGAAAAAGATTTTTTGGTTAACAAGAATTTGTATATTAGATTTATAATGATTAATACATTATTATAATTATGTTGAATTGGTTAGTAATATTATTTTTTATCAAATATTTTTTACTGTTTAAATAATTGGTTAGATTATTTATAATTATTTCGTATAATTAGTATTGCTACTGCTACTATCACTACTACTATTGCTACTACTACTATTATTATCATTGCTATTACTACTACTACTGTTATTATTATTATTATTATTTTTATCACATTTTTTTACGGTTTAGGGTTTGATGATGCTGCTTCAGAATCTTCCGACCAAGTCGTGGGGCGATGAGGAGATCGGACAACTCGTAGCTGAAGCCTACAAAATGCACTATCTATTCTCCAGTGCACCCAACCACCTTCAAGGAACGCTAAAATAATAATTATTGTGATGTTTTACATTTCTCATTTTGTTTTGAGTTGAGTTGAACAAGTTGCATAAACATATTTTTAAACCCCACTACGGCCCAGTGCATTTGACGCACTGGGCCGTAGTGGGGTTTCGAGAAAAGCGTTTCTATATGTTTTCCATTCTGTCCTTCTGTAAGGGAACAAATCAGTGAAAGAAGTTTATCGTTTTCTGTTTTTCTTGGGCGAGAATTTATCAAGTTTTTTTCCGCTTTTCTATTTAGTTTTTCATTCAAATGAAGTGCCTGTTCTATGGTGTCAATTGCAATTTGTTATTTTCCAATAAAGGCATAAGAGACAGTTGTAACAAAATATGTTTTTCTTACTAAATATTCCACTAAAAACTAAATAAGTTTTGATTCCGCTATTGAAGATTCTGTTCCAGGATTGTCCGTAAAATATCTCCTCGTTCCGAGGGTCTCGTTGAGAAGTATTTTTTCTGGAGATCGGAGTAGCGTTCTTCGGCCGGGTAAACGTCTCGGAAGGTCCAGTCCTGCCAGCAAGTGTTGAATTTCTCCAATAATTCAACAATTTTGCTATTATCGCTCTAATAATCATAAAAGTTGTAAATAAAACAGTTCTTTTATCAAGAATTAATATTAATTATAATGCTCAATTGTTTGTTGAGATGTAAGCTATATTTGTAGAATTTCGATACCTGAAAAACGTTGACTGGTGGGGTCTGCGGAAGTTTGGGAACTACGATGTCGGGAAAAATGATAACTCCACGCAAAGCGAACCAGCCGCCGTATCTCGGATGAACAGCTACTCCATAAATTGACTGTAAAATTAAGTTATTAAAACTTATAATAAAAATAAGATAGCATTAATTAATATAAATTCAACCTTTTCAGCTGGCCACGGAGGATTTTCCACATCTTTTCGCTGATAGAAATACGCGGCTCCGGAAACGTGTCCCGCAGTCTGGACCAATACCTTGGGTCTGCGAGTCCCTGGCCGCATCTCGTAGTCGTGCAAAATTTCGTATTTTATATCTAAGTCCTGTTTTAATAAAAAGTTAAATTTTCTTGATAATAATGGCAGTATGACATTAAGTAAATTTCAGCTTCAAATTTATAAACACCTCGAGAGCTTTTTTGAAATGAAATGAGACGCATTTGTCCAAGTAGTCGCCAACACCTTCTGGCGAGTAGTTTTCCCGAATAAATTTGACGAAGCATTTTTCGAAAAACGAAGGCGTGCTGATTATCGTGAACGCTAACGTCGAGGCTTCGTAAGATAACGTGAAACCGGGGCGAACTAAATCATTGTACCAACCAACCTGTGAGAAATAAAGACAATTACTTAATAATAAACTATTCTTAATAAATATAATATGTAAATATATAAAAATTTACCTGAAACGGATGAGCCTCAAAGCCGAGAGGTTGTAATTTATCGGTAAGGTGTTTTGTGATATCCTGGAATTCCATCTGCGAGAAGAAAAAATTACTTATGAATATTTATTGAATAAACTGATTAAATAATAATAAGAAATGAGATATTTCGAATAATCTCTCAACAAAAACCAAAGGCAAACTAAATTTGTTTTAAAACTGGGCTGACGATAGTCTTTCGTCAATAGCGGGAAAAGTTTTATCTAATAAAAACTTTTATTCAATGAATTCTACAGCTTATTCATTTCTTACTTTATTTCTCAATGTACGTTTGACTTAACTGCTGAAATATTTGACTGAATTAATACTTAAATAATGTTTAAAATAGCAACTAAATTTTCCTGTTCCAAGTTTTTTTTTGTAATTAATCGTTGTTAACAGATTTACGATAGCGAAAAAAATAAAATACTTTAAATTTTTTCTGAGTAATTAATTAGATGTTTTACGACATCATTTCGCGCAAAATTATTTCAAAACAAAATATTTTCAAATTTTTGCAAAGGGCGGGATGTTAAATGTTTCAGTATTCGTCTGCCAGAAGTAAATAAACGGTTGTTACTAAACAGTCAGCCGCTTTCCCTTTTCCCTTACACGGGAGTCTGACTGGCCGAGCAACGGCAAAAGTCAAATAGATTTGAATTTGAAAGACCTGACGCTTGACTGCCACGTCCTGTCCCAGGCTATAGATTTCGCTTTTGACGGCTGACTTTACGACTTTGACTGGCCGAGCAACGGCAAAAGTCAAATCGATTTGAATTGGAAAGACCTGACCCTTGACTGCCGCATCATGCCTTAAGCTGGAAATTTTGCTTTTGACGGCTGACTTTACGACTTTGACTGGCCGAGCAACGGCGAAAGTCAAATCGATTTGAATTTGAAAGACTTGACGCTTGACTACCGCGTCCTGTCCCAGGCTGGAAATTTTGCTTTTGACGGCTAACTTTACGGCTTTGACTGGCCGAGCAACGGCAAAAGTCAAATAGATTTGAATTTAAAAGACTTGACGCCTGACTACCGCGTCCTGTCCCAAGCTGAAAATTTTGCTTTTGACGGGTGACTTTACGACTTTGACTGGCCAAGCAAATTGACTTTGAATTGGAAAGACCTGACCCTTGACTGCCGCCTCATGCTTCAGGTTATGAATTGTTGTTATGTAAAGTTTATTAGTTTTTGAACTGTTTTATTGTAAACTTATTTGGACATACACGGTGACTATATACAAACGTCTGAGATTGCTGGTTCTGTTCCTTATTTCGCATCAAAATTTTTCGAAAAACATACTTTTAGCTTCTCAATATCCGTTTCAGCTTTTAAGTAATTCTATCTCGCTTCGTCCACATTTTAGTCAAATACTTTGAGGTCCTTCCATCCGTAAAGCTTCCAGTGGATCTTAGTAAGTATTTCTAGCTCCTCCATGGACATGGTGAACTACCTGTAGCTCCTAAATATAAATATTCAAGCAAAATACTGAAATCTAGCAATAATACTATATGACTTCTATTATTAAAATCTTTTAATTAGTATTTGATGTAAGTTTAACTTCTAAAATAATAGTATTCGCCCATGGTATCTCAAATACTTAAAAACCAACACAAGGATTGTTCAGCTTTCGTATATTTACTGAATATTGCACAGGTACATCAATCTCAAAGCTCAAAATGGTGTAAATATTTTATAATTAATGGAAATATTAAGTTAGAATATTTAGATTTTAGTTTAAGTGGTTTCGGAAAATTTTTCAGTAAGTTTGGAGGTCCTCCATTTCTACTGATGGAGTCTTTTCATCAGGTGAATTTTGAATTCCAGCACGTTTCCCCAGAAATTCAGAGCCAATCAGTCTTTTGCCTAAAAATAATAATAATAATGACAGTAATAACAATCGTAATTGTTGACGTAGTATTAGTGCTGATAGTAAAAGTAGTAATAGTAGTAGTAATAGCAGTAGAAGCAGGTCTATTAGTAATGTAGTACTAGTAGTAGAAGGAGTAGTAGTAGTTGGGAAAGTAGTAGTAGTCGTAGCAGTAGTTGAAGTAGTGGCAGCAGTAGCAGAGGTAGTAATATTAGAAGAAGCAATAGTTGTGGTAGTAGTAGACGTAGTAGCGGTAGTTATAATAGTAGTAATAGTAATCGTAGAAGATGAAGTAGAAGTAGTAGAAGTAGTAGTAGACGAAGAAATAGTAGTAGTAGTAGTCATAGTACTAGTAGTAGCAGTAGTGGTATGAGCAATAGTAATAATAACAGTACCAGTTGTAGTAGTACTAGTAGTAGTGGTATGAGTAATAGTAATAATAACAGTACCAGTTGTAGTAGTACTAGTAGTAGTGGTATGAGTAATAGTAATAATAACAGTACCAGTTGTAGTGAAAATAATAGCAATAACAAGCAGTAGTAGTAGTACCCATGTTATCAGCTTCAAATAGCGATCTATGGTAGTGCGCAGCACTGTCGAAACTATCGCACTTCACTTTCTTGTTATTGGATAATACCACCGGACCGAAGACCCTTTGTGGATCACCTGATGTCCACGTCCCTTAATAGGTTCCCGGCCGAAGGGAATCAAAGAATTTAGGGTCGGACCACCAGGGCGTGAACCGGGATAAATGACTTCCAACTGGGTCCCAGCTATCAACTTATCAAGGCCTGTTATCATCGAGGAATACATATTAACCCTTGATAACAGTGGATAATGACATTATACCGTGATTGAAGTGAAGAGGATGCTGCTTGACGAAACGAGGATAAGTTGAAGGAGTAGCTGAGACTAGTCCTTGATGCGGAACCATCCAAAGGGCACAAAGAAGTAAACCCAGTCTGGGAATACTGGGATAAATTGCTCTTTTGATCATTCCTTATGCAACGAGTTATCCTCGATTTTCCCCTTCTCTCTCTGGGCAAATCTCACGTTGATTTTCTGTAAAAATTTATGTGCAAATGCAAAAAAAAGTTAATAAAATTTTGAACATGAAAGGTTTAATAATGTGGATTAAAGGAAATAGAGGGATAACAGGTGAACGAGGCCGCAGTGCTTCCACTTTTCAGGGAAATTCCCCGACAAAGGGAAAATGGGGAGTGAAAAGGGGGAAAAAAAAGGGAACAGCAAAACGGGAAATAGGAGGGAAAGCTGGACGGAATAAGGAAAAAGGGAAATTTTGATGTTGATATTCTAACAGGGAGGGGAAAAAAGGAGAACCAAATCTTTCCCAAATGGAAAAGGGAAGATTGGGTCTAAAAAAGGGAAAATTAAGGGGAAAAGAATATATAGTATAGGTTGATATCCTAGACGGAGGGGGAAGGGATACTTGATACCTATAAGGGAAGGGGAAAGAAGGGAAAACTAGAGCCCTCTCTAATGAAAAAAGCAAAACTGAAAGTTGAACATTGCTTCCACTTGGCAGGGAAATTCCCTTAAAAAGGGAAAACTAGGTCTCACAAAGGAAAAATCAAGGGGATAAAACATAGAAGAATAGCTTGACATATCCTAGTCGGAGGGGAAAGGGGTACTTGATATCTACAGGGGAAGGGGAAAAAGGGGAAAGCCGTCCTCTCTTTAAGGGAAAAGGGAAAACTGAAAGTAGAAGCACTGTGAGGCTGGTCTTTTCATCGGCGTTAACGAATTCTATTCAGCGTAAGTGGATTGCACGACACGCCTTAATTGAAGCGACATTCACCTGAACTTGTCATACCCATCAGTTCATCAATTATTCTTATTAACACTTAATATAGTTTTATCCTTATTATTGATATTAATAAATCTCTTAATTATTATATTGCGAAATTAAAACACCCAAAGGTAGAAAGCTTCGGTAAGAAATAAATACTCCAAATAAATAATATAAATAATAATAATAAATAATAATAAATAATAGATAAAGATTCTAATAGCTTGTAACTGCATTTTTATTATATTATTAATTATACGTTGATCAATTTGAGTACTAGTTTAAAATATTGTATATATATTTGTGTGTTCTGCCTATTTATCAGAAACATAATTTAGTATACCACTATTACTATTATCACATTACTAACACATACGAAGAAACTTATACCGGAATATCTTACGGCACAACCGGTACACACACATATGTTATGGGAGTCCCTAATCCTAAAGGCCTTAAATTATCCCGTTTACTTCCAATGATTAACCCTCTACGTACACCAGGGTAGTAATGGTAGCAGAAGTAGCAAGGGTACAAAGTCATCTATGATGAGGAACTAAGTGAGAGATAATGGACTCTGTTATCATGAGATAATACATCAAGACTAATAACTTGACTATTACCTGGACAACAAGGTTAGTAAGGTAAATATTATTGTTACCATATTTTTATCAAAATATTATAAAACATTACAAATTATTAATAAATATTCACTGAACACGAATAAAGGATAGTCTGGCTAAATAACGAAAATACAATCTTTACAAAATAAGTTTTAAACACTTATATATTTGAAAACAGATCTACTTATATTATTTACTTATTACTACAACACGTAATATAATATATATACTTACATTTGTACTGGAACTTGAGAGTTTTGCTGGAGACGAGTTGACTGTACGAGAGATAGGGCCACAGTGAAGAGTGCACCACTTTTGCTCCACTATTTATCCCACGATTACTATTACAGTTTTTATGCAGTGACACACCTATATCTGCTTGCTTATTTAAAAACTAATACTGTTACGTGTTAAGCTACATGTTAAGCTACCTATCAACTACTACGAACATATCAAGTTCCCAGTATAATGTATTTCAATTTGATCGTCCAAAGAAAAAACTGAATTAAGTCAACAAAAAACGTAAAAACTACGTGAAAATAATCAAAATATCATAAAGAAAAAAAAAACTTAAGCCAAATTTTCAGACGCTTTGTTTTTCTGCGTTCAATCACGGTTCACTCCTTTCAGATGAGATTTCTTGAAAAACTTCTCAAACTCCTCCTCGAGCATCGGCGGGATGAGCAGCCCGTCGATCGAGTGCACCACGCCGTTGCTCGCAGTAGCGTCGGGATACCTCACCGGTACCTTGTCGTTGACGAGGACGGAACCTTCAAATAAAAATACAATAAAAAAAAACAAATGAAAAGATAATCGGAACTGGCAGGACTGAACGAAATGGACGAACAGTGATATCAATACTTTCGATACGATAAATAGATATCCTTTAAGTATCGATCAACAGCCCTGGAGATCAATATATCTCTTGTAAACGATTAAATACAAGTAATAAATATATATACTATAATAACATAATAATACGTACAGTCGTGAGCAAAAAAAAATCCCCCGCACCTAGAATAGAGAAAGGTGCTTTTTGCCTGAACTTGTCTACTACTATGGCTATCAATCGAGGTCAAAACGAGGTCACGGAAGCTTGAACAGCGGTAGGTCACTTTAATTTTCAGCTTTGTTAACCATTCGACTGCTACAGTAGTAGACGAGTTCAAGCAGAAGGGCCTACCTCTATTCTAGGTGGGGGAGATTTTTTTTTTTTTGCTCACGACTGTACACTAAAATAATAATGAACAATAATGCTAGAGTCTAATATAATACAATAAAATAGAGAATAATAAAAATGAATAGTAAATGTCCCCTTCATGCTAGAATATTACGTTATACTTCTCTCTTCCTTCTTCTTTTATTTTTTCCCTTTTCCAGGGAATTTCCCTGTGAACTGCTTCAAAACTTTAATTGTTTCAACATTTACCTGTCTGGTGGAGCAAAAAGCGTGAAAGGTCCTTTATCGTGGAGAGCGTCTTGAAGTTTGGCCAGCATTATCAGTTTGGTCAGAGTCTTGAACTCGGGACACATGGAAATCTGTTTGATGACTGTACCGCCTCGAGGATAAAGCGAAACCATGACTCTGTCGATAATGTGAAGGACTCCATTATGCGCCTCGTAGTTAACGGAGATGATCTTGACTCCATTCGCAGTAACAACTTTCCCGTTCTATAAAAACAAAAGCATTAAAAACGTTGAAAAATTAGGTTTGAGTAAAATTACCTTGTAGACGTTAAGGCGAATGTCGCGTTTGCTCAGCAACGAGCGGGCGAGCATGTCATTGGTGATGTCTTTATCGTAGATCAAGCCTCGGGCAACGTGGAATCTGAGGACTTCCTTCAGCGGTAGCTTTGTGGCCCATTTGGGGATGTTTTTAAACGCCTCGTCAGTCGGACCAAACAGTGTAAACTTGCCTGAAGACGAAAATCACAAAATAAAATGTAATTTCTATGAGTTGATGTTATTTACCTTCATGATCTATGATGTTGTCGAGCCCAGTCTGCTCGAGAGCTTTGACGAGGACAGTCAAATTTAGCGATTCAGCCAAATCTACAAGATTTTTGGCTTCATCATCTTTGGGTAGGTGCAGGGTGCTTTCAAATTGACCCAAGGTCATGTCAGTCAAGGACGCATCGTTGGGCGATTTCATCAAATGTGGTTTTTCTTTCTCGATTTTACGATGAAAAGCGCCTACTTCTTCAGGCGGTAAAGTGACCAGCCATTGCGCCTGGCTCAAACTTATAATCGCCAGAACAAAAAATATTACCTTCATTGCGGCTTCAAAATGATGCGACTTTACTCGAGGAAGGCTGAATTACGAATGACAAACGTATATTCTAAGCAAAATAAATTTAGGCAGGCCCAACTTGTTTCCTTTCGTAAAAGCGTGATAAGCGTTGCTATGCGAATACAAACAATGCAGGCAGTGGTACACAGAGACATCTAGCGGTGAAAGCGGGAAATCTTCAAAAATTTTATTTAAAAAAAAAATACTTGAAGATTTTTTCTTCAATGGGGAATAAAATAAATTTGACAATGTATATCACTTATAGAAACCTGAAAAATGCATTTAACCTGTTTTAGAATGTTTATTTTCGTACCGGTTACGTTTCAAAAATTAATTTACCAATAACGGACGTTGACGGACTTTTTCTTCATCGTTTACTCTTCTTGGGTTGCATTCCTAGAATTATTTTCTGTGACAATATTCCTAATCATTATGTATTATTTGCAAAATACCATTAGAATTATACCCATTAAATACAGTTATCTCGTCAACTTTAGTCTTTCCTATTGGTTTTCCATCCATTCCCAATATTTCGCCCTGCTGACATGATTTTTTTTCTCATGTACAGTTTTTGGGCGTTTTTCTCCGTGATTTTAGGTTTTCCTAATCAAATCATACTTCAGGTCATGATTAATAAAATGCCGAATACCTATTATGTACGAAATCGAAGAAAATGGTGAATCATAGGTTAATGGCTAACGACACGGGCTATCCTTGGTTGTTTCTCCGGAACTGAAGTAGTCGATTAGATCTTCTCAGAACGGGAGATTCAAGGGAACTTTCTTTATATAACTAAACAAAAACCGAACGATCAACAGTGTTGCCACTTTTCAATCTTCCATTTTCCCCCTCTTCCCTTATCTTTCCCCTTTTTTCCCTCCCCGTGCAAGAATGTACAGGGTCTAGATTTCCTCTTTACTCTCCTCTCTTCTTCTTCCCTGTTCAGACCCCATTTCCCCCTTTTTCGGGGAACTTCCCTGCAAAAGTGGAAACACTGACGATCAAGCGCTGAAGATTTTCAAAGAACCCATTGGTTCGTTTATTTCTCTGCCAGTTATAAGCAGTGTTTCCACTTTTGTAGGGAAGTTCCCTGAAAAAGGGGGAAATGGGGTCTGAACAGGGAAGAAGAAGAGAGGAGAGTAAAGAGGAAATCTAGACCAGTGTTTCCACTTATGCAGGGAAGTTCCCTGAAAAAGGGGGGAAATGGGGTCTGAACAGGGAAGAAGAAGAGAGGAGAGTAAAGAGGAAATCTAGACCCTGTACATTCTTGCACGGGAGGGAAAAAAGGGGAAAGATAAGGGAAGAGGGGGAAAATGGAAGATTGAAAAGTGGCAACACTGATCTAGACCCATGTATATTCTTGCACGGAGGGGGAAAAAGGGGAAAGATAAAGGAAGAGGGGAAAAATGGAAAACTGAAAATTGGTTATAAGACTCGAGTACATTTCTTCGCAGGAAAATTTTCACACAGAAATTTTTTGAAATATCCTCAAAAATCTTCAAACGAATCTTCACAAGGCTCAAAAATCTTCAAAAAGAAGATTTTAATCTTCAAGTGGCAACACTGAATACAGGCCATCTAGCGATCGTCCTGTCGAAAAAAGAATTATGTAATACAAAATTTAAATATTCACAAATAATAAACTGACAAAACTTTTTACTTTTAATAAAGTCTAATTAACTAATTTATTTATTTTAATTATAATATTATAAATATTTAATAAATATGAAATGCCAAAATCGGTTGTTCTATTTTTACAAAGCATAATTATGTAATATCTGCCGAATTTAATAAAATATTTACTGGAAAAATTTACTTAACATATTTAAAATTTAAAAAAAACTATATTTCTGGAGTTAAGTAAATATTTTGGTGCATTTTTATTTGAACTGTTTAAAAATATTAAACACAGTATGGCAACGCTGCAAGGCTTCCCCGCTAATTAGTTGTCATAGCTAAGCATTGCCTTGATTGGAAAGCCTTCGTCTGCAACTCTCTGTTCTAGAAATGAATTCCGCCAAAAGTGATGTCAACAGGAGAGGTATTTACCTGTTAATTTAAGTTAAATTTTGTTACTAAACCTTTTTTTTCTGAAGTTCTTGCTATCCAGGCCAAGAAGAAACGCCATAGGCAAGTGAATAAAGGAAAGCAAGGCAGGAACAATCAAGGCAAAGACTCTCGTGATGAAAGTTACACCCACAACCAAAATGCTTCCTACCAGAGATCACAAGAAAGGTATAATACTTTTAATTCCATTAAATCACTTAAATTTACGCAAAGCTACCTTTATTGATGTTAGACGTTAAGGTTATAACAGTGAGAAAGTCCTATCGTTTTCTGGTTCAAAAGTGTTGAAAGTATTGTGGTATTAACATTATTGAACGTTTTTCGTTAAGAATTACGTTTATTATAAAGTTGGAAAATACCCACCCTTTGCCATCGTTTCTCATAATTTTCAAAGTTGGACGCAACGGCTGTGATCTCGTTTTCACATCGTAGTGGATTAAACGTCTTTTTTAAACGTTGAACAGCTTCCTGTTTGATCATGAACTTATAATGTATAACGCAAAATCTCAAAATTGCTTTAATTAAATTTTGTAATATATTACGTTAACACTACTTGGGTTAAATATAAGGAAGTTGGATTTTGCGCAGGTAGTTGGTGATATAACTTTACAATTAATTATTTATGTTTTATGACTTCATAGCAAACAGTTACCGTCCTCGAACAAGACAGTGAACGAAATCTACAAATTCCGTTCGTTCAGTTTTAATTATATATTATTTTATCTTTATTCGTATTATGTATTGTCAGATTTTATGTAGGTAGTTAATAATATAAATTTACAATTAATTATTTATATTTTATGACTTTATTTAGCAAGTTATCGTCCTCGAACGAGGCAGTGCACGAAATTTACAAATTTTTTTATCCAGTTTTAATTATATACTATTTTATCTTTATTCATATGAAGTATTGATTAAGTCAGATTTTGTGTAATTATTTAGTAACTTCCCTGTAATAATATTATATTATTACCCATTCATTCGTTGATAAATTTCTAATGTGAATAATAATGATATACACATGTTATAATATTTGCAAGAGGTCAAATCATGATTAAATATAAATATTTTAAACGGCGAATTAATAATTTATATTTATTATGCTATATGTATTAATTGTCATTTACTATTTTATCACAGATATATATAATATATTAATAATCAGATATACATTCAAGCTATTTCTGTCTGTAGGGATTTCAGTCATCCTTGTAGGGGGGTCTTTCTCTAGGTTTCCAGGAACGGTATCAGCCAAGACCAAAGATTAGCAACAACCAAGTCCTAAATCAATATTTGCAGAAAAAAGATCTTCTTTAGCCTTGACTTCCCTTATGTTAAATCGATATGCCAAATGAATCGAGTCGGTCAGTTGTTGCTACGGCAGTCAGTGAGCAAGTCAAGGCATTACTGGCATTACAAGGCAGTACTGATAGCAAAGGTTATCATATCTTTAAAAAAAAAAGTTAAAATTTTTTATTATTTGTTTCTGCTATCTTGCTTCACGTGAACACGTGGATAGCACGAGGAAACCAGTTGCACCAAAAACTAAGTGTTCGTTAGTTAGTATGTCCACGTGGTAGGGACGTGGTAGGTTAGTGATTTGTAAATGCATCATTCAGTGGCCATGGAAACTAGTGAAGTGTCAACTACAGTGTGGGCTGCTCTTTTTGTCGTCAGTTTTTGTGTGCTGCTGGTTTACTTGGTGTCTGGGGAGTCGACAGACAGTTCTGTCCGATTGTCTGCCAGCAGAAACTGTCACCGGACAAGGAAAAGGAAGAAAATCTTCGAGGAATTGAGCGGCTTGAGAGCCTCGTGTGTCCTGGTCAACATCTGCGAGAATCACACGTAACAGAAGAGTTCATTATCGATATTTAATCCTCTATTATTAACTGTATTGATTTTAATAATCTATACTCAGTTTCTTCGATATCAGACTGGACGTGTTGCTATGTGCTGGGAAGTAAGAGTTGATTGTTAATGAATTCAGCACATGTTTGAATGTCAGTGTTAATCAAGTACGTGTATTGACTTGAACCTCGAAGCTTTTTGCCCATGCACAAGTAGGGCAATCGACGATTAACGTTATTTCAGACAAAATATCTCTCAACTTTAGTGAAATAAATTTTCGGTTATTAAATTATTAAGTTATATTATTAATTAAGTGATTTAATTAAATTAATTTTTATTGTGATAACGTGGGATCATAATGATAACAAAGCGAACAAAACTGTTGCAGTAGAAATTTATATATATATATATATTTAATAATATTTTATTTTATATTAAAGTTTAAATTATTATGCTATACAATTATTATACAAGTTATTTAGTTTTTAAAATATGTATTACAGAATATTACTTTATTATTCCTTTTTATTCGACATGAGTTTAAGATTCTTCATTCTGGGTTGGGATTCCTTGATAGAATTTGCATTGAATTTTGTGAAGTGACGAACCCCGTTTTATTGCAGATTTTGGTGTTGAAGTCGAGACAGTTGTTTCCCAGTGACTGGTAATTTTTCCGCTTTAGAGACATGTCACCTTTAAACTATTAGTTATGGAGTTTGGCAACTTCACGTTTTGGTCTGACTACGATTCTTGAATCTTGAAAATGAATCTTGTGATTCTGAATATGATTCTTGAATCTTAATACGATTCTTGTGATTCTTTGAGTGATTCTGAATTCCCAGGATGATTCTTGGTTCTAGGAATGATTCTTAAATCTTAATATGATTCTTGATTATGCCGTGATTCTTGAACCTTACCATGATTCCTGTGATTCTTTATATAATTTAGCAGTTATGGAGTTTGGCAACGTCACGTTTCGGTTTGACTACGATTCTTGAATCTTGAAAATGAATCTTTTGATTATGCCGTGATTCTTGAATCCTACCATGATTCCTGTGATTCTTAACATAATTCTTGGAATGGTTATGAATTCATAGGATGATTCTTGATTCTGGGAACGATACTTGTGATTCTTTGAGTGATTCTGAATTCCCAGGATGATTCTTGGTTCTAGGAATGATTCTTAAATCTTAATATGATTCTTGATTATGCCGTGATTCTTGAATCTTACCATGATTCCTGTGGTTCTTAATGTAATTTAGCAGTTATGGAGTTTGGGCAACTTCACGTTTTGGTCTGACTACGATTCTTGAATCTTGAAAATGATTCTTGTGATTCTGAATATGATTCTTGTGATTCTTTGAGTGATTCTGAATTCCCAGGATGATTCTTGGTTCTAGGAATGATTCTTAAATCTTAATATGATTCTTGATTATGGCATGATTCTTGAATCTTACCATGATTCCTGTGATTCTTAACATAATTCTTGGAATGGTTATGAATTCTCAGGATGATTCTTGACTCTGGGAACGATACTTGTGATTCTTTGAGTGATTCTGAATTCCTAGGAAGATTCTTGGTTCTAGGAATGATTCTTAAATCTTAATATGATTCTTGATTATGCCGTGATTCCTGAATCTTACCATGATTCTTATGATTCTTAATATCATTATTGGAATGGCTATGAATTCAGTATGATTCTTGATTCTGGGAACGATATTTGTGGATTCTTTTCACGATTCTTGAATCTTTATGTGATTCTTGTGATTCTTTTTAATGATTCTAAATTCTAAGGGGGATTCTTGGTTCTGGAAATGATTCCTAAATCTTAATATGATTCTTGATTCTTACCATGATTCGTGAATCTTTGTGATTCTTGGTATGATTCTGGAGATGCGCGTATCGCATTGCAGCTTTAGTTGTCCGTTGTTATTTTTAGCTCATTAGCAAATCAATACAGAAGGGGGTCCGAAACTCTATTCCAAACTATACAAAGATAATCCGATAACAGGTTGATAACACGTAGATAACATCATCCGGTTATGAGGGATTACAATTAGTTGTATTATTTTTTTCGATCAATTATAATTTACTTTAGGTCATAATTTGTTTCAACGGGGAAGTCCCCTGAAAAGAGGGGAAAACGGGGTCTAAAAAGGGAAAAATGAGAGCAGAGGGAAAAGGGAAAATCTAAACGTACGGCCTGTATTGCAGCACGGAGGGAAGAAAGGGAAAAATAAGGGAAGAAGGGGAAATTAAAAGTGGAAACACTGATTTGTTCCAAAGTTGTTTTGGCCGGAGAAATCTGCATTTGAAATGTTGCCACGTGTGTGTGGTTTCTGCTATTTATAAAAATGCCTTCCTTGGGTGACTGAGGAAGTTCTATTTGCGAATTTTGCAGTCTGATTTACTACTGAACCAAATTCGCGAATTGCAAAAATCACGTCTATTATTACCGTTGCGTTATTTTACCATTGTAATTAATTAATCTCAATCGGAGCGTAATACTTAGTGCAAGTTTTGGAATCTGATTTACTAGACGGACCAAATTTGCAAATTGCAAAAATCACGTCTATTATCACCGTTGCATTATTTTATCATTGTGATTAATTAATCTCAATCAGAGCGTAATACTTAGTGCAAGTCTTAGAATCTGATTTACTACACGGACCAAATTTGCTAATTGCAGATATCACGTCTATTATTACCGTTGCATTATTTTATCATTGTAATTAATTAAGCTAAATCAGAGTATGATACTTAGTACAAGTCTTAGAATCTGAGTTATTACACGGACTAAATTTGCACATTGCAAAAATCACGTCTATTATTACTATTAAATAATATTGCAAATATAATTGATTAATATTATTAAAGCAGATTGTAATTATTATTCTAAATCTAGTTATAAATATTTTAATTAAAATTTTAAGCTTGACGTAATTATCTGTAAATAATCTTGATATAATTGTGGTATGAGTGAGTAGTCCATATCCAATTGAAGTAACATTATGATTAAATCATCTTATGATAAATTTAATTTTATTCCTACATGTTATTTAGTACATTTTCCCGATATATTATAATCATTATATTTCGCGTATTGTAGTTCATAGTTATGGCTTATTGAAACTGCGCTTTGTTTGATAATCAAACGGGGAGATTCTCGTTTACTGCGAAGTTGACTTGAGAAAGTCAACAAGATGGAGGAACGCAAAAACTATCCCGACCCTTAAAATAGAATCAGGACTTTTTTTGTTCCCTTGGCTTTTATCCACTGTTTCTCTGGGACGTAATCAGTCGTCGACGAACCTTCGTTAAGGTAGACCATTCATTCAGTTTAGTCACATTCTCATTCACCTGATGGATTTACTATCGATTACACATTATAAGTTGATTGTTTTCGAGTCCTCCAGTCTGCGATGAACGTATGTCCCGTCAGTATCGATTCTAACATATCGATTATCAGCTATCGATTAACAACTATCGGCTGGAATCAATCGATCGGTAGCCCTGTTGCTGCGATACCTGCTACGTCGTTAAGGAAAGATTCGAAGTATTTGGTTTTGGTACCAGCCATGTTGACTCTGGTTCTGGTGGCCTTCATTATTCGTAACGTTCTGGGTCTGGGCGCCAAACTTGGAACGGTTCCCAGAAAGCGCGGCAGGTTAGCTCGCTATCGGTATCGCTACTCGACCAGCGACGAAATCGTGGGGCCTGGCGTGCCGCTGACTGACGACGCGTATGACGAGGACGACGCCGACGATATTGATGATGACGCCCCAGCGTCGTCGAGCTGCAGTTCCGCGCGAGAGACATTTCCATCGTCCGAGGAGAGCGGCAGCGGCGACGGCCAAAAGTTTTGCGCCCAGGTCACGCATCCCGACGACACGTCATGCGCGCATGACATGTCGGTCGTCGCCACCGTCTGCAAGAGAGCGGCGCCGCCAGCAGCGTCGGCAGCGTCGCGCTCCAAATTTAGACACCTGCAGGATTTCGCCCTGGCCTTTAAGGAATCGCCCGGACTGAACTATCCGCTAGTTTCGACGGTCGTCTGCGTTTATCAAACCAGGGAATCTGGCAGTCGCCCTGAGAGCCTAGAGTCTAGGGACTCGTTTCATTCGACGAAATCTTTTTCAGAGTTTTGGGTGCGACGTTTATCGGAATCTGAATCTGAACCTGAATCTGAAGAGGATGAATCTGAATCTACTGACACGAGTTTTGAGTTGCCCTGGGACTCGACTAAATTTCCAAAAGAGTACAGTCATGTTCTTTAAAAATAGGGTACAGCATGGGAATTGCCGAAAGTCGTTTTTTTTTCGCAGTTTACAAAATTATTTTATGCATTAAATTTAGTTGGGATAAGTTAAATTAACTGCAGTTTCAGTAAATTAATATATTTTATCAATTAGTAGTATAATATTCTTGCAGAAATTTAGACAAAGTGGCATTTAACCCTCCCATGCTGTACCCTCTTTTATGAATATGACTGTACTTGTAATATCGATTCTTTTACAGTTTTTTTACATATTTTTGTAACTATTTTGTTGGAATTAAGTGCGTAGTTATTACGCCAATGTATTAGTGATCTGTGTGTAGTATAAATTCAGTGCTTCTACTTTTGAGGAAAATTCCTCTGACAAAGGGAAAATGGGGACTGAAAAGGGAACTCTAGAAGGAACTGGAGGGGAAAAAGTAATGCAGAAATAAGTAAAGAGAGAAATTTGGATGTTCATATTCTAGTAGGGAGGGAAAAAAGGGGAAACCAGAGCCCTCTTTAATGGGAAAGGAAAAACTGGAAGTGGAAGGATTGTCAGTGTTTCCACTTCGAAAATTCCCTTTTTTTCCCTCTCCCCTTATTTTCCCTTTTCAAACCCCGTTTCCCCTTTTTAAGGGAGTTTCACTGCAAGGGTGGAAATACTGAGCACTGTATCTATTATACTAAACGGAATATATGTTATTTATATTACAAATGTGATAATTTTTAATTAATATTTTGAATTTTTTTCTTTGATTGTAGGGAACCCAGAGGTTCAGTTTCTGAAATAGCTGACGACGAGGAAGAAGAGATCCTTGGATCTGATGACGATGAGCAGGAAGATCCTAGGGATTATTGCAAAGGTATTTTTTATATATTATTATATATATGTATATATTAGATAGACTAATTATAGGTTAAATAGACTACTCAGCATCAGTTAAATAATTTAATTTGATTTAATACAGTAAGTAAATGCGGTGCTAGTTGACTTGTAATTTGTTATGTCGTTATCTGACTGGTTATTCGCAGACCCCACTACGGTCCAGTGCGGGAGTCGTTTACTTCAAATGGCTATTTTGGTTAACACAGGAGATGCACTGGGTCTTAGTGGGACTGGAAAATGTGTTTTCTGACTCCTATTAACATTGAAATACTATGAAGTAGATTATTCGTCTTTTGAGTACTTCATTTAATTTAGTACAGTAAGTAAATCTAGTGCTAATAGATAATGTAATTTGTTATGTTATCTGACTGGATATTTTCAAACCCCACTACGGTCCAGTGCGGCAGCCGTTTACTTCAAATGGCTATTTGGTTAACACAGGAGATGCACTGGACCGTGGTGGGGTCTGAAAAGTACTTTCTGACTCTGTTTACGTTTAAATATTCTGAAAAGACTATGAGTGATATTTGAATTTAATTTTCTAGGCGGATACCATCCCGTGAGGATAGGCGACCTGTTCAATGGACGATATCACGTGGTTCGCAAACTCGGATGGGGTCATTTCTCCACTGTCTGGCTTTGCTGGGACCTTAGGTACAGCTCCTTATTATACTAATACACAAATATATTATTATACATTATTTACTATTACACGTATAAGATATACAAATATATATCCTATATCGTCGTACTCCTATTTTATACATCCTCAGTTGCCTCTAAACATAGCGGTACAGTACAGAATGTTAAGTTTGTATAAATGAGTTATAAATAAAATTTAAAAATAAATCGAAATGATAATAAAAGTAATTAATTTCCCCTTTTTTTAGTTGCGCTATTAACATGGTATATGATAATTATAATAATCGTATTATTGCCGTTACGTATTAATTCATTATTGTTTTTCTGAATTCTGAAGTAATCTTGTCGGAACATTATTGACTATTACACGTATAAGAAATATTTATACATGTATGCTGTATCGTTGTATAAAATTCTTATTTTATACATCCTTCAGTTGCCTCTAAAGCTAGCAGCACAGTAATAAATATAATATTGTAAGATAAATTATAAATAATGAACTTGAATTTTTTTTAAAAGAATGAGTAATAAATAGAAATAGAAATATGATATAATAATTGTTAAATGGTAATGACGTATTTATCGCATTATTGCAGTTATGTATTAGTTGATTATTGTCCTTTCTGAACAGTGCGAAGCGATTCGTGGCGCTGAAGGTGGTGAAGAGCGCGGCTCATTATACGGAGACGGCGCTGGACGAGATCAAGCTGCTGCGCAGCGTGCGCGAGAGCGACGAGACGGACCCCAAGCGCGAGAAGACGGTGCAGCTTTTGGACGATTTCAAAATCAACGGCGCCAACGGTGTGCACGTCTGTATGGTGTTCGAGGTGCTGGGACACAACCTCCTCAAACTCATCATCCGCAGTCAGTATCAAGGCATTCCCATAGCCAACGTCAAGAGTATCACACGCCAGGTACTACGACTACGAATACTATTAAAACTATTTATACCACTATTTACTCCTAGTACTACTATACCTCCTCCCATTCCACTTACTACCACTTCTACTATTACTGTTACTACTACTACTGATACCACTAATACTGTTAATATTACTACTACTACTCCCCTCCTATCACTACTACTCTTCGTCCTACAACTATTCCCGGTACTACTATTACTACCAATACTAGTACTCCTCTTCATACTACCATCGTTCCTACCCTTCTTCCTCATACTACTCCCACTGCCACTACTGTATTTACAACTGCTCCTCCTCCCCTTCCCCCTACTACTACTACTACTACTAACAATATTTGTTGCAATTATGAAGAGGTGCTAATAACAAATGAACCACTTTAAATTTTATTTTCGCTCTCATTACTATGGTTATTTTAATTATAACAATTATTTATTGTTACCGTCTGTTTATCGCAATGTGAAGGTGCTGGAAGGCCTGGACTATTTGCACACGAAATGCCAAATCATTCACACGGACATCAAGCCAGAGAACATCCTGCTGTGTGTCGACGAAGCCCACATCCGAAAACTGGCTGCTGAAGCTACGCAGTGGCACAAAATGGGACTTAAACTGCCAGGATCACTGGGTATTCTAGTGTAGTACCATAATATACGTTATTATTTATTTATAAATTAAGTGTATTTCAGTTATTATAATAGTTACAGTGAAAAATAGTCAAAATTGTGATGGTAAATTATAACAACAATATTTTATATGATAATAATAGTGTAATTATATAACTAATGATTTAAATTTAAATTTGAAAAGAAAGTAAAATGATAAAAATATTAAGTAATATAAAAGTTAGTTGGAATTGAAGAATTCTTGTAATAATTAATGTTGTGATTCTAGTGAGCACTGCCCCGAAGGAGGTACAGGCTGTCAGTGGGGCCATGTCGAAGAACAAGAAGAAAAAGTTAAAGAAGAAGGCCAAGAAGAAGGCGGAGCTGCTGGAGAAGCAGCTTCAGCAGCTTGAAGAACTGGAGGAATCACAACAGAATGGTAACAGACTTTGATAAACTGATAAATTGATCTATCGATTGATTGATTTATTCAATCACTCATTCATTCGAGTTATCGATTCATTCACTTATTCATTCATTCGTTTGAGTTGTCGATTGATTGTTTGATTGATTTATTCATTCGTTTATTCACTCATTCACTCGTATATTCATTCAATCATTCGTTCGAGTTATCGATTTATTGATTGATTTAATTCATTCATTTATTCATTCATCATTATCGTTCATTGATTCATCGATTTATTGAAAATAATTCCTCTCATTTCTAGGCGATGATGACCAAAAAGATGACGAACAAATAGAAAACGAGTCGACCAGCAACTGGAACGCCACAAATGGTGCTGGACAATCCAGTATGTTCCCGTTTAAATTTATTCAATGAAATTTATAATCTACTTTATAAAGTTATCCATAAAATATTAGAATTAAGCACATTAGTAATAAATAGTATATTGTACGATTAATTCAGTAATTCAGATAGTTAATAATTTTGTATGTTCCATTTAAACTTGTTCAGTTAAATGTCTCATCTACTATATAAAGTTATCTATCTAGTATATTACACATCATATTGTATATTGTAATTGTGCAAATTTTAAATGAATTTTATTATTTGACTTGTTCACTTTACAAAAAAAACATCGATTCATGTTTGTAAATTTATTAGATTTGGAGAACCGCAAGAGTTTCTTAGAAATGACGCAGGGCGACGTGCACCCGGCTTCCTCTCTCTCCGCCCCGAGGGCTTCAACTGCGAGAAGCTGCAGACCAGCGAGTCGAACGGTGAACTCAATGAGCCCAAATCACCGACCGAGACTGGTAATTGAACTCATCAGTTGAATATGAATCGACCGTCGATCAGCTGACAATCTTTTGTTATTATTGTTGTTACTATCATTATTATTGTTATTGTTAGTAGTAGTAGTAGTAGCAATAGTAGCAGTAGCAGCATTATAATCAAATTGTTAGTATTAGTATTACGGAAACGATTATAACAGTTAGTACTGTCGTTAGTACGACTACCACTTCTACCACCACTAGTGCTACTAATACTACTTCTTCCAGTACTACTACCACTACTACTACTTACTGTATGTTTTCTTGAGAAGGTGGAGCATTGAGAAGAGTGTCCTCTGCCCCGAACCAGAAGAACATGGCAGTGGAGAAGAAACCCGACCCGTCCAAGGAGGTGTGCGATATCGAGGTGAAGATTGCAGATCTGGGCAACGCTTGCTGGGTGGTAAGTTTCCATCATTTTCTAAATTACAATTATAATTTATTTACTGTTTAATATAATCAGTAATATAAATTACATGATGTAATAATACAATTTAATCTTATTATTAATTAATAATATTGTCTACTTAATTAGTCTGTTGGTAACAATTAACTTAGTTTAACTCAATTTAAATTACAAACAAAATCATATAAAAGTAACATGATTTAACGTGAACTGCTAATATTACTAAGTTAGTTAGTCGGTTGATAATTAACTAACTAATGTAATTAATTAAATAATTAGTATTCATACAAAAATTATTTCTTATCCAGCACCACCATTTCACCGAGGACATCCAAACGAGGCAGTATCGCTGCTTGGAAGTCCTGCTGGGAGCCGGCTATGGCACTCCTGCTGATATCTGGAGTACTGCTTGCATGGTATACTATATGCCAATCATCTTATAATATATAAATTATCCAAATATACATATATACATATATATACGTAGTCTTATAATTAAAATAAATTAAAAATTAATTATTAATTAAGATATATTAAACAATCGAAATGAATAATACTACTCGTTTTCACAGAATTAAAAGAATGCGAAATAAAATTGTTTTATTATTTCTGTTCATTGTGCGGTTAATTATTTGCTGTTGCCTTGTGTGTTGAAATATTTTTAATTTATTACGGGCTTTTTAAATGGGCAGTAAATTAGTATATTATTAATGTTTATTATATTATAAAAAATTTCTTAACTTGTGTATTGTATAAAATATTTATAGTAATATGTGATGTTTGTATTGTTACAGGCTTTTGAGTTGGCCACTGGCGACTACTTGTTCGAGCCGCACTCTGGCGAGGACTACTCCAGGGACGAGGATCACTTGGCGCATATCGTCGAGCTGCTGGGCGACATCCCCCGAGAGATCGCCTTCTCCGGGAAATACTCTCGCAATTTCTTCAACAAGAAGGGTCAACTGCGCCACATCACCAAACTCAAGCCGTGGGGCCTCTACGAAGTCCTGACGGAGAAATACGAATGGGACGAGGAGGAGGCTCGCGAATTTGCAGATTTCCTCGTGCCCATGCTGGCCTTTGACCCGCAGGATCGAGCCACAGCCGCCCAGTGTCTACTACACCCCTGGCTGACTGGGGAGAAAGTGGATCACCAACCCCTGGTCGACGAGGAATCGGATCCTGCGGCCAGTCTTCCCCAGAAACGGATCGAAATGGATGACGATGACGATGAAGAAGACGAAGATATTGCTCTATCAAATCTTTCATGATTAGGACACAATTATTTTTTCTTTTTCTGAATCTATAAACAGCAATTACGGCGAAAAATATTAAACAATTCATTTTTTTCTTATGCAAAAGGACTAATTCAGAACTGAAGTACTTTGTCTCTTATGTTTGAATGGTGACTGAAAGTTTGAAAGGGAAAATGAAACGTCTGCTTCAACTGTAGGCCTGATTTTTGTAATATCTCAGCGATCTCGTTTGTTTCATTTGAGAAAAAAAAACCTGTCCCCTGAAAGCAAACACTTATTGGCAATTTTGAATATAAGTAACACAAAATTCAGTATAAAGTAAGTAGCGCTTTTGGTAGCAAGAACTTAACGAAACTTCATGTCTGGAAAAAAAAAGTTTCAGTGTAAGGTATTCATTGATTTGATTTGATTTGATTTTATGTTTTTTTTTCTGATTGGTTTTTATAATGATGCTGCTCACGTGACTCTTTGTCTTGATTTTCTCTACGTTCTGATTTGCTGCAATGCGAGTAACTGGTGGACGACTAATTTTGTAGGTGACAAATAGTTATGACGATAGTGCATGCACTATTTGAACTTATGAAACAGCCCAACTACTGAATAATGTATCCTCAACCACTTGTAATACAATTGTTATTCTGTAAAAAATAGTTGAGTGATTCAAAAAAAAATAATGATCCATTAATTCCAGTTTAATTAATCAGCAATTGTCTAGGTTATACAAACAAATACATTGAAATAGAATTTTATTCTTCAAGCGTTTTTTGAAAAATTCAGTCCGGAGGATATGTAGATTGATTGCTTGGTTAATCATAACGTGTCATATATGATTCCACATGATGGATTAATAGACGATCATAAATGTATTCATGGTTCAGCTATGACGTTTCGGCTTCTTCTGGTGATTTCATTAGACAAACCTGTAAAAGAAAAGGAACTTGAATCTTACAACATTGATATTCAACTATCGGTAGACGAAATGAAAGGGAAATATTCAAAAGAATAAGGCCTATTCCAAAGGCGCACCTCACTATAGCGGACACTTCAATTAAATCAGTCGATTAAAATTTTGAACTTTTTTGGGTATCAAAGTGTTTCTCAGATTTTTTAAAGATTTTTAGTCATATTTCAAAGTCGATTGATTGACAAGGTTATTTTACACGAGCGTCCGTAGTAGAGGGGGATGGGTCTACAAGGGCCTTTTTGGAATAAGGTCTATAGGACTCTATTCCAAAGGCGCACCTCACTATAGCGGACACTTCTATTAAATCGGTTGATTAAAATTTTGAACTTTTTTGGGTATCAAAGTGTTTCTCAGATTTTTTGACGATTTTTAGTCATATTTCAAAGTCGATTCACTGACAAGGTTATTTTACACGAGCGTCCGTAGTAGAGGGGGATGGTCTACAAGGGCCTTTCTGGAATAAGGTCTATAGGACTCTATTCCAAAGGCGCACCTCACTATAGCGGACACCTCTATTAAATCAGTCGATTAAAATTTTGAACTTTTTCGGGTATCAAAGTGTTTCTCAGATTTTTTAAAGATTTTTAGACATATTTTCAAGTCGATTCATTGACAAGGTTATTTTACACCAGTGTCCGTAGTAGAGGGGGATGGGTCTACAAGGGCCTTTTTGGAATAAGGTCTATAAAGTAGTGAGGACAGGTAAAGTGTACGGTAGCTTAACTGGTTAGAGCGGGTAGGTTTTCACAGGTGTGGTTTGAATCGGAGGCGGATATGGAATCTTTAGAGATTTCGTCATGTCTCACGCACTCCACTCTTTTCCACAACACAACACATTATTCAACTTCACCCAAACAGTCCCTTTAAAATCATCAAACCCCAGGGTGGGGCTTAATTTTTTTTTCCAGTTAATTATTTTAATGTTTATTATTATTTAATTATTGTTAATATTATTCATTATTTTCAGTTAATTATTTTAATGTTTATTATTTCTTATCTTATTTTTTTTTTAAGTATCCGGGAGTTCTGAACGTTTCGATTTAAGAGAGAGAGAGACTTAAAAAAATAAAATAAAATTCCCACTAATATTCTTCAACATCTTAAATTTATATTCAGTCTTGTACGTACTTAGTTTCAGTTCATTATTTCTTATCTTATTTTTTAAGTATCCGGGAGTTATGACCGTTTCGATTTAAGAGAGAGAGAGACTGTAAAAAAAAAAAACAATTCCCACTCTTAATATTCTTCACTCTCTTAAATTTATACTCAGTCTTGTACGTACTTAGTTTCATTTCATTATTTCTTAGTCTTATTTTTTAAGTATCCGGGAGTTCTGACCGTTTCGATTTAAGAGAGAGAGAGACTTAAAAATAAATAAATAAATAAAATCCGACTAATATTCTTCAACATCTTAAATTTATATTCAGTCTTGTACGTACTTAGTTTCAGTTCATTATTTCTTATCTTAATTTTTAAGTATCCAAGAGTTCTGAACGTTTCGATTTAAGAGAGAGAGAGACTTAAAAATAAATAAATAAATAAAATCCGACTAATATTCTTCAACATCTTAAATTTATATTCAGTCTTGTACGTACTTAGTTTCAGTTCATTATTTCTTATCTTACTTTTTAAGTATCCGGGAGTTCTGAACGTTTCGATTTAAGACAGAGAAAGAGAGACTTAAAAAAAAATAAAAAAAAAAATAAAAAATTTCCACTAATATTCTTCACTCTCTTAAGTTTATATTCAGTCTTGTAGGTACCTAGTTTCAGTTCATTATTTCTTATCTTACTTTTTAAGTATCCGGGAGTTCTGACCGTTTCGATTTAAGAGAGAGAGAGACTTAAAAATAAATAAATAAATAAAATCCGACTAATATTCTTCAACATCTTAAATTTATATTCAGTCTTGTACGTACTTAGTTTCAGTTCATTATTTCTTATCTTACTTTTTAAGTATCCGGGAGTTCTGAACGTTTCGATTTAAGAGAGAGAGAGACTTAAAAAAAAATCACACTAATATTCTTCACTCTCTTAAGTTTATATATTCAGTCTTGTACGTACTTAGTTTCAGTTCATTATTTCTTATCTTAATTTTTAAGTATCCGGGAGTTCTGAACGTTTCGATTTAAGAGAGAAAGAGAGACTGAAAAAAAAATAAAACATCCCACTAATATTCTTCACTCTCTTAAGTTTATATATTCAGTCTTGTACGTACTAAGTTTCAGTTCATTATTTCTTAGTCTTATTTTTTAAGTATCCGGGAGTTCTGAACATTTCGATTTAAGAGAGAGAGAAACTGTAAAAAAAAAATAAAAAATTCCTACTAATATTCTTCAACATCTTAAATTTATATTCAGTCTTGTACGTACTTAGTTTCAGTTCATTATTTCGTAGTCTTAATTTTTAAGTATCCGGGAGTTCTGAACGTTTCGATTTAAGAGAGAGAGAGACTGTAAAAAAAAAAAAAAAAAAAAAAAAGAAAACTAATTTCCATAATGTTTTGGACACATGCTTGAATCATAGTACAAGAAAAACTAGTTAATTATCTAGGTGAAGGCTATTTGAAGCCTACGGACAAAGCCATCGACACTATATAGTAAAAGAAAGCGGCGATATTTTCCCAAAAAAATTACCAATACAACAACATGGAAATAATAGTAGAAATGAATTAAGTGGATAAGTCAGTGGCATTTATTGAATACTGCGTAAATGAGTTCAGTAATCAAATGAGTCATGTGATTTGAGTCAATAGTCAAACAGGTTTCCGGTTATTCGTCCTGACACTCCATTTACGACCAATGGCTACCACCTTCCCAGTCACCTATACAAGGACTGAAAATTCTCACATTTTTTTTTTCATATAATTTCCTAATCTCTGATTTTTCCATGTTATTGTATGTGTATAAAATATATTATCAATAGTTATTATTCATTAATTGTTATTCCTGTATTATTAATTAACTATTATTATTGTTTATACCTAATGCATAGACAGAAAATTCTCATATTTTTTCATATAATCTCTTTATCTCTGATATTTCCATGTTATTGTATGTGTATAAAATATATTATCAAAATTAATTATTTATTAATTATTATTATTGTTTATACCTAATGCATGGACCACATTTTTCATATAATCTCTTTACCTCTGATATTTCCATGTTATTGTATGTGTATAAAATATATTATCAATAGTTATTATTAATTAATTATTATTCATTATTATTGTTTATACCTAATGCATGGACAGAAAATTCTCACATTTTTTTTCATATAATCTCCTAATCTCTGATATTTCCATGTTATTGTATGTGTATGAAATATATTATCAATAGTTATTATTAATTAATTATTAGTTATTATTACTGTATTATTAATTAATTATTATGATTGTTTGTACCTAATGCATGGACCGAAAATTCTCACATTTTTTAGAATAATTTCCTAATCTCTGATTTTTCCATGTTATTGTATGTGTATAAAATATATTATCAATAGTTATTATTAATTAATTATTATGATTGTTTGTACCCAATGCATGGACCACATTTTTAATATAATCTCCTAACCTCTGATATTTCCATGTTATTGTATGTGTATAAAATATATTTATCAATAGTTATTATTCATTAGTTATTATTACTGTATTATTAATTAACCATTATTATTGTTTAGAGTCCCGACCCCTTGTTATCACCCTGTTATCGTCTTTTATCACTTGTTATTACCCACAGGTTCCGAAACTCCCAATAGTCTTCGTACACCTAAGTCGTGTTATCACTGTTATCAACCTGTTATCCCCATGTTATCATATGTTATCAAATAATCTTCGTACACTTTTCCTCGGAGTTTCGCACCCTCTGATTTTAATTTACCTGATTATTTGGAATATTACTATTATTATTTTACTTGATTATTTATAATATTTTGGGTCTTTGTATTGTGCATGTACGTAGCAGCATTCTAATAAATACGCCAAAAAATACATCTGTAGATAAATATTAAATAAATAATATCATAAATAATGATCAACGGTTCCGAAACTCCGAGGAAAAGTGTACAAAGATTATTTGATAACACATGATAACACGGAGATAACATGCGGATAAAAGGATGATAACAGTGATAACTTGACCTAGGTGTACGAAGATTATTGGAAGTTTCGGAACCTGTGGTTAATAACAAGTGATAAAAGACGATAACAGGGTGATAACAAGGGGTCCGAAACTCTGAGGAAAAGTGTACGAAGATTATTTGATAACACATGATAACACGGAGATAACATGCGGATCAAAGGATGATAACAGTGATAACAT
Source organism: Eulimnadia texana (assembly GCA_002872375.1). Taxonomy (NCBI): domain Eukaryota; kingdom Metazoa; phylum Arthropoda; class Branchiopoda; order Diplostraca; family Limnadiidae; genus Eulimnadia; species Eulimnadia texana. The sequence goes on along the minus strand of NKDA01000002.1, from coordinate 14,875,155 downwards.
GACCTAGGTGTACGAAGATTATTGGAAGTTTCCGACCCCTTGATAATGATTAATAATATTACCTAATATTCTTTAGATTTTTTTTTCAAGTAAATTTATCACGATTATTCAATAATATACAATCTGGATAATTATGTATCTATTTATCTCGTATTAAGTTAAGACTTATATTATTACATTATTATTACATTATTATTATTATTATTATTATTATTATTATTACTATTATTATTATTATTATTATTATATATATTATTATTATTATGATATATTATTATATTATTATTATTATATATATTATTATTATTTATTATTATTAAATTACATATATATATATATGTGTGTATAAAGTTATTTCATTTTTTTTTTGTTGTGTGATTATTTTATTTTCGGTGTGTGACAGCAGAGAGGGATCAGATAAGAACTCACACGACGCTTTCTTCGCATTTGCATAATTTTCAGCGATTTCATTCACAAGCCCAGCAACAGATGGGCTTGTACAACACCGCAATAAACATTGTGTCAACCCCCCCTGCTTCAACCCAACCACTCCAACCCCATTACGTTATCAACCTGTTATCACAATGTTATCCTACTTGAACTAACCGGGGAAACAAAAAAAAAAGAACTTACATTAATTCCAGTCGTGGCGGTTTGTAGGTATAGAACTCTTACGGTAGCGGATCTTCGAGATTCTTGTCTTCAGATTCTTGGACTTCCTGAGATTCTTTCTCTTCCGGCGAAGGAGAACCTCGGGGTCTGTGATTTCTCGGGCGACGGACTGGGTAAGGCTGGGCGAATGGGGACAAGTTCCGGCGCAGCAAATCAAAGGGGCGAGTGACTGGTGTTGGCGGGTAACGGCGCGTGAGTAACTGGTCTCTGGTCGCATCCGCCGATGACCGCACTATTTCAAGTCCCGCATCGTCACCTCGATCGTCTCTTCTGTCTTCTGTGGCCTTTTCCTTTTCAGCAGATAAACGATGAACCGTCCCTATAATAGTTTAGTAGTAGTTTAGTTGTATTAATGTTATTGTCATTACCGGTTAAGTAGTAGTAGAAGTAGTAGGACTAGTACTAGTAATAATATTAGTAATGGTAGTAATTCTAGAAGTAGTAGTAGTATAATAGTAATAGTACTAATATTATTATTATTATTATTATTATTATTATTAGTAGTAGTAGTAGTAGTAGTAGTAGTAATAGTAATAGTAGTAGTAGTAATAATAGTAGTAGTAGTAATAATAATAGTAGTAGTAGTAGTAGTAATAATAATAATAGTAGTAGTAGTAGTAGTAGTAATAATTATAGTAGTAGTAGTACTAGTAGTAATAGTAGTAATGGTAGTAGTAGTAGTAGTAATAGTTTTAGTATCTCTTATTGTAGTGGTACCAGAGTTGGGTAGATCTCGACCATTTATGAACAAATTCAGGTTCACGGTTCAAACGAAAACAACAATTGCGGTTCAACTCGGTTCGGTTCATTTCCATAACAAATGCAGTTCCGAACACGGTTCCGGTTCACGAGGTACATAGGTTCAAATTTCGGTTCAAAATTCTATTTATTAAAAGTAACGTACGGTTCGGTTCGCGGTTTAGCTGTTCTTACAGCTGATCAAGTTTATACGGTTCGCTCAAATGAACCGCCCAAAAAACGGTTCAAACCCACCCATCTCTGAATATTACAAGAATTTATCTCACCTCTCATTGGTTCGATTCTTTCAGTGCCAAAATCGAAAGAATCTTGAGATTCTTGTCCAGGAATCATGAATCCCGGACTCCTCTGTCGCCTGTAATCCGAAGTTAGAGCTCGGAGAACCTCAAACGCGCCGGTCTCTTTACTTCTAAAATTAAAAATAATTAAGAAAATTACTCAAAATATTGACTAATTAAACTATTAGAGTCTAAACTATCGTACCGTGCGCCATTTTTGATGATTTTTCCGTAAATTTTTGTTTTATTTCCTTGGTTTTTGCTTCGGTTTTTGCTGTTGGTTTTCTTGTGGTTCTTCCAGTTAGAGAAGCCGCGTAGCCACTGATCCAGATCCTCGGGAATGTCGTTATTCATTTGACTGTATTTTTGAAACTGGCGCCACATTTGTCGCAGGATTTTGCAGGAAGGAACGCTGCTGGATGTTGCGAATTTCCCGCGTCCCGAATCCTGAGGTTCCAGTTCGCTGTTGTTGTGGCGGAGTCGTGACGGTGAAGTGTTTTTCCTCTTTGTGGAAGTTTTGCTGCGTGCTGTAGTCGACGATGCTGACGATATGCTGAAATGCAAGATGAAGACTAGCAGAATGAAGAAGAGTAGTCGATGGTGCTGCCCCATGCTTTGCTAGAAGTAGTAAACAGTAAAGTAGTAGCGCTAGATGGTTTTGTCGGGTTGGGTGAACTACTGGATGACTGTAAAGGGAAAGACTTAGTGAAAATAGCAGTAGTTGCTGTTGTTGTAGTAGCAGTTGTGGTAGCAATGATAGTAGTAGTAGGAGTTGTTGTTGTTGTTGTGTTTGTAGCAGGAGCAGTAGTATTAGTAGGAGTACTATCAGTAGTAGTAGTTATTGTAGTAGTAATAGTAGTAGTAGTAGCATTAGCGGTAGTAGTGGCACTGGTGGTAGTACTAGCAGTAGTAGCAGTAGCAGGAGTAGTAAAAGTTACAGTAGTAATAGTATAGTGGTAGTAGTAGTAATTGTAGCAGTAATAGTGATAGTAGTTGTAGTACTAGAAGTAGTAGCATCATTAGTAGCATCTGTACTGAGTACAATCATAGTAATATTAGCAGTAGCAATTAGTAGTGAGAGTAGTAGCAACAGATATAGAAGTAACTACACTTGTTGATAGTCCTACTGGGTACTAATATTAGTACTGAATGAAATAATAGTACTTAAAAGAACTGCTGACTAGTTAAGTAGTAATAGTAACGATAGTCGTAGCGAAATACACAAAATATCGTTGGTCGGACGACCCCGATAGAAAAATCGTACGGTTGAGTACTAAATGACTAGGTAGCTGAACACTAGCATCCCTCTGAATCACTAGCTGAATAGTAGCTGAGTTTTCTTTAGTTGCTAAAAGTGAACCCTCTGAATAAGGGATTGAATACTGCATGACTTAGTTCTTTCAAAATTCAAGCTCATGAACCGTGTGAAAGTGGGCCAATTTCACACTATCATCTAGTTGAATCCATGAAATCATGCACTATTCACAATGTCCTCCTGATGTTAGACCTAGCGCGTCTTTTTTCCTATTGGAACTAAATTAACGGTAGTAACTTGCGTTTTTTCTCGATTTATAATACTATTTATATAATATTCGTTATTTAGATCAATCTACTCAGAAATATTTTAATTTACAACTGAGATGTTGGAATCAAAATTTATTTGCAAATATTAATAAATAGTATACAACGCAGAACCATGTAGCCCGTAGTAAAATAATTAAGAAAAATTAGTAACATTATAATGGAAAATTGATTCTTATTAATATATCTTAATAACATTCTTATAATTAATTAATTTACTTAAAAAGGTCATTTAAATTGGCTGAAAGAACCCAGTTCCTACTGAAACTACTAAAAATTCAGTTCGTATATGAGTTTCTGGACAAATAATTGACCTGGAGGTAATAGTTATCGACTAACTTAATTCAAATTTTACTGACTACAGTAAAAATATATTTCTATCGTCCATTACACGTTTTGTACTAAACTACAAAATCAAGAAAACGCAATCCATCACCTTAAAATTCTATTACTATATTATCGTTCTACCAACTAAATCTTTGATTTGCATAAATTAAGACAAAACACGAGTCAAATGTAGATTTTACCATTAAATTGTATGATTTACCTTGGCTGTATTGTGTGCTGTACCAGTGAAAGAGGGAATACTGTTTGAATGAACGGAGATAAAAATTTTTGCCAGTTGATGCGGCGCGGCACGATTGAGTAGTCAGTAGTCAGTAGTCAGAAACGGTAGTGATGAGAAGACCAGGGGATTGGTGTACTTTTATAAGGGCTTCCCAGTTCGCCCATTGGTAAAGAAAAACTCACTTACGGACCAATGATCCCGCCTCAAAGACGCCTACACATCCTTGTCCAACATCTCCCCGTCTCCTTGTAATCTTGCTTACTACGCCTTATCCTCACAAAGATTCTTCAAGATTCTTCAAGATTCTTCAAGATTCTTGGAGTACAAATCCAAGTCTATTAGACAAGAACCTTAGATTTTTAAATATATGTATTTGCCTCAAAGATTCTTAAAGATTCTTCAAGATTCTTGGAGTACAAATCCAAGTCTATAGACAAGAACCTTAGATTTTTTAATATATGTGGATTGCCTTATAGCTAATTTTCGTTAATGAATTTTTGAATTATAGTTGTAAGTAATTCTTACTATCACTTATCTGTTGGTGAGATTCTTCAGGATCCTTATTCAAAGTACTCAAGATTCTTATACCAAAAAGATACGTACCATTCCAAGAATCATTTTATACGAAGATTATATTCCTTCGACAATACTAGAATAAGATGGAACCTTTTTTTTCTTTTTTCTGCGGGGATATTATTAATTCTTTTGAAGCTGTTTATCCCGGTGGCAGCTTTTGTTCGCCGGGTTTTTCGATTATTCTCCAGTAAATAAGCTGCTTTTCATTCAAGTGCTATTGATTTCAAGCGTGGCAGTCATCAGACGAAAACAAACATCGATTTCCAAACGATTTTTTTCCACTCTCTCTCTCTCTCTCATTCAGCAACTCGGGCAGTTTTCAATAGTTCCTCCAAAAAGTCAAACCCCGTACACTCGTCTCCATTCATTCAAATAACGAAGCCTCTTCTTTGACGGCTTCTGTCTGTCCAGATTTAAATTATTTTCCGAAATACTGAGTTCTCCATCAAGTCTAAACGTATCTGTAAATAAAATATTTCTCCAGGTTTAAAATTATTTTCCGAAATACTGAGTTTTTCGGAACTACGGACCAATGATTTCGATGAAAAATTTCTGAAATTTCTGATACTGAGTTCTCCATCAAGTCTAAACGTATCTGTAAATTAAATATTTCTCCAGCTTTAAAATTATTTTCCGAAATACTGAGTTCTCCATCAAGTCTAAGCGTATCTGTAAATTAAATATTTCTATGCAGAGTTTTAGTATTAATGATACATAGATTTAATTTTGTTGAATATTACTAGACATTATGAAATCAAATCAAAACTACTAATATAACTATACCATTTAAATAGTAGTAATTTTTCGCATGTTTATGAATAATGTTAATATCATTACTAGTAAACTTAATTAAATAGCTATGCAGGATTGTATTTTTAATGAAATATCATGAATTTGTAACATAATGAACGTATTTTTGCAACGCTCTTCTGTACGCTCATAATTAGTTACTTACACTTTAATAATGAATAAAAATAATATAAATACAAAATAGCAATATATATTCGTTAAGTGAATGATGTACAGTCGTGAGTAAAAAAAAAAAAAAAAAGCTATCCCACCTAGAATAGAGATAGCCGCTTCTGCTTGAACTTGTCTACTACTGTAGCAGTCGAATGGTTAACAATGGTGAAAATTAAAGTGACCTAATCCTGTTAAAGCTTCCGTGACCTCGTTTTGACCTCGATTGTTAGCTATAGTAATAGACAAGTTCAGGCAAAAGCGCCTTCCTCTATTTTAGGTGGGATAGATTTTTTTGGTCGCGACTGTACAAGGCATATTTGTATTCAGATAGTATCTTTTTCATACGAAGTTCATAATCATAACGGTAGGTGTCGCACTGTTATGGTTTCTTTTGGGCGGTGGGACTTTTTTTGAATATTTAGTTTATATTATTCAAAATGATATTTCAACACATTATTATATTAATATATATATCTATATCAATGCTTGATAAGCTTTATATTTAAGAAAAATATAAATTTAAATTTGAAATAACATACGAATTGCTGAAATCTTTAGTTCATATGTTATATAAAAATAAATTTTAAAATATTATCAAACGAGTTTATAGATATGATAATAAATATTTTGATATTTTTCATTAAAATTAACATTTAATTTTTAAAAATAATTTATCCGCTAGGTGGTGCTGCTGTTTGATTGTTTACCTGTCCCTTTCCATTCAAACTAGACTAGGAAAATTAATTACTTTTATTGTTATAAAATATGAAAAGAACACGTGATGTCAATGTTTTTGATTTATCAGACGTTAGCAGATTTTCTGGAAATTTTCCAAAATTTCAGATGCCGTCGTGCGTCGGGGTCTTCTCGCTCAACGAGCAGCGGGAATACGTCCACGACAAATCTCAGTTAAAATACCTCGCCCTTCCAACATACGACCAGAAAACGCAATGGGACGTCAATTACGATCTAAGAAATAATTTAGATTCCGTCACATTAAAAGACGAAAGCGAAATAAGCTCCCGAATGCTCGATGACCTGCTGAAGTGGATCCTGGAAGAAGCTCGCAAAAAACGAGAATTAAAATTTGGTTTTGTCTGTTTCCGAGGGCTGCTCACCCTTTTAATGGCCACGCCTTATGAATATCGAGAACCTTGGTCTATTCTAGCATCTAAATTAAATGATACTATTTATTTGTGGAATCAAAAGATAGGTCCGCTCCACAAAACGCTTTTCAGAGAGAAGCTGCTGTTTGGGGTTATAAATTCGAGCAATACCTTTGCTCGGGTAAATATTGTTATTTAACATTTCACTCATGTATCACTAAACGTTTAATTATCTCATCACAGAAAGAAGAAACAAGCCACCGAATCCTGAAGCTCCACTAAATACAAACGCAGAACTCTGCTGTGTCCTGCGAACGAATCTAAGCGGGCATTATCTTCTTTACGGAGCTGAAGTTGACGCTTTCAATGGAAAATCAGAAGCTGAGTTCACAACGCTGGAAGATTTTGTCGAACTGAAAACGAGCAGGCTCATAGAAAACCAACGGCAGGACCAAAACTTTCGAAAGTAATCAGTCGACCTTCTGGTTTGTTTGAAACTGAACGTTCGTTTCTTGAGACACGGTTTCTTAAAATTCTCTTATTAAATTATTCGAAATGTAAAATATAGGTTCAAACTTCTTAAATGGTGGGCGCAGTCTTTCCTCGTTGGGATACCGTCCATACTCTGCGGTTTCCGTGACGACAAAGGTGTCGTCTCGAGGCTCGAACGGTTTGAAGTGAAAAAGTTCCCCAGCATGGCGAAGGTATTACTACGTAATTTACTGTTAATTATGTGTAATTAATAGTTATCGATATATATTAAAATTATGAATATTTAATATTATATTATTATATTTTATTATGAGTGTTGCATGTATTATTAATTTATTTACGTATTAGATTACTATGTATGTACTATGTACTATGTGTTATTTATCGTAAAACAGTCATTCCACTTTCAATTTTCCCTTTTTTCCCTCTTCTCTTATCTTTCCCTTTTCAGACCCCATCCTCCCCTTTTTCAGGGAATTCCCCTGCAAAGCGGAAACACTGCATAAAAGGGCATTACCATAACGTCTATATTAAACTATTATTATTGCATAATTTAAGCACCATATACGTTTACTTGTTTAAATTTTTTGAATTTTCAATTAAATCATAATTTCAGTTTGTAGTACTAATTAATGTCGTATTAAGTTGATTTATTCTGATTATTTTTGCAGGATTATTGGAACGGAGCTGTTTGCATGAATTTCTGCGGTCAATTGCTTTCGTTCATTCGCGACAAACTTAGCGACTGCAAACCGCTGGAACATTACAAGTTCGACTACGACCCGCGTTATGGAACCGTTACGTTCTCTGCTGCGGACCGAAATAGCTTGAACAGAAAGCTTTTACCCGATTGGTACACTGATGAAATAAAGCGACTTTTTGAGTGATTAGGAATTAAAGATAAAATATAATTCAACTGAAAAGTTTTTAACTTTATACTTTATAAAGTATTTTAATACATAAATAAATCATTTTTAAAATTTGGATCACAACTAAAATCGTAATTTGCTAACTCATGTTGTTTTAAAAGCTTTTTTAAAATTTTAATTATATAAACATAATAGTAGCTGAAATAGTTGTGATATTTTATACAATTAATAATTATTTGAAAAATTAAGCGATATACATTAACAAACAATAACAAGATTATTCGAGGGCTGCTAGCTCAGCGGTTACAACCGCCGCTCTTCAACTCTGGGTCTGTGGATTCAATCCCACTCTCAAGTCAGGCCTATTCCCGGACCAGCCACTTCTACGCAGACAGATGAAAGAGTCTGCAAATTCCCTACCTTACACTGACCACTGGAGCCATGGGTACACAACCTGAATGCCCGACACGGAAAGAAAAAAAAGAACAAGATTAAAAATTGTATTAAATATCCTCTGAACGTAATCAATCGATTATTATTAATATCTGTACTACAAGCAAACATTTCGCGGTGTTATTCAGTTATTTAAATTAGCAATTAAATAACTGTAAAAAAACACTAATTTAATTATGTTATTAACACAATTCAAAAATAAGACATAAATTAAAATAATAAATCTTCAGCGCTATTGCTTCCATTTGGTGAGGTCCATTGACGGGAGGACAGAGCTTCTGCAGGATACGCGCGGATTCCTGAAAGAAAGTAACAAGAATTAGATTAAAATATAATAATAATTTATTACAAATAGTTACGTGAAAGGATCAGCCAGCTGCATGACGTTCAGTTGGACGGTCTCGATGTTGTCGCTGTTATCGCAGAGGATTCTGGCGTACTTGACTTTGCGGATCTCGTCAAGTTGCTCTAAAACATAAAATTTATTAATTATTAATATTTAAAAATTACATTGAGTATATATATGAATAATTTTGTAACATACCTAAAGTAAACGAACTAGGCCATCCACCGTTCTCGAACCAGAACCTATCTCCATTGCGCAAATTTTTGAACGTCTGCGCGATGATGCAGTTGAAGGTAGGGCCGACGGTACTTCCCCGCACAGGGAACTCGGAAATACCAGCAGACCAGAGATCCAGATCCTCGGGCGAAATGTAGATCTGAGAGAAGGCAGCGATGATCTGGTTATTCATGATACCGAAGAGGTCGCTCCAGCGACGAGCGGGAGGAAGCCCGCAGTAGACGCGGAACTGGTTGTATGAGGGTATGCCGTGGTCCCTACCCCGCTGGATGTTGATGGCAGCGAGATCAGACCCGTGGTTGTCCGTCGGTTCCTGTTCTAAGTGGTTGGTCAACTGTAGCAAACATAATTAAGTTAATTAGAGTTAAGGGAACTGATTGAAGTGTAATTACGTCTTCGGTTACTGCGTCGTCAGTCTTCTGCGCGATCTGGTTCATCATTCCGAGAAGATACTGGTCCACGTATCCCGGCTTGTACAAGTCCCAGGGCTGGTAAAAGATGTCGCGAAAACGCTGACTCCCTAATAGAATTAACAATAATAAGTTAACATAGTTGAATATAGCAATAAAAGTAATAACTATCAATAAATCCATTAAGTAGCTAACATTGATTAAAATATTGATTCAAATTAGGTGTGTAGAATTATATACTAGTTAGTATCATTAGTTACAATAGTTAGCTTCCTAGTACATTAAAGAATTATTATTATAATTATACATTATCCTTGCAACACATAGTTAATAACAATTTAATCAAATTATGTGAAACTGCTTAACGGTATGATGTTTATTAATTATACCAATGTATTGATGTTTCGAGTTCCAGCGCTGGATCGTCGAGGGAACAGTCGAGTGTCCAAAGCGAAAAGCTGCAGCGTTGAAAGCGTCCGAGAGACTGGCGTCGATCATCGAACTGTAGCCGTTGTAGAAACCCTACATTCAAGTTAACGAGTTAATTGAAGTTAATATTAGTTCTAATTTTAAATACTACCGATGGTAAAAGCTCCAGGCCGTACTGTTTCATCTTGCCTTTGCCCAGAAGAAGAGGTAAGTACTCGTCGTAGGTAATCTTCTGTACCAGAGCTGCGACAATGTGGCGAGCTTCCTGCAATCAAAATCAACACGGTTAACAAAACTAATAACATAACAAAATAACTCCCAAACTATACTGAAATAAGTTTGTAATTAGTAGAGATTATAAAATACTTACTAAGGATACAGTTAATATTATGATAGATTATTCCTGTAAATTTATTATTTTACCTGGAAAATCTTCTCGTCGTCCCAGAATGGATTGATCTGCTGCAGGGCTGCGGCGATGCGGTTGTGTTCGCGCATGAAGATGGTGTGAGGCGTCGACAGCATCGGCTGCTGGCTAGAACGGGTATCGCCTACAACAAACCAGAAATGGAAATCCAATACGTAATTCATAATATGTTTAGAGCTACCAGTCAAGAAGCAGAAGGTCGAGGTGTTGGTCCTGAAGCAGTCATCGTCAGGTTCATCAGTCCTCAGAGGCGAGAGATCCTTCAGTCCTTCTTTGGCGAAAACCGACTGAGTCCTCAGTAGACCTCCGGTGAAAGCTCGGAGACTCTCAGACGTTTCGTCGTTGACCCCGTAAACGAAACTAGCGTCCAGGTAACTCGTAAGCTTGTTGAACTGATCGCGGACGCCCAGTCTGCAGCCTACTTTGGGGCTGGCAGCGCTCCTGGCCAAGTTCAAGCAGGAAACTTCGTGTTGCGAGTAAAAAGGATCGCTGGAAGATATAACGATAGGAAAGCACGCCGGATTCGAGTCGTTCCTCGGACAGCAGTGCAGCTCTTCACCCGAACTCTCTAGAAAATTTCATTAATATCGATTAAATAGTTAAGCTTTTCCAAATTAGTCTTAACCTACCCGTAGATTTAACAGTATCCACCATGTCGTGGTCAATCAGCTGCCCCAGGATACGAAATGAAGCGTCAAGTCTTGTTCGGTGAATCCCATGTTTTTGTGAACCCTGATTGAGATGTCGCGGGCAGAGGGAAGTTCAGCTCCTGTGACAGACTTCCTAGGGGCAGCCACAGCGTCAGCATAGGCCGGGGGTATCAGGCGTCGGTAAGGGGCCTTGGCGGCTCCCCACACGGGGTGATTAAGGTTGTTGCAGTAGCCGTTCAGGGTGCGGTAGCGCGTGACGTTGCACAGGACGGGCTGCAAGAGGCTCGGGCAGAAACCGTTGATGTCCGTGTCGCTGGTGTCGATCGCCGGCAACTCGATGAAGATGTCTGTCGATGTCAGACTGCATCTAATTTTCAATTAATTTTATTAGTACGAATCCAATACTTAGAATGTTAGTAAAGACGTACTTTTTGGCTAGGATTGAAGTTGCTGTTTCTAGAGTGCGGCCCAAGAGGTCCAGCTCGTAATCTGTGGGTTCTGAACCGATGTCTTCGAGTCCTGTCTGGCGCTGGGCCTTGTGGAACGCTGCGTTGATGGCAGAAGTCGAAACGCAGCTCAGCGTAAAATTTTGCTACAAGATTGAATATAATTACAACTCGAAATTCAATAATAATTGTATGAACTAATTTAACTATCCAAGTATATTTTAACTGAATGCTAATTTTTTTGGAAAACTTACAGCTTCAGCTTCCAGCAGCTTCAGCAGGAAGACACTCAAGTAAATCCAGATCCACTTCATCTTGAATCCTGTAATGAAAGATGATTTTGTATTATATATTAATAATTATTAAACAATTAAAGAGCTCACCGTTGAAATAGCGAAGTGTTAAACAATTCCAGTTGTAGTCTACAAACGTCTAACTATTTCGAGTAACTGTTGAACTTCAGTACTTCGTAATGGGCTTTATATACATAGTCGGAAAGCCATCTTGGGTCAAAGGTCAAGGTCACTTAATGTGGAAAGTGATATAGGCCGTTGGTAATAGGTGCCATGCTTCAGTGAATATAGGTAACTTAGCTGCAGGTTAATTAGGTTAATTAGACTTAATTGCAGTTTATAATTGCATTAATTAGTAATTAGTTTGTAATGACGCACACTGCAATAGTTGATTAATAAACTTTATTCTGATATAGACATAAATTTCAAAAACAACAATACAGAGTAAATAAATTAATATTAATAAAGATTGTAATAAAATTAGTGAAGCTGTGCTATTGAGCATTAATCCACTTCATAAAGATTAAGTTATACTTTAATTAAAATAAAACAGATAATTTTATACCATTAATGAATTAAGAAGTAGGTAAAATATAATTTATTATGAATAAAATAGGTGGCAGTTTTTAAGAAACTGATTAATTATTATTAAGATAACGAGAGGGACTATTAAATAATTAATTACTTTATAATATACCATATAACATAGAAAAATTTCAAACAGCAAAATTTTCGATGTAACCGAACGACTGATTTGACAAGTGTATGTAACCTAGTGGAAAATTAAGGATGTCGGCTACATCCTGAACGATATCCGTAACATATCCTGAATATCCTAAACCACGTCCGTTCGTGGATGAGTAAAAAAAATTATGTTGAGAATTGTGAGTCTTGATTATTGAGGGCACCGTCAAGTATCCTGAAAAGCGTTTTTTCAGGACCCTGTTAAGTTCCCTAAACACGTATTATTCAGGCATTCCACTGTCAGGGTCCTGAACACCCTGGAAGTGATCCAATTTCACCGCACTCAGAGTCCTGATTGGCGTCCTGAAAATGTCCTTTTCAGGATATTTTCAGGGTCCTGAAACTATCCTGAATTTTGTGTTGGGAAATCTCATGTGGCAATAGGCTTACGGCCTGAGCCGAGAAGAAATACATAATACATAAATATAATATAGAGAATTTAGCTAAGATAACAGGTACAGTCATGTTCATTAAAAAAGGGTACAGCATGGGAAAGCTAAACGTCACTTTCCCTTAATTTTTGTAGGAATATTAGAGTATTTCTTGATAACACGCATTAATTTAATTTAAGTACAGTTACTTTAATCTATCTTAACTAAATTTTATGCATAAATGATTTTATAGACTTCAAAAAGGACTTTCGATGTTTCCCATGCTGTTCCAGCGAAATGAATTAAATTTTACTTAAGTGTCTATGGAGTGCTTCACTAGTATCAGTTTTCTAGTATATGACTGTGTTTTTGCCATGCTCTTTTTATTACGTTGTTTGGAAGACTTCGTTGTGCATTCTCCGAGCTTTCTTGCGTCTTCGCGATGCTGGGGAAGCTCAATCTGGTCGAAAAACTGAAACCGACAACTTCTCTGAATCCGATCGTCTGCACAACGAAGAAACCCATCTTACTGCAGCAGATCAATACAAGCAGGTCTTTAATATCCTTTCGTCTTTGGTTCACTTATTGGAAAGGTTAAGTCTACAAGTCTATTCGCTCGAAGTGGAGCTGGTCCTCCGTTCGTCTGCTATCCCCTGCTCTGACGCGATCTATTCGAGATTCGTCAGAACACATGCTGTACTCTTTTTTAATGAACATGACTGTAGTATATACCGAGAAGTATATCACCTTTAAATATTGAGTTAACTAGCATAAAGGTACAGTGCCTTATTAAATTTTAGAAGTACTATAACAAACCCCAAATTCTCCAAAGCAGTCGCTACGTATTGCAGCAGAACAGGTTGATTTTGGCGAATATGCAAATACCCCAGATAAAAGGGTAGCTATACCCCATGTTGTCCTTCACCACACCTCAACTCACATCTAACTACCTGTTCAACTATTCTCAGCTTCCCAAATCCCGTCAGTTAACTCCGTATTTGGATTATTTTCAGTTTATTTTTATTTCACATTAACTTTTTGCTTCTGATTTAATTATTCATAATTCAGTTTAAGCACATCATTTGATGTCTGTCGATTAAATCTGACTCACTTGTTGCCAGCACCATAAATCCGGTTTGCTACTTTGATACTTTCCAATTCGTTTTGTTCTTTTTTCTTTTTAACCAGTGCTCACCTTTTTCAATTTTTTTTTCAATTGTTCCAGGGCTTTTGCTTCTTATATGTTTGCCTTTCAGAACTTTTTTTCAATTAAGCTTACGTGGAAAACCGCTATATACTCTTGAGTTTGCAGCTCAAAGTTCTTGTAGAACCTTTAGATCATACTTTGGCTGTAGTGAAAAAAGCGAGTTTGACCATGTACCCAAGATGGTTTCAGTCAAATACACAAAATTCAAAGCTATGTAACGTAATAAAGCAATTAAATAATTAAAGATTAATTAAGTAATGTACAACATTATGTTAACTTACTGTCACATTTTTCAGATAATTCATTTTAATCTCTTAACCTGCAAGTTTTGACATAGTTGTTGAATTTTACAAAAATTTGTAACAATTAAAATTGATATATATATATATATACAAGAAAATCCGGAATGCCATGGGTTTGGTAATGGGTTGATAACATGATGATGATAACATGTGATAACACGTTGATAACAAACTGATAACAGGTACAAGATTTGAGAGATAACTTCAGTACCAAAACACAGATTTTAAAATAGTATTATTAGATTATGTAATACTGATTTAATTTGAAAATTGATTATTTAATTCGTTAATAGATTAAGATAGTTCATTAATTAAACTCCAGGGTTTTATATTAATAGGCTAATTAACGTAAGTCTCTAAGAGAAATGTGAAACTGCTGAGTCACAAAGTCACGTGACTCAGTTTCGCTTATTATTGGCCTTTTCACCATTATTGTTTGTTCCAGGAAAAGTAAATAGGACAAAATAATTATAATATAATTAATTGAGATGATTCGGGTATTCATATGAAAATAACAAAAATTTATTCATGAAAAAAGCTTCAAAATTCAAAATATTTAAATTTCGTTTATTTCTTCATCAGCTTGTATATGTGAATGTCTTCGCAGGAGAGATCTTCCCGATACAGTTTTTTGTCGACTTGGGTAGTGTTAAACTTCTGCTGAATCTTCCGCATGAATTCCTCTACCAGCGATTTATTTTTCTTGCATTCACGTTCCTCGTATGAGAGATAAATTTCAGTCTCAGGTCCACTGACGTCTTCCAGAGTCTGGACAAGCGAATCTATTGCCTGTAGGAAAACGACTGATGAAAAAGTCTTAAATCTGCGAACAGGTGAAACACATACATCTTTATAGTAAATGCAATCTGCAACAAGCACGATATCTGGTATGTGCTCGTTCAGCACTGATTTCCAGTCGTCTGTACCCCACCTCAGTTCTGCGGCAATAACGTTGCTCGTTACCGATCCACTATTAGCGAGGATATTTCTCCGCAGCAGAGGAACGCACTCTTGTAAATCTGTTAATACAACATTGGCCCTGTAAACGAGACGGATTAAAGTTTTGATTGCTTTCTGCTAGAATTTTATCATATACCCTAAAACAGCAGCGGCAAGACCGACACATCCAGTGCCAGAGCCCAGTTCCAGTACTCGAAGACCTTTAAGAGATTTACTTTGGCTTAGAACTTCCAGATAACCTGACAGAACTAAAGCAGCATCCCAAACAATGCATCCAACGTCTCCTACGGATATCTGATTCAAGATTAGAGTTTTGTCCAAGGATGTTAGTTCAAAATCGCGGGTAAAATACGTCGAGTCGGTCGGGCCGGCCATTGTTTACATTCTACATAACGCCATCTAGCGGAGGACGAGGAGACTGCATGTAAAATTATGAATATTACTAATAGTAATCATAACGGTGTTTGCTAATGATGATAATAAAATTTGATTTATAACCTATCAACAGCCCTTTATAAGAACGGAGTTACTATTACTATAAAATCTTATTAATAGTTTTTACTTTTGCCAGTAGGTGGCGTTCAGAAGAATGGCGGGAAACTTACTTACGAAATGCTTATACGAAGTGTACAGCACTGGTGGACAGTTATGTTTCCCAGTATATCTGTATAGTAAATATCGAGAATAAATTATATAAAATTGAAATAGTTTTTTTCCGGCTAAAATTAACAGGCTTGACCTCATGCATACAAATTCCACAGAGATATGATATGTGTCCTCGTCTCACGTTAGGGTTTGGATCACTGCACTGAGCGAAACTCAATGAAACGTGAGTACAAAAAGATCAACTTATACACCAAAAGAAAGTTATTTAATCTTACTGTTCCGTGAGGTTTAGCGCTTGCTTGAAAAATACAATTAATACGACGAAAATAACAAAAGAAGTGAACACCTCTTTTGGTAAAGGTCTTGTTAACGCCATCTCATGCGAAATATTTACAACAATATTGTTTATCCATTATTATCATTCTTTCACAAAACTAGTGCAAGTTAATTTTACGTTATAGGTACTATAAAGAATTAAGCTGTGGCGATGCTTGTTTTATTTAATGGTGGTTAAGTTTGATATAAATAACAAAAAACAAACTGGGGCCCTGGTCGCATCATGGAGCTTTTTACCTCGCAGGGGGCGCATCATTCTGGGCACTGGGCGCACCGTTCTAGGTGAATTCGCGCAGTCGTCCCCGGTTGTTGAATACAACATTCTCTTGAGCAATGCCTCGATATACTTTGTAAGTTATTGTACTGCATATCTGTAATGATTTTAGGTTCTACTGATATGCTCAATTCAATATAGTTTTCTTATGAAACCAGTTATATCCCCTTTAAATGATTTATGATTCCGTCAGCATTTGAGTCCTTTCTTGGATTACTAATTTCATATCCTTCTTAGATAAGTCCTGCGTGAGTAGTTTAAGTAAAAAGTTAAGTCTCACCAACTTCCTTTGTTGTCTACAATTAAAGGGCTCTTATTTTTTTCCCCAGTTAATGCTTCTTCCACTCATGTGTCTTCACATTCGTAGTTTCTCTGTGAACTGTTCTGGTAAACCAAACTAGAACTAAACGTTAAGTTATCTAAAATTTTAACCGTAGTACAATATCTAATATATTGTTAACGTCTTATTATTATATTCTTGTATTATCAGACACATGACATCATTATTACGTTTGTTTTATGATTTCTGACTTGACTATATCAAGTGGCATTGGATTTTAAGGAATCTCGATTATAAAAATTATTTTTAAAGTATAACAGTAGATAGTCGTTAGCTCCATGTCGTCTGCTGGTGTTGACCAAACTACTGTTTCTCTCGTAAGACTCTACGTTGTGAAACTGCTGGATCAAGAAAAACAATTTACGGTTGAAAATATGTTTGAAAATTTGCACTGGGCTTGCATTTTATAAATTTACTGTGCAGAATTGTGGAGAGTCTTATGATGAATGCTATAGTATGGTTAACATCTGCAGACGACAGAAAGTTTACGTACTATCTCTATTTGAAGGCCACTCCCAATTGTCTCTAATGGACCACCGGCTTCGCAAAGGACGAATTAAGACATCAATTATGGATAATTTGAAATTAAGTTCACAGTTGAGTACATTGAGTAAACACATTTATCATACGTTTGTTTACTAAAACGGCTACAACGTTGTTCATTAATTGATACATTTATGTGTAATAATATAATTGTCTTAATTACTCGACCAATAAAAAACGGTATGCGAAGCG
This sequence comes from Eulimnadia texana, assembly GCA_002872375.1. Taxonomy (NCBI): domain Eukaryota; kingdom Metazoa; phylum Arthropoda; class Branchiopoda; order Diplostraca; family Limnadiidae; genus Eulimnadia; species Eulimnadia texana. The sequence continues at coordinate 14,857,725 of NKDA01000002.1, read as the reverse complement.
TTTCGATCCGTTTTTAGAACTGATCAAATATTTGTTCAAGTGCATAATTAACGAACATAATGTTACCGGTCAGTGACAGGGAATCATATAGCAATTAACTGGCCAAGTACACACTGTACAGGGCATGTGGAAAAACGAAACGTTGCAAGTGTTACTTACGTCAGTCGCGAACCCAACAGCAGTTGTATTTAAAGTGGTGCTCGAGCAACCGTAACTCCATAACTCCAATACGGATCATTTTTATACTGACTAAAAATGATCAAGTATTTCTCGCTGTTGTTCCTTGTTATCGGCTTCGAGAGTTCTCACGCGGTATATAATATTAAAAATTTACGCTATTGATACAAATTAATATTTTTCGAACAGCTTAATTACAGTTGCGTGACAACTGCAGCCATCAACGCTGCCTTTCAGGCAGCCAAACTGAAGACCAGTTTCGTTTCGATAAGCTCAGATCCCACTGAGTTTGAGCTAGACAAGCTCGGGAGGACACTACTGGAAGCCACAGCCATCCTAGCACAAAGGTACTCCTAGCACAGATGGCTGAAGCGTCACTTACTCAACCTTACAAATTAACCTCGTACTTTTATCATAGATGCAAGGTAACCCCCAGTGAGATCTTCTCGGCACTCCCATTGATCAACACAAATGGCACAATCATCAGTACCGTTTGCCCTGCCGTCTTCAAGCCATACTCGTGCAGGGCAACTCGGTATCGCAACATGGACGGCAGTTGCAACAATCTTGCCAATCCTCTGTGGGGTTCCGTTTACGCTCCCTACAGGCGTTTACTTGCACCCGCCTATGCTGACTCCATTTCTGCCCCTCGCAAAGCTATCAGCGGAGCTGAACTCCCTCCTCCCAGGCAAGTCTCTATCAAGGTTCATAAAAACACTGCGGTCACGGATCAAGCCTTGACTGTCCATTTCGTCTCATGGGGACAGCTGATCGACCATGACATGGTCGAGACTTCTGCTTCAACAAGTATGTCAAATTTTAGAACTTTCGATAACATAACTAAGTACACAATTAGCTAGTTCCGGTGGATTCCTTACCTGCTGCGAAGTTACAACTCTTCCTCAAGCGTGCCTGCCCATCTCTGTCCCGTCGACGGATCCCTTTTTCTCGGTGCATGAAGTCGACTGTCTGGATTTTGCGAGGGACGCCGTCAGTCCCAGGAAAGGGTGTTCTCTCGGAACTCGCGAGCAGTTCAACATTTTAACGAGCATTCTAGACGCCAGTATGATCTATGGCGAGGACACGGATGTTATGGCCACTCTGCGTTCATACAGCGGAGGTCTACTGAAAACTGCACCCGTCTTTAAAAGCTTGGGACTGAAAGATCTTCCACCTTTAAAGACTGTAGACCCTGACGATGATTGCTTTAGAACTAACATGTCGGTTTACTGTTTTTTAACAGGTATAGTGTTTCTACCTTTCTCTGAACAATTTTTACACGAAATAATTAAATATTTCATATACACAAAGTGTCAAACTTCTTTACTGTTATGAAAGTTGGAAATACCTTGTTTCTTTGTCAGGTGATAGTCGTTCCAATCAACAGCCGATGCTTTCAGCCCCGCATACTATTTTCATGCGTGAACACAATCGTATTGCCACTGCTCTCAAAGTAATTAATCCGACTTGGACGGATGAAAAACTTTTCCAGGTAAATATATATACTACTGGTCGGGAACAGCTTTGGAACTAGCACGGCTAAGTGTTCACTGATACTTGCAGGAATCTCGGCACATTGTAGCTGCTTTAATTCAGAAAATCACGTACGACGAATACTTACCACTACTCATCGGCAAAGACCAGATGGTTAAATACGGACTAGGGCTTCTAACCACGGTAAGCTCAACCCGACTAAAGTTAGACTGATCGAATAACGGTTAAAATTACGTTCTAGGGATACTTCACCGGTTACAACTCCACTACAGACCCGACATTACCCAACGCTTTCAGTACAGCTGCTTACAGATTTGCACACTCTATGGTGCCCTCTGTAATTCAGCGTTGGAGCGCGAAGCACCAACTTATCGGTAATGAATTCTATTTTACTTCAGACATATATAAATTTAAACTATACTTTAAATTAAATTATAAATTTCAGGAAGTCAGAAATTCAGAACGTTGTTTTATCAACCGTGGGATTTGTACAAGGCAGGGTATGTAGATCAGTACCTCTTAGGCATGATGAATCAGGTTGCTCAGAAGACCGATGATGCTGTAACTGACGAGGTATCATTATTAGCCTCTAACTTACTCAAATTCTAATAACTCAAATATAGATAGGGGTTGTAATGTAAGATTTACATGTATCCATTGTACTACATTAATTATATATGAACATGGATATCTTAAATTTCACGTATAATACTTTCGAAACACGTGCAGTTGACGAACCACTTGGAGCAAGAACCAGGGGATGCGTATGGTACTGACTTGGCCGCCCGCAACATCCTGCGTGGTCGGGAACACGGACTCCCTTCATACAACCAGTATCGCATATACTGTGGTCTTGCCCCTGCACGCAAGTGGACAGATCTAGTTGGAGTTATGAAAAACGAGACCATAGTTTCTTTTTCGCAAGTTTACGCATCCCAGAGGATCTCGATCTATGGTCAGCAGGCATATCCGAGTTCCCTGTACTCGGAGGGGCCGTGGGGCCTACCTTTGCCTGTATCATCGGCCAAACATTCAAGAACTTGCGAATTGGAGACCGATTTTGGTTTGAAAACGGAAACCAACCCAGTTCTTTCACTTTGAGTGAGTTGTTTACTCCACGTCATCATAATGATCTTTGACTTACACTTAACTTGTGTCAACAGACCAACTTGCAGAAATCCGCAAAGTGAAGTACGCCCGCATCATCTGCGACAACAGTGATGCTATCGAGACGGTTCAGATGAATGTTATGTCGTTACCCGATCCTACTAAGTACCATACTTTTATCTAGTGTATATAATCCATGGTTGTAATGCTTTTCTCACATAGGAATCCAAGAGTTGCTTGCAAAAACTCCACCTTGCCGTCTATGGATCTTACAAAGTGGAAAGGCATATAAAGTCTGGGGGTCATTTAGTTCATCTTTTCTTGGACATGGAAAAATCAATTTCAATTATATAAAATCCTGCTGGGGCATTAGAATACACCGGTTAAAGATCTATCCAGTTTAAATTCACGTTACTAAATATATTTCATTCTTGTAGTGCAAGATAAATTATATGCTGAGTTGGTAAAACGTGCTATTTGTCATATCCAATTTTTTATTTGCTCTCGTTCTTGTTCTAAATTAATTAAGTCTAATCGTGGTACTGAAGTAAATAATAGTGAGGATTGCTTTTCATGCCAAGGAACATTTATTTAGTAGTACCCCATAAGCCAATCGAAAGTACAATTTAACACATTTCAGTGTTTGAAATTTATTCGGTTGCAATCAACCACTGGTAGTGGTCGAGCTGAGCCTCGACAAGATGTACAGCCATGAGTACAACAGGAGAGTACGGTCACCTGGCGTTAAGATGTGTCATGCAATGTAGTAACAAAAAGTTATCGCAAATAGTACCCGAACCGTCTTGGTCGAACAGCTTTCCAACACCAAGGGCCTGTTTAAGCTTCTGCTGTAAGCTCTGGTCGTTCTGCAAGTAGGCTACGGCTTCGGGATTATTTAGCAGTTGTTGCAGGAAATTTCCAGTCTCTGCATCTATTTCGTTAATTTCAGGAAGAAGCAGGAAGTTTAAGAAAATAACTTAGCTAATTATACTAAACTAGAAACAACTGAGTCTTACCAAGAGTGGGTAGAACATTCTGCAGTTGGTTCTAGACCCAAGAGATGCAGTACATTAGTATTTCAAACTAAATTGAGACTATGTAGTTTATTACCTGGGCCTCCTGAGTGAGGGAAGCTGCGTAGGCTGCAGAGCAGACCGCCAAAAAAATCAGAGCAATCTTCATTTTACTTAGAATAGCTGTCTCTGGAGGTAGAAAACAAAACTGATGATTTCCGAAGAAACATGAACCGTATTTATACCTCCAGATTCAGGATAAGCTTAAAAAGAATGTCCACTCACTTGGACGAGAAACGCGCAAGTGTTATTATTCAATATGTTTGCATACAACGGCGCTTTGCTGCTTTTGTTGACCACTTTGATTAACTGGAGCATGAGACGTATCTCCTGTCCAACAAGAAAAAGAACATACAGAACAGCTTTGAAGTCAATAAAAGGGTATATTGTAATAGGACACTTGTACTCACAGTCAGTCAGAAGAACATACGGAATAGTCTTGAGTCGTTGAAAGGGTTTGTCATTAATTACCCGAATGTAAAAGACAGATTGTATTATACAGTTGCGCGTTTGTTTTGTCGTTAGGTCCTTTTACAACTGACAAATTTTTCTTTACAGAGATTTTCTAGCAGTATGCGTAGGGTTTCTATGAATGCTCTGTTTGATAACTACTTTGAGCATGTACAGTACCCTATGCCTACATCCGTTCAGCGTTCTCTAACAAATATTATTGTAATTAACCTCAGTTCAAGTTACAGTTTAATTACTTTTTAAATGCCAGTTCGTGTCATAAAAAACTTATTAAATGTAACAAAATCTGGTAATCTGATGACCTATCGTAATGATAGCAGGAGTAGCAGTTTAAGCTTGTTATATTACACCCTTCAAAGCTTCAAGAGGCCATCGAATCATACAGAGAGATTGACAGCCACTGAAATTCGGTAGTTCCTTTCAAATCAAAGCATCGAATAACCAGAATACTAAGCCGCGAGAGAAGTTAGGATGTGCTCAGACAGCTGATGGAAATATGATTATATTTTACCAGTATCGACAAATTTCTCATTTCAGTTAATCACCATGTGTTTGACGGTCAATACAAACATCATAAGTATAGGGAACCGATGTTTTTTTCTTTGAGTATAGACCGGCTCCTGTGATTGGAAGTCCCCAGAAGCTGAATTCTTACACCAATAGTATCCCAAGCTAGGAAGACCGAGGTTCTATTTAAAGTCCCCCGTCTTCTCTGTGCCTCGGGCAACTGGTTCAGCTGTACCTCAACTTAAAAGTAATTCAGGATAGTTAAGTGCTTTACCAAGTTATTTTAGTTTAATTTTTCTTCGAGTTTCTCTATTATGTTGAATTCCTTCTCCAATTAGACTTTCACATTGATCATAATTTTCGCTGGAAATTAGGCGACTACGCCATGAAGATAGATGGTTGTTTTCATTGTTTTTAAAAATCAATTAAATTTAATACAAAGTTAAGAACACGCAAATGAATTACGTAATTACATTTACAATGTGATAATCTTATCTTTATTTACTAAAACGACTACAACGGTGCTTGATCGTTAATATAATTACGTGCAACCTTGATAACTCGATTAACAAAAATCCGCACGTGGGGGCTTACTGCGTTTTAGAATGATCAAATATTGATTCAAGTGTTTAATTAATTGCCGGACACTATGTTCAGGTCCAGTGACAGAGAATCAAATAGAAATTAACTGGCTGTGTTTACAGCCAGTACAGAGGTTGCTAAACAAAGAGACCTTGCAACTGTTACTTACGTAACTTACACTTGTCAACAACGAATGTATTTAACCTGGCGCTCCGACAACGAGAACCTTAATACAGATCATTTTTATACTTCTTAAAAATGATCAAGTATTTCTCGCTGTTGTTCCTAGTCATAGGTTTTGATAGGACCCACGCGGTATGTTATCGTAAAAAAGTATTACTATGAGTTGAAATAAATATCTCTTTTGAGTAGCTCGATCTCAGTTGCGTGACAACAGCAGCAATCAACGATGCCTTTCAAGCGGCCAAACTGAAGACTAACTTCGTTTCGGTAAGCGCAGATCCGACTGAATACGAACTAGATAAGCTCGGGAGGACACTACTAGAAGCAACTTCCATCCTTGCACAAAAGTAAGTGCCCATATCTTTAAAAGTATTAAGTTCATCCAAGTTAATTCGTATTACAATCGACTGAGGTGTCCCTTACTCAACTTTATACAAGAAGCATTAACTGGAATTTCCACTATTAATTTTAAATTAATTATTAATTTTATTATTATTAAAAATTATTGAACTATTAATTATTAAATTAACCTCCATACTTTTGTAACAGATGCATCATAACCCGAGCGAGATCTACTCGGCATTGCCGCAGGTAAGCACAAGTGGCACAATCATCAGTACCGTTTGTCCCGCCGTCTTCAAGCCATACGCATGCGATGCAACTCGGTATCGCGAGATGGACGGTAGTTGTAACAATCTTGCCAATCCTCTGTGGGGTTCCGTTTACGCTCCCTACAGGCGTTTACTACAGCCCGCCTATGCGGACTCCATTTCTGCCCCTCGCAAAGCTATCAGCGGAGCTGACCTCCCTCCTCCCAGACAAGTTTCTACCAAGGTTCACAAAAACACTGGGGTCACGGATCAAGCCTTGACTGTCCATTTCGTCTCGTGGGGACAGTTGATCGACCATGACATGGTCTTGACTTCTGCTTCAACAAGTATGTGTCAGGTTCTAGAACTTCCACTAACATAACTAAGTACAAAATTAGCTAGTTCCGGTGAATTCCTTACCTGCTGCGGAGTTACGAATCCTCCTCAAGCGTGCCTGCCCATCTCTGTCCCGTCGACGGATCCCTTTTTCTCGGTGCATGAAGTCGACTGTCTGGATTTTGCGAGGGACGCCGTCAGTCCCAGGAAGGGATGCAGTCTCGGAACTCGCGAGCAGTTCAACGCTTTGACGAGTGTTCTAGACGCCAGTATGATCTACGGCGAGGACACAGATGTTATGGCCACTCTGCGTTCATACAGCGGAGGTCTACTGAAAACTGCACCCGTCTTTAAAAGTTTGGGTCTGAAAGATCTGCCGCCTCTGAAGACTGAGAATCCTGACGAAGACTGCTTCAGGACTAGCACATCCATTTACTGCTTTTTGACAGGTATCATATAACCAAAGTATTCCTTTCTTTCTCTGAACAACCTACGCGCGAAGCATTCAAGTTAAAATATTTCATCAACAAGAAAAGTCATATAAATGCTGCATAATGTTGCAGAGTTGTACACTAAATGATTATAGACAACAATAGCATAGCGAAGTAGGAGCGAGAATGTCATATTTAAGATTATCCTTTCACTGCTACCATAGTTGTTACTCGTTCTATATTGCTACCACTACATCTTTTAGCTACTGCTGTTACTGATAAGCAGTGATGGGCAGATCAGATTATGATCTGATCGAAGATCGCGATCTGCCCACTTTTTCAAATGAACTTGATCTGATCTGATTTATTGGCAAGATCCTCATTATCCGATTGTATCTTGATCAACAAAAAAGGCTAATGATCCGAAAATGAGAACTAAAATCCAGGTCAAATTCAGACCATAAAAATTCTTTTTTTTATAACCATGAAAAGAATGCTTTACAGTGAATTACTCATTTTGAAAGTACTACAGAAAGAAGATTATAATCACCTTCTCGGAATTAGCACTGGAACTGTGAAACTCTATCATTGCAACTCGGTTATACAATTGGATCGTGTACTAAAATTAACTTTTAAGCTTCCCATTTTTAGTGTAAACTATCGACTAAAACTCGTCTCAATCAACTTTGTTTTATTTATGGGAGTCGGTCGTATGTGCCCACAATGAGTAGAACTTCTGGGTATCACTGATGACGAAAGCTTTGAGTTGCGAAAGCATTGAAAAGGATCTAAAAATGACCTAGATCAACAAAGATCAAATGGGTTGATCTGACCTGAACGCTCGCCAAGATGATCTGATCTTGATCTGATCATCGCTATATTCTCAAGTAACTGATCTGATCTAGATCAAACTTGCAAGTGATCTGCCCATCACTGCTGGTGAGACTCTATTTTTACTGGCCCATTATTATGATCACAGAACAGGATTTACACTTCATGTTTCGGGGATAAAACCGTAGTTGGAGGTAAACTGGTTTTTAACCCTAAATTTTTAAAGGCACACTACACCGAGAATAAGTTGGCTTACCCGTGATAAGCTACCCCTAAAAAATTTGAAGGGCAAATTTTCGGGATAAGGTAAGTTAGCCTAGCTTGACCCGCAAGTGAAAATGTGAACGATGGCATTCGTAAGGTATTTTGTGGAGTAATTTCGAGAGGTAATGCAGAGGCAAAGTTGAGATAAACAATTTTGTGAAGTTGGTATGAAATTAATCATTTTTTTTTTTGCAGGGGATAGCCGCTCCAATCAACAACCCATGCTCTCTGCTCCGCACACTATCTTCATGCGTGAACACAACCGTATTGCCACTGCTCTCAAAGCAATTAATCCTACTTGGACTGACCAAAAACTTTTCCAGGTAAAAATAAATTTCTGGTCGGGAACTGTCTTCAAGGCTAACTATAACATGTATTTAACTCAAAGAGTGTACTCTGCTATTTTCACAGGAATCTCGGCACATTGTAGCTGCTTTAATTCAGAAAATCACATACGATGAATACTTGCCACTGCTCATTGGCAAAGACCAGATGATTAAATACGGACTAGAGCTTCTAGCTACGGTAAGCTTAACCTTACTAGAGTTAGACGACTGAGTAACGGTGAATTTGTACTACAGGGATACTACAACGGCTACACCTCCACCGCGGATCCGTCTTTACCAAACGCTTTCAATACGGCTGCTTTCCGATTTGCGCATTCAATGGTGCCGTCTGAAATTCAACGGTGGAGCGCTACGCATCAGTATATCGGTAATGGAATCCCGATGCTCACTTTAGACGACCTTACATTTCTAGCTCTTTAAATTAAATCGTAGGAACTCAACCAATCAGCACCTTATTTTATCAGCCGTGGGATTTGTACAAAGCGGGGTACTTGGATCAGTACCTCTTGGGCATGATGAATCAGGTTGCTCAGAAGACCGACGATGGCGTAACCGAGCAGGTACTGTCATAAGTTTCCGACTTACTCTAATCGAAGTAATTTACTTATACAGAGAGGTTGTAGTGTAAATTTACATGTACACATGGTGACATTAAATTAGTGCAAATAAATATAAGCCCCTTAAGAACCAAATAAAATATTTTTATAACTTGCGCAGTTGACGAACCACTTGGAGCAAGAACCAGGGGAAGTGTATGGTACTGACTTGGCCGCCCGCAACATCCTGCGCGGTCGGGAACACGGACTCCCTGCGTACAACCAGTATCGCATATACTGCGGTCTCCCTCCTGCCCGCAAGTGGACAGATCTAGTCGGAGTTATGAAAAACGAGACCATTGTTTCTTATTCGCAAGTTTACGCTTCCCCAGAGGATCTCGATCTATGGTCTGCAGGCATATCTGAGCTCCCTGTACCCGGAGGAGCTGTGGGGCCTACCTTTGCCTGCATCATCGGCCAAACGTTCAAGAACTTGCGGATTGGAGACCGATTTTGGTTTGAGAATGGAAACCAACCCAGTTCTTTCACTTTGGGCGAGTTCTTTACATCACGTGCATTATAATGATCTTGGTTTACTTTTAACTTGTGTCAACAGAGCAACTGGCAGAAATCCGTAAAGTGAAGTACGCCCGCATCATCTGCGACAACAGTGACGCTATCGAGACGGTTCAGATGAATGTTATGTCGTTACCCGATCCTACTAAGTACCCTACTTTTATCTAGTGTATGTAACGCATGGTTGTAATGCTTTTCTCACATAGGAATCCAAGAGTTGCTTGCAAAAACTCCATCTTGCCGTTTATGGATCTTACGAAGTGGAAAAGCCCGTAAAAGCTCGAGGGAAACGTTGAATTTGACTTTGCTTTTCTGAACTTGGAGTAATTCTAAGTTCGGACATATATATTCATGCTTAGTGATGATGGCTTTTATTTTGGGGATTTTATTACACGGTTTTAAATGTATTTTATTTATTTATTTAGTTTTGTCAAAGAATGTCGCCTAGGCTTTTCAAAGTCCTATGGCTTATTTTGATCGGAAAGTGGACAAGATTCTTAATTTAACAGCTGTGTTTGTTCAAATTGTTTAAGACAAAACCTTATTGAGCTTTACTTGTTTAAAACGGTTTAGTGTGGGTGAAAAGAGAAGATTCTTAGTCGTCATGTTTTCACTGCAAGCAGCGAAATGCTATCGACAAGTTGAAACAGAAAAACACTGTCAGCGTTCCTCTGAATCGCTGTGAGTTACAACTAGAGAAATGATGTTCACACTAAGGACTTGAGGGACAAACTGTGGCGCTCGCACCTTCATATTTTTATTTTATTTTATTTTATCACCATTTTATATTTTATTATTTTGTATTATAATTATATATTAAAATATTATTTTAATATTTTATTTTATTTTATCACCATTTTATCGCATGCAGTAAAAATCCAATCGAAAAGTTATTAAATTCTGAATTATCAATTGCGACATTCACATCTCTGACACACAGCTTTGACGTACACGATGTAAGTACCGCTTAGTTTCTAATAAAATCTAGCAATATCATGACCCGAAAACTTTGCAAGTGTGAACTAACATTGTAGCAATAAAAACCACCAGTTGTGCAGTCCTGCTGGGGCTTAGAAGCATACTGTATGTAATTATATATCTGTTAGATGATGTTTCTAATCATAACTGATAACTGAAGGGGGCAGAATTAGTTGTATTATACCAGACACGGAGACCACACGATTAGTTAAATAAATTCAGAATTTAAGATTCAGGCATTCACTTGGCTAGACGACTAGTGTTTATCCTACCAGGATATTTGTACAGTCTGGCAACAACCAGTGTTGTGTAATTGTTAATTTGTTATTGTAATTTTGCATTTGCAAATACTTTTTGCAAGTAACTGTAATTGTAATTAATTACATTTAACACAAGAGTAATTGCAATTGTAATCAATTACTTTTTCCTCTAAGTAATTCAGACTAAAATTAATTACTTTTTATCCGCTATTATACAACGCTGTCTCAGCCAGTGTTGTGTAATTGTTAATTTGTAATTGTAATTTTGTATTTGCAAGTACTTTTTGCAAGTAATTGTAATTGTAATTAATTACATCTAACACTAAAGTAATTGTAATTGTAATGAATTACTTTTCCTTCTAAGTAATTGTAATTGGAATGACTTACGCAATTACACAACACTGGCAACAACGCAATCACATCATCAATCATCTTAGGAGCCAAACTCCAGCTGATGAAAACACTCCACAGCCACGAGTGTATAAGAGAGAACGGTAACCTGCCGTTAAGATATGGTACGCAGTGAACAGAAGTAACGCGATATTCAGTGCAGGACTTGTTCCAGTTTACATTACCTTGTTGAGGCCAGCAACGTTTTCTTCATACTTTCGGTTTACGTATTAATTTAAGAGGGCATTTTTGTGCAACATTGTCAGTTTCACCAGGAAAACCGCTAACCCTTGTAGTAACCGGCCACTCGGACGAACTAACCGGTTACTCGGATTCTACCCCAGCAACCGGTTACCAGTTAGTACAGCACACCTCGCACAGTTCCTCGCCTGGTGCGCCGTGTACATACCGAGGCTGCACTGAAATTCATGGTTACCATGAATTTCACAACTTAGTGCTTTTCCCCGGCGGGCAGTAAACTGGGACTAGCGCCGTGTAAGTGGCTTACATGTACGCCAAAAACCATGCAAAAGGACAACGGGAAAAATGAAGAAGTGGAAGGCAGCAGATGGGAAGGGTTGTGATTCCAAGGGTTACAAGGAGACTTAAACCATTAATTCCACTGTATTCGCATTGGCACTTTGGATGATAACTTCAAGAACGAGTCTCAGTGATTTGAGAATGAGTCTCGTAATATACCCAATATCCATATGATCGGCCATAAATTTGCAATACAGGACTCAGGTTTTGCTTATGGTGCATAATATTAACTAATTATAATAATAATATTAGTTACCTCCCTTGGTCTAATTGTTCCCAGCGATGTAATTATTTTTTAATTGAAAGGCTACAATGGAGCCTTTAAATTAGTTTGTTAATTATTTGATACAAGTGCACACAGGCTACTGCCTTCTATTATTCAGTGGAGCTGATAAATGTGACGGAAGATAATGACGCATGTTATTTTATAGAGCCTCATTTTCAAACTAAAAAAACACTTTAAATGCATGGAACACTTGCCAGTCTCTTGGCTTTTGTCAACAAAAATTGACTATTAATGAGGGTTTGGTTTCCGTAAATTTCTGTAATTCACGGAAACTAACGCTTGGCCATTCTATCACCTTAATGCAACCGAAAATGGTCGGGTTCGTCTTTTTCCTTACTATAGCCTTGTGGAAGGCTGAAGCGGTAATATCTAATAAACTTAGTTTGTAGATCAACCCAACTGATGAAATCAATTGCAATTTACAGTTAAACCTAAGCTGCGTTATGACCGCTTCCATCAACTGAGCATTCCAATCGGCCAGGGGTGCCCCAGGGGGGTGTCACGACGCGGTTCGCGTCGTTGGGCTCTCAGGTGGGTACTTTCAGTTGTTGTAGGAATTTTCAAGACAGACCAAAATAAACGTAAGAAGCAAGGAAATTGTGTACAAAAAATTCGTTTGAAAAGACCAGTTCAGCCAGGGCCACTTACCCCCCTATGCTTAACGAAATACCCACCATCTTTCTTTACCTACAACCACTTTTGGTGGGTATCTGTGTCACCAAGGTGGGGACTCGAACCTATGTCTTGCACTATGTTTCATTTTGAAAGAGCCTAAACATCTTGAAAAGTATCATGACCCACTTCATTACAACGCTTAAGCACGTATGCTTAAGAAATTATCTGTATCTGTTGTGAGACAGATACCTACCTCAGTGGGTACTTAGTTCACCTAGGTGGGTACTTGTACCTCATCTTTAACTATGTTTCGCACGAACCATTTTTATCCACCTTTGGTGTTTAGTGAAAATCTTGTTAGTTTACCCCCCAAGCCCTTGTATTCCATTCCACAACACTTCGTCTCCATACATCTTCTTCTTGTTACCTTATTCACTCGGTTGTCCCAAGAAAACATAATCGCAAATATAAAGGAGCACTAAATCTGCAGATATATTACACAGACTCGCAACAAATGCAACCTGGAGACTACACGGACAGTTTATGACCAGTTTTATTGACATTTCCGTCAGATAACTTTTCCTAAAAGGCCAACAAGTCCTTACAATCAAGCACAGGTTAAATGAAAAAGTTTAGAAATGGATTTGAATATTATGGAAAAAGAAATATTTCGAACATTATAATAGTCTTGGTTTCTGATAATAAACTGGACCGAGTACTCTAGCCTCTTTGATTAAATCGAGTTAGATTTGTGTCTAGTGTCCTTTAGAAAGCCTTCAGCTTCTGGGGGCTTCGCCCCCAGACCCCCTGAAAGATGTACCCATTTTCCCAACATTTCTCGAAGCAATAATCCGTTTTGCAAGTTCTCTCATTTTCCCTTGCGTTACAATTCAAAGTTCTGCCCTCTTTTTGTCACAGGTGTGCTTCACCTCAATTCCAGGTCTTTTCTCGTGTAGTCTTTACGTTACAGTTGAGTACAGGGAGGAGGGGCTATTCATGGTTTGTTACGTGTGAAATAAGAATGTATCTTTTTAATAAATCATCCTTCAATACAATAACAGAGCACATATTTCGGAAACGATGCTATAACAGTTTAAAGTTTTCTTGTTGACGTCAATACAGAATTCGTCAGCAGTGTTGTTGCACAGTATTAGTTGAAACATTGTATAACTTATATATTAACCTATCGCGAATAAATTTTTTTCGTAGGGTGGGTACTTTCAAGGTGGGTACCCCTGCAATCGGCACAGCTGCAGACGAACTTTACTTCAATCAGCTCCACTCCGTCTCAATACGAAATCTGTTTCTGATAGCTTAACCAAATAGTGAAGGCAAAAGAAACTTAAGGTTTTCAATGAGCTGTATTTTGCTGTCGTTGAAGGGCCGAAGACCAACAAGTCACTAACTAACTAAAACCCACCACCTAGTAGATATAATAGGCAAAATAAAATGACTCATAGGCCAATGGCCTGTTACACGGGGTGGCCTTGGCTGTTTCTCCGGATCTGAGCAAGTCGATTTGACCTTCTCAGAACCGGAGTTTCAACAAAATCAACAAGCTAAGAAAAACCCTTGAAGCGGCAACCACCATTCTTGCAAAACAGTAAATATTAATTTGGTTATGAACTGAATTTAATCTAGTGGCATCGATTCCAATATCTTCCCAGATGCGGCAGTACAGCTTCGGAGCTGTACTCTGCCCTTCCAAACGTAGACACGAGCGGGACAAACATCAAAAAGTATTGTCCATCATTGTTTCAGTCTTACAATTGCACCACTAAGCGCTACCGCGACTTTGGTGGCTACTGTAACAACTTGACAAATCCCATTTGGGGTTGTGTGTTCGCTACCTACAGGCGCTGCATGCAACCCAGCTACACTGACGGCATTTCAAGCATTCGCAAGACGACCACGGGCAGTTCGCTGCCTGATGTATGTACAGCTGCCCTGAACGTTCATGCAGATACCAATTTTACTGATATATTATGGATGACTATGTTCGTTGCCTGGGGACAGCTTATCGATCATGATATGGTGAACACGGTTGCTTCAACAGGTATCATTTTTTTAGGTCAACTTTGTATTGTTTCAAGATGACTACAACCGCTTGGTTACACACAAGGGTGATACCTTTTATTATGCTGGTGTTGGTAGTAAGTTACTTTAAACTGAAACTAACTTGCAGACAGTTCTGGTAATGATCTGACATGCTGCTCCGGCTCCAGTTTGAATTCTGCTCGCATGCCCATCAGTCTGTCTTCAAACGATACATTCTACAGCACATACAAAGCTACATGCTTGGAGTTCGCTCGCAGTGCTGTAAGCCCAAAAAAGAACTGCAGACTAGGTAAGCTTCAGTGAATTTTACAGCGAATCAGATTTTGAACCTTATTAAAGGTGCTAGAGACCAGTTCAACGAGAAAACCAGCTTTTTGGATGCTAGTTCCCTGTACGGAAGCTCTACCAACGAAAGCAATAGCTTGCGAACCCTCAGCGGCGGTTTGCTCAAAACACAAGACGTTTTTGCTAGTAAGGGGCTGAAGCCTCTTCCCCCGGCCAAAACCGTATCAGATACCAAATGTTCTCGATCGAACAGCACTTTATACTGCTTCCTCACAGCTAAAAACTGTAAAGGCTTTTACAGGGCAAAAGTAACGAAAACAATAATAGGAAAATTATTCGTTAAAAAGGTGATATTCGTTCCAACCAAACCCCATTACTGAGCGTTTTGCATACTATTTTCATCAGAGAGCATAGCAGGATTCCTATTTAAAAAGCATAAATCCACTGTGGACCGATGAAGTTCTTTTCCAGGTAAGTGGTCCAGGTGCTAAGTTCCAGTATTTCATTACTGATCAATCTCTTGCTTAAACAGACAACTCGTCTGATTGTATCGGCTCTAGTCCAGAAAGTTACTTACGCCGAATATTTGCCGTCTTTGTTGGGGGTAAACTCGACTGCCAGCTATGGTATTGAACTTCTGTCCTCGGTTTGTCGGAAAACTTGGATTACTTCAAATGAAGGTTTACTTTACAACCCCGCTTTGTCTTCAGGGTTACTATACCGGCTACAACGCAAGCTTGAATCTCACGCTACCAGATGTTTTCAATGGTCCAGCTTCAGATCCCGAGATTCCATGGTCCCTTCGCATTTGGATCGTTAGAATAGTAGGCCACTCATATCTTGGTAAGCATTTACCTAGGGGTTTTTTTCAATTGTCACTTAGAACTTACGCTTGTTCACTTGATATGTTATGAAGGAACATACCAACACCTCGCAAAAACGTAAACCCACGTTATTTTTCTTAAGAACCAAGTACCTCCGTGATCTTTTCTTTAAACCATGGGACATGTACATAGCTGGGTATTTCGATGAATATTTGCTTGGCCTTACTAATCAGATGGCAATAAGATTCGACATTTCTATCTCAGAAGAGGTATAACTATATAACAAATGTATAGTTATATGTTTACAAATCTTACTCCGACTGTTCCTTGTTACGTTAGATGACTGACCACTTGGAGTAGATGGCACTTAGGTACGGTTCTGACATTGCCTCTCGTAACATCCAGCGAGGTCGAGACCACGGATTGCCCACATACAATCAGGCTCGGGCTGCATGCGGCCTTAGCACTGCTACGCAGTGGAGTGACTTGAGTGCAGTCATAACCAACAACACATTAAAGGCTCTAGCTAAAGTGTACACCTCACCTGCGGATCTCGACCTGTTCACCGGCGGCATGGCAGAATTAGCCTACAGTAACCCCAGCCCTCGTACCAGCGTTCAGGTGCATCATCACGGAAGCTTTTAAGAAACTTCGTGCCGGAGACCGTTTCTGGTTCGAAAATGGCGGACAACCCAGCTCTTTCACCACGGGTAATTAAATCAGCATTTCACCAACCACTTTTGTGTGTTGATTTTAGTACTATACGATTGCCACCCCTAATGTTACGATGATAGAATTTATCGTATTATAAAAATCCATAACAGATCAATTGACTGAAATCCGTCAAGTCACCTTGGCCAGAATCCTTTGTGACAATAGCGATACCCTCTCAACAGTTCAGAGAAGCACGATGACTGTGGTAGACGCTGTCAAGTAAGTTTCAAACGTACTTCAGTCTACTGGAATAATTTGGTTGACGTAATGCTTGTTTCTTAGAAATCCACGTGTGTCCTGAAGCACTTTGCCTTCGATGAATCTCACCAAGTGGAAGCAGTAATATTAATGCTATATAATATCATTTATGGTTTATGGGTTGTATATTAGTCAAGTCCGGAGAAAAAAAAAATACATATGGGCAGCACTTAAGAATTCGTTGTAAAAAAATTACGAAAACACATTAACCAAACAACGCACGATTTGGATAAACCTAAAAAAAAAATCAAAATTTATAAATCCATTAGACCCGTTGAAAACAGTCCACGGAACCACTTGCCAAGGCCAGCTTGTACAAGATATAGGGTAACCCACTCTGGTTACATAGAGGTAGTGTCGGATAGAGGCACGCGAGGCGAAAGAAAACGTCAAGAGATAAGAGCCATGCGTAGTCACGCTCGCGATAATTGCGGACAGTAGAGATCTTGTGAAATATAAACATGTATCTATAATCTACGAAGCATCTGTTAACCGTTAATGATTAATTAATTATTAATGTAAATAGTGTGACAAACTTTAGGGACCTGAGTCGTATAACGAAATGACAAAACAGGGTTTTAGACTAGTACAGTGTATTAGACAGTACCTTTAAGAATACTTGCGCGGCTAACGAAACGGCGGAACGAGTGGGTGCTGAGGTTGCGGCGGAGTGAGAGAGAGAGTGGAAGGGATTACGGGGTTTTTATAGGCTACGGTGCTACGGTCACGTAGGCCTATTCGCGGGTTTCTTGAGGGAACTTTCTGGAAGAATCTGGGCTTCTCGTCGAGACGCTTATTTTACGAATTTATGTGCAAGGGTTGTGTGGAGTTGGTTTTACGCGTGAGGGTGTTTGGTGGGGGTGACAGAGTTATTGGTTGGGGTTAACTGGTCCACATGGTGTGGTTAGTTCGGGGTTGGGGGTTTGCAGATTAGAGGACTGTTGCAATTATAACTAAAAACCTGTTACGGGAGTTATCGGGGGAGACAGGGACATGTATTTCGAAGCCTTTTTCCGCTGCCTTCTTCTTAACCCGTCTTCCCCAGGGGCGTCCTAGGAAGCTGAATAAATTTCCTGTAGCCCCAACCCTAACTAAAAAGTCAATATGTAGATAAAAACATACGTGGATTACAATAATAATGAACCCGGGTTAACTTCTTACGCAGTCTATGCATATTATGCATGTGTTCGGATACAGCGACCCTGATCGTGCATGCTGAGTCCTGGTATCGTGATAGTACTTACAGAATTTCCTACTGCGAATTATGGGGGAATAGAGAGGAATCGTTATTATTCTCAGTTTAAGACAAGAGATACTCTAACCGGAAAATAATAAACTTTGTACTAAGTTTTTGATAAGAGTCCAGCACTGAGAAATACATCCCGCGGGTGAAATACTTATTTATTTATTTATTGTGTATTTGCCGGCCTACAGGGCCACGATATGTAAAGGAGTCATACAACTTGCGTCCAGAAATTGACTGACTTAACTAGCAAGAAGCCAAGGGAGTGGGGTGCGTTTTGCGTGAGGTGTTCTAATTGTAAATGAGCATTTTCTTGTTGTCGTAAGTGGCCAGGGATTTTAATTGTTTCAAAAAGTTTTTCTCCTACTTGGAATAACTTGGTACGATTTAATAATACACGTGCATGAAGGTTACTGTAGTGACATCCGCAATTCATGCAGCTGTTTGGGACACCATCAGTCCTTTTTTTGTGTTTAATGCTACTAGCCTGAAGCAAGTGATTGCGGATGGAAATTTTCTCGGTAGGAAAGGGTTGGACAAATAAACCTCCGGAGCTAACGAGGGAGCATATTTCATGTAACCTCAAAGCGTTGAGAAATTATTAGTTACTGCCAGTAGAGACTGTATTGTTTGATCTTTTATTCGATATCTCATGCTTGCTTGGGTCGCCGTACTTTCGATTGCAGTATGCAAAACAAAAATGTTACTCAGTGCGCTGGTGACGCAATGGTTAAGACCTTAGGTCAAGAACATCGCCCTTCACCTCTGGGTCTGTGGGTTCGATCTCACTCGACTCCAAGTGAGGCCTTTTACCAGACCAGCGACCCTTAGCAGTTGAATCTGCAATCCCTCCCACCTGGAGTCATGGGCTTAACGCCTGTATACCCGTCAATGAGATTAAAAAATAAAAACAATGTTACCCACTGTAGACGCCTTAGGTCGAAAACCCATCTGCTCTTTGGTCAGGAGATTTTTACTTTTACAGCAATTTTGCAGAAACTCAAGAATTATTGAGTTGAATAACTTCCCTAAACAAGACAGGAAGCTGATACCTCTGTATTTGTTTGGATCAGATTGTGAGCCTTTCTTAAATAAGGTTGCGAATAAGCTCTTTGCCCAGCTTACAGGTTATTTTCCCTGAATTCCACATATTTGTAAAAAGGTCAAATGAAAGTTTTTGCAGTTGAAGGTTTCCCTCTTTAGAAATTCATTTGCTATGCAATCTAACCCGTGGTTTTACCACATTTTCAGGGTTCTCGGAGACTTTTTAAGCTCTTCTTCATTTATGGGTGAGTTCAGTTCAGAAGGGGTATTCTCTTCAGATGGAGATAGAAGGATTTCAGGGCTAGAGTCTGTGTTATCATTCTCTTGAGAAGGGTTGTTTAATAGAGTTTTAAAATACCCTCCCTTAGTAGAACCTGCAATTGATTTGCTGTTACCGAATTCTGTTTGTCTCGCAAGAGCCTCCAGAATTACTATTATCCGAGTCCTGTGGTGCGTTTACCAGAAGGTCTCCTTGTGCGGTTACCCAATTTCCCTTAGTTTCCTTTATACAACTATGAAACCGTTTTTTTTTTCGGTACTGGAGTCTGTTTCGTTCTCCTGCCTAGGGTCAATTCTCCATGCATTAAGGACTCATTTCATTTTTCTCTTTAGTTCAAAGCAATCTTTATCGAACCACTTTGGGCTTAGTTTACTGGTAGGTTGATCTTTCTCCCTGATGGTTAGTTCCATATTACTTGCTGCATTCATAAGAGAGGAAGTCGCAATTTCTGCCGGCTGGTCAATAGTGCAGTCTTACAATATTCCTGACGGACAAGTTTCAAGTTTAGCTTCGTAGGATTCTCTTGCTTCTGGGTTTGATGGGAACCTCCTAAATGACTAATAGTGGTAGATGTCTGGTTTGGAGGCTCGGGAAAGGATCCTGCCGCATGCTAGGCTAAGGACCAGTGGGGAATGGTCAGACTGGTATCTGTGTTTAACTTTTAACTGATTTCCAAAGCCCACGCTATACAGGTCTCTCAGAGCATAATCAACAACGTTGTTTCCTGCTAATCCCAAAAACAATTTCCCTCGAAGTCATCTTCAATTCTTCCGTTCAGAACCACTAAGTTATTTCTATGGTAGAAGTTCAAAAGCTTTTTCCTATTATTAGGTTATCTAGGGATCTTCTTGTTTTTAAGAAGGAAATACTTTTTGACCATTCTGTGCGATTTTCAGCTATCCTTACATCGACATCTTCATCTCCTATTCTTGCATTAAAGTCACCGAATAAGATACAGGTTGAGGGTGATAAGAGGTTGCATATCGTACTGATGTCTTCCTCCAAGGTTTCATAGAGGTTAGGTGTGGATTACGCTGATATGTTCGGGGGTTTTATATACTTCACCGAGGAAATAGCTATGAACACCTGTTCGAATCTGCATCCACAGCTTGTGACCAGGAGCAGGAGGCTCAAATCCTTTAACGACATTAACTGTTACAAAGAATCTCTCACATACATTATTACCCCTCTTGTTTTTCTGCCATGAATTGCATTCATGTAGAATGATAATTGCGGGTAGAAAAAAAATTGTAATTTGGAAGACATAGTGCTTGGGGTTCAAGTAACCAAGTTTCAACAAAACATACCGTAACAAATTGATTCACAAAAATGTTATACTCGGGATCAAATACTTTTCGGATTAACTCCTGAATGTCCCAAAAACATACTTTAACATAATTGTTGTCGCAGTCCCGGTCGATCGCCTAATCTAGAGAGGGAAGCGCTAATTCCACTGGGCCTGTCAGATGTGGTGAACGTCTTCTTACGGTATCAGAAAGTTTGTCTTGTAAAATGCTAGGTGCTCCTAAACTTACGGTCCTCAGATGCTGATCTGCAACTGGGAGGGCTATTCCTCTTGTTCAGATATGGTGCGGGCGGGATCACAGCGTGTAACTCACTGATTAACATCTTGGGGCCTTTGATGTACGATTTCGTTGTTGAGAATAGTGAAAGTTGCAGTGAAAGAATGTAGTAACTACAAGACTTGCCTTGATACAGAAAGAGGGCATTCTACAACAATGACTACAAAACTAGAAGTTTTGTAGTCACCGTTTAGCACCTATCACTGACTACAAAACTAGATGAGTCTTTCTCTATCATTGCATGTCTTGTAGTCACTGCTGCAGAGAAGAGTGTAGTCTTTCTCTAACGAGCGGAGACTATGTACGCCTGGTCAGCAGGAGTTGTCTATTGGTAACTGACTAGAAGGACCCGGAGGTTCCAGTTGCCGGTTCGAACGGGGGCCGGGATGTTCCATGCGGAACAGTGGGGGTTCCTTTAAGTTTCAGTTCTATGTTGTGTTCTTATGTTTCCCTGATTTTCTTTCATGCGCATTTGTTTTAAGTTCAGAAAAATTGTTGATTTTTGATTTCACCCCTTCGTACGTTTGTAAAGCTATAAGTAGGACCCCCGTTGACCTCCGCTCGAATTCAAAGAAAAGGTTGTAAAGTTTTAAGTTGAAGGAAAAAATAATTGGTTTTATTACAATAAAATTCATTTAAACGAAGACAAAGGGGAAGACAACGTCGATTAGTTCAAACTGAAACCTGTAACCCAGTAGAAAAACAAAACAAAGTCAATAGCTATATCTGATCAGCCAGGTTCATCCCAGTGTATTCTTGACAACAGGACACTACGATAAATACTTTTGATGTTTCTTTCGATAGTCACTCGACGATATTATCCGCATTTCGCTGTACTCGTGTTGCAAGTAAAAGTGGCATCACTTAATTTAACTGGTCGTTTCTGGCACAATCTTAACCACATTTCTGGTTAGTGCAAAGCGGACCATTCGGATTGCTGGTACAATCGGCGTCCTCAGCGCAGTCACTGACGGTCGCCTGGGTCATAGTTGTGGGAGTACTTGTGGTAGTGGGAGCAGTAGTAGTAGTCACCTGATTCGTATAGTTGTGGTAGCGATTGTGGTGGTTGGGTACTTGTCGTACTCAATAATCTTTTCCAGGTTTCCAAGTTTCGTGTCCAGCAAGTCATAAAGAAAAACGGGTTGGCCCGCAAGCATCGCCTTGCTGCTGCTGTTGGTCAGGGCGTCCGAGAGCGACAGCGCCGTCACCTCAACCTTCTCCATGGCCTTTACGAGTTCGCCACTGGCGGACAAGGAAGTCTCGATTTCAGTCAACTTCTCAAGGTTTTCTGACTGTGAAGCATTCAGTGAAGTGTCTGAATTCTCTTAGGATGGTGCGCCCAGTGCCCAAAATGACACGCCCCGTGCGAGGCAAAAAGCTTCAAGATGCGCCCACGGCCCAGTTTGTTTTTTTATTATTTATATTAAACTTGAAGCACCATAAAATAAAATAAGCATCGCCAAAGCTTTATTCTTTATAGTACCTAGAACGTAAAATTAACTTGCTCTAGTTTTGTGGAAAAATGATAATAATCGGTGAACAACATTGTTGCAAATATTTTGCATGAGATGGCGCTAACAAGACCCTTGCCAAAATAGGTGTTCAGTTCTTTTGTTATTTTCGTCGGATCAATTGTATTTTTTGCATAATATGCCGCTGTGGTAACGACGATTTGTGGTTGCTATGGTTAGTCGGTGAGACCATATCCATACGACGGTTTCAGTCACAAAATTTCACAGCAACGAAGTAAAGCTCTTCACTGCAAACAGTAAAACATTACTGAAAAATCACTGAGAGAATAATACAAGTTAACTTTGTGTCAGCTTTGGTTCTGAACGATTCTCTGAGCATTTACTGCGTCGGTAGTTTGGCCTGCTCAGACGGCACCTCTGGTGATTCCACCAGTGTCCCGGATCGTCCTGGTAGCGTCTCTGGCGGTCCTGCGCTACCCGGATTTGTCCTGGCGGCATCTCCTTCAGCTCCGGCAAGGCTTCTGGCGGTTTTTGCGGTGAACTGGCCTGTTCCGGCGGCGCCTTGGTCAACTCCCGGTGCCGCCTCTGACGGCTCCGGTGGCGCCTCTCTCAGCTCCGGTGGCACGTCTCTCAGGTCTAGGGACGTCTCTGTCAGCTTCGGTGGTGCCCTGGCCTGCCTTGGTGGCGCTCTGTCAGCACCGGCATGTCTCTCTCAGTTCCGGCGTTGTCCTTACCTACTCCGAACTCTGGCCCTAAACACCCGTCCGTCTGAGGGACTGGGGCGCCCGGGCGTCCAGGTCTTCTGCGCGAACTTCGTGATTCGAGATAGCGCATGGCAATCTTCTCGGATATCGTCAGTTTCTCCAGGTACTCCAACTGATCCTTCTGTTCATCGATAGCTTTGTCTTTTTTGACGCCGGCAATGAGCAACTGGCTTACTTCCTAGCATGGGCGTAGAGTTCCAAATTTCCCGGGGGGGGGGGGAGGAGGAGGGGGGGAGGCTTAGTTCAGGTATCATAGTTCGGGTAAAAACCTTTGCACTTAATAACTGAAACTGAATTACGAAGAAGTTTCTTATTATCCCTCATTTATTCTTTATTTCAAACATAATCTTGCTGCTAAAATTAAGTGCAATAAGGGTTTAAAAAAACTTTAAAGACTTTTCAGCCCTAACGTGTTGAAACTTACAAGAGCCTTCTGATAAATCCATCCAATAATACGACCAAATTTTAAGTGTTCACTACGTGGGTATGACAGGGTGCCAGCGCAACGTGGTTTAATCGCTTCTGTGCCACAAGAGAAGAAAACGAACGCTAAGCTGTGCAGGTTGAGACTAGCGTTGTTAGAATGATTTTGATAATTTACTCAGTCAAACCACACTAATACTTCTTTCTCCAGCCAGCCCGGAAAGTTCGCCTATTGGTAAAACCACCGATTTGGTGGCTGCTCCAGTAAATTTATTTTACGTACGTTTCTGCGAGAATTAAGGGAAGTTAGTGTACCTTCGGTAGATGCTATTATCCGATGGCTTTCTAGTCAGTTGGTTGCCCGTATATATGGACAGATGTCAAATCTTATCTTGAAGACGCAGAGGAAGCAGCATACATACTGGTGCTCGATTAGGACGAGCCACACTGTGAAATGTTTCTTGACTATTTTCATTCGGTGCGAATATTTATCACTCTTCTAGCTGCTTTGCTAGACGGAAAGGGACTGAAAAATGGGACTTCAAAAATACGCGAATACATCTCCGCTCCGAGTGCAAATGAATGTACATCCCACGGGGCCAGTAAACAAATAAATCTTTCCAAGTGCAAACGAATCTGAATCCCTTGAGAATCAGGGAGGGTCCTTGTATTTTTATTTCAAGACATTTTGACAACCAAGATGGCAAGTGTTAAGAGGTCCCCAGCTTCCTAACTGGCCATACCGCAGGGCTCTTTGGTTTCGTCCCCCCCCTTTTTTGCATTTATTTAAGCCGCCAAATATTTAAGTCAAAAATTTTGCAGCTGCAATCATCCGCATTCTGCACTGGCACTAGTTGCTACCTAGTTCCCGGGGGGAGGGGGCTGAAGCCCCGAGCCCCTCCGTACTTTACGCGTAGGTTTCCTAGGACCTCTTGTACGCTACTTTCGCCTCGTGCAGAAAGGACATCATCACCGTCGGGAAGGTCGATCTGAGTTCACCATTTTTCTTTTAAGCCATTTCATAAGGTTGTTACGTCCTAGCGGCCTTTTGCCCGCGTTATGCGGAGCTGATTTCCTCGGTCGGTCCAGGTACGACCTCTTCCTACGTTAGAGTTAACCAAAATGCCATGCTGCAAAATCTAGCCATAGGAGAACCAATAGATTGAAGGAAACGCGTAAAACTCGACTGAGCCAACCTATTATATTTCTCGGTTTCCAACAGCAAACTCCCCAAACAAGAACAGAAAAATGGGCTTTTCATACTGCACTTTGCTCCCTGGTTAAGTAAGCCTTGAATGAAATCGCGAGTATGCAAGTGAGGAGTAACACTCAAAAGTAACAAGAAATCAAGAAGATTCGAGACAAAAGGGGTAATTTAGCTAGTCCACACACCGTCATGCGTAAAGAAGCTCAAGATGACTCTTCTGCCCTGAGTAATTTGGCTTCTAGATAATCTGAAGGTGACTTTTTTCTAGGAAAATTAGATCCTAAAAGATCCTAAACAGGATAAAGCAAAACATACCTCGGATCTGTTGGCGTTCACACATCAGGGCTAATCACGGCCTTGCCTAAAGTTCTGGACTACTCACCTCACGGAAAATGAGGGTAAGTCCTACAGTGTCAATGTATATATTAGAGGAATGAGAGAAACAAGTCTTAAATATCGGAAAATATAGTTGTCACGTTCTTTGGCGTCATGGTAAAGAAGAAGCGGCGTGGACCTTCTTGCCATTCGGTTTTAAGTAGAGCTACCATTCGCTCTACCACGGTCAGTCTTTTCGCGGTATCTACAAACTGGATTATTTCATTCGAACGTTCGCCTGTTCCGTAGTGTGTAATGGTTACGACTTCTTTTGGTGATTGTTACTGTTCCTTTGTTCATGCTTGTTAAAGTATTGAATAAAATCACGTACTCTGCCTATCCCCTGTAATACAGAATTTACGGGGTTTTAAGAAAAGTTAAGACAAAAGAACTCTATTGAGTTGCTTACATGCTCCCTGAATTCTTTGGAAAAGTGACATTGCAAGGTAAACTTTGCCAACTAAAAAATCCTTATTGGAAAAAGCCTTTCATAAAAATATTTGCTATTGAGATAAAATTTTTGTATCCGAATATCCGCACACTAACCGGAATATCCGTATATTGGGATATCCGGGAAGCTCAGTAGATTTAACCGTACGAGCTTAGAGACCACGTAGCTCCGTTGTTCAGTACCTCTAACTGGTCATCCTTCTAGTCAGTAGCAGTATTCTGTAATCAGTCCTCCGCGCTCTTAGAGGTGTATAGCAAATCTTGAAACTAAAACTGAAAATTAGTGTTTATTTTGGGAACCAATTGAACAACAAAGGGGGAACAATTACAAAAGAAAATCTCGAAACAAAACCTTGAAATAAGTTGGTTTCATTACGGACTCGGCGGATGATCCTTTCTCCTCGACGATCAGTACTTAATTGACAAAAAACCTTTGAAAAAGGGAATACGCAAAGTCCAAAAGGGGGAAATGAGTAAAAACCAACTTGCATAGATTAAACAGGGTGCCAGGAGCACAAAGCAAAGTCAAATCCAATAACAACGCTAACTCAAGTAAATCATAAACTAAACATATTTCCGGATGATCGGAACAAGGTGTGTGGTTTTAACATCAGTCTTTTTGTGCCAGTCAAACTTTATTCCTAAGTTTATTATTCGTTATTCAGAAATGATCCAAGAGGCTTGCCTTAGTTTTCTCTAATAAACGTCTTTTTTTTAAGACGTCGACAGGTATTCAGGCTAGTGAGCCCATGACCTCAGAGAATTAAGGGAGGGAATACAGAAATCTAGTAAACTTCTTTAGTCAGTTAGTGCAACTCAAATAAACGTTTCCCAACATGTCACTAATTTACTGTAGTGTGTATATCATACGTATATGTCGTCATTAACGAACTGAAATAATGAAGTGGAGGATCTGAACCAGCACTATTGTAAACAAACTTTCCCTTATTGGAAACTACGATCGTGAGAATCTAGCGTGGACACCACTTTCTGGAAATTGATAAATATTCTTGTATTACAGGAAAGTTTCGTAAGATTTAAAAATTCGCGAGAGTAAGAAAATGGAATTGATGGCGAAAGAACGTTCGAAGATAATCGAACGGCCATTCACCACAGAACATTGAATGGGCAATGTGCACATGCGGGAAAGAACAAATAAACGAAGTGTACGATAGGTTTCTCTTGAAAAAAGTTCAACTGCACAATATAAATCCACTGATTTAATTGAAATATTATCTAACTGATTTATCGCATACAAAAATGCTGTGCTACGCGAAATTAGTGCAAAGAAACATCCAGCTCGTTGGAGATGTTTTGGGATATGATAGCCTCAGACCCCAATTAATAAAATAGACTATGTATAACTGAAACCCTTGATTCTATACTGCATTTCCGTCGGTATTTGGATGAATAATCAAGAACGAGTTTCGCTGATTTGTGAATTAACCTCGTAATGTTTCCGATATGCTTATGTTCGGCCATTAATTTGTAAGAAGGACTTGGGTTTGCTATATGGTGTAAAATGTAATTAAAACTCCCTTTGCGATCTTGATTTGTAAGCTGCGATTTCATTATGTTTTAATTAAAGTAATACATTGGAACCTTGGAATTAATTTGTCAATTATTGATTCAGGTGTACACAGGCCACTGGCCTCTATTATTTCGTTGAGTTGCTTCATGTCCCGGAAGACAATGACGCATGATATTATGTAGAGCTTTCATTATCACACTTGCAAAAACACTCAACTTACTGTACGGAACATCTGCCAGTCTCTTGGCATTTGTCAACAAAAGTTCACTATAATTTAAGCATTTAAGCTTCGGTGAATTTCAGAACGCTTGGCCGTTCTACCACCGTATTGCAAGCGACAATGATCGGGTTCGTGTTTTTCCTTACTATAGCCTTGTGGAAGGCTGAAGCGGTAATTTATGATTGTCTTAGCTTATGGTCCTTACCCAACTTGATGAAGTTGATTATTCATAGTTGAATCTAAGCTGCGTTACGACCGCTGCTATTAATTCGGCATTCCAGTCGGCACAGCTGCAGACGAACTTTACTTCAATCAGCTCCAGCCCCTCTGAATACGAAATCAGCCAACTAGGGAAAACCCTTGAAGCGACAACCACCATTCTAACAAAACAGTAAATATTAATTTGGTTACGAACTAAATCAAATCTAGTGGTTTACATCAGTTTATTTATTTTACTCTAAATTATGCTTCTCTAACAAATTTATAGATGCGGTATTACAGCTTCGGAGCTCTATTCCTCTCTTCCTAACGTAGACACGAGCGGGACAATCATCAAAAACTATTGTCCATCATTATTTCAGTCTTACAATTGCACTGCTCAGCGGTACCGCGACTTTGGTGGCTACTGTAACAACCTGGCAAATCCTATATGGGGTGGTGTGTATGCTACCTACAGGCGCTGGATGCAATCCAGCTACACTGACGGCATTTCAAGCATTCGCAAAACGACTACGGGCAGTTCGCTGCCTGATGTACGTACAGTTGCCCTGAACGTTCATGCAGACACCAATTTTACTGATATATTATGGACGACGATGTTCGTTGCTTGGGGACAGCTTATCGATCACGATATGGTGAACACGGTTGCTTCAACAGGTATCATTTTTTTCTGTCTGTTCCGCACTGGGTTCAAGTTGGTTGCGTGGAATAGTCGTCATGTTTCTACTGATAGCAAATAAGGTTAACTTTGCAACTCTCTTGCAGATAGTTCGGATAATGATCTGACATGCTGCTCCGGCTCCAACTTGGATTCCGCTTGCTTGCCCATCAGTCTGTCTACAAACGATACTTTCTACAGCACATACAAGGTTACATGCTTGGAGTTCGCTCGCAGTGCTGTAAGCCCAAAACAGAACTGCAGGCTAGGTAAGCTTTAGTAAATTTGTCCCAGTGAATCAGATTCTGAACTGTTTTAAAGGTGCCAGGGACCAGTTCAACGAGAAAAGCAGCTTTCTGGATGCTAGTTTCCTGTACGGGAGCTCTACTAGCGAAAGTAACAGCCTCCGTACTCTAAGCGGCGGTTTGCTTAAGACGCAAGACGTTTTCGCTAGTCAGGGCTGAAGCCTCTTCCCCCGGCCAGAACCGTATCGCCAGATACCAAATGTACTCGACCAAACAGCACAGTATACTGCTTCCTCACAGGTAACTTTCTATTGCAGGAATAGTAGCAGAAGTAATAACGGAAACACGTTTGTTACAAAGGTGATATTCGTTCCAACCAGACTCCTCTGCTCTCCGTTCTACACACCATTTTCGTCCGAGAACATAATAGGATTGCCAACTCCTTAAAAAGCATAAATCCACTGTGGACCGATGAAGTTCTTTTCCAGGTAAGTGGTCCAGGCACATTGTTCCAGGATTTCATTCCTGACGAATCTCTTGCTTAAACAGGAAACTCGTCTGATTGTATCGGCTCTAGTCCAGAAAATTACTTACGCTGAATATTTGCCGTCTTTGTTGGGAGCCAACTCGACTGCTGGCTACGGAATCAATCTTCTGTCTTCGGTTTGTCTGAGAACTTCGATTGCTCCGTATGAATGTGTATTTTACAGATATCCTTTGTCTTTAGGGCTTCTATACCAGCTACAACTCAAGCTTGAATCCCACGCTGCCGGATGTATTCAACGGTGCAGCTTTCAGATTCGGACATTCGATGGTCCCTTCGCATTTGGATCGGTACAACAGTAGCCACTCATATCTTGGTAAACATTTACCTAGGAATCTTTCCGACTGTCGCTCATAACTTCCGTCTATTGAGCACACCAGATTTAGAACAATGCTCATACGAATAGACTAATAATTCACAAAAATATAAACCCGCGTCCATTTCTTAGGAACCAAGAACCTTCGTGATCTTTTCTGGCAGCCATGGGACATGTACACAGCCGGGTATTTTGATCAATATTTGCTTGGGCTTACTAATCAGATGTCAATGAGATCTGACATTTCTATCGCTGAAGAGGTAAAACTTCATAGGAAGTAAATAGCTACAACGTTTACTAATCTTATCCTAACGGTTCCCTGCTACGCTAGATGACTGACCACTTGGAGCAGACCACGCTTATGTACGGTTCTGACATCGC
Organism: Eulimnadia texana; assembly: GCA_002872375.1. Classification (NCBI taxonomy): domain Eukaryota; kingdom Metazoa; phylum Arthropoda; class Branchiopoda; order Diplostraca; family Limnadiidae; genus Eulimnadia; species Eulimnadia texana. The sequence goes on along the minus strand of NKDA01000002.1, from coordinate 14,828,057 downwards.
CTCCCGTAATATTCAACGAGGTCGAGACCACGGATTGCCCACGTACAATCAAGCGCGAGCTGCATGCGGTCTAAGCACTGCTACGCAGTGGAGTGACTTGAATGGAGTTATAACCAACAACACGTTAAAGGCTCTAGCCAAAGTTTACAGCTCACCTGCGGATCTGGACCTGTTCACCGGCGGCATGGCAGAAACGCCCGTAGTATCGCCAGCCCTCGGACCAACGTTCAGGTGCATCATCGCGGAAACCTTCAAGAAACTCCGTGACGGAGACCGTTTCTGGTTCGAAAATAGCGGACAACCTAGCTCCTTCACCACCGGTAATTAAACAAGTATTACTCCAACCACCACTGTGTGTTGTTGGTACTGCGCTGTTTTCATTCCCTATCATTATACGTATAAAGGTAATTGACTAAATGTTTTTTTACAGACCAGTTAACTGAAATCCGCAAAGTCACCTTGGCCAGGATCCTTTGCGACAATAGCGATACTCTTTCCACCGTTCAGAGAAGTACCATGACTGTTGTGAACACTCTTACGTAAGTTTCAAATGTTCCTAAATCTACTGGAATACTTTTGACTGACGTTATGTGTGTTCCTTAGAAATCCACGTGTGTCCTGCAGCACCTTGCCTTCGATGAATCTTACCAAGTGGAAGCAGTAACAGCAATGTTATACACGTTCTTTGTAGTATACGAGTCTTCAGTTCATATTTTGGGAAAATACAAAACAATTTTTGGGCAGCATTTAATAGTTCCTTTAAAATAAATCTTTAAAAAACATGTAGCTCAAACAATGCAAGATTTGGACGAAGCTTTGCAAAATCTAAATTATCTTCCTCACTCCTATTTGAAGGAGAGAATCTATCTATTAGAGATGAAAAGGAAAATGAAGATCAACTGAAGAACAGGCCAAATGTATGCTACGTCCGCTCAAAATAGTCCACGAAACCCCCTATACCAAAGCCGGCTTGCTCGAAATAAGAAAAGCCCACTCTGACTGTAATACTGCTGTTTACACTGCACACTATTCCGGTGGAACTTCGGGAACAACTCTTCACTATGTAATTTATTTCCGTTCCGAGACTAATTAGGAAGAAGTCGTGCAGTGTGAACGTAGTTACAGAGGTATAGGGACGAACTGAGGAATACAGAATCGCGAGGCAAAAGAAAAGTTCAATGGGCAGAAACGGCAGAGTCACAACCCGTGATAAGTGCGGACAGTAAGAATCTCGTGACACTCCATACATATTTACAGTTATTATTCATAGCACTACCTGATATGAAGCAGTTGTGGACTCTGAATGTTTAATATATTGATAGTAATTATAAAGCAGTTATGGAGCTATGAGAAAAGACAGATAAGTGGATATTCGGATGCCTTTTTCTACTGTCTACTTTTGAACCGCGTCCTCCCCAGGGCCGACCGACGCGGTTGTAGACAATCGTCCTAACAGCCCTAAGTCTTACTAAAAAGTCTAAAATGCAGATAAAACGTGTATTTTTACAATAACAATAAAACTAAATTGACTTCTCACGTGGAATTTCGCTGGTTATGTAAAAATTAAACGTTCGCTGGTTCCATAAAATGAAACGTTTGGATGAAGCGACGCTGATCCGGAGACCTGCTGATACCGTGGAAACACTAGCAGAATTATTTTTTTATCTCATTGAGGGATATGTAGGTTTTAGCCCATGACCCCAGGGGAAGGGATTGCAGATTCAACTGCTATGGGTCGCTGGTCTGGGAAAGGCCACACTTCTAATCCAATGGGATCGAACCCACAGACCCAGAGGTGAAGGGCGATGGTCTTGGCCTAAGGTATTAACCATTGCGCCCACTAGCAGAATTTACTACTACGAATAATATGAGAATAAACTGGAATTGCTATTATTTTTGGAATAAGATAGGAATTTGATTTAACCTGTAAATATTCTACTCTGTTCGAACTTTTGGATGTATTCTTGCCCGTTGGTTGGACAAAGATTCAAAACCTCGAGAAATATATCCCGTGAATGACTTCATTGCTAAGCTTAATTCTTAAGATTTTAACTACTTTTACAGGTTACATAAGACTGATGAAGAAGAAATCAGCTATCAGCGTTTGTTAGAAAACTACTTAGAATGTTACGCATCGATCATCAAAATTTCAGGTCCTTACACACTTTCGAGACAAGATAAAACTAAATCAGCAGTCAGAAGATTAGCACTGTACACAACGATATTCAGAGTGTTTCAATAAAAATGTCAAAGTTATGAGAAAAGGAATCGCACCTTTCAGAACTAAAAACTGTTGCAACTGCTACTCCAAGTCAAGCATGTAAAGCGTGTATTACCATGTATTGTTTATATGCAAAACGCAACTACCGTCAAGGAAGCCTCTTTTCTCCACTGATGATTACAGATTTCCTATAAAAATTGGTTATTCCTTCGATGCACAAGATCTCAAGGTTCATAGTTCATAAATATGCCTAACATATAACGTAAATGTTATCCCCATTTACGCTGTTCATATATGAATCGCTCAGTATACATTAGTTCAAGATAATTAATTAACTGTTGTTAGTTGGTTAATCTAATTGTGTTTGATCCGGCCAAATATACTGATGTGGTCTACGTGACTGTTAAAATTTTTTCTATGCTTAAAAAGGAAAACCTTAGATCTGCTACTACACGAATTATTTATTCAGGTTTCATTAATCTGCCTTTACTGTATGCTCTGCTAACAGCTGTAATGAGTAGACAATGGCCTTTCTGACAAAACGTTTCAGAGCACTTGCATTTCCATAAAACTCTGTGGGTAACACGTGAACGGTTTCTAGCCCAAAGTCAACTATTCATGACTATATAAAGCAGTAAAGAAATTTCATTCGAAAGCAGAACCTACCCCGGTCTGTAGAGCCACAATGGTCGGGTTCATTGTTTTCTTTGCTGTAGCCTTATGGCAGGCCCATGCGGTAATTAATTAAGATTAATTTAAAGTGAACATCCGTAAATTTCAGTTTGATTTGAAAATAGGACCTGACCTGTGTGACGACTGATGCTATCAACACAGCCTTTCAAACAGCGCAGCTTGAAACTAATTTTACTTCGATCAGCTCCAGTCCTTCTGAATACGAAATCCACCAGCTTGGCAAGACCTTAGAAGCAGCTACTACCATCCTTGCTACCAAGTGATAAACGCTAACTTCCAGTAATTAAGTATTTCTAATTAAGGGTTTGTCTTTTTTGCACAGGTGCGGTCTGTCAGCTTCAGACATCTACTCGTCGCTTCCCAGCATTGATACTAGCGGAACAATCATCAACAGCTACTGCCCCACAGTTTTCCAGACGTACACTTGTACTTCGTCCCGCTACCGTGATTTCAGCGGCTATTGTAACAATTTAGCCAACCCTATGTGGGGTGGGGTTTACGCTAACTATAGACGCTGGATGCAGCCTAACTACACTGACGGCATTTCTAGCATCCGTGCTGCTACAACAGGCAGTGCGCTGCCTGACGTACGCACCGTTACCCTGAACGTTCATGCGGACACTTCAAGCTCCGACCTGCTGTGGACGACGATGTTCGTCGCCTGGGGACAGCTCATCGACCACGACATGGTGAACACAGTTGCTTCAACAGGTAACAGTTCGTCCAAACTATCAATGAAAAGTTGGTTCAAATCAGTAAGCAAGTTAAGTTGACTTATGATTTCTAAAACAGATAGCTCTGGTAACGATTTGTCGTGCTGTTCTGGTTCGAACTTGGACTCCGCTTGCTTGCCAATCAGTGTGTCTACATCTGATACCTTCTACAGTGCTTACGGAGTCTCTTGCTTAGACTTCGCGCGCAGTGCGGTGAGCCCAAAGAAAGACTGCAGATTAGGTAAATTTCAGCATTTCTAGTCTAAAGCTTAATGCTGAGATTTTGTAATTAGGTGCTAGAGATCAGTTCAACGAGAAAACTAGCTTTCTGGACGCTAGTTTCCTGTACGGCAGTTCTACAAGTGAAAGCAACAGCCTACGCACATTCAGCGGCGGTCAGCTGCAGACGCAAGACGTTTTCGCCACTCAGGGGCTGAAGCCTCTTCCCCCGGCCAGGACCGTATCGCCTGATACGAAGTGCTACCGTCCGAACAGCACTTCATACTGCTTCCTTACTGGTAACTAACTACTACTGGAAAACTAGAATACTTTAACTGAATAGCATTTGTTACAAAGGCGATATTCGTTCCAATCAGACTCCTCTGCTCTCTGTTCTGCATACGATTTTCGTCCGAGAACATAACAGGATTGCTGCGTCTTTGCAGACCGTCAACCCTTCATGGAGCGATGAAGTTCTTTTCCAGGTAAGTGTTCCAGAAACTAAGTTGGAGGATTTTATTGCTGAATAATTTCTCCCTCAAACAGGAAACTCGTCTTATCATTTCTGCTGTAGTCCAGAAAATTACTTACGGAGAATATCTTCCTTCTCTGTTGGGATCGAACTCGACTTCTGGTTACGGAATCCAACTTTTGACTTCGGTAAATTGCTATTTCATTAAAGAGATAAGTATTCATAAATGCTTGAATTTGATTCTAGGGTTTCTACACTGGTTACGATTCCAGCATTAATCCGACTTTACCCGACGTTTTCAACGGTGCTGCTTTCAGATTTGGTCATTCTATGGTTCCTTCACATCTCGATCGCTACAATAGCAACCATGAATACCAAGGTAAGCAAAATCTGACGAATATGTACAATCGTAGTTATATGTGTATTATAGGAACCAAGTATCTTCGTGATCTCTTCTGGCAGCCTTGGGATATGTACATACCCGGCTATTTCGATCAATACCTCATCGGCCTTGTTGACCAGTTGTCTATGAGATCTGATGTCTCTATCGCTGAAGAGGTAAGACCACATAACAGATATAGCTGTCTTAAATACTAATTATCGTTAAAAAAAACAGATGACTGATCATCTAGAGCAGACTGCGCTACTGTACGGTTCCGACATCGCCTCTCGCAACATTCTCCGAGGCCGAGACCACGGTCTGCCCACGTACAATCAGGCGCGCGCGGCCTGCGGTCTCAGCACCGCGTCGCAGTGGACTGACCTGGTCGGTATCATATCCAACGCTACTATTATTGCTCTAGCCAAGGTTTACAGCTCGCCAGCGGATCTTGACTTGTTCACCGGAGGAATGGCTGAAGATCCTACAGTGGCACCAGCCCTAGGACCGACCTTCAGGTGCATCATCGCTGAAACTTTCAAGAAGCTTCGTGATGGAGACAGATTTTGGTTCGAGAATAGCGGACAGCCTAGTTCGTTCACTTCTGGTAATAACTAACTAAATTCTCAAGGTTTTTTCTAAGCTCTACTGATTCTTTTGGATGATTTTTCGGTTATAGATCAATTGACTGAAATCCGCAAAGTGACTCTGTCGAGGATTCTGTGCGACAACAGCGACACTTTGTCGACGATCCAGAGAAGCTCTATGACTATTGTCAACTCCATCACGTAAGCTTTTAAACTACTTAAGAACATTAAAATTATTTCCACTTTCAATTTCCTCTTTTTCCCTTATTTTTCCCCTTTCCCCCTCATGTACTAGAACACAAGATGTACTTCTAGATTTTCCCTTTTCAGTCTTCCCTTATTTTTCCTTTTTAAGACTTCATTTCCCTCTTCTTCGGGGAATTTCCCTGCAAAGTGGAAACACTGAGTATCGACTTTACACTAATTTTCATATGTTTTCTATTAGTAATCCTCGAGTATCTTGCAGCACTTTGGCATCGATGAATCTGACCAAGTGGAAGGCATAAACCTGGTTCACAGTTACTTTGTAATAAGAAATTTCTTACGTGAAAGATACAAGATAGATTCATCAAATGTATGAAACTTAGTTATTTTCAGAAAGCATTTTGCCGTGTGGTAGATTAGTTTATCTTCAAACCAAAACTGCGGTAAAGAGGTACACGCAATAAATACATCAAATATAAGGGGCAAAAGAGACAAACCTGTTTGTTTTTGTTTTTTCAGTTCAATATACACAACACGCACGCAGTACTTCCTAATACAAAGCACTGGAAAGTTACAAAAACGCAGTATACAGTAACGAAAGACTAAACACACAGAAAATACAGGTTATATATCGAATGTTCTGGAGTTTCTGAGGTGTCGGAATATCTTTTTCTATTGCTTGGGGTTGTTAAAGGCGCCCATGAAGAGAATGCTCTCCGAGAGATTGTCGAAGATCAAGAACAAGAACGGACGGTCGCAGATGAAACTGGTAGGTCCCACGGGACGAGCCATTCGGGTATCGGCCAGAGCCGTTGCCCCTGCGGCTTCTGAACCTTCCTCGTTGACTTCGATGAATGCTTTATGAACCGCTTGTGTAATTGTCAGACTGTCGACAGCGCTGAAACCCGAGAAATCAGCAGAGTCGAAGATTTCAGTCAGTCCGATAGATTTCAGTACCTGAAACAATAACACTCAACTTAAAATAAGATTTCAGGGTACGCAAAGTTTGATCTTACTTTCGAGAGATCTGTCGTCTGTTCCATACGGAACTTGGGTAGGCCAACTTCCATAGTAATGGGGAAAGTGCTAAAAAGTGCGTCCTTGAGGGCTGTACCGTTCAAGCGACTGATAGTCTCGTCCAGACTACCCTCTTCAGGCGGCAGGATGACGAAGAAGCTGACATCGTCACCCAGGTACGACATTTCTAGCACGTGAGCCTGCAGCTCTTCAGACGTAGCTATAAAACATAATTATAATAAAATAATTGTAACTGTTATAATTATTATAGTAAGTACCGTGTCTGTAGTTGCCCTTCTGGAACATCATGTTAGTAACACTGGACTCTTTGGCGTTTGTGAAAAAAGTGTTGAGCCTAGTGTTTGCAGCTTTGAACTGGGTAGCCCACTGCCCTTTGAAGTAGGCTGCATTGACCTATTATAAACCGCAATTTAATGAAATCTATTAGTAATCGATAAGTATTTAATTAGCAATACAATAGCCATGCGAGTTTGTTCGTTAATGGCGTCTGATGACAGGAGTTCAGAGATTTTTCCTTTAGTGTTCTGTTCGACCCAGGCGTTGATTTTCTGACGAGTTTCCTCAGGTTCTTCGGTGAAGTTGACGGTCTGGATATCGTCCTCGAGAACAGCTTTCATGCACTGGCGAATGCTGAGTTGCGAGTCGAAGTACAGGCGATTAGCAACGTCGAAATCGTACTTAGCAAGACCCTGGTCCCGTGCTAGCTTGCGCATGAACTTGAAGGCCTTGTGAGCTTGAACTGCTTCCACCTAAAAGATGAATAATAGTAGTAATTATTAACTAGTAGTAGTAGAACAAGAATTGAAAGAAATAGTAAAAGTAGTAGTCGCAGTAGTAGCAGTAGCAGTGCTAGAAGAAGTAACAGACCAGTACCTATCGCAGTAGTTGAATAACTAGTAAAAGTAGTAGTAGAAGTAGTAGCAGTAGCAGTGTTAATACAAGTAGCAGACTGATACTCATAGTAGTTCCTAGTCACTTAGTAACACATTAGTAGCACTACTAAAAAACTATTAGTAGTAGTAGTTTAACAGGACTTGAAGAAAATAGTGCAAGTAGTCGCAGTAGTAGCAATAGCAATGTTAGAATAAGTAGCAGACTAATACTTATAGAGGTAGTTGAAGTAAGCGCTACTAGAATACAATTAGCAATAGCATTAGCAAAACTAGCAGTACTTAAGTAGTTTTAAGTCACTTAATAGTACATTTGTAGCACTACTAACAAAATTACTAGCAGTAGTACTGTCGCTAGCACTCACAGCAGTACTTGAAGTAGCACTACTAGTATAGTTAGCAATCGCAACAGCAAAAATAGCACTACTTAAGTAGTCTTGTTCACTTAGCACTACATTAATAGCACTACTAACAAAACTATTAGCAGTAGTGCTATCACTAGTAGTAGTGTTATTACTTTGCTAAGTCCCTGAAGACCAAGGGCTTGTGCTAGTTGCTGTTCCGTGGCTCCGTTAGCTCCGAAGTAAGCAACTAGCAGAGCTGAAAAGACGCTGAACGGCGAGTAGAAGACGTTGCTGCTGACTTTGCTGTTAGCATTGACGTTTTGGTAAACTGCTTTGAAGAGATCCAAGCTGAACTGAAGTTCGCCAGAGAACAGCGCCGTCAGCGCGTTGGGGTTAGCGTCGCCAGCGCGACGCCCGCTACGCTGACTGCTACCGTTCCTCACTAAACCGAAGCATTCCTCCTAAACCAAAAATGTGTTATTTCCTAAAAGTAGTTTATTAAAATGCTAATTAGTTTTACCTGTGAAGCTGCGGATCCTAAAACAGAGTCGATTTTGTTAGCGCCGATAGAGGCGCTGTTGACGCCGACGAACAGCGTAAGGCCTGCGGCGAAGAGAAGCGTAGCTCTCGTAAACATTTTTGCTTTTTGTTTTGCTCTTAAACTGCGAAAAAAAATGAAATAAATAAGTGGAAAAATAAGAGAAGAGAAAGTCAGTTTGTGGTAAACGTATTTTTGTGTGGAAAGAGTCGAACAGGAGAAAGTTATAGGCAATCGCACACAGTTCCTGCTTTCACCTTCACTTTCTCCCGGACCGACAAAACCGCCGTTGGAAAAAACATTTATTTTAATTGAATTAATGGCGAAAAAAAATTCTAAAAATTTCACAAAATAGTTGGATGACTTGGTTATTTTACGAAATAGTTAAATTAATTTAAGGCCGATAGCCGATTTAATAATCGAGAACAAAGTCGACTGTCTGAAAATCCGGTTAGCGATTAAGACTCTTTTCGAAAATAATTTATTACAAATTAGCTAATAGTGATAAAAATTAGCGAAAAACTGTAATAAATATCTTAATGACCTAGTTATGTAACACACTAATTATATTTAGGTTTAAGTATTTACTTGATTTAAAAATCGGGAGCAAAGTTGACTGTCCGAAAGTCAGGTAAGCGACCAAGACTTGTACGAAAAATAATTTATTAAAAATCAACTATTGGCAATAAAATTTGTTGAAAAATATTGAAAATAGTTTGAATACTCGTCTAACTGAAATACTAATTTAATTCAAGTTTAAATGATTACTTGATTTAATAATCGGGAGTAAAGTTGTCTGTCCTAAAGTCTGGTAAGCGACGACGACTTGACCAAAAATAATTTATTAAAAATCAACTAATGGCAATAAAATTTGTTGAAAAATTCTGGAAATACTTTGAATATTCGTCTAATTGAAATAATAATTTAATTCAACTTTAAATGATTACTTGATTTAACAATCGGGAGCAAAGTTGACTGTGCGAAAACTGGTTATCGACTGAGCCGCGATCAAAACAAGCAATGGGGTTCCCTTCAGTCGGCCCACCTTCCCGGTATGATTCTGAGAATCTTGCCGAGAATCTTAACATTTTTGCCCGTGTCGTTTCTGAGCCATTCAGAAAACTACTTTCACTATTCAGTCAGCCGTAGTTCAAAAACTACTTACTACCTTTAACAAAACATAATTTGTCTATACAATTTCTATAATTATAATAATTTTTGAATGTATTAATTTTATCAAATAACTAATATAATATAAACAAAATATATTCATAAAAACTTTTTCCACTCTCAAGGACGATGTTGTTGACCTAACGACCTTATTTTCCCGCCAAAAAAAAGTGAAATTTAGAACGTTTTCAAAAGTTCTCCACTTTCACTTGCGGACACTGTCCAAATAAGAGTCTTATAAATTCATAGATAAATCCTAGTAATAGAAAAAGACTTACCTTTGGAAAAGTCGTAGTAGGTGTTTTTTAATCCGAGTTTGGGATGAATAACGTGCGGAAATACTTTCAGGAATTAATTCAGTTTTGATTGAAGTTTGCTGTGGTGTTTGTGCGGGTGCTTTGGTTCGCGTGCATCTGCTGCTGGCTCACCTGTCCGCTGCGCTGTTTTATACTTTCCCTCCAGGTAATACCCAACTCACCTGAAGGCCACACGCTCGTCCAAGTCACAGTAATTCAATATTCTAATATTAATATTAAGTCTAAATAATCGTAATATACGCTGTTTCCCCTTTTCAGTTTTCCCTTTTTCCCCCCTCCGTGCTAGAATATACAGGGTCTACATGTCCCTCTTTACCCTCGTCTCTTCTTCTTCCCTTTTCAGACCCTATTTCCTCCCTTTTTCAGGGAATTTCCCTGCAAAAGTGGAAACACTGGATGTAACTACAATAATACTACAAAAATATAAAATTTATTAATAAATCAATTCATATAATAATGTAATAATAACATACGATTGTTGAGCTATACTTAGAGCCTTAAATATATATTTACATCTTCTATAGATGCCATTAATAAGGTTATAAGTACTAAGTCTCGTATGCCTTGTTATGTATATAGTATTATTAAATTATTATTATTTTAATGGTTTTTCTATATTACGGAATTTCCCTCAAAAATTTAAAATGTCTTTTTGTGTAAAGATTCAGTTTTTTTTTCCAAACCGGATCAGAGGGAAACGTGCCTTGTGGGTATTTTTCCCCATTTGGGGCTGTGGAAAATCCCGCGGATTGGTTACACACTCAGCAAGTCACGTCTACTGGACTGCAGATCCGTTTCTGTGGCTTTTGTATTTCCCGCTATATCACATTGTGACCTTGCCAATACAAAATCATCATTTCTATTTTTTAAAAAAAATTCAGTATTTCATTTTATTCAATAATTTCTTTAATATTTCATTCAATTAATATGTAATTTGGTTTATTATAGATTTGCATATATATATATATATTATATATATTATAGATTTTTATATTAATTAAGCAAAATGTTAATAGACAGTTATTGTTAATTAGAAATGTAGTTCTTATTTAACTAGAATTTTTCTGAATTTATGCGTTTTATTACTGAATGAATAGGTTTTTTAAATAATATAAATATATGTATATGTTGTATATAGTAAAAATAATAATGAACCGTTACTAAATATTGCTATATAATATAAATGTATCAAAATATTCAATAGAAAAAATAACCAGTGTTTCCACTTTCATTTTCCCCTTTTCCCCCTTTTTCCCTAATTTCTCCCTTTTTTCCACTCCGCACTAGAATACAGACTGTACGTTCAGATTTTCCCTTCTCCCTCGGCTCTTAGTTTTCCCTCTCCAGACTCACATTCTCCCCTTTTTCAGGAAATTTCCCTGCAAAGTGGAAACACTGATAATAACAGAATAATAAAAATAATGTAAATCACGTAAAACTTTTCTCGATATATTTTATAATAATATTCTATTAATATTTCAAAAGTTTATCTATAAATATTATACTGTATTATATTATACCATACATATTTCTATAGTTGAATCACGGGTAGGTTACCAAAATGTCAAGGTTCTTTTTCGTCAATGTTAGATTTCTATTCGTCTCCATAAACAGGATGCTGACCGTGACCCACCTATTCAGTCGCCTGAACATGAATAATAATAAAAAACCAAAATATAATACTGTTATTAAAAATAAAATATAAAATTCCGGTTCATTCCTATTGCCAAACAAAACTTACAAGGCCATTATTATTTCAACAAGCTTTTGGCTCTTCTGGGAAAAACTATACGTAAACGGATCACCTGGAACCTGTGCTTCGACTTTGCAGGGAAATTCCCTTAAAAAGGGAAAACTGGGTCTCAAAAAGGAAAAATAAGGGAGGGGGAACACAGAAGCATAGCTCGATATTCTAGACTGAAGGGAAAGAATACTTGATACCTAGAAGGGAAGGAAAATAACGGGAAAAAAGGCGCCCCCTGTAGGGGAAAACACGTAACGAATCACCTGGAACTCAGTTGCGTAAACGGTGGCGGGGGATATACACACGTGTCGTAAGCGTAGACGTATTGACGTCACGTATGACGCAAGCCTATAATTTGTCAACCAATTTCCTATTCAAATGTTGAATTGTTTTATTTTTAGCCATTACACAAGTTGAGGAAAAAAATATTTGCAAGACTATTTAGAAATATCGGGGAAGATGAATGATTTTTTCTTTTCAAGCCAAAATATGGTAAAAAATAGTGAAAATAGTGAAAAACTTTGCTACGCGTTTTTGTTGAGAGAGAACGATAGTTTGGGTCTGGCGTTTTTCTTGCCCAGGATGAGCTGCTGCTCGTCCCGCATGCGTTTCTCGTGGTCGCGCTGCATTCGCTGGCGGTCTTCCTCCATTTTGCGCTGCTCTTCAAGCATAGCCAGTCTTTCTTCGGCCTTGTAAATAGAAGGAAAAGGTATTGTTTAGTGAGGAATTAGTGATCAGAGTAGTAGTAATAGTGGAGGTAGTAGTGGAAGTAGCAGGAGGAGGAGTAATACTAATAGAGGTAGTAATTGTAGTCGTAGTAGTAGTAGTAGTAGTAGTAGTAGTAGTAGTAGTAGTAGTAGTAGTAGTAGTAGTAGTAGTAGTAGCAGCAGCAGTAGCAAGAGCAGTACTTCACTAGTAAGTATAGTAGCAATGGTAATACTAGTAGTAGCAGTAGTAACAGGCAACAGCAGTTGCAGTCAAAATAGCAAGAGCAGTACAGACTGTATGGTAGCAATGGCAATAGTAGTAGTGGCAGTAGCACTAGTAGCAGGGGTAGTAGAAGCAATAGCAATACTATTTGCAATAGTAGTAGTAGTAGCAGTAGCAAGAATAGCAATATCAGTAGTCGAGTAGCAGTAGTAATAACACCAGTACTAGTAATAAGATTAGTAGATTAGTAGTAGTATAACAGTAATAGCGGTGGTGGCAGTAGCAGTACTAGTAAGTATAGTAGCAATTGCAATACTAGTAGCAATACTAGTACTACTAGCAACAGTATCAGCAGTAGCAATAGCAGTAGCAATCGTAGTAGTATTAGTAGTTACAAAAATTACCAGTTTCCTTTGAGCCTCCTCAATCTTCCGATTGTTCTCCTCCATGATACGTTCCAGTTCCTCGCGTTTCTTGCGTTCCTCTTCCTGACGGTATCGGTATCCGTACGGTATCGGTATTAGTGGTATCAAAGAGAGGTAAAAACGGACCAAATATTAGCAAAGTGAACTCAAATGCCGTTTTCTTTACGACTTAACAACACAATAACAGAAATAATGTAATACAATACTTAAAAACAATTGTAAAATAATATAAATGAATATTTAAGAAAAGTAAATGGCGGGAGGAGTTGTCGATCTCTGCGGTTGGGTAGCAAATACGATACCTGGTTCAACAGTTGACCTCAGGTCAAGTCTCTCTCTCACCTTTAAAAGATCTGTTCAAACTGACCTGGGACGGAAGCATGGCTCCTTATTGCAGAAACACGGGGGTAACACGCAGCAAATCCTATTTTCCTACTAGCTTCTTTCAAGAGTATATCTCACACAACGTTATTTGCCGTTTATGAAAATGTTCGCATTTTTTATCCTCTTTGATTAAATTTTTATGATTCTCGTTCCCTTTGTATTGACTAGAATGCTCTGAAAGTGTTGGTAATGCAAAAAAGACTCGACCACAGAAAACGCTAGGCTTACCTCACGCTGCCTCTCTTGCTCCAGACGCTCCTGACGCCTGCGTTCGAGCTCCTCCAGCATCTGCTGCTCCATGATGCGTTTTGCCTCGTTGACCCGACGCAGAACCTCGGCCTCGATCTCGTCCTTGCGTCTCTCGAGTTCTTCCGCCACTCGCTTGGCTACAGCGTCTTCAATTCTCCTGTTCGTTTCTTCCTGAATCAACTTTTCTTCTAGTTCTTTCTGCTTCCTGCGTTTCGAAAAAACGTTCTCGTTCAAAAATACTGTTGATTGAGAGATAGTTTCGTACCTTTGCTTTTCCAGTTCTGCTGTTCGTCCGATTTCATTGGCTCTGGCTTCTCGTTCCAGTCTTCTCGCTTTGATGATTCTGCTCTCCACATCGTCTGATCCCGAACTGCTGGACGATGCAGAAGACGATCTCTTCCTGTAAAAATGATGAAAAACGTTAACGGTAAATCGAATAGCTACGAAATGTTCAGCGATCATTGGCCGAGACGTTTTACCTGCGTTTTTTGTCCGAAATGTCTTTGCGGTAGGAAGGAGTCCTTGAATGGCTGTGTCTGTGTCTGTTGCTTCGCGAACGAGACCTGGAACGTGATCTCCTCTTGCTGTGTTTACTTTTCTTGTGCTGGCGTCTCACAGAAGGCGAGCGAGACCTGCTCCTGCTTCTAGAGTTGCTCATTTTACCATTAAATCTTGCGATAATTTTATAATTTAGCCTTATGTTTCCTTTATGATTTAAATCTGTCTTGTTTCGAATTTATTGTTTGGAATTTAGTTTTGCAATGATAATAACAAATTTCCCTGCTACGACTGTGAAGGTTCTGCCATGGGTGTACTGCAACGCCATCTAGCGGCAGTTCTGCGAAGCTTTTGTTTATTAAAAGATATTTTTATAAATTAATCATTAATTTATCGTAAATACGAACATGTCAAACATTTTAATAAATCATAATCACAAATTGCAAATACCTCAAAAATTTACCAACACATTGCGAAATCTTAAACCTTATTCTTAAAAGCATTTACGAATCGTCAACGAATAAATCCTCCAGAAATCAAACTTGTTAATTCAGAAATTCAAAATTAAAAAAAAAACGTTTATGTGAATTTATTCCCGGCGTAGGTTATTCAGCCGAGCCTGTAGATCAGCGTCAGCAGCGTCACCTCCTCCTCCAGCAGCAGCAGCAGCAGCAGCCGCAGCCTGCGGGGCCTTCTGCCCGATCCCCGCCGTCGAAGCCAACGATCCAGAAGCAATGGGAAGTCCAGTCAACTGGTCCGTTAACTGAAGACCCAGCTCGTCAAGAACTTGAGTAACGATAGCCTCACTAGAGAAAAAAATTATAACTTTTCTATAACTGAATACAAATTAATACCAACCATCTTAATCTCTTAACTATTGTTTCGATAACGTAAAATAATAATAACCTTTCTTCTTCATCCGCCTCATCGCCCATGGCGTCATCTATTGCGTCGCTCATCATTTCTTCTTTCATGTCCATAATCTCCGACTGCTTCTCGAATTCCTGCATGATTTTCTGGATCTCGGGAAGCTTCAATTGCCTGCAAAAGCCAACGTTAAGGTATCGTTTACATTATATTTGACAAATTTTTAAATATTTCTCACCGATTCATACTCTGCATCGCTCGAGTGACCCCTTTCATTGCCTGGGCCATAGAATTCTGCGATTTTAGCGTCTGGATTTTCAGTGATACTGCTTGAATGTTGGCTTTCATCAAAATGAATTTTTTTACGTAACGTCGAGTGCGGACCAGGTCCATCGCCATGACTTTGACTGCATCCTATTTCAAACAAAAAGCGTAAATTTTGATCATTAGTGTTTGACATGTATCACTCAATGGACCATTTGATTATTTTTCGCCATTTTCTTGATTTCCGCAATGATTTTCTTTTCCTGCTGCTCCATTTTCGCACGTTCGCGGTCGAGATCTCGCATGGCCTTGTTCAGCGCTCGCTGATTTTTCCGCAGCATTTCTTCGGGTGTTACTCGTTTTCCGAAAAGCCACTCCATGATTTTGCTGCTTTATTAAATGCCAAAACTAAAATTAACTCCTGGAAATGAGACAATTTTAACAATTAACTCTAATAGTTTGTACAATAAGCAGTCCGACACTTATATTGCATACATTATACAAAGTGTTGCAAAAATTATATATACATACCGTTAAACCAAGTTAGCTATTTGAACGAAAAAGTAGACAATTTTAAAGGGAAATTTTTGACAGGAAATGGTCCAACATAAACAAGGGCCTCTACCATTAGTATAAAGAACATTGCAGTAACACGGCAAGCCCTATCTCCCTATGTTAAAGCTGCAAGCGCGAAACTAGCGCCAAATTTTTGCGGATGGCTGCTGATGGTACTAAGGCTGCATTGAAAAAACTGAGGCTGGGCGGCGGAGGCTTTGAGCGATCGTAGTACCGACAACACTCACCCGCAAAAATCTAGCGCTAGTCTCGCGCTCGCAGCATTAACATGGGGAGATAGGACTTGCCATGTTACTGCAATGTTCTTTATACTGTGATAGAAATGAATGGACAGTGAGTCATTCAAACGTATCTGACCAAAACAATGTCGAAAATTTCTTGTAAATTATTGAAAAGTTATTTGGTTAATAAAAAATTGATTTTTATTTTATTTTTATAATGTTAAGGATACTGGAATTAATTCTAAATCATATCGTAGGTTCTTCACTGTAATAATTCTTGAATGTTGTTCAAAATTTAGCCGCTAGATGGCGTTGTTTAAAATAATAAATTACCTTGTATTTAATTAAATTAGTTTATGAAGAACTATTTATAATTAAGTTATTTATTAAAATTTATATTTTTTTGCTGATTTATATACAATAATGTAATATTTAGCATTAATAAAGTTCGACAGCAACTATAACAAGAAGTTCGTACTGGATATTCACCAATATCCAGTTTTCGGTAGTTTTTTCTGTACGTCTTGTATAATAAAATTCAGTTTTGAAATGAAATACATAAATCACAAAACTATACTAATATTTATAGCACGCAACAAAATGCGGCAATGGCAAAAGAAGCAGCCAAAAGTCCAGCAAAGTGGAAATAACGACCTTGGCGTCCATAATGGCCACAAAATGGCGTCCATTGACACAGAATCGATTTATTATTCGATGATGGCCAACACTATCCACTGCTTCTTTTTTTTATTGTATTATTTATATATTCTATTATTATTGGTTTTTCTGCCTGGCTAGTCGTTTCTTTATGTCCTCCTTTCAGTTCGAATAGGAAGAAGCACAGGGTTGACCGCGGTTTAGCCATTTTAAATCATTTCTACGTTGCGCCCTGTTCCCAAACCGGGCACCTCACTATAGCGGACACTGATATTAAATTAATTTACAAAGATTTTGAACTTTTTTTGGTACCAAAGTGTTTCTCAGATTTTTTTGTGATTTTTAGACGTATTTTTTAGTCATATTTGACGGTAAAAATATTTTATGCGAGTGTCCGTAATAGAGGGGTCAATCTACAGTGGCCTTTATGGGATAGGGCGCCTCACTATAGCGGACACTGATATTAAATTAACTTACAAAGATTTTGAACTTTTTTTGGTACCAAAGTGTTTCTCAGATTTTTTTGTGATTTTTAGACGTATTTTTTAGTCAGATTTGATGGTAAAAATATTTTATTCGAGTGTCCGTAATAGAGGGGTTAATCTACAGTGGCCTTTATGGGATAGGACGCCTCACTATAGCGGACACTGATATTAAATTAATTGAAAACCATTTTCCAATTGTTTTGGTATCAAAGTGTTTCTCAGATTTTTTCGTGATTTTTAGGCGTATTTTTTAGTCAGATTTGACGGTAAAATTATTTTATGCGAGTGTCCGTAATAGAGGGGTCAATCTACAGTGGCCTTTATGGGATAGGACGCCTCACTATAGCGGACACTGATATTAAACTAATTTAAAACCATTTTCAACTTGTTTTGGTATCTAAATGTTTCTCAGATTTTTTCGTGATTTTTAGACGTATTTTTTAGTCATATTTGACGGTAAAAATATTTTATACGAGTGTCCGTAGTAGAGAGGGTAGCATACAGCAGCCTTTATGGGATAGGATGCCTCACTATAGCGGACACTGATATTAAATTAATTTAAAGCCATTTTCAACTTTTTTTAGTATCTAAATGTTTCTCAGATTTTTTCGTGATTTTTAGACGTATTTTTAAGTCAGATTTGACGGTAAAAATATTTTATACGAGTGTCCGTAGTAGAGGGGATAGACTTCAATGGCCTTAGCGAATAAGGTCTATGAAAACCTGCTATAAAATATTATTCAGAATGTCATCAATGAGTCCTTCCGGTTGTAGTGGAGAGGGGTGTAGTGTTATCAACGTGTTATCAACGTGTTATCAAGTGTTATCAAGACTAGTGAAGTGGAATGAGGAAATGGTGCATTAGTGTATCATAATGGTCGGCTAAGTGTTGTTATTATCCCCGTAGACAACTAGATTATCCGTCCGATCTCATCTATATACCACTTATTACTAATCCATTCGTATCGTATCGATATATCATTAAATTCTATCGATGTTCATATATTATCTATTAGTATTGTATTAGTAAGAGTAGTAGTAAGAGTAGTAAGACTAGTAAGAGTAGTAATAGTAGTAAGAGTAGTAATAGTAGTAATAGTAGTAAGAGTAGTAAGAGTAGTAAGAGTAGTATGAGTAGTAATAGTAGTAATAGTAGTAATAGTAAGAGTAGTAAGAGTAGTAAGAGTAGTAATAGTAGTAAGAGTAGTAATAGTAGTAAAAGTAGTAAGAGTAGTATAGTAGTAATAGTAGTATTAGTAGTAATAGTAGTAAGAGTAGTAAGAGTAGTAATAGTAGTTATAGTAGTAAGAGTAGTAATAGTAGTAATAGTAGTAAGAGTAGTAAGAGTAGTAAGAGTAGTAATAGTAGTAAGAGTAGTAAGAGTAGTAAGAGTAGTAATAGTTGTAAGAGTAGTAAGAGTAGTAAGAGTAGTAAGAGTAGTAAGAGTAGTATTAGTAGTAAGAGTAGTAATAGTTGTAAGAGTAGTAAGAGTAGTAAGAGTAGTAATAGTAGTAATAGTAGTAAGAGTAGTAAGAGTAGTAATAGTAGTAATAGTAGTAAGAGTAGTAAGAGTAGTAAGAGTAGTAATAGTAGTAAGAGTAGTAAGAGTAGTAAGAGTAGTAGGAGTAGTAATAGTTGTAAGAGTAGTAAGAGTAGTAAGAGTAGTAAGAGTAGTAAGAGTAGTATTAGTAGTAATAGTAGTTATAGTAGTAAGAGTAGTAATAGTAGTAAGAGTAGTAAGAGTAGTAAGAGTAGTAATAGTTGTAAGAGTAGTAAGAGTAGTAAGAGTAGTAAGAGTAGTAAGAGTAGTATTAGTAGTAATAGTAGTAAGAGTAGTAATAGTAGTAAGAGTAAGAGTAGTAAGAGTAGTAAGAGTAGTAAGAGTAGTAAGAGTAGTATTAGTAGTAATAGTAGTTATAGTAGTAAGAGTAGTAATAGTAGTAAGAGTAGTAATAGTGTAGTAAGAAATAGTTAATGTTAATCGTTACGTGTTATCTTGATATACTGGATGATATTGAATACTATGCGATAATTAGTATGGATGGTTGATAACAGTGATAACACTGATTGAGTGTAGTAAGTTTTTGTTGGAGTTACAAACCCCCCATGTATAATAGTAACCGGAAATCGTTTTACCCTTTTTGTATTGGGCCACGATTAGGCGGAGGAGGAAGGGTGGGAGGAGGTGGGAGGGAGTAGTTAAAGGGGTGGTGGGAAGAAAGACGAGGGGGAGGAAAAATATGACCGGGGGAGGGAAAGTGGGAGGAATGGGAGGTAAGGAGGAGAGAATGGAAGGGTGGAAAGTAAGATGGGAGGGAAGGTGGGGTGGAGAGTGGGAGTGTGGATAAGGAGTGGGAGGTCCGAAGGGAAAGTGGGAGGGAAGGTAGGAGTAAGCAAGTAAGAAGGTGGGAGGTGGGGTGGAGGGTGGGAGGGAGAAGAGGGGGTGGGAGGTTTGAAGGGAAAGTGGGAGGGAAGGTAGGAGTAAGCAAGTAAGAAGGTGGGAGGTGGGGTGGAGGGTGGGAGTGTGGATAAGGAGTGGGAGGTTCGAAGGGAGGGTGTGGAAGGGTGGAGAGGAAGAGGAGGGAAGATGGGCAAGGGTGGGTGGGAGTGGGAGGAAGGTAGGGTGGAGAGTGGGAGAGTGAAGAGGGAGTGGGAGGTTGGAAGGGAAAGTGGGAGGGAAGGTGGGAGTTAGCAAGTAAGAAGGTGGGAGGTGGGGTGGAGAGTGGGAGGAAGGTGGGGTGGAGAGTGGGAGTGTGAGAGGGGGTGGGAGGTTGGAAGGGAGGATGTGGAAGGGTGGAGAGGAAGAGGAGGGAAGATGGGCAAGAGTGGGTGGGAGTGGGTGGGAGTGGGTGGGAGTGGGAGGGCATCCTTTTTTGCATAATGGCGCATCATTAAGCAATATAGACGGTCCCCCCCGCCTCTTAACCCCTTGACTTCCTGATATGAATCCGCTTACGGAACAAAGTGATACGTTCGCTAATAGATGGGAACCCTGGTCACGTGACTCTTTCGACACGGTTGCCAGATTGCTGAAAATAACAAATGAAAGAAATAATGTAATAATAATAATAAATAATAATTGTTATACTTATATCATTTAAGATAAATATACTTGATATAAAAGATAATTCGTCATTATCAGTATTATTAATACTGTTTTAATATAAATAGATTACAAAATATATATCAAAATAGATTTTGGAAAATAGAAAGTATAATAACAATGACTAATAATAATTATTATAGGAATATTAATAGTAATATTTTGGACTCGTGGAAATAAGACTAAGTATAATAACAATGACTAATAATAACTATTATAAGAATATTAATAGTAATATTTTGGACTCGTGGGAATAAGACTTTGGAAGATTTTGGGAAATTTTTTAAGGGAACGTGGTGGGGGTTTGTCGGCGTTTGGCAGCGTGAAAACCAATGAAGGACGAGACGGTCGGCGCGGGCCGACAGCCGACGCCCACCGCGACCCGCCTTCGTATCCATTGACCAACACTTGGCTGGGAGATTTCATGTTATAGTAGTGATAGATGGATGGATATATAGATGGATACACAGACAGACAGACAAACAGACAGACAAGCACACTCACTCCAAACATACAGGGAGACATGCTGTGTTGAGTTCATGTACACTGTTATAGTAGTGATAGATGGATGGATATAGAGATGGATACACAGGCAGACAGACAGACAGAGAGGCAGACAGGCAGACAGACAGACAGACAAGCACACTCACTCCAAACATACAGGGAGACATGCTGTGTTGAGTTCATGTACACTGTTATAATAGTGATGGATGGATGGATGGATATATAGATGGATACACAGGCAGACAGACAGACAGACAAACAGACAGACAAGCACACTCACTCCAAACATACAGGGAGACATGCTGTGTTGAGTTCATGTACACTGTTAGAATAGTGATAGATGGATGGATATAGAGATGGATACACAGGTAGACAGACAGACAGGCAGACAGACAGACAAGCACACTCACTCCAAACATACAGGGAGACATGCTGTGTTGAGTTCATGTACACTGTTATAATAGTGATAGATGGATGGATATAGAGATGGATACACAGACAGACAGACAGACAAGCATAATCACTCCAAACATAACAGGGAAGACATGCTCAACTCTCAATACCCAAACAGTCAGACGGACGGACAGACATACCAACAGACAGACAAACCGACAGACAGACAGACACGCAGACTCACTTCAAACATACAGGGAGACATACTCAACTCTCAATACCCAAACAGTCAGACGGACGGACAGACCAACCGACAAACAGACACGCGCACTCGTTTCAAAGATACAGGGAGAAACGCTCAGTTCTCAACACCCGAAGAGTCAAACAGACAGACAGAGACACACTCACTTGAAACAGACAGGGAAACACGTTCACAAGACTTAGTCAGACAGACAGACAAACCGACAGATAGACAGACACACACAAACATACACACATTTCAAACAGGCAGGGACACAGACGTTCACAACACTCAGTTAGACAGACAGACACACAGACAAACATACACACATTTCAAATAGACAGGGACACACGTTCACAAAACTCACCTTAGTCAGACAGACAGACACACACAAACATACACACATACACACATTCCAAACAGACAGGGGCACACGTTCACAACACTCACCTTAGACAGACAGACAGACACACACACACACACACACACACGTACGCACATTTCAAATAAGCAGGGACACAGACGTTCACAACACTCCCATTACACAGACAGACAGACAGACAAACAGACAGACACACACAAACATACACACGTTTCAAACAGACAGGGACACAGACGTTCACAACACTCACCTTAGACAGACAGACACACAGACAAACAGACAGACAGACACACACAAACGTACACAAATTTCAAATAGGCAGGGACACACGTTCACAACACTCACCTTAGACAGGCAGACAGACAGACAGACAGACAAACAGACAGACAAACAGACAGACACACACAAACGTACACACATTACAAATAGACAGGGACACACGTTCACAAGACTCAGTTAAACAGACAGACAGACAGACAGAAACAAATGAAGAAACAGCGGAAGCGACAGAATAGAGAAACCGCTAGACTTTTTCAAATACATTATAAATACATATAATAATATATATATAACATATATTTAGAAAAGAAAAGAAAGTTCAGGTCAAAAGTACTTATGGAGTCTCCAGCAAGTCGGGTTGATGGTGGTGATGTTCACAATTGGCGGTGTCGTCGTAATGTGCAGGATAGGATTATAATGTAGAGGGTTTGGTTTTGGTCTAGAAGATTTTTGCCAAGTTGTTTTAATGACAGCCACAAGAAGAGGGCGCTGTGTGATTTTCAACGCGGGGGTGGTGATTGGAGGGTTGAAAACCTTGAATTGCTGAACCCTTGTCCATAGGTGTAATTGTACCACCCATTAACCCGTTGCCGTTGTGTCTAGATGGGCTTTACCAAGTGTTGCCACTTTTCAAGTTTCCCTTTTTTCCCCCCTCTTCCCTTATCTTTCCCCTTTTTCCCCCCTCCCTCCGTGCAAAGAATGTACGGGGTCTATAGATTTCCTCTTGACTCACTTCTCTTCGTCTTCCCTTATTTTTCCCCTTTTTCCTCCCCCCTCCGTGCAAAGAATGTACGGGGTCTATAGATTTCCTCTTGACTCTCTTCTCTTCGTCTTCCCTTATCTTTCCCTTTTTTCCCCCTCCGTGCAAAGAATGTACGGGGTCTAAATTTCCTCTTTACTCGTCTTCCCTTATCTTTCCCCTTTTCCCCCCTCCGTGCAAAGAATGTATTGGGTCTAGATTTCCTCTTTACTCTCTTCTCTTCGTTTTCCCTTTTTCAGGGACTTCCCTGAAAGTAAGGAACAGTGTTGCCACTTTTCAATCTTCCATTTTTCCCCTCCTCTTCCCTTATCTTTCCCCTTTTTCCCCCCTCCGTGCAAGAATGTACGGGGTCTAGATTTCCTCTTTACTGTGTTCTCTTCGTCTTCCCTTATCTTTCCCCTTTTTCCCCCTCCGTGCAAAGAATGTATGGGGTCTAGATTCTCTCTTGACTCTATTCTCTTCGTCTTCCCTTATCTTTCCCCTTTTTCCCCCCTCCGTGCAAGAATGTACTGGGTCTAGATTTCCTCTTTACTCTATTCTCTTCGTCTTCCCTTTTCAGACCCCATTTCCCCCCTTTTTCGGGGAATTTCCCTGCAACAGTGGAAACACTGGGCTTTACCCTCCGTGCGGCCTATTCCAAAATGGTCACTGAAGACCTCTACTACGGACACACGTCCTTTAGCTTTCCCAAATTGGCGGGAATACAGAAATAAATATTTATATGTAAAAGTATATTTCTAAAGTTATATTAATAAGTAATAATGTAATTAATAAATAAGTAAATAATATAATTAAGTAAATGTTATATTTCTATGTAAAAGTATCTCTGTTATACATGTTTTAAAAAAAATTATATTAATTTGCGCAGTGCGTAGGGAATTTTCCCTATGGTCCTCTAGCTTTCCCCAAATTGGCGGGGAAATAGAAACTAATATTTATATGCAAAAGTATATTTGTTATGCATGTTTTAAAAAATTATATTAATTTGCGCAGTGCGTAGGGAATTTTCCCTATGGTCCTCTAGCTTTCACAAATTGGCGGGAATATAGAAATTAATATTTAAATGTAAAAGTATCTTTGTTATACATGTTTTAAAAAATTATATTAATTTGCGCAGTGCGTAGGGAATTTTCCCTATAGCCCTCTAGCTTTTCCAAATTGACGGGAAAATAGAACCTAATATTTATATGCAAAAGTATCTTTGTTATACTTGTTTTAAAAAACTATATTAATTTGCGCAGTGCGTAGGGAATTTTCCCTATGGTCCTCTACGTTTTCAAAATTGGCGGGAATGTAGAAACTAATATTTATATGCAAAAATATATTTGTTATACATGTTCTAAAAAAATTATATTAATTTGCGCAGTGCGTAGGGAATTTTCCCCATGGTCCTCTAGCTTTCCCCAAATTGGCGGGAATTTGAAAATTTGAAAGTGAAATTAGCATAATTAGTTGTTTTGGAGGGAGTGGTGCGTTGGACCCGCAGTGGCCACTTACAGGTTGACACTTGACAGACAACTTTTCAGGACGTCCCTTTTGATTATGGGCAATGGTCAAATCTTCGAGAACTGTCATTTTGTAGATTAAAAACTGTCAAAGCCACATCCCTAACTATTTTCTAGTACAGATTATATAGTTGGGACCCAGCAGAAAATTAACGATAGTTTCAGGACCCTGAAAATATCCTGAAATGGACATTTTCAGGATGTCAATCAAGACTCTGAGTGCAGTGAAATTGGCCCACCTTCCAGGGTGTTCAAGACCCTGACATTGGAATGCCTGAATAATACATGTTCAGGGTACTTAACAGCATCCTGAAAAAAATGATTTTCAGGATACTTAATGGTGACCTCAATAATCAAGATTCCCAATTCTCAACACTACTTTTTTTAACTCATCCACGGTCGGACGTGGTTCAGGATATTCAGGATGTGTTACGGATATCGTTCAGGATGTAGTCGACATCCTTAATTTTCCGCTGGGGCCCTCCATACTAGAGACCCTATTCCAAAAAGGCCTCTGTTGGACCAGCCTCTCTAGTGCGGACACTCGTATAAAATAATGTTTGTCACCAAATGTGACTGAAAAATAGTCTAAAAATCACAGAAAAATTTGAGAAACATTTTGACACCAAGAAAATTGAAAAATATTAACAAACTGATTTAATACAAGTGTCCGCTATAGTGAAGTGCGAGTTTGGAATATAATGCCCTATAGTTAATAATATTACGTTTATATTATTAAGTTTTATATATATTAATATATTAATATAATATAATAATTATTAAAATATATTTATAATTATTGTAATATGATAATTATAAATAATTAATATAATATATATATTAAACTATAAGTTTATAATATTAAGTAGTATGAACTTAGATGAGTCGTGTGAGTGAGAATTATAAATAGCAAAGATTCAGTTAAGGAAAAAGGGAATGGGAAGGGACTTGGCCGACGATTGTCACCTAATGTCACCAAGTGTCTTGTTTTATGGGCTCGTTTTCACGGTGCAGCGACGTCGCATAGCGCCGAGTCAGCCAACCTTCACACCAGCCACAAGAGGGCCAGCGACCCGTGATCACCCCCCCAACCATTTCCCATCAATTTTCCCAACTTTCCCCCACCCATCAAGTCACCCCCAAATCCTTCGTATATTATACACAGCATTGCCAACATGGCCTTTTTTCTGTATCGGCGGGAGGTCGGCGAACTGAAAAACTTTGTGAAGCCCACCAAAAATCCAGAATTTAATTTATAGTTTGTTTGTTTTGTTAATTTCATTTAAATGTATCATTAAAATTGATTGTAATTCACAAAATATGTTAAATGAAAGCAGTAATGCGTATTTTTGAATATAATTACAGCGCCATCTATTGCCGAATAATTATAACTATTCAGCTATTTATTTCATAACACAAACAAGAATTGTAATCCATAATACACTACATGCTCATCTTACTTATATAAAATTATTCTAATTATATTAACATTTGACATTTTGGTGGGCTTCGCAAATTTGGGTACTACATGTCAGCGCCATAGATGTCAAGTGGCTTTGGAGTAGAACACACCGCCCATCTTTTGGAAGGGTGGACATGGAAATTTACAGATGAGGAATAGTTGCCAAATGAATTCGTTACATTTTTCTTGGAGAATTTTTTTTTTGTTGTAGCTGTTGTAGCTGTTGTATTTGGAGCGAGTACGCGACGTTGACAACAGTGAGACAAATGGCCGACCAAGGCAGAGTTCACGTTTTGTCATGCGTGAATGAATTCTTCGCCTTTTCAAACATACCGCCATTTCTTTTCATAAATTATAATAAAGAAATGAACATATGAAGTCTCTATCGTTATGTTATTACATGTTATCAAGTTAGTTCTCTGTGTTGCTGCTGTTATAGACCTTATTCCAAAAAGGCCCTTGTAGACCATCCCCCCTACTACGGACGCTCGTGTAAAATAGCCTTGTCAATGAATCGACTTGAAAATATGTCTAAAAATCTTTAAAAAATCTGAGAAACACTTTGATACCCAAAAAAGTTCAAAATTTTAATAAACTGATTTAATATAAGTGTCCGCTATAGTGAGGTGCGCGTTTGGAATAGGCCCTACTAGAAAGTTGTATAGAGATTTTTCCATAAAGGCCATTGAAGAGTAACCCCTCTACTACGGACAGTTATATAAAATATATTCGTGGGAAAATTTAGCTAAAAAAATATTCGAAAAATCACAGAAAAATTCAAGAAATATTTTGACACCAAGAAAGTTCCAAAATTCTTTCAAATTGATTTAACAGAGGTGTCCGCTATAGAGAGGCCCACGTTTATAATCTGCGCTTTGTAGACTAAATCCTCTACTACGGACACTCGTATAAAATAGTTTTGAGGAATAATCTCAATCAAAATTTATCTAAAAATTATATAAAAAAATCAAGAAACGTTTTGGTACCAAACAAGTTGCAAAATTCTTTGACGCTGATTTAATAACGGTGTCCGCTATAGAGAGGCATAGAGTAACCTCACCAATACGGACAGTTGTACACAATACATGGACGAAAAAAAAAATTCTTACAAAGGTTCTAAAAATCACAGAAAAATTCAAGAAACATTTTGATGTAAAGAAAGTTTGGAAAATCTTTCAAATGGATTGTACAACAGTGTCCGCTATAGAGAGGCACGCGCTTAATAATCCCCGCCAGTGTTTCCAGTTTCAGTGTCCCACCTTTCCTCCTTCTTGCCTTATTTCCCCCTTTTTCCCCTCCATACTAGAGTACAAGTCGTACTTACAGATTTTCCCTTTTCCCCCCTTGCCTTATTTCCCCCCTTTTTCCCCTCCATACCAGAATACAAGGCGTACTTACAGATTTTCCCTTTTCCCTGTTCCCTTACGTTTCCCTTTTCAGGCCCCGTTTTCCCCTTTTTTTGCAGGAAATTTCCCCGCAAAGGGGAAACACTGATCCCCGCGCTGCATAGTCTGGTTGCTGTAGTGGGTTGTAAGCAGTGTTTCCACTTTTGCAGGGAAGTTCCCTGAAAAAGGGGGAAATGGAGTCTGAAAAGGGAAGACGAAGAGAAGAGGAAATCTAGACCCTGTACATTCTTTGCACGGAGGGAGGAAAAAGGGGAAAGATAAGGGAAGAGGGGAAAAATGGAAGATTGAAAAGTGGCAACACTGTTCCTTACTTTCAGGGAAGTTCCCTGAAAAAGGGGGGGAAATGGAGTCTGAAAAGGGAAGACGAAGAGAAGAGGAAATCTAGACCCTGTACATTCTTTGCACGGAGGGAGGAAAAAGGGGAAAGATAAGGGAAGAGGGGAAAAATGGAAGATTGAAACGTGGCAACACTGTTCCTTACTTTCAGGGAAGTTCCCTGAAAAAGGGGGGAAATGGAGTCTGAAAAGGGAAGACGAAGAGAAGAGGAAATCTAGACCCTGTACATTCTTTGCACGGAGGGAGGAAAAAGGGGAAAGATAAGGGAAGAGGGGAAAAAGGGAAACTTGAAAAGTGGCAACACTGGTTGTAGAAGAGCCGTCGGCGGCGTGATGTTTGGTTGCAACCGAGTCTCTTATTATGGAAATGCCCGGTGAATGTTGCATGATGTAATTAGTGGCAATAAAAGTTTCAGTCAATGTTTTTCACTGTCTCCACCAAAAAAAAAACAAAAAAAACCCACCCAACCCAACTGTTATCAGTGGTTAACAACGTATTATCAAGGGTTAACAAAGCGCTATCTCATAAGCTGTCCATAGAATAGTCAATGTTTTTCACTGCCTCCACCAAAAAAAAAACCACCCAACCCAACTGTTATCAGTGGTTAACAACGTATTATCAAGGGTTAACAAAGCGCTATCTCATAAGCTGTCCATAGAATAGTCAATGTTTTTCACTGTCTCCTCCAAAAAAAACCACCCGACTGTTATCAGAGGTTAACAACGTATTATCAAGGGTTAACAAAGCGCTATCTCACAAGCTGCCCATAGAATAGTCAATGTTTTTCACTGTCTCCACCAAAAAAAAACCACCCAACCTAACTGTTATCAGTGGTTAACAACGTATTATCAAGGGTTAACAAAGCGCTATCTCATAAGCTGCCCATAGAATAGTCAATGTTTTTCACTGTCTCCAACAAAAAAATTTAAAAAACCACCCAACCCGACTGTTATCAGTGGTTAACAACGTATTATCAAGGGTTAACAAAGCGCTATCTCATAAGCTGTCCATAGAATAGTCAATGTTTTTCAATGTCTCCACCACAAAAAAAAACACCCAACCCAACTGTTATCAGTAGTTAACAACGTATTATCAAGGGTTAACAAAGCGCTATCAACCTGTTATCCCATGTAAACTATCAAGCAATCTTCATACTTGGGTCTATTCATTTGGTAGACTGTCCGCTATCAACGAGTTGTTAAGCTGTTATCAGTGGTTAACAACGTGGTATCAAGGGTTAACAAAGCGCTACCAACCTTTTATCCCATGTTAAGTATCAAGCAATCTTCATGCTTGTGTCTATTCATTTCGTAAGCTGTCCACTATCAACGTGTTATTAAGCTGTTATCAGTGGTTAACAAAGCGCTATCAACCTGTTATCCCATGTAAACTATCAAGCAATCTTCATACTTGTGTCCACTTCATAGGCTGTCCACTATCAATGTGTCATTATGCTGTTATCAGTGGTTATCAACCTGCTATCAGTCGTTAACAATCAGTTTTCATGCTTATTTCTGTCTATTTCACACGTCTTGGCCGTTACAGCATTATCTAATTGTTATCAATGTGTTATCAGTGGTTATCAGAGCAGGGACACGTATAGCGGGGCAATGGGTCTGGGCCAGGGGGGCGTTGAGCACGTGGATAATGGCTGTTATCATGTCTTATCAACCCTTTATCAGTGGTTACCAACCTGTTATCAACCTGTTATCAGTGGTTATTAGTGTTTATCTACCTATTATCAGTGTTTATCGAACTGTTATCAGTGGTTATCAGTAGTTATCAAAGTATTATCACTGGTTACCAACCTTTTACCAACCTGTTATCAGTGGTTACCAGAGCAGGGACACGTATAGCGGGGCAATGGGTCTGGGCCAGGGGGGCGTTGAGCACGTGGATAATGGCTGTTATCATGTCTTATCAACCCTTTATCAGTGGTTACCAACCTGTTATCAACCTGTTATCAGTGGTTATTAGTGTTTATCTACCTATTATCAGTGTTTATCGAACTGTTATCAGTGGTTATCAGTAGTTATCAAAGTATTATCACTGGTTACCAACCTTTTACCAACCTGTTATCAGTGGTTACCAGAGCAGGGACACGTATAGCGGGGCAATGGGTCTGGGCCAGGGGGGCGTTGAGCACGTGGATAATGGCTGTTATCATGTCTTATCAACCCTTTATCAGTGGTTACCAACCTGTTATCAACCTGTTATCAGTGGTTATTAGTGTTTATCTACCTATTATCAGTGTTTATCGAACTGTTATCAGTGGTTATCAGTAGTTATCAAAGTATTATCACTGGTTACCAACCTTTTACCAACCTGTTATCAGTGGTTACCAGAGCAGGGACACGTATAGCGGGGCAATGGGTCTGGGCCAGGGGGGCGTTGAGCACGTGGATAATGGCTGTTATCATGTGTTATCAACCTGTTACCAGTGGTTATCAGTGGTTACCAACCTGTTATCAATGGTTAACAATCAGTCTTCACGCTTATTTGTGTCTATTTCACAGGTCTTGGCCGTTATGGCATTATCCAAGTGTTAACAACCTGTTATCAACCTATTATCAGTGGTTACCAACCTGTTATCAGTGGTTATCAGAGCAGGGACACGTATAGCGGGGCCAGGGGGGGCGTTGAGCACGTGGATAATGGCTATTATCATGTGTTATCAGTGGTTATTAGTGTTTACCAACCTGTTATCAGTAGTTATCAACCTGTTATCAGTGGTTATCAGAGCAGGGACACGTATAGCGGGGCCAGGGGGGGCGTTGAGCACGTGGATAATGGCTATTATCATGTGTTATCAGTGGTTATTAGTGTTTACCAACCTGTTATCAGTAGTTATCAACCTGTTATCAGTGGTTATCAGAGCAGGGACACGTATAGCGGGGCCAGGGGGGGCGTTGAGCACGTGGATAATGGCACATTACGCGGTACGTATTTACGCATCTCGTAAACAATGCCATTTGCATGTGCATCTGCGGACGCGCCAGTTGAAGGGGCGGACACACCAGAGGGGGTCCGCTACTACCACGCCCTGCTGTTATCACCATGTTATCAACATGTTATCATCACTTGGTGATGGAAGATTTCGGCAATGATTTAGCAAAGAGGAACTGAGGATAAAATGAAAGGCGGAGGGGAGGATTTGTAAGAAGTGTTATCATGTGTTATCAATGTGTTATCTGTTCTTATCAATGTGTTATCAATGTGTTATTATATTGTTATCGCGTGTTGATCAGAAGATTTGATGCTGTTATCATCATGTTATCAATGGGTTATCAACGTGTTATCAAGTGTTATCAATGTGTTATCGGCTGTTATCAATGAGTTGTAATCATGTGATGATAGAAGATTGTAGCAAAGAGAAACGAGAGATAGGAAGAGTGCAAGGAGAAGGATTGGAGGATGTTATCAGGTGTTATCAAGTGTTATCAATATGTTATCGGTGTGTTATCAGGGGTCATTAATGCATTATCAAGTGTTTACAAATGTTATTAGCTGTTACCAATGTGTTATCAAGTGTTAACAAGTGACATCAAGTGTTATCAGGTGTTATCAAGTGTTATCAATATGTTATCAATATGCTATCAATGAGTTATCAGGGGTTATTACTGCATTATCAGGTGTTTCTAAGTGCTATTGGCTAATATCAACGTGTTATCAACGTGTTATCAGGGGTTACTATTACATTATCAAGTGTTTATAAGTGCTACTGGCTATTATCAGTGTGTTATCAAATGTTATCAGCTGTTATCAATATTTTATCAACGTGTTATCGGGTGTTAACAAGTGTTAACAAGTGACATCAATTGTTACCAGCTCTTATCAGGCGTTATCAATTGTTATCAATGTGTTATCAACGTGTTATCAAGTGAATTAATATTATTATTATTATTACTGTCTTTGACGATCCGAGTTCTCCCAACTGTTGACTATTGACCAAGGAGTCCGAAACTCCGAGGAAAAGTGTACGAAGATAATTTGATAACACGTAGATAACATGGAGATAACAGGTTGATAACAGTGATAACATGACCTAGGTGTACGAAGATTATTGCAAGTTTCCGACCCCCTTTAAATGCTCCTCCCCTGTGAAACTACAAACGAAGGGGTCCGAAACTCCGAAGAAAAGCGTACGAAGACTATTCGATAACATATGATAACATGGAGATAACAGGTTGATAACAGTGATAACGTGACCTAGGCGTACGAAGATCATTGCACGTTTCGGACCCCGTGTCCTATTATTACCGTGTTATCACTGTTATCATCCAAGATAATTTGATAATAGGGAGATAACACGTAGATAACAGGATGATAACAGTGATAACAAGACCTAGGTGTACAAAGATTATTTGATAACACATGATAACACGGAGATAACATGGAGATAAAAGGATGATAACAGTGATAACGTGACCTAGGTGTACGAAGATTATTGCAAGTTTCCGACCCCTTGCTATTGACTATCGACTGGTTGATTTTTATGACAGATAAGATCATTATGACCATCGTTATGACGATATCATTACCACTGAGGCGAGTAGTTGATAGTTTGTACTTTCACAGGGGAGGAGCATTTAAAGGGGGTCCGAAACTTGCAATAATCTTCGTACACCTAGGTCACGTTATCACTGTTATCAACCTGTTATCAACGTGTTATCATGTGTTATCAGATAATCCTCGTACACCTAGGTCACGTTATCACTGTTATCAACCTGTTATCTACGTGTTATCTCCCTATTATCAAATTATCTTGGATGATAACAGTGATAACACGGTAATAATAGGACACGGGGTCCGAAACGTGCAATGATCTTCGTACGCCTAGGTCTTGTTATCACTGTTATCAACCTGTTATCTCCATGTTATCAAGTGTTATCAAATAGTCTTCGTACACTTTTCCTCGGAGTTTCAGACCCCCCTTGAGTGATGGGAATCTTGTGGTTAAGAATCAAGATTCATGGAAAGAATCTGATAACACGTTGATAACATCTGATGATGCCTTAGAACGCTTTGATAACACCTGATAACACTGATAACACCTTGATAACCACTGATAACACCTTGATAATCGCTAATAACACTCTTACCACCCGTTTCCAGCCCTCCACGAACATTTACAACACCTTGATAACTACTGATAACACCTTGATAACCGCTGATAACACTTAGCTTCCTCTTACCCACACCCTGGCCATCACTTAATGAAATCGTCTTCACCAAGCGGAGGAAACAACTGATAACACCTTGATAACCACTGATAACACCTTGATAACCGTTAATAACACTCTCTACAACCCGTTACCAGTCCTCCTCGAACATCTACAACACCTTGATAACCACTGATAAACACCTTAACAACCGCTGATAACACCTTGATAACCGCTGATAACACCTTGATAACCGCTGATAACATCTTGAAAACCACTAACAACACCTTGATGACAGCTGATAACCACTGATAACACCTCTTGCACACACCCTGGTCATCACTTAATGAAATCGTCTTCACCAAGCGGAGGAAACAACTGATAACACCTTAACAACCGCTGATAACACCTTGATAACCGCTGATAACACCCTGTTAACCACTGATAACACCTCTTGCACACACTCTGGCCATCACTTAATGAAATCGTCTTCACAAAGCGGAGGAAACCACTGGTAACACCTCGATAACCACTGATAACACCTGATAACCGCTGATAACACCCTGTTAACCACTGATAACACCTCTTGCACACACCCTGGTCATCACTTAATGAAATCGTCTTCACAAAGCGGAGGAAACCACTGGTAACACCTCGATAACCACTGATAACACCTGATAACCGCTGATAACACCCTGTTAACCACTGATAACACCTCTTGCACACACCCTGGTCATCACTTAATGAAATCGTCTTCACCAAGCGGAGGAAACAACTGCGATGATGGCGGGGCGCGAAAGTTTTTCCACAGAGGTTTGATTATTTGCCGTTGAATTGGCGGTTGGCGACGCATCAAATCTCCAAATTGCTGCACAAATTACAGGTTTCCATCGGTACTTTCAGGGGGGTCCGAAACGTGTAATAATCTTCGTACACCTAGGTCGTGTTATCATTGTTATCAGTCGGTTATCTCCCTGTTATCTACGTGTTATCGTATGTTATCAAGTAATCTTGGAACGCTTTTCCTCGGAGTTTGGGACCCCTTGTTGATAACTATATCGAAAGGGGTCCGAAACTTGCAATAATCTTCGTACACCTAGGTCATGTTATCACTGTTATCATCCTGTTATCTCCATGTTATCGTGTGTTATCAAATAGTCTTGGTTGATAACGGTGATAACACGGTAATAATAGGACACGGGGTCCAAAACGTGCAATAATCTTCGCACACCTAGGTCTTGTTATCACTGTTATCAGTCGGTTATCTTCCTGTTATCTACGTGTTATCAAATAATCTTCGTACACCTAGGTCAAGTTATCACTGTTATCATCCTGTTATCTCCGTGTTATTATGTGTTATCAAAGAATCTTGGTACGATTTTCCTCAGTGTTTCGAACCCCCTTGCAATGTGATAACATGATGATAGCAGTGTATAATTTGATAATAACGGTGACGATAGCATGAGGTGATAACAGTGATAACACGGTAATAATAGGACAAGGGGTCTGAAACTTCCAATAATCTTCCTACACCTACGTCATGTTATCACTGTTATCAGTCGGTTATCTTCCTGTTATCTACGTGTTATCATGTGTTATCAAATAATCTTCGTACACTTATTCTCGGAGTTTCAGACCCCCTGGGTGCTCTTGTGGCTTACAAATCAAGGGGTCCGAAACTCCGAGGTCAAGTGTACGAGGATTATTTGATAACATGTGATACCATGCGATAACACGTAGATAACAGGGAGATAATAGGCTGATAACAGTGATAATACGACCTAGGTGTACGAAGATTATTGAAAGTTTCGGACCCTTGTTACAAATGTTCCATTGCCACGGACCCCTCTTTCCCGCCAAAACTTTTGAATTCTGGCTCGTCTCGGAAGTATACAAGACAGAAAGAGAAATAGATATAGATCTCAATAGAAAAAGATGTGCCTTATTTCTTTTATTCCCAGATTTTTCCCCTTTTCCCCCTTTCTTCCCCTCCGTGCTGGATTATAAGGCTGTTACTACTGTAGATTTTCCGGTTTCCCCTTTTCCTTTATTTCCCCCCTTTTCCCTCTTCCGTGCTGGATTATAAGGCTGTACTATTTTAGATTTCCCTGTTTCCCTCTTCCTTATTTTTCCCTTTTTTCCCCTTCGTGCTGGTAAGCTGTTCCCTCTTCCTTATTTTTTACTTTTTCTCCCCTCGGTGCTCGATTATAAGGCTGTACTATTTTAGATTTCCCTGTTTCCCTCTTCCCTTATTTTTTCCTTTTTCTCCCTTCCGTGCTGGATTATACGGCTGTAACTTCTAGATTTCCCTTTTTCCTCTTCCCTTATTTTTCCCCTTTTTCCCCTACGTGCTGCATTATAAGGCTGTACTATTCTAGATTTCCCTGTTTCCACTCTTCCGTTATTTTTCCCTTCTTTCCCCTCTGTGTTGGATTATCTGTTACCCTCTTCCCTTATTTTTTCATTTTTTCCCCTTCCGTGTTGGATTATAAGGCTGTCTGTTCTAGATTCCCTGTTTCCCCTTTTGCCTTACTTTTCGCTTTTCAGCCCCCATTTTCCCCTTTTCCAGGGAATTTTCCCGCAAACTGGAAACACTGGAGTCAATAATAACGTACATGATGCGACGTGAATAATTATTCTTATTATTAATAGATCATTTACGATACCTAACCGAAGAAAAATGCGCCAGTTAAACGTCGGAATGACCGTGTGAATGGTGCATGATTGTCATGGATTCAGCTAGATGAAAGTGTGAAACTGGCCCACTTTCACACGGTTGGCACGCTTGAATTTTTCAAGAAGCAAGTCATGCAGTATTCAGCCTTTTATTCAAAGGGCTCAGTTTTAGCAAATAAAGTATGTTCGGCTGCTATTCAGCTAGTGTTCAGCTACCTAGTCATTCGGTACTCAACCAAATCTTCGCAGCTGAATAGTAGCTGAACACTTGCTTCCCTCTGAAACACTAGCTGAATAGTAGCTGAACTGACTTTAGTTGCTAAAACTGGACCCTCTGAATAAGGGGTTGAATACTGCATGACTGGGTTCTTGAAAAATTCAAGCGTATGAACCGTGTGAAAGTGGGCCAGTTTCACACTGTCATCTAGCTGAATCCATGGTAATCATGCACCATTCACACGGTCATTCTGACGTTTAACTATCAGCACATTCATCAAGTTAATCGTAAGTTTTGCGCGTGTATATAGATATGTGTGTATTGATAATCGAGAAGATTATCATGGTTAACAATAGTTAAGATGGTTAAGATGATAATAACATATGATGATAAGATAAAGGTAATAAGACATGATAATACGATAAGATATGATGCATGAAGATTGGTTTGTTAACAGGATTGTTATCTTGGTTAATAATATCCCAGCGGAAAATTAAGGATGTCAGTTACATCCTGAACGATATCCTGAAGATATCCTGAATATCCTGAACCACGTCCGATCGGGGATGAGTAAAAAAAAAATGTGTTGAGAATTGTGAATCTTGATTATAGAGGGCACCATCAAGTATCCTGAAAAGCGTTTTTTGCAGGACACTGTTAAGTACCCTGAACATGTATTATTCAGGCATTCCAGTGTCAGGGCCCTGAACACCCTAGAAGTGGGCCAATTTCACTGCACTCAGAGTCCTGATTAGCATCCTGAAAATGTACTTTTCAGGATGTTTTCAGGGTCCTGAAACTATCCTTAATTTTCTGCTGGGAGTTAACGTTAAACATCTTACCTTGTTATCCAGTGTTAACAATGTGTTATCAATGTTAACAACTATTTAATTTACATTAGTAAAGTATGATTAATTTATAATATCAAGGGGTTGGAAACTTCCAATAATCTTCGTACGCCTGGGTCATGTTATCACTGTTATCTCCCTGTTATCTACGTGTTATCGCCTGTTATCACATGTTATCAAATAATCTTCGTACACTTGACCTCTGAGTTTCGGACCCCTTGTATAATATAACAAAAATTTCAGAAAAAAAATCAGCTGTTTTAATCCTTTACAAACTAAGACATGAATTCCCAACTTTCCCGCACAGACTTCCCACAGTGGGGAAAAGTCATGGGAAAAATATTTCCCCTCTTCCCCCAACGTGGGAGTCACAAGGGGACAAACACATAAGGAAGCTTAAAACATACACACAAAACAAGCGTATCGAGGCGTAGTGAATCGGGTGTATTCTAAAAAAGCTCGCCTCGCTATAGCGGACACCGATATTAAATCAACCGAAAAGAATTTTGACACTTTCTTGGTACCAAAGTGTTTCTCGATTTTTTTGGCGATTTTTAGATACTTTTGCCAATGGAACTTGTGCAGAAAATTTTGCAATAGGCCTGTCCGCAGTAGAGAGGCTGGTCTTTAGTGGCCTGTTTGGATAAGGTCCATTGGTGTGTCCCTTCTAATGGGATTACACAGTCGTATTTCGTAGGATTTTCCATAGAAAAAAAACCGTCAGAAAAGACGACAACCGTCAAAAAGCTTGTCAACCCCTAAAAATGTCGTGTGCGGGGGGAGCCACAAATGACAAGTCAACGACAAGCCGCCATTTTGTCTCGTTTCTTCTACGCCGCGCCATTGAAATTTTCCCTTGACTTTTTCTTTGAATTCTGAAATCTTTGTTTGAAGTTTAGTAGTGAAGCATTTATTTAGATATTAAGTGATAGTTTAGTAGTTCAAGTTTTGGTAGTAATCAAGTAGTTTGTGTGGAAAGTGGACAGCCGCCATGTTTGGTTTACTTTCCGCCATATTAAGCAAATTTCTAGTGAATTTCTGATTTATTTTGTTAGTGTTAGGCAGAGCTGATTTATTTACTGATTCTTTGATAGTTTAATAGTTCAGCTATTCCTAAATAGTAGTAAGCAATCAGCAGATATCAGTCAAATTTTAGTTAGTCAGGGGCCACGTGTTAGTTAGTCTACTAAGCGTTGCCAATTTAATATTTAAATTCAATTGTCTTAATATATTTTCCAACAAATATATTATAAAATAATAATTTAAGATGTTTTAATAAATCATATTTAAATTTTTATTAGTGAGATTTTATAGTTTTGAGTGCAGCAAGCAGCTCGTTCAGCGACAACGAGTCTCGCTCGGCAAGCGTCCCGAGCCCGTTCCTCGGGACGACTTCCTCGACATTGGTACTGAAGGGGGCTCTGAATATGTTGCTGTAGAATCAGGGCCACATAACTATTTTCTATACTTTTAGTAGTAAGACTTTCTTGTAGTTTTGAGTGCAGCATGCAGCTCGTTCAGCGACAACGAGTCTCGCTCGACAAGCGTCCCGAGCCCGTTCCTCGGGAACGGCGTCGAAGACTGTCAAGTCAAACTCAAGTGCTGAAAAAATTTCCAATATGGCGGCTGCTCTGGTTATGTTGTTGTAGAATCAGGGGTCACGTGATTATTTGTTTACAGTGTTGCCATATTGAATATTTCATAATTTTCATCCTCCACTATTAAAAAATCAATAGTTTTATGCACAAATAAAGCAGTTTAATGATCACTTTAATTAATTTAATTAGTTTTATTCAGTTTTCTTTAACTTTTTTTCACTTCAACAATAGTTCGAACACGCAAAGGGAGACAATGTCATGGCTCTAAAATACTTTTTGCACAAACTTACTAACGAATTCAAATATATTTAAATAGCAGAAAAAGTATAAACTATCAAGTTGTACACACTATACGAGTGGGAGAAGGGAAAAAAATTCAATTAGTTTCAGATCCAGGGAACAATGTCAGGATTTGGCAACGCTGCAGGAGCTGCAGGATTTGAACTGAAATTTGTAACGGTCAGGTTATTGATCAGGGGTTTTGATTGCTTCTCCATCTGCTGGTGTTGACTGCGAATGGCGATTCTGTTCACGTGGACAGGGATAGGAACAACTAACTTGGAACCTGAAGAACTGTTCGATCCAGAGCTGTTCTGAACGCTAACCGAAGAAGTGCTAGTTCTAGGAGAACTGCTAGATACCATGCCAGTTTTGACGCGTTTCCACTTGGCTCGTCGGTTCTGAAACCAGATTTTAACCTGAACTTCTGACAAACGCAGATTTGCTGCGATTTGCGATCGTTCGGTCAGACTGAGGTACTTCTTTGCTAGAAACTCCTTCTCGAGCTCGAGAAGCTGCTCGGTGCTGAAAGCAGTTCTACGACGACGGGCTTTGCTTGAAGAACCTTTCCTCGGTGAAGACTCCCCGGTAGCGGTATCGCTACGTACTAGACCGCTTTCTGACCCTGAGCATTTTCCAAGATGGCGACTGCTGAGTGAGTGGTAGTTTTGACTGTAGTCGTCACTGGTGCCGTCGGATAGAACATCTAGCTCGCTCTCTGCTAGAACAAGCATAGAGTTAGTTTTTAAGCATCAGCTAGTAAACTAGGGCTAGAAAGTTAGCAGCTATAGGCAGCATAGTACGACTAATAGCTATTTAGTAAGTAGTTTCAGTAGTTCAATTCTAGTTCGCGTGTGTAATAGTCAGTGGTGTTAGTAGCTATAAGTAACTAGTAGTAGTGATAAGCAACTAGAAGTAGAGGTAGGTAGCTCGACATGTGCTAGTAGTTAGCAACTAACTAACTAGTATCCAGTACTTAGTCGACTATACCTTTTACATAGATGAGCTAGTAAGTTGTAGCTAGTT
The DNA here is from genome assembly GCA_002872375.1 of Eulimnadia texana. Classification (NCBI taxonomy): domain Eukaryota; kingdom Metazoa; phylum Arthropoda; class Branchiopoda; order Diplostraca; family Limnadiidae; genus Eulimnadia; species Eulimnadia texana. Next base: position 14,788,795 of record NKDA01000002.1, on the reverse strand, counting down.
CAAAGATAACTATTGAACACTAACTTAGTAAGTTATTCTAGCACATCTTAGTAGTTTGCGTTGTAGCCGACTACGACTTACTGCTACATTGACTAGTTAGCTAGTTAGGTTCTCTAGAATCTACTGACTAATCTCCAGCAAAACTAGTAAACTAGTTACTACAGCAATGTGACCTCGGTACGTAGGTCGACTAGTTTTTAAGCAACTAGTATGTTATGGCGACTATAACTAGCTAGCAACGAACATCTAGCTTACTGCTACTTAGCAAACCAGCTAGTTTAGATGTTCCAACAACCGAAATACAACGTAGCAACTACTAGTTTTGAGCTAACCAGTTCAGCTATTTGACTAATTTGTACCTGAACTGTACGGCGAACTACTTCTTTGGCTTTCCGAGTAGTTAGCAGTTTCTCCAGGACTGCTAGTTTTGCTATTTTTCTGTTCCAGGATGCGTTCCACACTGTATCCCAGACTATTGCTAGTTAGCTGTGAAATAGCATTAGCAGCTACCGGAACGGCTAAGCTACTTTTATCACGGTTAGTAATCAAGCAGTTCTGCCAGCAAGCTGCTGCTGCTAACTGCTGCTGAAGAGCTAGCTGGTAAGCAGCAGCTCTCTGGTTATTCAGTAGCAGACTGTTGTACAGGAACGGATGTAGCGGAACCGGAACTGCTGACGAAGGAAGCGTTCCGGAAGCCGGAATCGTTCCCATAGCAACCGGAAGCTGACCCGGAAGTAAGTTCTCCATTGAGAACTTGAATACCGATTCCATGATTCAGGAGTAACCGTTACGCAAGTAACCGTTTCCAGCAGCTGTAATCACACGTTCGGATGCTTCGCAGTCCGAAGACCAACTGAAGAACTGAGTGGACGTGTGTCCGGAAGGCGATGAGTGGGAGGGGTGGGGGTCACGTGACTTAAGCCCCGCCTCCCTTCACGACCAATAGGAGGAGCTCTCTGAACACGTGATCGGGACAGAGCTTCCTATTGGTTGCTGGGATCGTACTGGGAGGGACTTATGTTAATGAAGTGTCTGGAACTGAGAAATGGGCAAAAGGCGAAACATTAAGCACCAGTCATTTATTTTATTTGCTGTTTGATGGAATATTATTATCATGTAATGAATAAATAATAATAATAATAATAATAATAATAATAATAATAATAAACTAATTGGTGTAACAACACGGAAGGAAGCAGTGCTTCCACTTTGCAAGGAAATTCCCTCACATAGGGAAAACGGGGAAGAGGGAAAGGGAAAAAATGGAGGGAAAAGCGAATTTACAAATGTAGCTTGACTCAGTAGCGCAGAGGGAAAAAAGGGAAACTGATATTTTCAAGCGGAGGGGAAAAAGGGGGAAAAGGGGAAAAAGGGGAAAAAGTGGTAGGAAGGTCTCTCTTCACTATGGAGCCGACCATTTCCGACCACTACCCTTTGACTCGCCTGGCAATTCCCAAGTCCCATGCAGCTTTCTTCATAAGTATCAGGAACAATAACTGCTACCCTATACGCCGAAGTACCAAGGGGTCTGAAACTCCGAGGAAGAGCGTACGAAGATTATGTGATAACACGGAGATAACAGGGAGATAACAGGTTGATAACATGACCTAGGTGTACGAAGATTATTGGAAGTTTCCGACCCCTCACGATATAGCTATCATCAAGGGGTCCGAAACTCCGAGGAAGAGTGTACGAAGATTATGTGATAGCACATGATAACACGGAGATAACAGGGAGATAACCGGATGATAACAGTGATAACATGACCTAGGTGTACGAAGATTATTGGAAGTTTCCGACCCCTCACGATATAGCGATCATCAAGGGGTCCGAAACTCCGAGGAAGAGTGTACGAAGATTATGTGATAGCAGATGATAACACGGAGGTAACATGCTGATAACAGGATGATAACAGTGATAACATGACCTAGGGGTACGAAGATTATTGGAAGTTTCCGACCCCTCGCGAAGTACCTTCATTTTATCAAGAAGACAAGTTCTCCGCTTTGTCCAACGTGTCGGTTATAGAAGGCGACCCCGATAGAAAAATTATGCGCCTAGTCAAACGTCTGAATGACCCTCTGAATGGTGCATGACTACCATGAATTCAGCTAGATGATAGTGTGGAATTGGCTCACTTTCACATGGTTCATACGCGTGAATTTTTCAAGAATTAAGTCACCCAGTATTCAACCCTTACTCATAGGGTTCGGTTTAGCCACTAAAGTAATTTCAACTTAATATTCAGCTAGTGATTCAGACGGAAGCTTGTGTTCAGCTACCTAGTCATGCGGTACTCAACTGTATGACTTTGTTCTCTAGAATTCCCTGGAAAAGGGGAAATAGGGTCTGAAGGGGGAAATTTAAGAGACGAGGGAAAAGGTAAAATCGAAAAATGCACAGCCTCGTATTCTGGCACGGAGGAAAAAAAGGGAAAAATAAGGGAAGAGGTGAAAAAGGGGAAATTGAAAGTGGACACACTACCGCCCAGCAAAAAAATTAATCAGTTGGTAAGTAGTCGTACGTAAGCACTTGCAAGTACTTACTGTAACATTGTCAGAATAGGCTGTAAGACGTAGGTGTAAGACGTCTTACTCCGAGTAGTTCTAAAGTAGTTAGTAGTCTAGTTAGTAGTCTAGGTAGTAGTCTAGTTAAGTAGTTCTAAGCAACCTACCAAAAGACTTACTCTGGATAAGCCGTGGTAGAACAAGTACTTACTTGAACATTGTCAGACTATGCTGTAAGACGTAGGTGTAAGACGTCTTACGGCACTTGAATTTGCCGATTCCAGTAGTGTAAGACGTCTTACTCCGATTAAGTAGTTGTAAGCAACCTACCAAAAGACTTACTCTGGATAAGCCGTGGTAGAACAAGTACTTACTTGAACATTGTCAGAATAGGCTGTAAGACGTAGGTGTAAGACGTCTTACGGGACTTGAATTTGCCGATTCCAGTAGTGTAAGACGTCTTACTCCGATTAAGTAGTTGTAAGCAACCTACCAAAAGACTTACTCTGGATAAACCGTGGTAGAACAAGTACTTACTTGAACATTGTCAGACTAGGCTGTAAGACGTAGGTGTAAGACGTCTTACGGGACTTGAATTTGCCGATTCCAGTAGTGTAAGACGTCTTACTCCGATTAAGTAGTTGTAAGCAACCTACCAAAAGACTTACTCTGGATAAGCCGTTGTAGGCAGATCCGAGCGTCTTACTTCTAGTAAGCGGTGGTAAGTACCCGAGTCAGCAGGGTCAACACTGGTCAACAGCGCAAAAACTACTTAGCTGAACTACTTACTAGTTTTACTGGGTCATTATAGTACAACAGAGTATAGGTAAACTGTGCGTTTTTCTAAATCAAATTTTCTGGTGAGTTGTAACCCAGCGGAAAATTAAGGATGTCGGCCACATCCTGAACGATATCCGTAACATATCCTGAATGCCCTGAACCCCGTCCGTTCATGGATGAGTAAAAAAAATTGTGTTGAGAATTCTGAATCTTGATTATTGAGGGCACCATGAAGTATGCTGAAAAGCGTTATTTCAGGACGCTGTTAAGTACCCTGAACATGTATTATTCAGGCATTCCATTGTCAGGGCCCTGAACACCCTGGAAGTGGGCCAATTTCACTGCACTCAGAGTCCTGATTCACATCCTGAAAATATCCTTTTCAGGATATCTTCAGGGTCCTGAAACTATCATTAAGTTTCTGCTGGGAGTTAACGTGAAAGATCTTACCTTGTTATCCAGTGTATCCAGAGTATATCAGGGTCCTGAACACCCTGGAAGTGGGCCAATTTCATTGCACTCAGAGTCCTGATTGACATCCTGAAAATATCCTTTTCAGGATATCTTCAGGGTCTAGAAACCATCCTCAATTTACTGCTGGGAATATTTACGAGTTAATTAAATCAGTAAATTAACAAATATGGCTGTTCATTTTCCCACAACCCAAACGTGAAAAACTTACACTATTCAATGACACGTGATTTTTTCTCAATAATAAAAAGTCACCAATAAAAGCCTTTAAAATATAATAATAATAATATAATAAAAACCTATTTGTTAAACTCGACCGCCATAGAGCCACCGGGTAACGCCTAGTCTTTTGACTGGGCTAGGTTAACTATACACGGCATATGCCAAAAAGGGCGCCCTCTCTATAGCGGACACCTTGAATAAATCAGCCGTTGAGAATTTTGAAAATTTTTTTGCACAGAAACATTTCAAAAATTTTTTGAAATTTTTTACACATTTTTAAATTGCAATTTTATGCGCGTAAGTATTTAATTTGGCTGTCCGCAGTACAGAGGCTGGTCTTGGGTAGCGTAGATGACGTATTGGGCTGTGGGGGGAAAAAAAAGTATTACGTGGGTTTGTAATCGATTCTATTGTGTATTTATAGGTTTTTCGGGCTCTTTTGATGAAGGCTGTTATCAATGGTTATCAATGTGTTATCGGCGTTTAACACAATAGGCAAACAGTGTGGTGAATAGATCAAAAGGGACCCATAACCGAAAAAGGAAACCGCTAAGTTAAATACTCGACCATTTTGGACTGTAAAGAAATATTATGTTTATTATCAATGGGCTTTTGTAACATAGCCCGTGATGATAGAATTTGATAACGCGATTTTTATAAGAAACAGGTAACGTTTGATAATTTATTCATTTTAATCGGCTTTAAAAATATTAAAGTAGATTGGTTATTTATCAACTCACTGGTTACTACATTACTGAATTTAGTAATTACTGCGGTAAAATCAATGTATTAATCATGAATTTTCATAATTCTGTCAACGCCATCTAGCGGTAGAAATTTGAACTGTTTGCAAAATTGCTTTGATCTTAAATTTAACTTACAGCGTCATCTAACGGTGTAAAGTCAAACTACTTTTAACTTTTTGAACTTTAAAAAATTACGTATACAAGCTTTAAAATAATATTTAATACACTAATCCCGAATATATTTCATGATTAAATCTTATTTTCCTTAAATTATAAAGTTTTTTTTGAGTTTAGGGATTCCCGATACCCGCTCGAGTTCAACGTTCCCGAACTTCTCGCAAGCGAGCGATACGAACCCGGCACTTTTTCTTTACTCTTTTTCTTTTATAGCTGTGTATATATAGTAACTTTATCAGATTTCTGTTACGCATAAACAAATACTAGATACACATCCAGCATTACAGCATGTGGACTCAAAAGTTGCATAAGTCAAAAGCCCTTAGCAACGTCGCGGGCTCGAGGAACGCTTCCCGATGCTCTCGCGACGAACGAGTCTGCGTTATTTCCAACAACCTTTGACTTCAGTGTTTCCACTTTGCAGGGGAATTCCCTGAAAAAAAGGGAATATGGGGTCTGGAAATGAAAAAGTAATTCGAGAGGGAAAAGGGAAAATCTAAACGTAAGGCAAGTATTCTCGTTCGGAAGGGAAAAAGGGATAGATAAGGGAAAAGGGAAAATCTAAATGTAAGGCCCGTATCCTAGTTCGGAGGGGAAAAAGGGAAAGATAAGGGAAAATCTAAACTAAGGCCAGTATTCTAGTTGGGAGGGAAAAAAGGGAAAGATAAGGGAAAAGGGAAAATCTAAACTAAGACCCGTATTCTAGTTCGGAGGGGGAAAAGGGAGAGATAAGGGAAAAAGGGAGAATCTAAAAGTAAGGCCGGTATTCTAGTTCGGAGGGGAAAAATGGATAGGTAAGGGAAAAGGGAAAATCTAAACTAAGGCCCGTATTCTAGTTGGGAGGGAAAAAAGGGAAAGATAAGGGAAAAGGGAAAATCTAAACTAAGACCTGTATTCTAGTTCGGAGGGGAAAAAGAGAAAGATAAGAGAAAATCTAAACTAAAGCCAGTATTCTAGTTCGGAGGGGAAAAAGGGATAGATAAGGGAAAAGGGGAAATCTAAATTAAAGGCCCGTATTCTAGTTCGGAGGAAAAAAAAGGGAAAGTTAAGGGAAAAGGGAAAATCTAAACGTAAGGCCCGTATTCTAGTTCGGAGGGGGAAAAGGGAATATCTAAACTAAGACCGGAATTCTGGTTCGGAGGGGAAAAAGAGAAAGATAAGGGAAAATCTAAACTAAGGCCAGTATTCCAGTTCGGAGAGGAAAAAGGGGTAAGATAAGGGAAGAGAGAGGGAAAAAAGGGGAAAATGAAAGTGGAGACAGTGTTTTGATTTATCTAATTTATAATATCAAATTTGAATTGATAAAATAAAACTGTAGATTATTTCAATGTTGCTAAGTGAACTGTCCGAACTTCCAAGTGGTACAAGAAATTCGATCCTCCATGATTTTCATTTATTTCGCAGATAAATTTCGCTTCTGGAAAATTTTTAGTCCACAACCGAATGTCTAACTAGCAGGTCGTTATACTTATTCTAGAATAAATTTTTCTAGAATAAATTTTCTGCAACTCCATATTTTTTTTCCTTGTATTTTTTTCCATTTTTCGTGACTTATGCACGATCAGGCAACGCCGCCTATTGTATGCTGATCAACGCTGCTATACGAACTGTAACAGAGATTCTCAAGATTCTTGGTTAAGATTCTTGAAGATTCTTGAAGATTCCTGGCGGAAGTATCGGTATTGCTACGCACAATTGGTAACAATGCAGTTTAGCCCGGAAAAATGTAGGGTGTCAACATTTTTTTCCGGTCATTCAGAAAATCAGCCAAAAATTTTAAGAATCTTGAGAATCTCATGAGAATCTTATAAGAATCTTGAAAATGTTATAAGAATCTTACAAGAATCTTTAAAATCTTATGAGAATCTTGTAAGAATCTTGAAAATCTTGTAAGAACATTGAGAATCTTATAAGAATCTTGAGAATCTTACAAGAATCTTATAAGAATCTTGTAAGAACATTGAGAATCTTATAAGAATCTTGAAAATGTTATAAGAATCTTACAAGAATCTTGTAAGAACATTGAGAATCTTATAAGAATCTTGAGAATCTTACAAGAATCTCGAGAATCGTACCAGAATCTTAAGAATCTTATGAGAATCTTAAGAGAATCTTATAAGAATCTCATGAGAATCTTGTAAGAATCTTATAAGAATATTGAGAATCTTACAAGAATCTTGAAAATCTTATGAGAATCTTACAAGAATCTTGAAAATCTTGAAAATCTTGAGAATCTTACAAGAATCTTGAGAATCTTACAAGAATCTTGAGAATCTTTTAAGAATCTTATAATAATCTTGTAAGAATCTTAAGTTTCCCGATTCGTGAATCTCTTCTGTATATTTTCAGTATTTAATTAATATTTTTTATTTTAATTTCTAAGATTCTTGAGATTCTTGAATCTTAAGATTCTCAGATTTTCCCCGAAGAAGTGTGGAAAACAATGGGGGCGAGGGCCCATAAAATGAATGCGGGGACACGTTTGCAGGGAAATTCCCTTAAAAAAGGGGAAACTGGGTCTCGAAAAGGGAAAAATCAGGGGGAAAAGGGGAAAAAAGAGCCCAAGTAGTACAGTTTGATATCGTAGATGGAGGGGAAAAGGACGCTTGATATCTACAAAGGTGGCGGGGGAAAAGGGGAAAAGGGGGAAAGGGGGAAAAGGGGAAAACTAGAAGTACACGTTTGCTGCGTAGAGTATAAAATTCACTCGCAGGATCTCCATTTTTCCGCACTTTCAGTTTCAGGGTCTTCTTCTGCAGACGACACAAAAGCTGCTGTGGATTCTTCTATTCACACAGACGGAGGAAAATTCAAGTTAATTTTAATGTAATTTAATTTAATTCTAGTGTTACAGTTACTGCATAAGGTAAATATATTAATATATTTCAATTAATATTTAAAATTTCGGTTAATTTTCTAGGATTTTGCGATAAATTTTGGCCGTGAAGAGAGCTATCCGTGAACAGTGGGATTTTTGAATCGAATTTAAGTGACAACTGTCATGGAGCTGCTCTCTTTATGGACAAAATGAACAAACAACCAATATTCTCATAAAATTTTAACATTTTAATTAACGAGATTATGGAGATTTTTGAATATTTTCTTATACCGACCAGCGTAGTGGACAATTAAACAAAATGTCTCAATCGGAAAAACTGAAATTAGTTAGAAATTTGGCTCACAGATGGCGCCACCGATGTATATATATAGATTGTAGTTTTTTAAAATAATAATCTAATGACGTTATACAACTGTATAATTTTTTCTTATATCGACCAGTGTAGTAGACACTTGAAAAAAATTTCTAAATTGAAAAAAATGAAATTAGTTAGAAACTTCGCTCACAGATGGCGCCACCATCGCAAATATACTTGAACTTTTTCTAACAGTAATTTAATGAGATGAGAAAAGTTTGTACTTTTCAAATATATCGACCAGTATAATAGACAGTTGAACAAAATTTCTCAATCGGAAAAACTGAAATTAGTTAGAAACTTCGCTCACAGGATGGCGCTACCGTCGCAAATATGTTAATGAGAATGCAATAATTTTGTACTATTTTTCTCCAATTTATCGACCACTGTACACGCTGAATACAATTTCAATAGGAAATTACAAAATACAAGTGCAAAATAAAGATTCCTTACTAATTCACCTAACAGATGGCGCTATCGTCGTAAATTTATATAGTTTTATTACAATAAATTTTAAAAATTAATCAATGAGATTATAAAAATTTGTAATTTTTTTCTTATCGACCAGTGTACACACTAAACAAAATTTTCAATTCGAAATTACAAACTACACGTACGAAATAGACATTGGTTACAGATTTCGCCTACAGATGGCGCTAGCATCGCAGCACTATTTTTTTGAAAATAAATGGATTTTGTTCACGAGAAAAAAAATACAATTACTTAAAACACTTAAACAAGAATACAAAAATATTTCATAACTATTATTTGGGAGATTTTTTTTTACTTTAGCGAAAAAAACAAAATCGCGATGCACGAGCTTTATCGAGCGGCGAACGGAACGACTGGAATCAAAAAAACGTCAAAGCTCGACTCTTCGGAAAAAAGTTTTATAATACATGGAACGTTTTACAAAATAAAATACGAAATAGGGGGAAAAGTTCAATAAAGCATAACTGAGAAAGCATACATTAATTAACATAGGTGGTCACGTTGCGAAAAAACGCGGAAGGAGGAAAACGTCTCGAGGAAAACAGGACATCGCGAAAGTTTTATTTTACGAAAGACGTATCATTAAACGGGAGATACAGAAAGGCACTTTTGCGGAATCTGCTGATTGTCCCGAGGATTGTTCGAGAATTGCTAAATGAAAATTGCTTGTTATGGCTTAATCTCTCGGTGAACGAACGATACTGACTTCTGCACGAAAAACGACGGGGAAAGGCACGTCAGAGCACAACGACGATAAGAGAGGAGGAAAAAAATCGCTTTGGCATTTATACGGAAACTGTTCGTGCGGTTGATATCTTTAATCGTCGTCTTTTTTCTCCGGTTTGAGATCCACCATGGCGTGTAGTTCCTCGGCCGTGTACCTGAAGAAAACGCTAATGATTAGACAACTCAACGACTTCGTTTTGCGTTTTTCGTTACTCACCCGAGGAGCGACTGCAGGTCGCATACGAATCTGTAGACGTATCGCTTGCCCGCGGTTTTGTGGATGATGTTCTTGTCATAGTAGTAGCGTAATCCGCGGCTGAGCTTCTCGTAGTTCATCTTCGGCTTGTTCTTGCGGATTCCCCACCGTCTGGCCACTTCGTCGGGGTCCGACAGTTTGAACTCCCACCCGTCGCCCGTCCAGCTGATGAAGTTCTGGCACGTCTTGTCTGTCAGCAGCTCGAGAAGAAACTGCCACAGCTGAATCGGTCCCGAACCCGTGAAGCAAGGCCCATTACCCGAAGGACCTCCTAAACGAAACAAAACGTTAGTTTTGTAAGAACGTTTTGTGTTTTTTAAAAAAAATTCATTAACGAAACAAACGAAACGTCGACTTTTCACAAATTTGTTAGGATTTCGAGCGATTACCTTGATAAGCTGCCAGCATCGAAGCTTGGATGATGGGCTTCGACTCCGGGGACCCCATCGTTGGACTGTGACTGAGCGGGTTCCCGTGGCCGTGACCGTTGAGGCCGGGATCCTGGTGACTGTGCGGCAGGATCGCTCCGTGCGGGTTCAGGTTGTATCCACCGTGGTGCTGTCACAAAAATAATAAATTAAGTAAATTAAATATATATTTAAATTAAATTAAAAATTAACTAAAAACAGAAGAATAGTTTATTATATTGTTATATTTAAATTAATTGTAAAATTTTACCTGTGGATGCATTGCGGTGTAGTCTGTGGGAGGTACCCAGGGGTCGGAAGACCCTCCCACGCCACTGGGAACCGTCTGGAAGGGGCTGTGCTCGTACGGATGGGCAGGGGCAAACGGATCCTGATACCCCTCATGTCCGCTGTACCTTCCTGTGAAATTTCACAATAAATTTTTACGTAAAAATACAGAGCAAACGAAGCTGTGCTACCACTTTGCAGGAAACTCCCTGGAAAAAGGGGAAAACGAGACTTGAAAAAGGGGAAAAATGAAGAAAGAGGGAAAATGGAAATCTGAAAGTACAGCATTGTATTTGAGTACGGAGGGGAAAAAGGGGAAAACGAGGCCTGAAAAGGGAAAAAAAGAAGAAAGAGGGAAAAGGGAAGTCTGACAGTACAGCATTGTATTTTTAGTACGGAGGGGAAAAAGGGGAAAACGAGGGCTGAAAAGGGAAAAAATGAAGAAAGAGGGGAAAAGGGAAATCTGAAAGAATACAGCTTTATACTTTGGTAGGGAGGGGAAAAAGGGGGAAATATAAGGGGATAACAGAAAATCGGAACGTATAGCATTGTATTCTAGTGCTAAGGGGAAAAAGGGGGGAAAAATAAGGGGGAAAACATACCTCTGTTGTACTGGGCTTTCATGTAGGGCGCCTGGTTGTGCGCGTAGAATTCAGGCGGTGGTTCAGGGTGCAGGAAGGCGGGGTGATGGGCCGAGTTGACTGATTCCAGACTCTGGTACTCGGCCTCCCCCTCGTAGGCCGTGGCGGGCAGATGAGCCGCTGGCCCCTGATGCGACTGCTGCTGACCTCCGGAACCCGGTCCGTTCTGACTGATGTCCGTCAGGGTCTGCATCTGGTTGTTCAGGGCGCCGTAACCGCCTGAAACAGCGATTGAAAAAACGCATGAATTTATGATGTGTAATCAGGGGCCCCGTGGGCAAAGGTGAGGAAAAAAGAGACAAGGCGCTAGAAATGACGACAAACTTGGAGACGTGTTGGTCAAGTGTCAACAGAGCCATTAGCACTTACATGGCGCGCGTCTAAACATTGAAGATTCTTGGTAAGATTCTTAACCAAGATTCTTGGGGTTGGAAGGATTCTTAGCAAGATTCTTAGCCATGATTCTTGGTAAGATTCTTTTGATTGGAAGGATTCTTGACCAAGATTCTTGCGGTTGGAGGGATTCTTAGCAAGATTCTTAAGATTCTTAGCCATGATTCTTGGTAAGATTCTTGTGGTTGGAAGGATTTTTAGCAAGATTCTTAAGATTCTTAACAATGATTCTTGGTGAGATTCTTGTAGTTCGAAGGATTCCTAGCAAGGTTCTTAGATTCTCTGCAAGATTCTTGGTAAGATTCTTATGGTTGGAAGGATTCTTAGCAAGATTCTTAAATTCTTAACGATGATTCTTGGTAAGATTCTTGTGGTTAGAAGGATTCTTAGCAAGATTCTTAGCCATGATTCTCGGTAAGATTCTTAGGGTTGGAAGGATTCTTAGCAAGATTCTTAAGATTCTTAGCAATGATTCTTGGTAAGATTCTTAGATTCTCGTCATGATTCTTTGTATGAATCTTAGTAATTACAGTTCTTCAAGGATTCTTAACCATGATTCTTAGATTCTCGTCATGATTCTTACGAGTGATCTCCATAAGATTCTCGGTATGAATCTTAGGACTCGGAGATTCTTACAAGATTCTCTCCGTGATTCTCAGATCCTTCCACGATTCTTGACAAGATTCTTTTTACGATTCTCTGATTCTTACAAGATTCCTCCGTGATTCTAAGATTCTTCACCGTGAATCTCAGTTTCTTCTATGATTCTTACAAGATTCTTTTATGATTCTCAGATTCTTCCATGATTCTTACAAATTCTTCTACGATTCTCGGACTTTTCTACCATTCATACCCAAGATTCTTAATCATGATTCTCAGATTCTTTTAAGATTCTCAAATTCCTCAGACCGTGGCCCTGTGTATGTTGACAAATGCACGACACTTTGGTTTGCTCAGCAAACTGCACTAATATTCCAAAGTCAAACAAATTACTAAACTCTTCAAGCCCCAAGGGGGTCCGAAACTCCGAAGAAAAGCGTACGAAGATTATTTGATAACATACGATAACATGAAGATAACAGGTTGATAACAGTGATAGCATGACGTAGGTGTACGAAGACTATTGGAAGTTTCAGACCCCCTGTGTCGTATTATTACCGTGTTATCACTGTTATCACCTCATGTTATCATCACTGTTATTATCAAATTATACACTGTTATCATCATGTTATCACATTGGAAGGGGTTAGAAACTCGGAGGAAAAGCGTACGAAGATTATTTGATAACATATGATAACAGGTTGATAACAGTGATAACATGACCCAGGTGTACGAAGATTATTGCAAGTTTCGGACCCCCTTAATCTTATTAATATTCATAAGTAAATTTAATTAAATTTCATTTTTTCAGTATTAAATATGCAAATTTTCTTCTTCTTCTATTTAAAAATATTAAAATTAAATACTTTAAATTAATTATTATTTTTATATTTTAGTTTGGCGGTTTCGTAAGTAGCGGACCCCCGCCCCTGCTAATAACCGTAGTTCTGTCGAATGAATGGACACGCCGGGGTCAACAACAAAAAAGGTTGTGGAAAAATCACGCTGACCGGAAGTCCTGGGGGGGGTTCGCCACCGCTCGAAAGACAAGAGGTTGATAACGCTGATAACATCAAAGATAAAACTCAGAAAGTTGCTAACCCCCCGTTTCCGGTACCGAACTCGCTATCTTTGACGAAAAGTGAGAAAAATTAGAAAAAAATTGATAAAAAGTCAAATAAAAGAGAAAATAATAGTAAACGTTGTTATCGTTTGTTATCTTTTTTTTATCAAAGTGATACATTTTCTGCAAGTGGCGAACCCCCTACTAGGTTTTCCGGTGCATGTGCACTTGGCTCCCATCATTTATATATTATAGTATATTATATAAACAAATCATTAAAATAAACATAAATTATATAAATAAAGTGTTATTGGTTGTTATCTTTTAATCGGGGTGATACATTTTCAACAAGTGGCGAACCCCCTACTAGGTTTTACCTGAACTTCCGGTGCATGTGCACTTGGCTCCCATCATTTACCTGTCACAACAACAAATAACTTTTTGTCCGCAACAAATTATCACAAGAGACAAAAAGAAAAAGAGCGGACGCCAGATTTTTGTCAACTGATGTCAATTGACACAGAATGCGCAGTTGACAGTTCACGTCATCAGTGTTTCCACTTAAGGGGGGATTTTCCCTGAAAAAGGGGAGAACGGGGTCTGAAAAGGGAAAGATAAGGGAAGAGGGAAAAGAGGACATGTGGACCCTGTATATTCTAGTTCGGAGGGGAGAGGAGGGGAAACAAGGGAAGAAGGGGAAACGGGGTCTGAAAAGGGAAAAATAAGGGAAGAGGGAAAAGAGAAAATCTGGAAGTACACCCTTACATTCTAGTTCGGAGGGGAAAAGGGGAAACAAGGGAAAAGAGAAAATCTGGAAGTACATCCTTACATTCTAGTTCGGAGGGGAAAAGGGGAAACTGAAAGTGGCAACACTACGCGTCATAAACAGGTGAATTATTCAGGAATTATTCTATTGGTTAGATTAATTCAAACTTTGGTGAAATTGCAAAATAAAATTATGTTAAAATTAAAATGAAGAAAGTCAATCGACGTCAATTGACGTTGTTTCTATTTTTAGATTTGTATTTTTCGGTAATAAGAAACGAGGCAGGATATCCGGGCCAATGACTTTTTTTCACTTCTAATGAGGTCGTGGCCTATTGGTCAGGAAGCAAATGGCGGCTGGCCAATGGGGGTTCATTGACGTCACGTGACTTGCGCACGCGTGATTTGAATATCAATGAGCAAACAACAACGATTGGTGAACAAAGAGCAACCAATCACGCGAGGGCTTTCTTACATGTCGGGGAAATAGAGGGGAAAAGAGGGAAAATGGGGAAAGAATGGGAAAAGTTGTGAAACTGGGTAGAAACGTGGGAAAATGGTAAAAGTGTGGGAAAACAGGAAAATATGGGAAAATAGGAAATTTAAGGGACAATAGGACAAACGTGGGAAAATGGGAAAAAAGTGGGAAAATGGTGGGTAAACTTAGTAAAACGGGGAAAATAAGGGAAAATAGGAAAAAGTGGGAAAACTTGGTAAAACGGGGAAAATAAGGGAAAATAGGAAACATTTGGGAAATGCGAAATACGGGGGGAAACTTGGAAAGTTGTGGAACAAAGTGGGGAAAAGTGGAAAATAGGAAAGACCGGGAAATATGGGGAAATGGGGAAAATAAAGGAAAATAGGAAAAACCTGGGCATTGGGGAAAACAGGGAAAATATGGGAAAATGGGGAACAGTGGGGACATGAAGGTTAAAGTTTCCGTGTCAATTGATATTGAGGATAACTTCCGGTGGATAATTATTCACATCCGCTCTGTTGGTCACTCCATGACCACAATCATTGACTATTATCATCTCTACATTATTCACTCTTATCTATCTCGTCACTACACCATCCACATCAAGCATAATCAAGGGGGTCCGAAACCCCAAGGAAAAGTGTACGAAGATTATTTGATAACACATGATAACACGGAGATAACATGGAGATAACAGGATGATAACACTGACAACATGACCAAAGGGTCTCAAACCCCGAGGAAAAGTGTACGAAGATTATTTGATAACACGTGATAACACGGAGATAACAGGTTGATAACAGTGATAACATGACGCAGGTGTACGAAGATTATTGAAAGTTTCCGACCCCTTGCATGACACTATCCCTATCAAGCATAATCAAGGGGGTCCGAAACTCCGAGGAAAAGTGTACGAAGATTACTTGATAACATGTGATAACACGGAGATAACAGGTTGATAACAGTGATAACATGACGGAGGTGTACGAAGATTCTTGCAAGTTTCGAACCCCCTTGAGCATAATTACGTTCAAAATATTATAAATATAATATAATAATAATAATAATAATCATAATAATAATCATAATAACAATAATAATAATATTTGAATTACAATAAAACATTACACGCTATAGAGACTCTGTAACTTCCGGTTCCGGTTTGCTGCACATGTCACTACACACATCAGCCTGACAAAGAGTGACACTATCTCATTTTCTTCAAATACCTTTACCGCCAAAGAAAAGGGAAAAAAAGCTCCACCCGTTATTGTCTTTTACACTATTGCTTAGAAAACGGGCGGTTTAAACCGTTTCCTACAAGTACAGGCGAACCGTCTTGAACCGCCGTTAGCAAAGGCGAAGAAAAAGTA
Source organism: Eulimnadia texana (assembly GCA_002872375.1). Taxonomy (NCBI): domain Eukaryota; kingdom Metazoa; phylum Arthropoda; class Branchiopoda; order Diplostraca; family Limnadiidae; genus Eulimnadia; species Eulimnadia texana. The sequence continues at coordinate 14,773,216 of NKDA01000002.1, read as the reverse complement.
GCGTACCTTCCATGAAACAAGAAGTCATAGGCGTCTGTCGCGACGGAGTCATGGTCATGACGGAAGGGTTGCTTCCCTTCGACGCGGCGGATGGAGCGGCAGGTGCCGGGGCTCCGGCTACGGGTCCCGCGGCGGTCACTTGAGGTCCCTGAGGGGTCGCCTGAGGTCCGGCGGGCGGCGGAGTGAACGGGTCGCCGGGGTTGCCGGTCGCCGCGGTGGGAGGGAGAAAGTCCCGCAGGTCCGGTACTGGCACGCACAGGGATTCGTAGAAGTTGGCCGGGACGTTACCCAGGGCTGCGCGTTCTCGTTCTACGTCTTTTTTTAATGACAAAAGATGATAAGAATAAGATAATAAGATCTTAGTGTTTCTATCTTCAGTTCCCTTTTTTTCCCCTTTTTCCCCACCGTGCTGGATTATGAGGCTGTTCTTCTAGGTAATCCCTTTTCCCCCCTCTTCACTCGTCTTCCCCTTTTTCCCCACCGTGCTGGATTATGAGGCTGTTCTTCTAGATAATCCCTTTTCCCGCCTCTTCACTTATTTTTCCCTTTTTCCCCTCTGTGTTGGATTATGAGGCTTAAAGAAAGAAGGCTTAAAAGGGGAAGTCTAGAAATACACAGTCGTAATCCAACACGGAGAGGGGAAAAAGGGAAAAATAAGGGAACTAAACATATTTCTACTGGGGTAGGATAGTAATAAGATGAAAGATCTGTAATATTTTGATATAATTATAAAATAATTCTAAAACATTAAACGATTGCGTGGACAGTAACTGAGACTGGTATAAAGGATCAGTGCAGTGTCCACGGATTCGACAGATTCCTTGTCAGTTATAATCTGTCGATCGTGTGGACAGCAACTGAGACTGGTATAGAAAATTAGCACAGTGTCCACGGATTCGACAGATTCCTTGTTAGTTACAATCTGTCGATCGTGTGGACAGTAACTGAGACTGGTACAGAAAATTAGTACAGTGTCCACGGATTCGACAGAATCTGTAACAATACTTTAATATAATTCTAAAAGTACCGTTGAAAAATAGGTAGCGTTACCTTTCTGCAGGATCTCGAGATGCTCCCAGAGGATGTCGCCGATGAATTGGGGAGTCCGCGCCAGGAACTTCTCTTTGCCCAGGGCGCACATGTCGCGGCCGCGCATTCGGAACTGCTGCAGGTTGACGCCTTCCATCGAGAACTCCTTGATGGCCCACATCAGCCAGCGGTTCACTTCCACCTCACTCCACATACGCGGATCTGTCACCCAAATACACACACATCAGACTTGTTATTTGATATACTTTATTATTTATAGTATATTAAATTTAATTATTTATGATCTATACTCAATTCACATCAGACATGCTAATGATATACATTGTTATTTAAAGTATATTAAATTTATTACATATATTATAGTATATTAAATTTAATTCATAATATATATAATCTTTTTCAAATTTATTTAATTATTTAATGTATTATTTATGATCTATGCTCAATACACATCAGACATGTTATTTGATATACTTTAATATTTACAGTATATTAAATTTTATTGCATATGTAATATTAATATAGTATACTAAATTTAATTTATTGTTTATTTTATAGTATATTAAATTTTATTATATAATGTAGTATATTGAATTTAATTTATTATTTTTGATCTATGCTCAATACACATCAGACATGTTACTGATATACGTTATTTTTTTAAGTATATAAAAATGTATTAAAATGTTAATATAGTGTATTGAATTTAATTTATTTAATTATTTAATTTATTATTTATGATGTATATTCAATACACATCGTACATGTTTTTGATATACTTTATTATTAAAAGTATATTAGATTTTATTATATTTATATTATTATTATAATAACTATAGTTTATTATATATATTTTCTTATTTAATTTATTCAATTATTTAATTTATTATTTATGGTCTATACTCAATACACATCAAACATGTTACTAATATTTTATGTTATTATTTTATTTTATCGTATATTTATAATCATATAATTTATTTAATTATTATTATTATTATTATTGGGTTATTAACATTTATAATCATATTTATAACAAACATGTTATTAACGTACTTTATTATTGTAAGTCTATTAAATTAAATTTATTATTTATTATAATATTGATGATTGTTATAATATCAAGATTCGTAGTAATAGTAATAGTGGTAGCAGGCAGGTAATTTGAATCTGTCGATTGTGTGGACAGTAACTGAGACTGGTATAGAGGATTGATACAGTGTCCACGGATTCGACAGATTCGTAATTAGTTAACAGGATATTCAAAAGGGGTAGTAATAGTGGTAGCAAGGACGATAATGTGAATCTGTCAATTGTGTGGACAGTAACTGAGACTGGTATAGAGGACTAGTACAGTGTCCACGGATTCGACAGATTCGTTGTCATTAGGGTGTACTTTTGTAGTAGTACTAATGATAATACTGATGATAACTTGAATCTGTCGATTGTGTGGACAGTAACTGAGACTGGTATAGAAGATTAGTACAGCGTCCACCTATTCGACAGATTCGTTGTCAGATATTAGGGTATACAATTGTAGTAGTACTAATGATGATAATGTGAATCTGCCGTATGTGTGGACAGTTCTACAATTCCTATTAGGCACTTCTATTGGTTGTCCACGTATTCGACAGTTATCAAAACGGAAGTGAAATCAATACTGGCGTCAATACTATCCGCATACCGGAAGTCGAAAGTAATCATAATCGGGGTAATCGGATAATAACGCATACTCAGAATCGATTACCGTCTTATCCGATTACTCAAATTATCGAATTATCGCAATTTTGGGCGAACAAGAGAACAACCGGCAGATCGAAAAAGATTCTGCGTCGCAAGAAAAAGTTGACGGAAGTTTTGTATGTCAATTAGCACGAGATTCTTAGAGATTCTTCCAAGATTCTTGTAAGAATCTTACGTGAATCTTGAAGGTTAGTAAGTGCGAAGATTTAAAAGTCTCTGAGGCATTCAGCATTCAGGAATCTTACGTGAATCTTAAAAGAATCTTAAGAATCATGGAGAGAATCTTGAAAGAATCTTGAGAATCTTTAAAAAATCTTGGTCAAGAATCGCTCTTGGCTTCGTGAATCTTAAGATTCTTACGTGAATCTCGAACAGGAATCCTGCGAATCTTCAAAGAATCTTGAGAATCATAGAGAGAATCTTGATTAAGTATCCTGAATCTTTGATTACAGGCCGAAAGCGTTTCGCTCTATTGGGTATCGCGGGGTAGCAAACGACGCGGCGGCCAAGCGACGCGCGCGCGTATCGCACGGGTCGTCGCTTGGTGCCGCGCGACAGCGCGGTAGCGTGATGCCGCAGCTACTCAAAACATCATTAATTGCTCACTTTGCGCCCCGATTACATAAATTAGTTGGTAACATCTGATAACACGCTGATAACATGTGATAACAGTTGATAACAAGCGATAACAGACAGAGAAGTGGTTGATAACAAGTGATAACACTATCCGTGTGTAAGAAGCAAGATACCCGTACACCTGGGTCATGTTATCACTGTTATCAACCTCTTATCTCCATGTTATCAAATAATCTTCCTACACTTTTCCTCGGAGTTTCGGACCCCTTGTTATCACCCGGTTATCACCTACTATCACTTGTTACTACCCAAGGGGTCCGAAACTTTCAATAATCTTCGTACACCAGGGTCATGTTATCAACCTGTTATCTCCGTGTTATCAAATAATCTTTCTACACTTTTCCTCGGAGTTTCGGACCCCTTCCTGATGAAAGAAACGGGCGACAAGCAGCGGTCATCCACATCACTGATCACACCTCGGCAAATCTGTCACCAAGGTGAGAATCTCAACTCAAGAATCACGGCAAGAATCAAGAATCAAGAATCATGATTTACCACCAGAGAATCTTGCAAGAATCTTAAGATTCCCAGGATTCTCGCTCACCCGTAATTAAGATTCTTGCCAATTGCCCCAAGATTCTTGTCGAGAATCAAGAATCATGACTTATCACCAGAGAATCTTGCAAGAATCTTGAGATTCCCAAGATTCTCGTTCACCCGCAATCAAGATTGTTGCCAAGATTCTTGTCCAGAATCTAGAATCATGACTTATCACCAGAAAATCTTTCAAAAATCTTGTTTACGATTCCCAGGATTCTCGTTCACCCGCAATCAAGATTCTTATCAAGATTCTTGTCCAGAATCATACACTCACATCAAGATTCTCATTAGACCTAATCAAGATTCTTTCATGCTCAGTCAAGATTCTTGCCAAGATTCTTGTTCAGAATCATACAGTCACGACAGGATTCTCACTAGTCCTAGTCAAGATTCTAGCCAAGATTCTTGTCCAGAATCATACAATCAGGGCAAGAATCTTTTTTAAGATTCCCAAGATTCTCGTTCACCCGCAATCAAGATTCTTGTCCAGAATCACAGAATCACGTCAAGATTCTCATGAGACCTAATCAAGATTCTTGCCAAGAATCACGATTCCTTATAATAGTTATTAAAGAAGACGTAGGCAATGGATTCGGTCGTCAGGTAATTGCCTAAAATGGCGGCCGTTTGTGAATTTCACAGCCTCTGGGTATCAGCAACAATCTGCCAAACTATCGATAATTCCAAACTATCAACTACTAATAGTTGCCAGACTGTCTAATCGGATACTACTAAATGAGTACCGAGTAATCGGATACTGGTAACGGTTACTTTCCGAGTACAACGAATAATCGGATCTTAGAAACGGTTACTTTTTAAGTGCAATCAATACTCTGGTAACTACAAAATGAGTACCGAGTAACCGGATACTACTAAACGAGTACCAAGTAATCAGATCTTAGAAACGGTTACTTTATAGGTGCAATCGATACTCTGCTAACTACTAAACTCAGTACCGAGTAACCGGATACTGGCAACGGTTACTATTCGAGTACAACGAATTATTGGATACAACTAAATGAGTACCGAGTAATCAGATCTTAGAAACGGTTACTTTTAAGGTGCAGTCGATACTGAAGTACCGAGTAACCGGATACTGGTAACGGTTACTATCCAAGTACAACGAATAATTAGATACTACTAAACTGGGTACCGAGTAACCGGATACTGGCAACGGTTACTATTCGAGTACAACGAATTATCGGATACTACTAAATGAGTACCGAGTAATCAGATCTTATAAACGGTTACTATCCAAGTACAACGAATAATTAGATACTACTAAACTGGGTACCGAGTAACCGGATACTGGAAACGGTTACTATTCGAGTACATCGAATTATCGGATACTACTAAACTGGGTACCGAGTAACCGGATACTGAAAACGGTTACTATCTGAGTACAACCAACACTCGTATTTAAAAACATGAATTACTGTTCTATATGCAACAATTTTGAACATGTTTTATCCTGGAACAAAGAACTTATACGGGGGGTAGAGGGTATGGTTGATACCTTTGGGTATGGCTAATCGCTCCTGTTCTTTTTCCCACGAGGCGAACGAGAGTTTGAGGGCATCGGTCATCTTCTTGTTGGTACCCGGCGTCAATGGCGGCACCTGTGCCGGTATATCTACGCAAAAATTCGATTAAATTATATCTTAATTATCCATTCATTATAATTATCTTACTAATAAATAGAGAATAGTTATAATTAACTAACTATAATAACTTACTATGAATAAAAAATTAAAATAATAAATTAGATCAAATTATTATAAAATTATATCTTAATTGTCCATTAATTATAATTATCTTATTAATAATTGGATAACAGTTATAATTAAAATTATATCTACGTACTATATCTACTATGTAGATATATAGATCTACGCAAAAATTCAGTCAAATTATACCTTAATTATCAATGAAATGTAATTATCTTATTAGTAATAAGATAATAGTTATACTATAGTTAAAAATTAAAATAATTCAATATTATGAAAATTATAATAATAATAACTATTTTTATTATTACTATTCATACAATTTCATTAGAATTAATAATTTAATTATTATAACCATTAAAATAACTATTATCTAATATTAATAGTAACAATTAACTACTTATAATAACTTGCTATAGTTAAAAATTAAAATAATTTAATATTATTAAAATGATAATAATTATAACTATTACTATTATTATTATAAAAATATTATTATATCTTATAAATTATTAATTATTATTGTTATTAAATTAAAAAATAGATTAAATTATTATAAAATTATCAATGATAATTTCCAAATTAATTAAGTATTAATAATAAAACGGAAGTTGTTATGCACTTCCGGTTACTGATTTTTTTAAAACAGTAATTTAATAATAATTATGCTAATTAAGATTATTTCTGGTACCAATTGAGCTATCGCTTCAAGCTGTTGTTGTGTAGTAGCGGTTGTAGCGGTTGTAGCGGTTGTAGTCGAGGGTCCCCCACAGTGTTTCCACTTTTCAGTTTCCCCTTTTTCCTCTCTTCCCTTATTTTCCCCTTTTTTCCCTCCATACTAGAACACAGTGTTGTACTTTCAGATTTCCCCTACTCACTCTTCCCTGATTTTTCCCTTTTCTGGTAGTAATTGAACTATCGCTTCAAGGTGTTGTTGTGTAGTAGCGGTTGTAGTCGAGGGTCCCCAAAGTGTTTCCACTTTTTCCTCTCTTCCCTTGTTTCCCCCTTTTTCCCCTCCGTACTAGGATACAGTGTTATACTTTCAGCTTCCCCTTTTCCCTCTCTTCCCTTTTCTTCCCCTGTTTCCCTCCGTACTAAAACACAGCGCTGTACTTTCAGATTTCCCCTTTTTCCCGCCGCACTAGAATACAGTGCTGTACTTCCAGATGTCCTTTACTCCCTCGTCCTTAATTTTTCCCTTATCAGACTCCATTTTCCCCCTTTTCAGGGAATTTCCCTACAAAGTGGAAACACAGGTCCCCCACCTGCGGCGTCGGAGGGGAGCAGATGCAACAAGTAATTAGTCAATTGAAAAAGCCAAAAGAGATACCATCAAGTTGTATTGTTGTTGTTGTTGTAGCGGAACAACAACAACAGCAACAGCCGCGCCAAGGGCGAAAACGCTACAACCGCTACAACAGTCTCTTTTGTTCACACTACAACGCCCCGCCAAAGTGCGAATCTTCAACTCAAGAATCAAGATTCTTGTAAGAATCTTAAGATTCTTGACAAGTTGCCGACCCCCCATTAAGAGTGTCAGCTGCGTTTCGGTTCCAGCACAAGCCACACTTTAATTGAAGGGGGTCAAGCACCAAAAAAAAAAAAAACTATTAACTATTTTCTATTCCTCTTACGCCACGTGGTCGGTCCTATTTTAAAACAGGACCTCGTCTTGTAAAACAGGACCCTGAAATAAGTTAGGGGGAAAAAGCCATAAAACTTAGAAAACGAAACCAGCCCTCCATTACACGCTCATTTCCACAGAATTACTTTTTTCTTGACCCCCCCCCCCCCCACGAAACAGAAAATGATAACGGGTTGATAACAGGTGATAACAAGAGGGGTCTCGAAAAAAAAACCCCGGTGCGTTTTCTCCATTGACCACCTGTACATGATGGGCGCGGGGTCAGTATTAAATAAACACAACGCAGAAAGTCTATCTTTCAAAAAGTGGATGGCGGGTGGAGGGGTCAGACGAAAGGTGATTGGTTAGACGGTGGGTGGGTGAGGGAGGGGGAGGAAAAATTAGAACGTGATTGGGTGGACGGTGGGAGGATGAGGGAGGTGGGTGGAGGGTGCGTGAATTCTGATTGGGCAGAATGTAGGGTGGGGTGAGGGAGTTGGGAGGGCGACTGTTGGAATATGATTGGGTGGACGGTGGGTGGGAGGATAAGGATGTGGGGTGGGGTGGGGGAGTTGGGAGGGCGACGGTTAGAACGTGATTGGGTGGACGGTGGGAGGATGAGGGAGGTGGGTGGCTAGTTGGTGAAAGTTGATTGGACAAGATTGACAGGGGGGAACGGATAATTAGGAGTTGATTGGGTGGAGAGTGGGAGGAAAAGGGTGGTGGGTGGCTAGTTGGTGAAAGCTGATTGGATCTGATGGACAGGAGGAGAATGCATAATCAGATGATTGGGCGGACAGTGGGCGGGGTGGGTGGTATGGGTGGTTCACTGACCAATGAAAAAAAATCCTAAATTTTTAAAAAATTCGAATATTTAAAAATATGTCCACGAGATCCGTTAAAGATTCAAGGAAGACCAGTAAGATTTTTAAGAATCTTGATTCCAAGATTCACGAGTGGGTTAAAAATTCACGGAATACCCAGTAAGATTCTTAAGAATCTTGATTCCCAAGATTCACGGAGTAGCGAACCCTTGGTGAAGAGCAGCAGGAGAGTGCTGCTGATTGCCAGCTGACTCTTGGGTGGGAAAAAGGCTGTGGGGGCAACTTGGGAAAAAATTTCCAACTGTCAAGTTGGCTTATTACACACTGTTATCACCCTGTTATCACACCCTAAGTTACAGACCCCCCTCAAGCAAGCAACCAACCCAGCCGACCACATGTTATCAACTCATTATCAAACTATTATCTATTCTTAATATCATTTCCACTGACCCCCCCGGCCGCCGCCACCCTACTCCCGCCGTTTACCACTTGCTGGAAACGGTAATGCGATTAGCCGCCTACATGTGTTTATCATTATTTTTAATTGTTCTAATTAAAATTATATTATTTTTTTTAACAGAGATTATTAATTAGTGATTAATTTACCTTTACACCGAGTGCCATTGAGGGGCTTCATCGTTTTAATGCCCATCATAATAAATCGCGGTTCGCAGTCTATGTACATACTCCAAGCACAGAGTCCGATACACAAACTCGCATTGATTTCTCAATCGATTGTTTAATTTTTTTCAAGTTCAATAATCGATTCCTATCACGTATCGATTTCGTAACGTCATAAGGAATTCCAGGCCAGACTTATGTGATAATCTTGCAACCACAAAAAGTGACTATTTGGTGCCAAAAAGTTCCCAGCAAAAAATGACCTCGTCAAGATACTTACACAATATTTAATAAATTTGCAAAAAAAAAAAAAAAACTTAAAAGTTTGTCCTTCTGTAAGAGACAAACCAACGTCTGAAAAACTACTTTTTCCAAACGTGTCAACAAAAGTCACTTCCGGTCAACAGTGTTTTTCGTTATGCCAACACAATGATTCGATTATTCAGTAATGGCAACTAAATTCGCAAAAAAGAAATTGGCAATTTTGCATTGAATGTCCGAGATATAAACACAAACGAGATGTAAAAAAATTTGAATTATTTCGCTTCAGTGGAGAGCTATGGCGTGACGCATGCGCACTCGTCGACGTCTTGTCAATGACTGAAGCCTAGAGCCACTCAGGAGCTTGAATGAACTTCTACTTCGGTGCTGGGCGGAAGCGGGTGGTCACCTCCACCACCCATTTCCTCCCTCTCTCTACCCAATAAGAGACGGCGGGTGGCGTAAGGCTCCACCTCCTTCCTTTTTTCTCCATAAGGGTCTGCACCACCCACCACCCATTTCCGCCCTCTCTCTAGCCAATCCACTACGGCGGGTGGTCTAAAGCTCCGCCTCCTTCATAAGGTGGTTGGTCCGCCTTCTCCCACCCACCGCCACCCTACGGCTTGTTCGCGCCCTCAAGGTTGAGAGCCGCCAGGGTCGCCGGTGGGTGGTGATCTGTAATTACCACCCACTTGTCCACCCCTCAAAAACCACCCAGCGTTCTTTTTTTCTTCGAACGATTTCGCAAACCTAAATTTTTATTAATACGATAACAACTGGGAGACTGTTATTAATACGATGATAATAACCGGGTCATATTCCGAGAAAAATATTCAAATATTTTCTCCTAGAATTAATTGTGGAATATCTTTTGCTTATCATGGCATTTTTCTCTACACAAAAGAATCCGCAACAAGTAAAAAACTTTAGCGTGGGAAAAGGGTTTTGATAGGACACAAGATAACTCAGTTGGTAATTTTTCTGTGGATTCTTACGAGCGTAGAATGTGTGCCGTCTTTAATGGTGGAATGATTCAAAAAGAGTCTCTCAAACAAGTTTGGATCAAAGAATGAAAAACTGGTCCCCATTATATTGTTCACTTGTCGAGAGAGAGAAAGCAATTGTATAGCAATATCTCTCCCATGTTACACACACTTCTTCTTTTTTCTTCTTCCCGAACCCCCTCCCGCCGGAAGTGACATGAAGGGAAAAGTGGGTGGTTTCATACACCTACTTGGGGGTGGAGTGCGGGGAAGAGAGGGGAAAAGGGGGAAGAGGGGGTAACAGTAAGCCTTAGGGGTGTATCGTATTTAGTGCGGCTATAAGACCTAATACCTTAGCTCCGCTTTAACGGACACCGTTATTAAAACACCGTTAAAGATTTTGACAACTTTTCTTATACCAAAATGTTTCTCGAATTTTTCTGTAATTTTTAGAAAAAAATTCGAGTCTGATTTGTAAACTTAACTATTTTATAGACTGTCCGCAGTAGAGAGGTATTCAGTAGCATTCATAAGACCTAACGGAAGCTCCGCTATAACGGACAGCGTTATTAAATCACCGATAAAGATTTTGATAACTTTTCTTATACCAAAATGTTTATTGGATTTTTCTGTAGTTTTTAAAAAAAAATTCGAGTCTGATCTATTGATGGAAGTATTTTATAGGGCTGTCCGCAGTAGAGAGGTGCTCAGTAGAACTCATAAGACCTAACCCAAGCTCCGCTATAACGGACACCGTTATTAAATCCCCGTTAAAGATTTTTACAACTTTTCTTATACCAAAATGTTCCTCTAATTTTTCTGTAATTTTTGAAAAAAATTTCGAGTCTGATTTGTAAACGTAACTATTTTATAGCTCCGTCCGCAGTAGCGGGGCTGGTCTTGGGTAGGATTTCTGGCCTAAGCCCTAAGATGCATGTCGAAGAAATGATGGCGATTTACGCTTTTAAATGGGATTAAATTATATTATTATTATTCAGTTATTGTAAATCAATTAGAGTTAATTATAATATATATATATTATTGTTTCGTATAATAAAAAAGATTTCCAGAAATATGAATGACCTCGGGACTGGTTCTTTTGGCTTGCGGCTGTTAGTCCCTTGCGGCTATTCCATTGAAAAAGCTGCTGGGCATCACGAGAGATTCACAGTCAAGATTCTTGGCAAGAATCTTGAGTAAAGGGGGGGTTGACAACTTTCATAAATCTTGCATGATAATAGTGATAACATGGGCTTTATGATCTTCTTCTTAAACAAATTTCCACCCCCTGAATTCCCATCAGAAACATCAATCTGCCACCATGTGCTGTTGTTTTGAATGGAGGGGTGGTTTAAAAGGGGTCGGCAACTTCTTCAAAAACACTGCTGCAAGATTCTTGAACCAGGAATCATGTCAAGAATCTTAAAAAAAAAGTTCAAAATCTCATAAGAATCTTCCAAGGGGTCCGAAACTCCAAGGAAAAGTGTACGAAGATTATTTGATAACATATGATAACACGGAGATAACAGGCTGATAACAGTGATAACATGACCCAGGTGTACGAAGATTATTTGATAACATATGATAACACGGAGATAACAGGTTGATAACAGTGATAACATGACCCAGGTGTACGAAGATTATTTGATAACATATGATAACACGGAGATAACAGGCTGATAACAGTGATAACATGACCCAGGTGTACGAAGATTATTTGATATTATAGATAACACGGAGATAACATGTTGATAATAATGATAACATGACCCATGTGTACGAAGATTATTGCAAGTTTCGGACCCCGAGGAATCTTCCATGATTCTCAAGATTCTTTTTAAGATTCCTCAAAGGAAAAAAAACCCTTGTTCCATTTTCACCCCCTCAAAAAAAAACTACCCCCGAGGACCTTTCTTGCTCACGGGGGTAGTTTTTCTTTCTTCATATGGCAAACGTGGGGAGCAGGCTTCTCCCTGGGGAGAGGTGGGAGGGGTGGGGGTTGGGGGGTGGCTTGAAGTAGGGCAGGGTGGAGGTTGGGGTAGCGTGGGGGTGAGGGTGGGTGGAAATAGGGCAGGGTAGTGGGTGGTGGGTGGGTGGGGTGGGTGGAAGTAGGGCAGGGTGGGGGTTGGGTGGGGTGGGGTGGGTGGAAGTAGGGCAAGGTGGTGGGTGGTGGGTGGAGGGGGTGGAAGGACTAATTTTGAATTTAGCCCCCCTCTTTAGCTTCTGTACGTGAAAAGCAGTGTTTCCACTTTGCAGGGAAATTCCCTGGGATAGGGGAAAATGGGGCCTGGAAAGAGGGAAATAAAAGAAGAGGGAAAGAGGAAAATCTAAAAGTCTTAACCCCCGCAGCGAGGGGAAAAAGGCGAAATTAAGGAAAGAGGGAAAAAAGGGGAAACTGAGAGCCTTAACTCTAGCACCGAGGGGAAAAAGGAGGAAATAAGAAAAGACGGAAAGAGGAAAATCTAAAAGCCTTAACACCAGCACCGTGGGGGAAAGGGGGAAAACAAGAGACAAGGGAAAGAGCAAAATCTAAAAGCCTTAACTCTAGCACCGAGGGGGAAAAGGGGAAAATAAGGGAAGAGGGAAAGATAAAAATCTAAAAGCCTTAACTCGAGCACCGAGGGAAAATAAGGGAAGAGGGGAAAAAAGGGGAAACTGAAAGTGGAAACACTGGTTAACAAATTTCGGCGGGTGGAAAAAAGGGGGTGGAGTTAAGGGTGGTCAGTGGGTGGGTCAGATAGAGAGGGGGAGGAGTTAAGGGTGGGTGGGTGGAAAAGGGGGAGGTGGGGTGGATAAAAAGGGAGCACCGGAAGTTGGGTCACAAGAAAACGAGAAACGCCTTAGGGCATTTCCCACCCACTTCCACCCACTCTACCACCCACTTCATTCACTTGCTCGTAAATCAGCCTATCCTCCCAGTGGAGGGGGTCCGCAACTGGCGCTTTTAACTATACTACGCGAGGTGTTATCATCGTGTCATCAACATGTTATCAGTGTTATCTCTTTTGTCATCTTTTCCTCACACCAACCTCCGAGCAAATTATCATTGTGTTATCAACGTGTTATCAGCGTTATCTCTCTTGTCATCTTTTTCTAACACCAACTCGAGCACAATATCATTGTGTTATCAACGTGTTATCAGCGTTATCTCTCTTGTCATCTTTTTCTAACACCAACTCGAGCAAATTATCATCGTGTTATCAACATGTTATCAGTGTTATCTCTCTTATCATCTTTTTCTTACAACAATCTCCGTACAAATTATCATTGTGTTATCACAGTGTTATCATTTTGTTATCAAATTATCTTTATCTCACACCAACTCGAGCACATTATCATCGTGTTATCAACATGTTATCAGTGTTATCTCTTTTGTCCTCTTTTTCTCACACCAACCTCCGAGCAAATTATCATTGTGTTATCACAGTGTTATCATTTTGTTATCATATTATCTTTTTTCAAAGTGTTTTTTTATGAATGAATGAAGTTGTGAACCCCCTCGGGCTTTTGTTCATGAATGGCCGCGAACAAGAGAAGCCTGCGGTGATGGCGGCCAGAAGCAGCGGGGTCATTTTACTCGACAGGTTCTCTCCGCAGAGGGGGTCCGCTACTCTCCTCACAACACCCCACACTGTGTTATCAAGTGTTATCAGCACTTTTCTTAAAAAAATTAATTTTTCAAAAAATTTACAAAAAAAAATATTTTCTTGAAATGTATAATAATTAATTAATTAGCTATTAAATAAATAAATTAAATTAAATTATATTTTAATGAAAAAGAATGACTCTTTTAAATAAGAATTTCGATTGGATGTTATAACGTTATCAGCGTTATCAACTTGTTATCACTATGTTATCAACTGTTATCACCCTTCTGGACAAAAGTGTCGGACCCCCCCCCCCTCTTTTGGTTTCTTTTTCCCAGGCTTGTTGCCTTTTACTACGTTTTCATTCATAAAAATCTTTTACTACGAGCCAAGAATCTTAAAAGAATCTTAAGATTCTTCCAGGAATCTTCATGAATCTCGGCAAAAAATCGGCGCCGTGGGAAAACACGTGCCCAGTGGGACGTCGTGTGTTACAGTCAATTGACGCCATGCGGGCGTCAATTGACGTCGATTGAACTTCACTCGGTCCTCAACTGATCCTAGCCCAGATTGCTCAATTACTCTACAATAACCGATACAATAAGTCATACGGTTGAGTCCCGCATGACTAGGTAGTTGAACATTATACGGTTGAGTACTGCATGACTAGGTAGTTGAAACCCTAGGTTCCCTCTGAATCACTAGCTGAACAGTAGCTGAACTCACTTTGGTTGCTAAGAGTGAACCGTCTGTATAAAGGGTTGAACAGTAGCTTCCCTCTGAATCACTAGCTGAAAAGTAGCTGAACTCACTTTGGTTGCTAACAGTGAACCGTCTGAATAAAGGGTTGAACAGTAGCTTCACTCCGAATCACTAGCTGAACAGTAGCTGAACTCACTGTAGTTGCTAAAAGTGAACCCTCTGAATAAAGGGTTGAATACTGCATGACTTAGTCTTTTGGAAACTCAAGCGTGTGAACCGTGTGAAAGTGGGCCAATCTCACACTATCGTCTATAGCCGGATCCATGATAGTCATGCACCATTCAGAGGGTCATTCAGACGTTTGACTAGCACATCATTTTTCTATCGGGGACATTTATCATAAAAATAATAAGAATAAAATTAAAATAAATGAAATATAATAACTAGGGTAGTAAAATTTAAATAATATTACAAGGGGTTCGAAACTCTGAGGAAAAGTAGTGTGCGTAGATTATTTGATAACATATGATAACACGGAGATAACAGGCTGATAACATTGATAACATGACCTAGGTGTACCAAGATTATTGCAAGTTTCGGACCCCTTGTAAAAATAAAAATAATAATTTAAAACTTAATTAAATAGATTAATTGAAATAATTATTTTAAGAATAAGATAATTAATAATGAATTAAAAATAATAGTTATTTTAATGTTTTAATTAATTAGTTATATTTACAATAATAATAATAAGAATGAAACCAAAACAAATGAAAATATAACAATTTCTGTAAAAAATTAATTGTAATAAAAATAATAATTGTAAAATTTAATTCTGAAATTAACGAGTAAATAGATTAAATAAAGTAATCATTTTAAAATAAAATAATTAATAATGAATTAAAAATGATAGTTATTTTAATGACTTAATTAATAGTTATATTAACAATAATAATAATAATAAAGTTTCGGACCCCTTGTACTAATAAAAATGATAATTTTAAAACTTAATTAAATAGATTAAATAAAGAATCATTTTAAAATAAGATAATTAATAATGAATTAAAAATTATAATTATTTTAATGACTTAATTAATAGTTATATTTACAATAATAATAATAATAAAGTTTCGGACCCCTTGTACTAATAAAAATGATAATTTTAAAACTTAATTAAATAGATTAATTACAAGAATTATTTTAAGAATAAGATAATTAATAATGAATTAAAAATACTAGTTATTTTTAATGACTTAATTAATATTAATATTTACAGTAATATTAATAAGAACGAAACTAAAATAAATGAAATATAATAATTACTGTAAAAATTTAATTATAATAAAAATAATAATTTTAAAATTTAATGAAATAGATTAATTGAAATAATTATTTTAAAAATAAGATAATTAATAACGAATTAAAAATAATAGTTATTTTTAATGACTTGACAAAATTATCATTTGCACTTGATAAAAGAGAACGTAAATTAATTAAGCTGATGCATCAATGCATGAGGGTCACGTGATTCATTCATTAAGTGCCATATGAGATTCACGCAAGATTCTTTTCAAGATTCTTATGTTTTAGACAAAGATTCTTACAAGATTCCTTAAGATTCTTTCCGGATTCTTAGAATCTTCCGTGTCTTTATCCAAGATTCTTCTAAGATTGTTAGATTCTTGTATGTCTTTATCCAAGATTCTTTTCAAGATTCTTATGTTTTGGACAAAGATTCTTCCGAGATTCATAGATTCTTGTATGTCTTTATCCAAGATTCTTTCTAGGCTCTTACGTTTTCGTCAAAGATTCTTACAAGATTCCTTAAGATTCTTTCCAGATTCTTAGAATTTTGTATGTCTTTATCCAAGGTTCCTCTAAGATTCTTGAGACTTGTTAGTGATTCCTGTAAGATTCTTTCCAGATTCTTAGATTCTTGTATGCCTTTATCCAAGATTCTTCTAAGATTCTTACTGCAATGTTCAAGATTCTTTCAAGATTCTTATGTTTTGGACAAAGATTCTTTAAGATTTTTCCCAGATTCTTAGAATTTTGTATGTCTTTATCGAAGATTCTTTCAAGATTCTTTTGTTTTGGCTAAAGATTCTTAACATTTTTGCCAGATTCTTAAAATCTTGTATGTCTTCATCCAAGATTCTTAGCCAGATTCTTACTACAGTGTTCAAGATTCATAAGATTCTTCCAAGATTCTTATGACTACATCTAAGATTCTTAGCCAGACTCTTACTACAATGTTCAAGATTCTTGTATGATTCTCCCAAGATTCTTCCCAGTTTCTTAGATTCTTATGTTTTTATCCAAGATTCTTTGCGAGACTCTTACTACAATGTTCAAGATTCATAAGATTCTTCCAAGATTCTTCAAAGATTCTTACGGCTTCATCCAAGATTCTTAGCCAGACTCTTACTACAATGTTCAAGATTCATAAGATTCTTCCAAGATTCTTTCAAGATTCTGATGGCTTCATCCAAGATTCTTAGCCAGATTCTTACTACAATATTCAAGATTCATAAGATTCTTCCAAGATTCTTCAAAGATTCTTACGGCTTCATCCAAGATTCTTAGCCAGATTCTTACTACAATCTTCAAGATTCATAAGATTCTTCCAAGATTCTTTGCCACATTCTTACAACTACAATCTTCAAGATTCATAAGATTCTTCCAGGATTCTTCCAAGATTCTTAGATTCTTATTTTTTTATCCAAGATTTTTTGCCAGATACTTACTACAATCTTCAAGATTCATAAGATTCTTCCAAGATTCTTTTAAGATTCTTCTGTACAGTCTATGCAAAATTCGTACTGTCCGCCGTGGCGAGGTGCTCACTTCCGGTCATCATACTATGGGATCGTAATGGAAAGCGTGGGAAAATGACTAAAAACACAACCACCCACCCACTACCACCCTCTGGCCCACCCACTTTCCCACGACTTTCCACCCCTTTGAAACCTACCCCATTTTTTCACCCCCCACCCACTTTTTTTCTTACACATTGTAATTTATTTTAAAATTATTTAATTTTATTTTTTTTTTTCTGTTACCCACAACACCTTATACCCACTTCCGGTGCGCCATTTTGGAACACCCCCTCCCCCACCTCCACCCCCACCCACACCTTACCACCCACCCCAAGGGGTCCGAAACTCCGAGGAAAAGTGTACGAAGATTATTTGATAACAAATGATAACATGGAGATAACGAGTTTATAACAGTGATAACATGACCTAGATGTACAAAGATTTATGTGCTATTATTATTAGTAGCAGCAGTAGCAGCACTAAGTAGTATTACATATTTTACAGTCCTGTTACTATTAGTAGTTGTAGTCGTAGCAGTAGTAGCAGTAGTAGTACGAGTAGTATTAGTCGTATTACTATTAGTATCAATTTTTATCTTTAAATTTACATGCTATTATTAGTAGTAGTAACAGTAGCAGCATTAAGTAGTATTACATATTTTACAGTCTTGTTACTATCAGTAGTTGTAGTTGCAACAGTAGTAGCAGTACCAGTACTTGTAGAAGTAGTCGCATTACTATTAGTATCAATGTTTATCGTTAAATCTATATGCTAATATTATCAGTAGTTGTAGTTATAGTTGTAATAGTAGTAGCAGTAGCAGAACTAGTAGTAGTAGTAGTCTAGTACTATACACTTTACAGTCCTGTTACTATCAGTAGTTGTAGTCCTAACAGTAGTAGCAGTAGCAGTAGTAGCAGTAGCAGTAGTAGCAGTAGCAGTAGTAGCAATAACAGTAGTAGTAGTAACAGTAGTAGTAGTAGTCGTAGTAGTATTCGTAGTATGAATTATTATATTATTATGGCTAGTTTACTAAGGGGTCTGAAACTCGGAAGAAAAGTGTACGAAGATTATTTGATAACACGGAGATAACGGGTTGATAACAGTGATAACATGACTTAGTTGTACGGAGATTATTTGATAGCATATGATAACACGGAGATAACCAGGGAGATAACAAACTGTTAACAGTGATAACATGACCTAGGTGTACAAAGATTATTGCAAGTTTCGGACCCCTTCCGATATAGTTACCATCAACGGGTCCAAAACTCCGAGGAAAGCTGTACGGAGATTATCTGATAACGTGTGATAATACGGAGATAACATAGAGATAACAGGTTGGTAACAGTGATAACATGACCTAGGTGTACGAAGATTATTGCAAGTTTCCGACCCTTGGTAAATCCAAGAACGTGTCTTGGCATTTCATTCAAACTCTTAAAAGTATAAAGCAACACTTATTTACGACATAATAATAAGAATAATAATTAGCACAGTGCTGAAACCAGTACATGATTGTAAATTTCAAGGGGTCTGAAACTTGTAATAATCTTCGTACAACCTAGGTCATGTTATCACTGTTATCAACCTGGTTATCTCCATGTTATCATGTGTCATCAAATAATCTTCGTACACCTAGGTCATGTTATCACTGTTATCAACCTGTTATCTCCCTGGTGATCTGCATGTTATCACGTGTTATCAAACAATCTTCGTACACTTTTCCCCGGAGTTTCAAACCCCTTGGTAAACTAGCCATAATAATATAATCATTTATGCTACGACTACTACTACGACTACTACCACTACTGCTACTACTGATACAGCTACTAATAGTAGCAGGACTGTAAAATGTGTAATACTACTTAATGCTGCTACAGTTACTAATAATAATAATAGCATATAAACTTAATGATAAAAATTAATAAGTAATACGACCACTACTACTAGAACTGCTACTGCTACTACTGCTACGACTAGAACTACTAATAGTAACAGGACTGTAAAATGTATAACACTGGACTATTACTACTAGTACTGCTACTACTACTACTGCTACTACTAATACAACTACTAATAGCAACAGGACTGTAAAATGTATAATACTACTTAATGCTGCTACTGTTACTAATAATGATAATAGCATATAGCGATAAAAATTGATACTAGTAGTAGTACGACTACTACTACTAGTACTGCTACTGCTACTACCGATACAACTACAACTACAACTACTGATAATGATAGGACATGAATTTAAGATAAAAATAGATACTAATAGCAATACGACTATTACTACTAGTACTGCAACGGCTACTACTGCTACTTTACAACTACAACTACTAATAATAGTAATATAATTTCAGATGAAAGTAGATTTTACAGTCATTTCTTTCTTTTTCTTGTTCTGTGAAGCAGTGATTTGATTAAGAGCGCCAAGCTGTCTGGCACGAATCATCAAATATCTGCCTTAATTGGCTCAATGACTTGTCTCAACGAAGCACTTCCTTGTTAACTTACACACATCCACGGTGACCGGGGGAGAGGGGTAGGGTGGTAGGGAGGAGGGTGGGAGGGTTTGGGAAGGGGTGGGGAAAAGAGGTGGAGTGGATGGAGGATTGGCAGAGTGGGCGAATGTCTGCGGGGGAGCTGGGAGTGTGTGGGAAGGGGTGGGGGAGGGCAGGGAAGGGAGGTGGGAAGGGAGGTGGGAAGAGATGGGAGAGGGCAGGGAAGAGACGTAGGGTGGTAGGGAGGAGGGTAGGAGGTATGGGAAGGGGTGGGGAAAAGAGGTGGGGTGGATGGGAGGATTGGCAAAGTGGGCGAATGTCTGCGGGGAGCTGGGAGTGTGTGGGAAGGGGTGGGGGGAGGGCAGGGAAGGGAGGTGGGGTGGTAGGGAGGAGGGTGTGAGTGTGTGGGAAGGGGTGGGGGAAGGGTGGGAAGAGAGGCGCGATGGTAGGGAGGCTTGGGAAAGTGGGCGAATGTCTGCTGGGGAAGTTGGGAGAGAACCTATGGAGGTGGGGGAGGGTGGGGCAGAGAGGTGGGGCAGAGAGGTGGGGTGGTAGGGAGGAGGGTGGGAGGGGTGGGGAAGAGAGGTGGTAGGGAGGCGCGATGGTAGGGAGGCTTGGGAAAGTGGGCGAATATCTGCTGGGGAAGTCGGGAGAGGACCTGGAGGAGGTGGAGGAGGGTGGGAGTGTGTGGGAAGGGGTGGGGGAGGGTAGGGATGAGAGATGGGGTGGTATGGAGGACTGGCAAAGTGGGTGAATGTCTCCGAGGGTAATTGGGAGAGAACCTAGAGGAGGTGGAAAAGGGGTGGGAAGAGAGTTGGGTGGTAGAGAGGAGGTGGGAGTGTATGGGAAGGGATCGGGAGGGTAGGGAAGAGAGGCGGGGTGGTGGGGAGGCTTGGTAAAGTGGGGGAATGTCTGCGGGGGAGTTGGGAGAGAACCTTGAGGGGGTGGGGGAAGGGGTGGGAAAAGAGGTGGGAGGTTTACAATACTGAGAGCACTCGTTGCATAGACATCCAGACTACTACTACTACTACTGCAACTACTGCTACTCAGTTTACTTTATTACCAAGTGATAACTAGTTGATAACAGGTTGATAACACAAGTTAAGTAGTAAAATCCGTTAGACGGAACCAAGGGGTCTACAACTTCCATCATCATCGTAACAACCTAGGTCATGTTATCACTGTTATCAACCTGTTATCTGCTTGTTATCACATGTTATCAAACTATCTTCGTACACTTTTCCTCGGAGTTTCGGGCCCCTTTGATGGGAACTTTCAATGAAGTTCAAGCACACTCCATTTAAAGAGTTGAAAGATATAAGATTTCAACACTGTTATCAGTGTTATCATCATGTTATCACTGTATATTGTTGTAGCAATCTTAGGTTATCTTGTTTATAATATATTATTTTATTTATTCGTTTTGTATTTGCTGTATAGTCCTTTTATTATGTAAGAAACGCTTAAGAAGTGAATTTAGTGCTACTACTACTACTGCTACTACTTCTACTTCTATTGCTACTACTATTCTTAGTACCATCACTTTTACGACTACTTCTGTTAATACTGCAACTACTGTTGCTACTACTACTACTTCTATTGTTACTACTATCCTTAGTACTATCAGTTTTACGACTACTTCTCTTACTACTACTACTGCTACTAACAATACTAATTCTGTCGCTGCTACTACTGTTAGTTCTACCACTTAACTTCTACTCCTAGTGCTCCTACTGCTACTACTATTACTATTACAACTATAACCACTTTCAAAACTACTGTTACCTATCGTTAGTACCATCAATACTAAAAACTACTATAACTATTATGTTACAACTACTGTTACTAATGAACTACTACTACTACTACAACTATACTGCTAGATAACACTTACTACTACCACTACTATCGCAACCACTACTACTACTACTACTGCAACTAGTACTTCTACTATAGATAATACTAGTAACAAAACTTACCCGAGGAATTCTCCTGATCAGACAGGTCGCTTAAAGAGGGAACTTTCCGCACCAGGTCTTCATCAGCACAAGGTGTCGCGCACTGCGAGGCGACGCTCCGGCGCCACCGGCGCCGCGAACGGCCGGCACCAGCGCCTCATCGTCCGGCGCTTCGCGCTTGACCCGTACCTCCGCCGCAAAGGTAACCTGGGTAATTATTATTATTATTATTATTATTATTATTATTATTATTATTATTATTATTATTATTATCAGTACTATTAGTAATAGAAGTAGTAGTAGTAGTAGTAATAGGGGGGAAGGAGGAGTAGTAGGAGTAGTAATAGTAGTAGTGGTAGGAGTAGTAGTAGTAGCAATAGTAGTAATAGTAATAGCAGCAGCAGTAAAAGTAGTAATAGTATTAGTAGTAGTAGCATTGGTATGATTGTAAGTATAAGGGTGGTAAATCTGCCGAATACGTGGACAGGCTGTACCAACTCTTGGCAAGATTCAATGCTGCACCAGTTACTGCTATTACTACTATCAGTACTACTACTATTCCTACCGCTATTATACTATTGCTACCACTACCACTATTACTACTCCTATTACTCCTCCTCCCCTCCTATTACTACTACTACTACTATTGCTACTACTACTATTACAACAACTACTACTACTACTCCTGCTCCTACTCTTGCTCCTATTCCTACTGCTACTACTATTGCTACTACTACTATTACAACAACTACTACTACTACTCCTGCTCCTAATCTTGCTCCTATTCCTACTGCTACTACTACTGCTATTACTACTGCTACTACTACTGCTATTACTCTTGCTCCTATTCCTATTGCTACTACTACTGCTACTACTACTACTCCTCCCCTCCTCCTGCTCCTGCTCCTGCTCCTCCTCCTCCTCCTACTACTACTACTACTACTACTACTACTACTACTACTACTACTACTACTACTACTACTACTGCTACTTCTTACTCCGTTCCACTTATTCCACCTTTAAAAATATAAAACCTAGATTCAAAAAAGTGAATCAAGATTTATGAATGAAATTCCGGTTTCCATGGCAACCCAACGAAGTTCTGCAGCGTCGGCTTCATTGCGTTTCCGTAGCGGAGATTGCAAGTAGCTACAACTCAACTACCTTCGTTCAGAATCATCAATATTAGACATTTAAACTTTATTTTCTATAAATAGCAAACGAGTAATAATATAAATATAATAATCTATCTCGGGGGAAAATCGACGTCTCGGAGAGGGGAAAAATGGGGAAAAGCCACCTAACAAAAAGTCCAAATGAGCAGTATAGTTTCATTTTGCAGGGAAATTGCCTGATATAGGGGGGAAATGGGGTCTGAAAAGGGAAAAACATGAGAAGAGGAAAGGGGAAAATCTAGAAGCACAGCCTTAATTCCAGCGCCGAGGGAAAAAAGGGGAAAATAAGGAAGAAAGGGAAAAGGGGAAATTCAAAGTGGAAATACTATAGTAATAATATAAATATTAATTATAATCATAATTACTATAATAGAAATAATAGTAGCAAGGGGTCCGAAACTTGCAATAATCTTCGTACACCTAGGTCGTGTTATCGCTGTTATCAACCCATTATCTCCGTGTTATCACATGTTATCAAATGTTATAGTTGATAAGACGATGATAATAGCAAGGGGGGTCGGAAACTCCCCATATTCTTCGTACACCTGGGTCGTGTTATCGCTGTTATCAACCCGTTATCTCCATGTTATCCCCGTGTTATCACATGTTATCAAATAATCTTCGCAAACTGTTCCTCAGAGTTTCGGACCCCCTTGATTTTTACTAAGTTAGTAAAAATTATTTTAATAACTCAAGTATTCATCAATTTTATTAAACTTATATTATTGATAAATAATGTTATTAATATAATAATAATAAAGAAGCTTACAAGGGGTCTGAAACTCCGAGGAACAGTTTGCGAAGATTATTTGATAACACTTGATAACACGGAGATGACGGGTTGATAACAGTGATAACATGACCCAGGCGTATGAAGATTACTGGAAGTTTCGGACCCCCCTTGCTATTATCAACGTCTTATCAACTATAACATCTGATAACATAGGATAAACAGGTTGATAACAATGATAACACGGTCTAAGTGTACGAAGATTATTGCAAGTTTCGGACCCCCCCTTGCTATTATCATCGTCTTATCAACTATAACATCTGATAACATAGGATAAACAGGTTGATAACAATGATAACACGGTCTAAGTGTACGAAGATTATTGCAAGTTTCGGACCCCCCCTTGCTATTATCATCGTCTTATCAACTATAACATTTGATAACACGGATAAACAGGTTAATAACAATGATAACACGGTCTAAGTGTACGAAGATTACTGGAAGTTTCGGACCCCCCTTGCTATTATCATCGTGTTATCAAGTGTTATCACGTCTAGATTATCTTAATTGCTGGCGTTTGATGGGCTGTTCCAGTTGTTGTAACCGAATCCACGGTTCACTGAGAAGAGCAGAGGAAACCTTGCGGGCCGTAAGATTCGAATTTCGCTTAAGTATCGATACTGAAGCTGGTAGTGTTTCCACTTTCTATTTCCCCATTTTCCCCTCTTCCCTTATTTTCCCCTTTTCCCTACACCGCGCTAGAATTTAGAGGGTACTTCTAGACTTTCCCTTTTTTTTCTCTTCCCTTACATTCCCCTTTTCCCTATTCCGCGCTAGAATCCAGGCGGTACCTCTGGATTTTCCCATTTTCCCTCTTCCCTTACTTTCCCCCTTTTCCTATTCCGCTGCTAGAATCTAGAGGGTACCTCTGGATTTTCCCTTTTTTTATCTTCCCTTTCTTTCCCCTTTTCCCTATTCCGCGCTAGAATCCAGGCGGTACCTCTGGATTTTCCTTTTTTTTATCTTCCCTTATTTTCCCCTTTTCCCTATTCCGCTGCTAGAATCCAGAGGGTACCTCTGGATTTTCCCTTTTTTCCCTCTTCCCTTATTTTCCCTTTTCCCTATTCCACGCTAGAATCAAGGCGATACCTCTGGGTTTTTCCTTTTTCCCTCTTCCCTTATTTTCCCCTTTTACCTATTCCACGCTAGAATCCAGAGGGTACCTCTGGGTTTTTCCCTTTTTCCCTCTTCCATTATTTTCCCCTTTTCCCCCTCTGCGCTAGAATCCAGACAGTACCTCTGGATTTTCCCATTTTCCCTCTTCCCTTACTTTCCCCTTTTCCCTATCCCGCTGCTAGAATCCAGGCGGTACCTCTAGATTTTCCCTTTTTCCCTCTTCTCTTATGTTTCCTTTTCAGACTCCATTTCCCACTTATCAGGGAATTTCCCTGCAAAAGGGAAACACTGCTCTGGGCTCATTGGCTAACGCCTGCATACCCATCAATGAGATCAACAAAAAAGAAATAGTAATAGTAACGATAATGATTGATAATAATCGGTTTGCTTTGTCGAGGGTGGAAGCTTAGAGTTGGGTAGCGTAAGTATCGATACTTAAGCTGGGAATAAGGGAAAATTCAGAGGTACCTATTGGATTCTAGCGCGGAGGAGGAGGAAAACGGGGAAAATAAGGGAAGAGGCAAAAAGGGAAAGTCCAGAGGTACAGTC
Organism: Eulimnadia texana; assembly: GCA_002872375.1. NCBI lineage: Eukaryota > Metazoa > Arthropoda > Branchiopoda > Diplostraca > Limnadiidae > Eulimnadia > Eulimnadia texana. The sequence goes on along the minus strand of NKDA01000002.1, from coordinate 14,748,001 downwards.
TCGAGTCTAATGCGGAACAGGGAAAAGGGGAAAGCAAGGGAAGAGGAATAAGGGGAAAGTCCAGAGGTACTGTCTGGATTCTAGCGCGGAATAGGGAAAAGGGGAAAGCAAGGGAAGAGGAATAAGGGGAAAGTCCAGAGGTACCTATTGGGTTCTAGCGCGGAGGAGGACGAAAAAGGGGAAAAAAGGGAAGAGGCAAAAAGGGAAAGTCCAGAGGTACAGTCTCGAGTCTAACACGGAACAGGGAAAAGGGGAAAGCAAGGGAAGAGGAATAAGGGGAAAATTCAGAGGTACCTATTGGATTCTAGCGCGGAGGAGGAGGAAAAAGGGGAAAATAAGGGAAGAGGCAAAAAGGGAAAGTCCAGAGGTACAGTCTCGAGTCTAACACGGAACAGGGAAAAGGGGAAAGCAAGGGAAGAGGAATAAGGGGGAAATCCAGAGATACTGTCTGGATTCTAGCGCCGAGGAGGAATAGGGGAAAATAAGGGAAGAGGAAAAAGGGGAAATCCAGAGGTACTGTCTGGATTCTAGCGCCGAGGAGGATGAAAAGGGGAAAGTAAGGGAAGAGGTAAAAAGGGGAAATCCAGAGGTACAGTCTGGATTCTAACGCGGAATAGGGAAAAGGGGAAAGTCAGGGAAGAGGGAAAAAGGAAAAACCCAGAGGTACCGTATGGATTCTAGTGCGGAGGAGGAGGAAAAAGGGGAAATTAAGGGAAGATAAGAAAAGGGGAAATCCAGAGGTACCGCCTGGATTCTAGCGCGGAATAGGGAAAAGGGGAAAATAAGGGAAGAGGGAAAAATGGGGAAATAGAAAGTGGAAACACTGCCTGAAAGGAACGGTCAACTGCTAAGGGTCGCTGGTCTGGGAAAAAAGGCCTCACTTGGAGTCGAGTGGGATCGAACCCACAGACCCAGAGGTGAAGCGCGATAGTCTTGACCATTGCGTCACCAGCGCCCTCTATTACTAATAGTCTTACGTAAGTTCTAACGGGTAATCTAATATCTTGAATTAAATTATTGAAATCAATATAAAATTAATAATTTGAATAAGCTGATGTTATCGCGTTGTGTATCAGCGTGTTCGCCTCGTTATCACCGTGTTGTCAAACGAGAACTTAATCTCGTACTTAGTTCACGTTTTTACCGCTAGATGGCGTTAGCAGCAAACGAAAAATAAACTATTTCCGATGGTTTTATTGGTGAAATTTTATTTTTTGGATAACCCAATAAAGCTCTGGAAATAGCGAAAATATTAATCTGACAACGTGCGAGAATAACTGAAGGGAAACTAGTTCTTTATTTTGCCGCTAGATGGCAAAAGCATAAAAAGGAAAAAAGAAACTATATTGGGATAAGTTCATGCTTAAAAATAACATTTTTTGATTTATTAAAAGCACAACAAGCCTTAAGTAATTTTTCAATTCGCGAGAGAAGTATTTTCTTGTTAGTTCAAAATTTTACCGCTAGATGGCGTTGTAGCGGCACCGCCCTCTTCAACGTGCCGTCGGGATACAGCGATGGCTCCATTACGGCTTTTCTGAACGGAGAAAAAAAAACTTCAGAAACAAAAAATTCGTCAATATTTCTTACTGAAGTAAAATTACGTCTTTTTATACTATAACTTTAATGTAATATAATCTTAAGATGTAAAGATCAACAAGCAAAAGCGACGAATCAGGTAGATAACACTCTGTTGGACACTGTTGGACACTGTTGGACTTTGTCCGTATTTTAAGTTTCTAACACAACAAACCAATAAAACATTAATTATATTTTGAAGGTATATATGGATTAGACTTAAAAAATACGTTTGCAACAAAATGGCGACCATTCTATGGAGTCTAGAGTTAATGCTTGGCCGGACCGTTAGAGTTTCGAGTTGCGTTTATAATGAATTCAAATAGTTCTCCGTTCTGAATAACTTTAATTACAGTTTCTAAAAATAGAATCGTGTCCTTTGATGTCGGAGAATTCGAGAAAAAAACATAAAATTAGCAAAAAAAGCGAAACGAATGCCGCCATTCTTCTACTTTTTCAAACGGTTTTCTAAATTTAAAATCTGCGGCGTTGCCAGAATTTTTTTAAAAGATTTTTTTTTCGCGCGCGCGGGAAAAAAATCAAATTCAATTCTTTTTAAAAGTATGACCTAAATTAGATAAATTAGACTAAAAATTTTAATAAAATTCTGTATTTTATATTATTTAAAATAATCAGAAAAATTTATGAGAGTTGCGAACCCCCACCGCCGGCGCCGCCAGTGTCGTCTGTTTATAACTTACATATACACACATTATAAATATATATTTCACTGATATACATTTCATACATAAAGAAATAAACTTTTTCCAGAGATTTTTTGAAAAAACGAAAAGTGAGAAGTTGACCTCGGTTGACCTTGGATGACCTCGTACGACCTTGGCGGTGTTCTGTCACCCCCAAAAAAGATTCCCAGATTCATACAAGAATCTTGAGATTCTTTACAAAATAAATAATTAATCATGTTGGTAAATGATTAAAATCCAAACTTACCACGTTTCAGCAGTCTGATCTTCAGTCTTAAAATCTGAATTTTGACAAAGTATGAAAACTTGACACAGTGAACTATTCTGGAAAACGAAAGTCACTGATTCTGTTTCCATTCAGAATTCATGCACCAAGTGAATGAATTGGATTTCGCCAGTAGCAGAAAAGGACCAGCTGAAGGAACTCGAATTTCTCAATGAACAGAAACGTGGGAAACGAGAGAGAGGCTGGTTAATGAATGGGTTAAGATTAGCGTCATCTAACGGTAAATTTTTAAACTAACTACAAAAGCCATAACGCCATCTAGCGGTAAAATTTTTAACTGCATATGGAAGTAAGCTGTGTTTTATGAATTAATTCCCTGATTCGTCTTAAACCAATATCATAAGCCACTGAAGGAAAAATTATAAAAATATGTTAAAAGGCTTATTTAGAAAAAAATACCGAATGTTATTACATCAATGATGTTCCGAGTTAATTATAATTTTGGGTCATAAATAAAAAGAAAATGTCAGAACTACTAATATACTCAAAAGATCATTAAATATTAATTTAAATGAAATATTTGATCTTCAGAAATAATTTTTTCCTAATTATTGGTTAAAATTGTAAAAAAACTTAGTTCACTATTTTACCGTCAGAGGGCGTTGAATGAGCAAGATCGAGACCACGAGCGAAACGTTGACCGGTCCACCAACAGTTATAAGAAACAGTATCGCAACAACTCCTATTTCTGCGAGTTAAAGCTACGAGCGCAAAACTAGCGCCAAATTTTTGTGGGCGGCTGCTTTTAGTACTAAGGCTGCGTTGAAAAGGTTAAGGCTGGGCGGCTGAGGCTTTAATTACTCGTAGTACCAAAATCAGCCAACTGCAGAAATCTGGCGCTAGTTTCGCGCTCACGGCTTTGAAACGGTGAGATAGGACTGGATGCGATACTGTTTCCATACCGTGTCCACCAGGACCAAGTAAGCCCTATTCCTCCCGGTTTTTTCCTCGCAATTATCAGAATTTCATGAACTTGGACGAAAGACATACACTTCAAGTTTGCCACCAGTGGTGAGTAATTTTACAAAAGCTCTTTGTAATGATAGTTTGTTCATAATGAGTGAAGTTTTGAGGACAATGATTTCGTCCAGCCCACTTGTCACTTGCAATCTTAACACAGTGGACGGGGCTTAATCTGAAAGAAACGTTATTGCGAGAAAAGTATTTCATGAAAGACACTTGAATTAATGAAGAAAGTTTGGTAGCGTTAACGATGCCTGCTGCACAGGACAATGGGGATGCGTTGCGCATAAGAAACGAGTTGTTGTGTTCGAATACGCGGGACGTAACAGGTAAAGCAGCGAAGGACTTCTAAATAGTATTTTTACTTATCTATTTACTGGCCTGCGGACACTAAATTGAAAACTAAAACACAAAGCTGTACAGTATACATGATAAATGGGGGGTCTAAATTTTGTCCCGACTGGTTTTTAAGCCTGCATTTTAGTGGTGTGTGGAAACCACGAGATATTGGGATGAAACTTCCAGACGAAGCTCGTGCCAAGAAGGTTGAGTGACGTCTCGACTCTCTGCACGGTAATACTACTTGAGTAATGGTGCATACAAGAAAAGCTAGGTGAAGCATACCTAAGGACCAGTCTGCTGGAAGCCACCAACTCAAGGTATATCTGGAAGGCAGTGAGCCAGTAATGTTCCCATTTAATGTCTGTTTCAATGATGCTTTAGAACTGTTGATGATCCGAAGCTGGGAGATGAACTCGATAGCCTCGTTGATTACGGATGGATAACGCTGCCTAGAGTGAAAAGTGTTATCTGTCAGGGAGGAGTCTGCTTCGTGCGCTACAACACGACATACATGATAACAATTCGTCCAATAATTTGCGAAATATGTCCTACCAAATTTGTGACAACTAGTCCCGACCTAGAGAGCGAAAGACGTTTCCAACAATCTTCAGTCATCGGTTTACAACGATCCATTTCAAGGGTTCCTTGTGAAACAGATTTGTTTAGAACTGATGGCAAATTATCAGTACAATTGAATTTAATCCTGGATTTACTTGCTGCCATCTTAAACATCAGTTTGGATCTTATTGGTTGTCAAACATGCTCAGTTCTTATAACTGTTTGTTTGCTGCCTTAGGGGTGAGGATGTTATAATACCAGACTGGCGTGAACAATGGAGGAACACGATGGGCGACCAGTATGTTTCGTGATATCTAAACGAGAAAGATATTTTCCTCAAAGTGAAGGGCACCGAGGATATGATTTTGTCTCCGATTGAATTGGGAACTTAGATGTGTTTTTAAGACAGTTCTTAATCCGTTCAGGTGCCCTTGCTTCACCTTTCAGAAAGCGGAAAAATGGTAAGCCAGGTTGTGATATGGACGCGCACTTCATTGCAGGGAATCCGATACTTCAAACTATAGTGGGATTCGGGACCTAGACGGAAATCATCTGAGGAATGATTTTTTATCCCGCAAATTTTTAGTTTTTGCTTGATTCAAAGTATTGTGCCGTTGTTAGGGTAGAAGCTAATTTCGAGCTTCAGCGTTTAAAGAAACGCAACTTTTATGCAGACGAGGTTTCCGCCAAATTATAACAGAAATACGGTCATCTGCTACATACCTACTAGTTGTACTAGACTACTTATAACATTTACTGCACGTGAAAAAATTAATGTAGCGGAGAAGAGGTGAGAATAATATGTCAACCGGTTTCTTGTTTCTGTACTACTTTTATATCCGGTCAACGGTGGAGCAGCCCGTAGGCTAGAGTTTTGAAACTTTCAGCTTTGAACCATTTCCGACTAGGCCCACGCAGGCGGCCTCTTCTGAACCACTGGAGCCAGAGAAATACGACTCCGTGTAACATTCTGAAGAGACAGATGACAGCAGCCCGCCAGTTAGACCCGTTAATGGTCTGCAATGTCAAGTTGGCGATATTGTGCAGTTAAGTGCTAAGACGACCCCGAGTATGACTACTACGTCGGGCAGGTGAACAAGGCTACGCACGTGCTGCAGTCCAATTCAAAGGATCGCTGGAATCAGATGATACTAATAAATGTATGAAATTATGGCGAGTAGGGCGGGGGAGGAGGGCAATGTTCTTCATGGCAAAGGGAAAAGTCTACAAGGACAGTTAAAAGGAAAGTTACAACGGTGCATGCCACGCCAAAAGCATTAACGTACGGCGTGAAATGGCGCCTAAAACTGTCACAACGGTGCGAATGGCGTCCTGCATTGTCATAGCAACGCAAACCGCGCTCTGGATTGTCACAGCAGCGCAAACGGCGCCCATACTGGCTTCAAAGCCCCAGAGAATGAAAGAAATCAACAGTCGTGAAAATTAGGTGCTCGAGTAATTGAGAATGATGTCACTGATCTCGGGAACTAGTACAAGCTGTTGATTGCAATCCAGAGAGACCTGCAATCTGGAGACTATTACGTCTGGACGCACGAAGAAAATCTTTTATTGTCGCTGAAAACTTACCTATGGCGTAACGTGGGACCATTGGGTTTCTCCCGCTGGAAGTAATCCTTTATAGGACGACATGGTTCTTTCGGAATTAGTTTTCCCATATACATGCTACCTAATGACTTGTTTGTGTTATTTTTCTGCAAATAAAAAACTGTCTTCCTTTCCAATTGGCAACTGGTTCACGTCAAAAGCAACTTGGACTCCTCTGTTTTCGGAAGAGTTCCTCCAGAAAAAAAATATTTCCTTTGCAATTTTTTTCCGCCGGAAGCGTACGTGTTCTGCCCCTCGTATAATTTCACCATTGCCCTTCTCGAAAAACAAACTCCAAGAACCCCTCACTCCCCGCAAAATCGTGCAAACCCAGTGTTTAGAAAAGAGTCTTCCAGAAAGATTGCTCGGAGGAGCAAGGGCGACAGTCGGAGACACCTTGTTGTCCCAGCATAGCAGTGGTTGCCGTCGTGGGCAAAGACAATTGAATAAAAAAATTTTGTACGTTTTTTATATAATGGTCGAAGGGAAAAGACAAAGATATAATTCAACCAAAAGACCATGTTAATAGAATAACTCGACAACTCGAAAAAACGTAAAAAATTAACCTTGTTCTTACAACGGCTCTGGTTTATGGTCCTCCCCGGCCCGATATGGTTCCCACGTGCTGCTGGCCCGTTCTTACATCTTGAAGATGCACCCATAACATAACAGCATGTTTAGAAAGGAGAGACAGCTATTGTAGTAGTAGAACGGCTATAATGTTGACTGAAATAGAGATTGAACCTTTAAGTGGCGCTAGTATCATAAAAACAATTGATACTTGCTCTTTCGTCCTGCTCATCTCAACTTGCCGATAAATTTGAATGGCTTTAACTATGGTTAACGTTTCCTCCTGGTGGTTGTGACTCAGCCTCCTGGCTAGCTGGTGGACTTCGGCAAGACGTTGAACTTTTTGTTACCCATGAAACTGTGCTTCATGACAAGATACCACCTTCTTCACTAGCTGATTATGTTGTCCTGAAATACGCTCCTGAACAGAAGGATTCTTTCTCTCCGAGCTGGACATTTATTCTTAAATTCTTTTACTTTCGTAGGCGCAGTTTAATAGACAATTTTCCCCATCAAATTATCAGTAACCTACCATCTATGTTTTAATCCTAGTGTAGATTCAAGCAATAACACGCAGTGTAAACTGTGACTTAAGGCAAGGGCGCAAAGAAGAATAATCGGGAGTCACTTGATTCAAATAGAAATGACTGTAGAAGATTATAACCTGAACACTGATATGGAAGTTAAAGAGGGAAAATAAACTCGAGAAAATCATTCAAGTGGAATGTTATGAAATTGATAAACGTTAAAAAATGGGATAAAATATAGCATGAAATTGGTTCTTGCGAATCATGTTTCAAGTTAATAATGACAAAAATCCATTTTCCCTTGAACTCATCGTAGTTTTTTGCCACTTCAAGTGTAAGTCTGTTAAAACATATTTTGCTCATTTGCATACCCTGACTTCGTACCAGAAATCAATTGCGATTGAAGGTAACGGCTGCTGTCCACCAAGCGGGTAGGTGTTTAATCCTGTGGCTAACTTCCAAACGTGCTCGATACTGAAAGTTTCGCTTTCATATTGAACAAGTTGACCTAAGAAGAAGATCAAATTAAGTAACGTCTTACGTACACTGAATCGTAAGATTACCTTCCAAATTTTGCAATAGCTTCCGGAATAGTCGTAGGTCGTGTCTTCAAGTATCCGTTTCACCCTTTCCTCTTGCCAGGTGTGGCTGATGACGCAAACTCTCAGTAAATCCTCCCGCGTCATGGGTTTGTGCCTGAAAATTAGCCGAGCTTCGGTCGTATTTTCCTCGAGAAACTATGAAAAGGAAAGAATAAAATTAGCGGACTTGATTCTAGTGGAGAGTCGTCTCTTCACCTTTTCCAGCTCCAACACATTCAGCCCTCCAATAAATCGCCTTCTGAATACGTCATGTTTGCATGTCTTCTCGTGTCCTATTGTTGAAAATGAAATGCAGTGTTATCCTATCTTTAGTAATGCATAGGGCTAGACGCAAATAATTTTATTCCTAGCGCTGCAAGGTTTGAAGAAGTTAAACTTATCACAGCAAATCGCTGCTGTGTAAAAACGGTTCACCGTCTCGATGAAATCGTCGTCTTTCGGCTGAACTGTATATTTTTTTAGCACTGTTTGAAAAAACTCAGCCGCCTGAAGAAGAAACTTTCGGCTTGGGCCGCCTCCGTCGATCGCTTCTTCTTCAATTCCTAAATCAACCGTGAGCTGAAGCCGGATCTTTCGGCTGAGAAAAAATGAACACAAAATATAGCATCACCTCGCTCCCCCTAGTATGTTATACATCCAAATTTCGGTTCTGTTAAGATGCGTACTAAATCCTACAGCATATTGCTATGGCTGACTTCAACGTAGTTTCCAGGCTCTTTGGATCCACCTTCATGCTGGGAAATGTACTTTACGACCTTCCGCATGGCTATAAAAAAAGAAAAATAAAATTGTATTTCCTGATCGAATCCTTAAAACTGCATGAGAAACAATTAACCAAACGGCAGTTAAATTTTTATTAAACGAAGGAAACATAATATCTGCAAAGCGCAAGTGTCGCTAAGTACTTTTAGTGCCAGATGATAAAATCATTACCTTTTACCTCAGTAACAGGCGTAGATGACGGGGGCAGAACAATCCTGGGATGGTCCGTTAGACATAACTCATCCTCCACTTTTTGTGTCTTACTGGCTCGGGAGAAATCTAGTTGCTCGGTGAAATGAACGTGTGTAGAAAAACGAGTTACAGTACAAATAATTAAAAGAAAATACCTTTCTCTAGATCTGAGCGCAGTTCGGTAAGTGCAAGTGCTGGTTGCGATCTGTGGATACATTAAACGATTTGAATGAACATGTATCACAAAAACGTATAGTTACCTAGAACTGGCATTGTGCTCCTCCAAATGTTTCTGGAGCACGTGCTCCCCGAAAGTCTAGGTGCAAAATGTGCAGATCTGAGTCCTGCCATTAAAAACTGACGCGTTAGGCAAGTCCGACGAAGGGAAATCTAAATCATTCCGCGAATACTGTGTAAGAAACGATAATCAACTTCAAGGACTACACAATAGAAACTGATGGAAAACAAGGGATTGATGATCGCTATGCCAAAACCAAGAAAAGAGGGAACAGTACAGTGAGGATGAAGACTTGTGCGGAAAATGCGGGAAGCAAAATGCACCTAGGGTAGAAGAACTGAAGCAAAGGCAAAGCGCAACCAAAAGGAAGAAATAAGGAATAGAAGATGACCATGCAGAAGGGACAACGAAGAAAAGAAAGTAGAAATTTTAAGCAGGCAAGAAGTAACAAACAAGTGAAGAATAAAAGTAACAGTGCATAACAGGAGTAAAAGGTTGATTAGACGTGATTAACCGGTAAGATAACTTTAAGTAGAATAAAGGACAAACATTGGAAACTAAAAGAATCCTCAAAACTTTATCCAGTGAAGCATCATCCATGGGGCCGGTGCACAAAATGATGTGGTGTCGAGCGGACCGGCCACCTTGAGCTGCCTTGCCGATGGAGTAACCTTCGCAGTGCCTGGACGCAGGAAATGCGGGGAAAAGATTGCACAAGGATAGTTCCCACAGAATTTATGCAACACTTTTATGTAGCGGTGAAAAAAAAGTATCCGATTACAGCTACCGTTACTAGTAAAGGTCACAAATGCCGGTACCATTACACATACAAGTTTGGCAGTGGTAACGCGTTACCGCTACCGTTACTTTCCCACACATACAAATACTTTACAAGCACATTCTTCAGAAAGACCTCAAAAATGATGAAGAACAGTACCGTCAGTAGTACAAAAGGTTTTTCTTTCGTTTCATCTCTAAAAGCTTTAGAAATACAAGGGGCTTAAGTTTGTTGCGTTTGGCGCCCAAATATCTCGTGACAAATGAAAAACGCGTTCAATATTCCTTGACGATGTCGGGGTGCTGTAAATGTGTCGAACGTAGGCCGCCAACAGTGGTAACGTGAGCTGTTTACACGCCAGTAGTCCAACGGTAATACATCAGACGTTGGCTCAAGGAAAAAGCAACGAGTTTGTCTTGGATCCTTGAAGAGATGGAGCTCGAGACTTCCTCGGTGGACGGTGATTGATGAATTGTGGGTGAGCGGTAAGAAAGAGAAGGGACTCCTTTTCCGAACTTCGCTGGGAAATTTGTCCCCATCGTCTGCCGCTGGTTCCCGCAAGAATATGTAGAGGACTGCTCACCACTGCTATTGATAGAACAGAACTTAACGACTTCCACCAAAAGAAGGTGCCTCAGCCATACCGGATCAACAGACCTCGACGCAGACACCCATTCCAATTAGAGACGAGGGTCCAAACAAGGATATAGAATATAAAATGTAAATGAGTATGCGAGTAACAAATATACCCACTTCATAGTGGATGTGCAAAGTTCGTCTGCTAAGTGTGCTTAGCGTACTGTCCGCCATCTTTACGATACAAATTGTCAAATAGTCCTTTGTTTACCTTACAGCTTTCACAAACTTTTGAAGGCAAAATGGTTTGTTGCGCTGTTGGATGTTTATCAAATTCTTAGAGGAATAAGGAACGTAGCTTCTTAAGTTTTCCTGCCATAATCACTAGAGAGGGGGAAAAAAGTAGAAGAAATAAGTAAGCGGAGAAGGCTGACGTGGATTGCAAATGTTGGCAGAAAAAACTTCGAACCGAACAAGAATTCTCGTGTTTGTGACTTACACTTTGTTGCAGGTATGGTTTTTTTTTATATTGATTCATCATGTGTAAAATCTAATGTATCATTGCATATCAGGATTGCCTGGCTCGTTGATGAACGAAAGTGATCCATCGTGGGCGCCAACACGGAATATGAACCCAACAACACCCGTCAGCGTAAATAAAAAAGCAGTTGCAGAACGTTACGCCAGATTCTTGAATCGAAGAAAAGCTCAGTCCAAGCTGATGTCAAGCAAAGACCAAACGATGAGTATTCATCAAGCCACAGAGAACTGCAGCGAAGTCGAGGATACCATAACTGAAGAGGATGACTTTGGTTCGTCAACAACTCCGATGGAAAAGGATCAGAACATCCGCTGCGATGCATTGACTCAAACAGATTTGACAAAGTCCGATATTGAACAACTAATAAAAGAATTGCAGACATTCAAGGTGACCACAGAGAGTTTACGAAATGACGTGGAAGAACGTACTTTTGAGCAGCAGTGGTTTCTTCGTGCAAGTGCTGAACACCGGGACGCTAAAGTTAAGTTCTATACTGGGTTCCCGACATTCCAATTATTAATTACTATATTCGAAATGCTCGCTCCCCGTTTGCCTTTAAAAAACGAAGACCCCATAACTCTTTTCCAGCAGTTTTTTTTAGTGTTAATGAAACTGCGACTGAATTTTCGGGACAAAGATTTGGGCTTCCGTTTTAGTTCGTCGGACCACGGTGGGGCGATACTTCGCGAAGTGGATTGAGCTAATGCATGTGGTACTGGTGCCTAATTTCGTAATTTGGCCCGACCGTGAAAGCCTTCGTTTGTCAATGCCGATGTGTTTTCGAAACTCGTTTAGCAACTGCATCGCAATAATCGATTGTTTCGAGATTTTCGTTACTACACCCAAGAAACTTAAAGCTCGAGCAATGACTTATTCGAGCTACAAGAGCCACAGTACGGTTAAGTTTCTCATTCCAGTTTGCCTGCAAGGTGCGATCACTTTTATTTCTCCAGCGTATCCAGGACGTTCCAGCCATAAGTTCGTCACTGAGGATTCCAAGATTTTAGAACAGCTTGTTCCTGGGGACCTTGTTTTGGCTGATCGAGGCTTCGACATCAAAGATCGTTTGCAGCTGTACCGCGTCGACTTGAGAACACCAGCTTTTTCGAAAGGAAAACGTCAACTGACCCCACAGGAAATCCAGGAAAGCCGGAATATTTCACATGTCCGGATTCACGTGGAAAAAGAGTGATTGGTGCGTTAAAACAAAACAGTATTGTTCAAGGGCCTATCTATAACGTATATGTTCTTTATGCTGACGAAGAAGAGCAATTTCTTTTACCGGAAAAACTGTTCACGTGTGTTCTGCTTTGTTGAATTGCTGTCCCTCTGTTGTACCCTTTGATTTTATAAAACAGTGGATTGAGTAGAAATAATTTGTTTTTTCTGATTTTATTGCGTACATCGTAAAAAACGTTCGAGACGAAAAATTTGTGTCCATTTGGTTTTTTTAAGATTTTCTCGATCACTTAAACATTGTTTTATCACATTTGACTGAAAAGAATACTTGAGAACAAAATACACGTACGAGGAATACTAGAATAATACTTATCACGTTTCCCGATGTATATCTATCACTTTTAATTTCTTACATTCAATGCACTTCCAGTCCCTGCGAATTCTTTTCAATTTCAAACAGTCCATGTGAAAAACTTTAATCTTGCACGATGGACAAGAGCAATTCACAACAGCTACGTTGGGGTCCCGAACAGTTTTGCAGTAACACGGTAAGAGATCGCTGTTTTCATCGTTCTCGCAAAACTGTGATTTTTCCCGGGTGAAGTACTTGCCTAGAAGTTCTGGCAGGACGGCGCAACGAAAGAATTTTTCCGCAGCTGGTAGGGCAGCGGTGATGGAGGCAGCATCGTACGGCACCTCAATGACGCGGCAGTCTTTGGTAGTATATATCACGAAGTGGCAGTTCGCGCGTTAGGTGACAAACATCCCCAACTGAATTTGATGAAAATATGGATGTTGTCTTTTGAGAACGACGGTACCATCCACAACATCACAGCCAAACGCTGGATCTTTAGCTGCCACCTCCGATACAAGAGAGTCCTTGTGCTTGTAGGGGCACTTAATCTCCACCAAACCCTCTCCGTGGCAACTGCAGTTGACAAGGGCATCAGGTGAGACTCCCAGGTATGGAAATTCTTTACTAATCGTAAAGCCGGCCAGTGACACGGTGACGTCTTCGTGCCCAGAATTATCCAGCATCCTCGCATACTCCTCGCGTGCAACACCCTCCTTGGACAGTCCCCATCTAACAAAGTAGGAAAATAAAAAAAATGTATTTTAAAACCATAGTTGTACAAATAACTTTGCAGTAGACATCAACTAGGCGGAAACGAGAACACAGAGATGGAAAATTATAACAGAACCACACTTAAAATGAAATCTTGAATAAAACTACATACCTTGTTGCTGTGGAGGAAAATGAACAGGCCGAAGGGTAGTAGATTCCCCGTAGCAGAGATTTTGCTGGGGACTCGCAGTTGGTTCTCAGCGCAGCAGCTATCTGAGAACCTGTGATCCGCCCTGCTCGAAATTTGTACCAGAGCTTGCTCTTGGTCTGGCTTCTGGTTTCTGCTTCAAGTGCTGCAATGTGTTCATCAGTGATAACCAGGGAATCAAAAATATCGTTCCCTTACTCCAAGAGGTCTTCGTAAGTCAGCTCCGTGAAATCGTGATTAAAGATTTTACCAAGAGCTTTTGGCAGTGGCAGTGAAAGAGCCCGTTGAATGAAGTGCTGAGCATACAGTCGATCTGTTTCTGCTAAAACCGAAACTTTGGATGCAGAGAACAGCTTTGCTCGCATTTCATTTTTCTCGTCCTCAGAAGGCGAAGGATATGGCTGAAATCGTGTCTTCCTCTGGAATGCCGTTATTCGGCCAAAACGATCCACAGGTACCTGCGAAAGCCGAAGAATTACAGAATGAAGTACGTCACAATGATAGCTAATGAACAGTAATACTATATACTGCAACGGGTTGGTCCAATATCAGGGCAGAGACGTGCACGAGGAATTTTGCTTGATGCTTGTTGCCTGCATGACGCAGAACAAGAGTGCAGCAACGTGCGAGCATACTTCTCCGAGCCTATGTCATACAAACAAACCAGTTTCACATTTACAAATCCCTAGGGAAAATTACCCAGCCATGCAGGTGCAGTGTGCATTGCCAGCTGGTTTCGCTGTGACCCAGGCCTTCAGCGCTGTTTCGCTCAGAGACTGGGAGTGTGAAACCTGAAAAATAATAGAAAATATTTATAACAATATAAAGGTTCAAATTTATAACTATTTTCTTTATTTTAACTTACGCGGCCTTTGATCAGGTGGCACGAACGACGGACTTGATAGAGTTGCACGTCGCCAATGAATCCGCTCTCGACGTACAAATATCCATCCAAACTTTTATATGCTTTCATACGCTCTTTGGAAAAAGTTTTTGTGGTTTCTGTCAGGTACATAACAATGTCGGGGAACTCCATTTCAGCAACATACCTGGCTTCATCAATCCCCCAAAATCCACAAACTTCTGCCGATTTGGTAAGGGCAGTGGCTTTTGATAATTGAGAGTTTCTCAATATACTTTGCTTTGGCATTTTTATCTAAATTTTAGGCATACTTTGATAATATGTAGCTCTCAACACTGATTTCTAAACGAGACTAGTTGACATTAGAAGGTAAACATAACAAAATTTGTGAAAACTGTATAGCAAACAATGGACGTATTTTAAGTTTTATGTCATAAAGATGGCGAACAGTAGGCTAAAGACGCTTAGCAGACGACAACTGCACATCCACAATAAAATACATCGCCAAAGAAAAAGCGCATACCCTAGACGTAGAGCTGTTGTAGGTCTTCGACATACTGAAGACGCTGTACCGGCGAAGAGAGTAAAACCTTATCGATATGTTTAGTATAACGAAGGTCAGAGCTAGGTCCTCGCTGGATCTCCAACATGAGTACGAGGTTCATACGCCGGAACTATAGCGCAGATCGTTTCTTAATCCTTCTCAAGCTCATCCGTTGCATATTTAAAAAAAGCTAGGAGAAGCAGAAGCTCCTTCAGCTTTTTCGTCTCCGTAGGGGTTGGAGCTACGAACTTCTAGAAGGCATTAGGCTTCGAAGTGGACGTCGAATCCTTTTCAAAGGCTCCAAGGAAAGTTGCAATCAAGGTGAGCTGAGAATTCTAGCGCGTAGTGTTCGCTGAAGGAATCCGAAAACTCACGCTCGAAACTATACATGCCGTGTCCAACATGCTTTTCCTGATAGAAGCGACAACTTTACTGACACGAGCAATGACGTTGTTAGAAGTTCTCGAAAACGATAACCCGTCATGATAGGTGCAACAGTCTGGCAAAACCACCACTTTGTTGACTTTGCCCGATGATTTTGCAAGACTTTCGGCGAAACTTGGGTTTAGAATAAATATTGGACACCACAAAGCATCGACTTCACTGAAAAATATGAATAAATTGGTATTCACCAAAACCTTGACATGCTCCAAGTAGTGTTTAATTTTTATTTGCATATTCCAAGTGATGCATAGAATAAAAACGTGTGTTTTGAAGCTTGAATAACAAATTGTCAGTCATCCAACTGAATTACTCATAACAGCAGTGGAGCGCATAATAATTAAAACAATTGTGAATTAAATGACATACATCAACAAGAAAACAATCCAGAACAAACAACAGGTACGGCCATATTTTGTTTGTTCTGACACTGAGCATAGAAGACATGGAGAACTGAAGGTAACAACAGCTCTTGAGGACAGAGAGGATATTTGCCAGTTTACACAGTCTGATATTTCTTACACAGGTTTTTCATTATCATTGATGTGCACGTTATCTTTGGTCTTCCGAAGAATGTCAGCATTGCAAACTTGCATTCATAGAGCAAGCGAAGGTTGATGTAACAGAAAATCAGGGAGGAAACAGGAGCATCTGGGCATTTCGTACGGACTGGAACTGAAACTAACTTAGAGCAATTGTTTTAGCAACGCCAATCTCTTTGGCGAAAGTTAGAAAAGTTTGGTGAAATATATTATCACACTATCTTAAAACAATGTCAGGTCGCCAAGACGGCAAACAAAGTCAGGAGGATCTTTCAGACATTTTGTGGGCTTCGGTGCAACTCTTTGTCGGTGTGGGAAAATGTCCAGTGTAAGTAGATCCAACCCGACATTCAAAATCGGTCTACGACCAAGTTCACGTAATACTTGACAAAATGCCCTAGGGGAGGTATGTTGCGTAGAGGACAACTTCATATAACATATTCTGAGCATTGAAAACATATGATAGAAAGTTTTGTTATTTCAATCGGAAGTAAAGTCAAGGCAAGTGGCAGTAAAACTAAAACAAATACACAGAAAAACAAAAAAGAGGCAAGACGTTAACATGTTGTTCTAGCCTTACGAAAAGTTTTCCTTCCTCTAGTAAACAGAAACTCTCTAAGGGATGAAAAGCAAGAAGGTTTTCAATCTCAATCAGCTTACAATTATCCACATCACCTCTGTGTTTAATTACACATGAGTAACAATGTCTGTCGAACTCCACAGTAACAGCCATCTTCACTAACAATAAGGCCTGTTCTTGGTGCCACAGAATCTTTTCGATTTTTCTAAACTTAACTCAAAATTATCTCAGGGAGTGATACGTTTGAAACCTTTGAAACATGGACTTGGTTACAATATGCAGGTTACCAAGTTCTTCACCTTTTAACTCAGAAGCTAAAAAAGCAATAAAACAAGTCATTACAGGTCCATTCGTTAGAGGGTAAAGCCAGTAATGTTTTTCATTTTTCACATTCGTTGTGCTTAAGAATACATTTGCGGACATAACTTCTACGAAGTGTGCGGCATATTTTTCTATATAGTCGAAGTAGGGCAATGGTTTATCAGAACTGGCTTCCTGTATTGTTTCGCCAGCCGTGGTGATTAAATCTGTGAATAGTTTATCGGTCACTGTAATTGAGTTCGAAATTTCTCGCGAAGCTTTTGTATCTCGAAAAGGAGGTATATCTGGTCTGCTTCGCAGTTACCAGTACCTAAATTGCTCAGCAGTTTTGTTGATAATGATTTTCGGGGAAGCTCCTGAAATGAAGAAGAAGTGGGTTGTCAATAAACTCCCGCCCCTACGAATAACATCAAAATAGTGTTCGAGGCGTTCTTACAAGACTCCTCTTACACAATTACTCTACATCGCGTGTCGAGATAAAGTCTTTTCTGAGGCTTTGAATGCGCACAATGCTCTGTCTCAAACCACGAAGACACCTAAGACTTTTGATGACATCTTTTCCTGGGTTGCGAAAAAGAACCTTAATGTCGCCAAATCAGAGAGGGGAACCGCGAAACGTTCAAAGCGGATCGCGAAACGCTCGAAGCGTAAAGTTTCAGTTCAGTAGCGAGAGTGATGGACAGGGGATGCATGGAAAAAATTAATTTCAAAATATGGATGGGTAAGTACAAGATAAAATGTAGCTTAGTGCCTGTAAAATTCATTGTAGAATCCGGTGAAAGTGGTTTAACGCCATTATCTTGAACGGATTTTTATTTAACTGCAAAAAACGAAGACCTGCTTTGA
Organism: Eulimnadia texana; assembly: GCA_002872375.1. Taxonomy (NCBI): domain Eukaryota; kingdom Metazoa; phylum Arthropoda; class Branchiopoda; order Diplostraca; family Limnadiidae; genus Eulimnadia; species Eulimnadia texana. The sequence goes on along the minus strand of NKDA01000002.1, from coordinate 14,730,590 downwards.
GAGTAGTTTCAGTTTACGGTCGATTTTACCCCTAGATTGAATCTGAAGGAATTTAGTAACACAAATTTTGATGAATCTTCAGTTTTTTTTTTTAACTAAACTGGAAAAATACCGTTCTAAAGTAATTCCTTTGAAATTAAACTGGGAAAATTCTTAAGAAATCCCTCATGCTACCTCAATTTCCTTTGTTTCCTGCAATCGGCCGTCCCAGTTAGGGTCTTAAGGTTATCATACCAGGTTAGGTATTTTTTCATTGGACTTTCAGGTTTCTCACTGGTAATTGGGGGTTTAGACGTATAGAGGATTCGTCTGATTTAGAAGGATCCGTGACGGACTGTGCGACTTCTGTAGCTGACGCTGAAACTTCTGGAGAAACTCGTGCAACGTGCTCCGACGCTACGAAACAAGAACGAAATAAAGTCAGTAGCCCAGTCGTGCATTGCTCTGTCTCCAATAATGTAAATACCTCTTTGACAGAATGCACTCCAATCTCAGTGAGTCTTTATCATGATCACTATAGTACTTTTTACGTCAATGGACCTTTCTGTAGTATTTCACTCCTTTAAATTGTTTCGTTACAGAATACATCAACTGCTACTACAGCTGGCCCGCTACAATATAACTTGTGCTTCAAATCATTTCGCCGAACAGATTATCTTTTGAGGCATACTAGAGGAGCACACGATGGCGTTCGATACAGCTGTGGAGACTGTGATCAAGCTTTTACAACTAAACTTGGACTGCGCCGGCACTCTTCAAAGCATTTATTAGCAACTGATAACATGTGCTTTGTGTCTTTTGCGATAAAAAATTTATTGTTCAAGGGGACCTCGACTGGCATGTAGTAAGCACTCATCACAAAGAACGTCTGAAGCACAAATGTAAGGTATGTTCTAAAGGCTTCAACGGAACTAAAAAACTGCATTTACACGAACGGAAATGCTCTGAAGCATCTGTGAACAATACTTGTAATATCTGCTAAAAGCGATTAAAATCTAAAGGAGAATTGGAGAAAGATCAACGTGAGCACTCTAGGTCATACAAATGTTTGGTTTGTGCGACGGAATTTCAACATTCAAGTTCCTTACGGTCTCATGTGAAGAAGAATCACAAGTAAGAAATATTGGTTTCGTATTCCACTAGTCTCCTCATGGAAGAAGAACTATCTTACATTGAGAAGTCAAAAATTATGTGTAAAATGTTTTCTATGCGTCTTATATCATAGTTTTACTGTTTTTCAATTCATATTTGAAATCTTTCTTGTATTACTGTGAAATCAAATACACTGAAATAGGGAATGAAATTGGTTTTCCAAATTTACATTGTCACTTTGCCAAAACCATTATTCCCAGCCGGCTCGTGGGATCGATTTTGGATTCGTCTATTTTGTACCGCGTGGACCGTATCGTACTGCAGCCACGAGTAGGTTGATCGGGTTTGGAAATATTAACTTTCTTTCTTTTCTGACAGTTCTTCTTTCTTCCCTCCGTGTCGAAGAAATGCATTCTACACAAATGCAATGTATAAATTTCCGTAAATAAGTATTACTGAAGCATATTTTACCTTGGACTTGTATGCAGGTCTGTGCTGCCATCAGTCGGGTGACTGCTATGATCGCCTGGCCCAGTTACACATCTTTCGGAATCAGCTGATGGGGCAATCAGATCTTCTTCATGAAAGTCGCTCGGTATCACAGAATAGAAAGATGACCACGCAGTGTAAATGTGGAAATTTCTGTTGGACAAGAAAGGTTTTTTTTTTTGTCAGTTTGAAGTGTTAAGTACAGGTATATTGAAAAATCGCCTATTTTCCGGTTCGTGCTTGTATTGGTTTATCTCCGCCAAGTGGGCTATCATGTAAGGGATCTCTACCGCTTTGGGACATCCGGTTGGGTCCATGGAAGTCAAGTCCGAAAATTGAGACTCAACAGCCAGAGTGCCGATTGATCGCTGATTGTAACATCCTTTTTTGACTAGGCTGTAAAGCATAATTCGCGTATCGACATTTTGGATGAAACCAGAGAACATGGTTAAGGACATTCCTTTCACGTGAGTGCTTGGGGGAGGGAACGTATCAAAATTTATGCCATCCAGCAGATAGTTCCTGAACTCGAGCATCATTCGTATACGATCAATAGGATGAATTCTAGGGTCGTCAATGACGTTGTAGTAATTTCTAAGTAATTTGCAGTAATGTACCTCTGGCAGATCACCGTTTTTCCTCATAGCAATCTCAACTGTTTCGGAAAAAACGTGTCTTGCAATCGCACAACTTTGCTTGTCTAAACCGCAAGTCCTGTCGACGTAGGCTGGATTTAAAATGTCTGGTTCGTTAAGGAATACTTTTCTCCAAGCATCTCCGTCTACACCATCAATTCCTGTTTTAACTATTTTCACACGATTGTTCACCAAAAGATGTTTCGGATCGATAACTTTTGGTTCATATTTCTGCCTTTCCTTGGAATATTCCATCAAGGAAAATAGTTTAATGGGCTCCTCAATTCCTTCTACGTAACATGTTGTTCCGAGAGGAAAGTCTGTTTCCCACTGCTTCATTCGGAATGCAATCATCACGGTAGCGCAAGCTATATTCAGGATTTGCTTCAGATATCCCCGGCTCAGAAGAACGTTAGTTGCCGATTCCCGCAAGTTTTTAACCACTGTACGAGTCCTGGATTTGTTGTTGCTTCCTGGAACATTCACTCCAAGGGTTTCAGCCAACCATGTGATTCGCTGAATCTTGGTCCATCTTGTCATCGCCGGGAGTTTAAGGTTGTATCTCAGGGCTAGCTCCATGATGGCACTCTTCAACTCGCTGACTTGAAGGTGTTTGTACATTTAATCGTCGGATGAAAAAAACGTCGAAAACCTTCTGTTGATTCCAAGCTTCCTGAATCTTTGACGAACGCCGCGAGTTGCTTTTCAGCAATCTGTCCAACAGTGCTGCGGAGCACTGCTCACCGAATACGACTTGTAGAGTCCGTTGAGAGGAAGAAGAACGTACCATACTTGTAACCTCTTTAGGGCGCTCTGGCGTAGACAACATTAAATTTCCTCCTTCGTTTGTTGCTTCACCTTTCAAGATGCTGATGTCCTCCAATAAATTTTTACCACCGGAATGGTCTGATATCATTCCAGGAACTTGGTAAGTGAACGTAGATGTACGTTTTCCGGCTACCTGTACAGCGTTTGATATTTTTTGCAGCAATCTGCCCTGCGAAGGACCAATTTCCAAGTTTCTTGATACGTCATTAAGATAAATGACCTGTTGTCGCTTCGTCCACGGGCAGGCTTCCTTCCATACATCTTTCTGTAGCTTAAGCTGTGCCAATGGGCTTCCTGAGGCAGAGCGAAAAATAATCTGACTGAACTGACCATTGAAAGCCTCACATACAACTGAAATACCGCGGCTGAAACAGGCTTGCTTAACATAATTGGCCATTTTCCGTAGAGTGTCGCACGCTAAGCTATAGCCCTTCATGGCGTAAGCTACAGGGGTCTGATGGCTAACCTCAGCATGCCATATGCGATTACAATTCGACAACACGAATGCAAGCACTTCAGACGCCTTTTTGCGGCAAACCCTGTTCAAGTCAGAAACGCAATTCCTTGCAGTGCTGAGTGCAGTCCGAAGGAAGTCTACTGTAAGTAACCCCTCACTTGGCGAATCCGTAGTGGTTCCACGAACGTACTCGGGCCTACAGCCGAGTGGTACCCGGTGGTCGCCTTTTTTGTACACTGAAGATGGAAATTCTGCTATGAGCAAAACATTGTTTTTACAGAAATGTTCTATCTTCTCGAGCAAAACCGGACGTCGCGGGGACAATGTTTTACGGAGCTTTTGGGTAATGCTGTTACCACCATAAGTCTCCTCCACTTCGTTTTCAATCAAGGTCCACAGTGAATCGTCAAACACGACTTCACTAACAGCAGTGCTCTTAGAACTACAACTAACGTACAGAAGTCGTGATGCTTCCAGTGCTTTCAGTTCTGCGAGAAGTTGACAGATGTAAGACTTTAGTGGGGTATACTGTACCGGAGTCTTGTGGATATATGGATATGGACATTTTATTTCAACTGCGCTTAAAAAATTTCCATCAGCGTCTACTGTTCTTACCCATCCGTCAGGGCTCACTCCTATTAACGGTTCCCGGCACTGACTTGATGCGTTTTGTAAACAATGAATTCCTTCCTCCACAAAGCAGAAGCTTGGTTCACAGTAAAACGGAAGCAATTTGGATACCAAAGATGCCATGGCATTTGGCTCGTTTTCGGTTCCGTATTGGAGGTAAACCTGCGAGCTTTCGTCAACTCTTAAGGGTCTGGAAGTAAATATCACGATATCAGTATTTCATTAGACAGTGAACAAAATATCCAGTAACATACCCCATCATGTGTTCCCGATGCTTCTTTAGGGAGTCGAGTTCTATAGCTTGATGCAAGGTGCTACCTGTTATTAGCACCGTCTTCCTGAGGGCAAACCATTCCTCGGTGCGTTGCTTAACAGCGGTTGGATGGGGCGATCCAGCATCGCGAGGATGGAGTTGCGAGGTTCAGTTGCTTTGGCTGGTCACATCTACAGGAGGAGATGGATTGTAGGACGAAGTTCCTCGCAGCACTGAAACTGTATGCATTAACTTTTCAGTGCGCAATAACGAAGATTGCACGGCAGCTTCACAAGTACAAGGTAGCCCTGACGTACCCCAAGGCGCATTTAAATCTTTTAGCACTCTTTGGGTTCGTAAGGGATACTCTTTCGTGTTTCTCTGCCAGCAAAGACTGCCTGACTACTACTTCTCTACAACATTTCACTCTTTCACTGAGTGCTTCGACGAAGCGAGTCAGAAGTTCAACTAGAGCACCGGATTTTTCTCCTATTGTATTGAGTGTTGTTGCAGGAGGAAATTGTGCAACTTCATCCGTGATATTACAGATGAGCAGTAGCTCTTCTTCTAGTCTACTCACCGTGAGAGAGAGCTGAGGTTGTTCATAGGCCCACAGATCGATGTCTCTATACTTTTGTTCAGACCGGTAGCTACCTTTTTTTCCGGCATAACTTAGCACGTATTCCTTACTTGGATAACGGCTTAGGACGTCTAAGGATGAAGCTATGATACCAGGTAGTACTTCGCTGGGTAACTGTGTCTTCGTTCCTTGGAAGTTTCGAAGCAACGAGATAGAGGATATTGCAAACATTACGGTGGAAGTAAGCGGGGAATAATATCCCCGATCTGCTGTTTTTGAAGATATTTCTCCTGCAGTTTTAATTCCCGAAAGAAATTTAATGGCTTTCCCACCAAGGATGCGATAGACAACCTGCCAAAACTTGTATGTGTCTGGCCAATATCTCATTTGGGAAGTTGTCGATATCATTTGAAATCGAGCTCTCTCAAGGCAGAGACGAAGGGACAGGTTATTTACAGGTAGGCTTCCTGAAGATATTGCGGTCATGAGTATTACAATATCCTCCAACATACTTTCTTGATGAAAAAAATGCTTATGATGTCAGGGAGCAAATTGAGAATATAAGAAGCAAGCTCTATCTCTGATGACTATATCTCTTTTTCAGTCGCCAGGAGTACGTCTGAGAGAAATTCTTTTCTGGCAGAGGCAAAAGAAACAAGTGGACATGCTGTCTTAGTGCATGATGTTGTGCAAGTTGTAGCGGTATCAGGGGAACCTGACTCTTCGTTGCTGGATATACTGAAATCAAGTTTCCTTTTAGGGAAATCATTGCATCTCGTGTCATCTGCGTTCTGGAAGTGCATGTGCGTCAATTCAGTCTGCGTTTCCTGTGCTGAACTAAGCACCTCGGTTTGAGTGGACTTGTCCAACCACTGGCCACAAGTTTGTGTGGCAACATCACGTGAATCGCTGAAAGGGACAGAAAACTCGAGTCGTTTGCGTGCCTGCGAACGCCTTAAAGGTCGTCTTTCCGGACGTAGCTGCGTCAGCAGGGTATCGTCTTTAGGGGGTGTTACAAATTTGACATTGGCTGCAGAGCGCCTTTTTCTACTTGCAAATCCACTAAAAAATTTCTTTCTTTTCCTGCTGAATGTTTTCCTACCCCCCCCCCCCTCGCACAAAAAATAGAATCTAAAATTTGAAACACTTTCAGTAACAATTTTATATTTTGACTACATAATCATTAGGAAAGCTACATGCCACTGAAATACAGAAATGTTAGTAAAATGTTGCTGTAACAACTGAGAAACCATTTAGCAAGTATTACATTTTTTTGTTTATCGAAATCCAACTGTTACGAGGGATACAAAGCTTGCCATGCATGATGCTGAAGATAAGCGCGGTAGCATGAGGGATTTCTTAAGAATTTTCCCAGTTTAATTTCAAATGAGTTACTTTAGAACGGCATTTTTCCAATTTGGTAAAAATAAGAACTGAAGATTCATCAAAATTTGTGTTACTAAATTCCTTCAGATTCAATCTAGGGGTAAAATCGATTGTAAACTGAAACTACTCTCAAAGCAGGTCTTCGTTTTTTGCAGTTAAATAAAAATCCGTTCAAGATAATGGCGTTAAACCACTTTCATCGGATTCTACAATGAATTTTACAGGCACTAAGCTACATTTTATCATGTACTTACCCATCCATATTTTGAAAATAATTTTTTTTCATGCATCCCCTGTCCATCACTCTCGCTACTGAACTGAAACTTTACGCTCCGAGCGTTTCGCGGTTGCCCTCTGTGCAAATATCCGTCGTCCTCTAGAAAGCAAAGCCATCTGCTACGTACCCGACTGTTGAGGGGTTTTCCGGACAAGGCTCCAATCGCGAAATGAAGACGAATTGCATACGTTGTAAATATCGTTAATGAATCAATGAATTTTGGTGGTGTCCTGGGCTTGTTTAGCTGACTGATTTTTCGCAAACAACAAATACAAGGAATCGGATACGCTTCGACTGAAAATTCGCTTAAAATAGGTGAAAAAGGCCACAAAATCGGAATTTACAAAAAGCATTAGTAGAATAACATGAAAATCCATGCATTTATTACGATTTTTAGTTCAAATCAAATTTTGGACTTTTAGTTTACTTGAAAAGTTGAAAAATCTACTTGAGGGCAATTTTGGCATTAGTGGCGCTTTCAAATTTTGGCATTTGTTTGTTTGCGACTGGAGGTTTTTAGAGAATATTCGTAAGTAACATTTCTTGTTACGTTGTTGGATAAAAAAATTTAATAAACAATTAAATGCTCTATAGGCCCTATGCAACAAAACTAGGAGGGGCGGAGCTTACGAGTATCCGCCATGTTGGATGGCAGCTGAGCCAGACTGCCTTTTGTCGTTGGTTGAAATCAGATGTAAACAAAGTTCAAATAGTGTTTTCTAATCGGAATGCGTCAAGTTGTTCTTTTTGAATAAGTATTTAAACTTTAAGAAATTGTGTGAGAAAATATAAAGTAAAGTCAACGCGATTAAATAGCGATGGTCCTAGAAGATTTAATTTATGCATTGGCCACCATCTGAAAATCCAGGGAAATTTGCCTAAATCCAGAGATGTGTGGATTAAACCGTTTTTGTAAGCCGAACCGTGAATCGGTTCAGGTTGTTCAAAACCGGGAACCAAACCGAGCCGTGGAATCACTGCCCGATTCATAAAGTGAATCGAACCGGGACATCAAACCAAGTGAACTTAACTTCGACCCCTTTTTCCTTTTTATTTTCTTTTCGTTCATTCGGTTCAAAAGCAGAAAGGAAAAGTTCCAAACGGGTAAATACTGCGAAGTAGTATGGTTTCGCACGTAAACATTTCAGGTGAAAAATTTGGCTTAGCATGCTAGCAGATCCCATGAGACTCCTTGAAAACCTTTATTGGATTGGTCGTTTGCAATCCCTCAGTTTTTTCCTGAGCTTAGCTACCGAAAGTACGTTTTGAAAATTTTGTCCTCAATCAATCAAAGAAGCCTACTGTTCTATTAGAGCTCCTTTCTTTTGTATCGATGTAAACGTTTTTAAACCGGAACATAGCCGAATTGAATGGGAAATTGGCTTTGAGCAACAAGCGTCATCTTTCCGTACGAAGTTCAAATGTTCCCGTTCCCTGTCCTTTAACAATAGCGGGAAACGAAAAAAAAGATTATCGCGCCCACTACTGATTGAACAGCCAAATATGCTACAGAAAATTACCGTAATACTATTGTTAAAACACCACAATTGCAAGAAACGAATGAGCCAGCAAGTAAATAAGCCGTACAAGCTGGCTCAGCTGCCATCCAATATGGCTGACACTCGTTTTATTAGCTCCACCCCTGTTTTGTTGCATAAGGCCTATAGGAATATCTGGATTAGTTTCTGGCGTTTGTTTGTAGCCCCTGGATTATATGCAGCCCGTTCTTCGGAGCATCTCGACGACATTCGTCTTCGGCCTACTTCTTGCTCTGGATCACCTTCTTTCAGCATTGTATGTATATCTGCTAAATCTGACAGTTCTTCAGTTTCAAGATTGATCTCCACTGCTTCTTATCTGTTTTTGCCTCGTTTGAGTTTCGGTCCCGTGGACGACATCAGTTTACGCGTGCTTCGATAGACTACGCGGGCCTCGGTGTTTGTAGTTCTGGATTACGTTCCGTCGCTGCTGCCAGGAACGTTTGGATTGCTGGTTTCAGTCCCTTCTCGAAGCTTGGATGGTAATCTATTATAAAGTTAATAGTTTCGGTAGTATTCTCCATGTCGCTCGTGACTCGCTTTTCGTCCTCGAGAAGTTGTTCGCGCGACATTCTGCTTGTTTTCAGCACCACGTTTTTTAACGTCCATTCTGGGTAGTCGCGTTGCCTAAATTTGTCGAGTAGCGACCCTGCTTCTTTGTTGTAGACGTCTTCGTCTGAACAGATCCTTTTCAGTCGTAAGAGCTGTGAGTAAATTATCCTCTTCTTTAGGTGCTTCGGGTGAATCGAGTGCCAGTGTAAGTACTGTTACCCGTCTGTTGGCTTCCGGTATAGTCATGTCTTCAGTTTGGCTTCCTCGATGTACACCGTTGTATCCAAGACATGCATCTCCGCTTTACTGGCACGAAGCTAAACTTTATGTTCTCGTTTTGTAGTTCCAATATGATGTTGATAATTTCTTCATCCTTCCCTCTGTAGATACCGAATATGTCATCAATGTATCTTATGAACACTAGTAGCTCGGGGGGAGGGTTTTCCTGCAGTTCCTTCTTGATCCAGAACATATATACGTTGGCGAAGAAGGCGTGCCGTGGGTATTATGTGCCCTGGGAAGCCCTTATGACAATTGTGTAGAACTCTTACTTACATTTGCATTCTCTTTCCTAATTTTTGGTGTTTCTGAAAAGAGCCGTTTTGAAATTGATGTACAGAATGCAAGCTGAATGAGTGATCTTTAAAAAAGAAGGTAACTAGAGCCTAATCTTGCGAGCCTTCCGTGAAGCAAATTCATCAATAAGCCCTTCCCAGTCCAAAGATCGTGCCTCGTCGGTTTCGATGGAGATAACCGCTAAGTCACTCAATCGATTCTCTGTCATAGTTGATCTGAGGTACGTCTTTATCAGCTTTAGCTTGCTAAAGCTTCGCTCTTTCTCAGCTACAGTGACTGGGAGTGTGCAGAGTATTCTCAGTGCTGTTTCTACATTACGGAAACTCTCAAGCATGTCTCGTGAATGGATCATGCTTAACACTTCGAGCGATTTCTTCTTCCGCAGGTCGGGTCCATAGCTGCGCTTTGCAAGAATGGCGAAAAGACGTACTTCGGCAGTAAAGGAAAATTCATCCAAATCGTCCGGGTATTCCTTTGCCAACGCTCTTTGCCTTCGTTAGCAGCACCTGACCGTCAGCCGAATCCAATACCTTTTACCGGTCAAGGAATCGAACCTCTGAGCCACTCCGTATTTCTCACTTCTCTCTTTTAGCTGGACAATCTGCGTATCAACTATTGGGTTGAAAACTTATACCTCAAACCTCAAGATAGGATCTTGGATCCTTTCATCCCTTCCAATCTCTCCAGGCATTCTTTTCCTCCTCGCCCATCGGGTTCCCGGAAATCCAGGTGTATCCCCTAAAACTTCTGCCTTTTTACAGGTGAGGGTATAGCAAGCCGCAAAGCTTGACTCGCGAAATTTGCCAAAAGATACTGAAAGAGAATCCAAAAGATCGCAGGCGGTGACCAAGTCGATGTCTGTGGACTGTAGCGTTTTATTAACGATGTTGATCTGATTAAGTACAGCAAACCATGGCTCCAGAAGAAATAAAAACGAGAATTCACTAATGTTATCACTCAGGCTATTTGCCTCAGACCTGACCGACGCTCCAAATTTTTCCGAACCTATGACACCCTCCAAAGCTTCAAGTACACCTTCGTGCTGGTCGCGCAGTGATTTTATGGCTTTTACTCTAGATGACCATCGCGTTGTGCTTTGAGGCTTGAGAGAGATCGAAATTCGGTTCTTCAGAACCTCCCAACGATCGGTGGGAGCCGCGAAAAACGTATAGGCTCTCTGAACAGTGCCAAAGAAAAGGACGGCCTGGGGAACACCACTAGCAGCTGCTACAGCTACTAAATGCAGTGAATGTGCTGCACAGGGAACAAATACGGCCAATTTGTTTATTTGGGCTATTCTGTTCTGAACTCCCTTATAAACCCCGGCCATATTTGCCCCATTGTCGTAACTTTGACCTCTGCAATTTGCTATGTCTAAGCCATCGGTTTTCAATTTATCTAGGATCACCATTGATAGATCTTCCCTAGTCTTCGAATGAATATCGAGAAACCCTGTGAAACTTTCTTGAATTCTGGCCCCGTCAGTTGAAACAGTTACGTAGCGTATAATTTGCAACATTAGCCTAACACGTGCTACGTTGGGAGTACAGTCGAACATAATAGAAAAGTATTTCGCTTTACGAGCTTTGCAGATCAGGTTTTGACGTACTTTAGATGAAATGGCGCTGACAAACTCGTCCTGAATCCGATTCGACAAGTATGTTGTCTTTGCAGTACCATTCTTGACTGCGTCCAAATGGTTTTGCAAGAGAGGATCATATTTGCCTATCTATTCAACTAATCCCAGAAAATTTCCATTACGGCTATCACCTAACCTTTCTACGTGCCCCCTTAAAGCCAAAGTACGCTCTCCAAGAAACAAAATGATATCCAGCAGTCATTTCAGAATTTTCCGCCAAATTTCCTTCTATTCCTTGCACTGGCTCTGGAGAGACTCTTCAATGGTGCAAGAATTTCTCTGTCTGCGCTCGAATTCCTCCCAGTTCGCATTCCAAGTCCTTGAATCGGGTGAAGCCCTTTTCTTGGTTGTAAAACAATGATTAACTTTTAGGAGAAAATAAGAGGCAAGCAAAACAAAATGACAATCGACGAGTCACGCTATAAATTAACCAGCGTCTTCTCTCAACCTCACCGTTTGAATTCCTGGTGTAAAACCAGGACTTCAGAACTTTACGGTTATCCTGATCCCTTTTGCTACCAGAAAAGTCTTGATCCATGTCAACATGAGGACCCGCCTGGACAAGTAAACTTTTCAAAGGATCACTCAAAACCTTCGACCGTTTGGCTGGATCATATTTGTCAAATTCAAAAGGGATATCGCTGACTGAATTCAGTGAAGACTGAGCAAGAGACTCTTCTGAAATCATCGAGGCTGGCATCTGCTCCAAGTTTACACTTGCTTGCAACTCCGGACTGCGAGGATTGGATGGGGACTTCTGAACGCCATCTTCTTCAAATACGGTGGAGACTACATGCAGAGCAGATAATGATGCTACTTCAGATGAAGCAACAGCTGACGGTTCCGAGTCGAACCTTGGTTTTTTCAAAACGAATTTCTCCACGGCACCTGCACTCTTCCAAGTTTCATTCGCTCGCACGTCGTAAAAACTTCCTCTTCTGACAACCGCTCTTTTGTTTACTGCTCATTGTTCCAGAAAACTCCGATAGCGCAACTCACAGGCTGAATTTTATCTGTACTGAGCCCCAGTTAACACGAGACCAAGGCGGAGAACGAGACCGACTGGACCGAGCAGGAGAGACCGAGTGGAGGAAACCGAGAGAACGATATTGAGATTGACCGATGTAGACGCTGGATTGTTAGATACTGAAACCACAAAATAACAAGTTCACAGCATTTTATACCAGTACTTGACCTCACTGGGGTGACAACTTTTCATTATTAGGTTTACAAGTCCTGCCTCTAGCCCCGCCTCCGTAGACAAACTCGGCTCCGTCAGCATGGGCTCTTATGGGACTAAAAGTTTCTTTCGCAAATATAAGAAAACCTAATAGACTTTTCCGGGAACGGAACCCGGATTCGAAATAATCATGAAATTAGCTATTTTTGGGTATGAATAAAGTATGATCTAGACGCCAGAATCTGAATTTAAACTAATATAAACCTTTGTTTAGCCCAGTAATAGGATGACTTCTTTCAGGTTACCCGTAGTTGGTCATTCGGTATTTCATGAGTTTCAAATGTCAACATTGGCAACTAAATCTCTACTTTGCTTATCAATTCATGAAGTTTTAAGTGTTGTGTCAATTATAAAAGCTATCTTTTGATTTGAATTTGATAATTTAATACTCGTTTGCTTTTGGGTAGTTAGTAACTTTGATCCTGCTAAAAACTTATCCATTGTACATGCTTGAGAAAGGCTGACGTAAAAAAAAGCAAACTGAAATATAATTTAATACACGTTATTTTGAGAATAACATTATCGTGGCGTTATATTCATTTTTTCTTTGCAATTTGTTAACAGAACCTGCCACGAAATTTTTCCGAGTCCTGCGGGTGCTTCTTCTTTCAAACGAAAGCCTCCCGATTTCTGCGGAACGATTTTCCAGGCACGACATAAGAGGCACCTCAGATTGCTTTCTGTTCAGTATAGCACAAGGAATTTATCTGTAATATAAAACAATGGGCTCTGTGTACAAGCAATTGGTTTTTAATTAAAGCTGGGATGAGTAAAAACACTTTCCTATGTGCAACACTAATATTTGATAACAGCCCTGGAAGATGCACCGAGTAGAATAATATGCCTGCTTACTTAACCCGTGGTGGAGCTATAACGTAAAAAGGAATAGTTTAACTAGACATGTGTAACAAAAATTACTGGGGATTTGTAAGTCTTCGAGAATCTACAGCTCTGCGGGAACGTTCCCGAGCACTCGTGTGGTCAGGCTCGTTTAATGTGTCTGCAGTGAAATGTCTTAAACAGCGTTCGAGTCTTTTCATTTTTGCGCCCTGAAGGTTTACCTTCTATCAAATTTTATTTAGATTTTATTTTCTGTCAAATAGTACGCCAAACAACGAGCTATAATACATGGGCATTCGCGCTAGAAATAAGTATTTATTACGGGTAAGTCGAGGTTGAAGCCTTTTCTAGAAAATGGGTTTTGGAGTTTTTTTACTGAATCACTGAGTTCTACTACAGCGTGTTTCATACCCAAAAATAGTTAATTCATAAGCATTTAGAATCCGGGTCCCGTTCCCGAAAAATGCAATACACCTCTTAAATATTTGCGAAACTAAGTTATAGTTCCATAAGAGCCCATGTTAAAGTTGCCGAGTTTGTCTACAGCCAATAGGAACGGGGGTGGGTGGAGCTTCGTGGTAAACCTCATTATATTAGGTTTTCTTGTGAACTGGCCTTAATTCCATCCTGCCCTTAGTCAGTCTGCACATGTGGCTGATCAAGTAGCTTTTTTGAAAGAATCATTCTGAAAGTTTTCTACTGAATTGGCGACCTAAAGAATTGTGGGTCAGCTTTTCTGATTAAAACAATATTAACAAGTGTGTTTTTAGTCCCTCTTGGAATGCCACTTTTGGATTCAAGAGAAATGGATGTTGTTTTTTTTTTAAATCAGAAAAGGTCTATGCTGGACCTCTGGAGATTTTTGAAAAATCTTTTTTTAGTTGCCCCAGAAGTCCTCGTTTTGTGCCCCCCCCCCCCCAGAACACCTAAAGTACCCTGTGCCCTGGGCAGCCGCCCCCTTAGCCCACCCCTTTGCACGCCACTGGCGAAGAAAACACTGATGGATGTTCCCATGCTTGTGCCCTTTATTTGCCTGAAGAATCTAGTGTCTTGGAGGTGAAAAATATTGTTGCAGATTACTAATTCGAGGCCTTTTTTGAACAGTTTAGGTTTTGGGGGCGGTCCCCAGTTATTCTTCTAGTATAGTTCTCGTAAGTGATGGTATTTCTTGGCATAAAACCAATTAGCTGCTTTGATGCCATCTTTCCACGGGATGTTTGGATACAGTGCCGTGACGTCTGCAGGGAACAGAACGCAGTCTTCGAGATTAATATCCTTTAATTTGTTAATAATTTTTAGCAGATCTTTGGTGTCTTGTAGACTGCCCGGAATGAGTTTCAGCAATGGCTGCGTCAATTTTGTGATAAACAAGTCAAGCTGCTTTAGAGGACCTTCAAAATTGCTCAGGATCGGTCGTCCTTCAAACGTGCCTGTTGCCGCGTGTTTCTTTTTGTGGATTTTGGGTAGCACGTAGATGTTAAGTAATTCCCATTTTACAGCCGACATTTGTTTATACTCTGTTGGAGTGATACTTTCCGCTAGCACCAGTTCTACCAGGCATTCATCTCTTCTTTCGCAGATCATTTCCAGGTAGTCTTCTGCCTCCGCTTTCGATAGTTCTTTATAAGTATCTGTATCTTCTAATTGCCTGTTCGCTTCGTTCAGGTAGTATTCTTTCTTCCGGAGTACGAGTTTTCCGCCTTTGTCAGCTTTAGTTAGATAGAAATCCGGATTTTCCTTTATTTGCTTCCATGCTTTTTGCAGCATGGGGTTCCAGTCTGGGCTTACTTTGAAATTTCTCATCTTCTCCAGATCTTGGTTTAATTCTTCTTACAGTATTGTAAAGTCTTTAATTAAGCTAGGGAGTTGCCAACCGCTCCTGTAGAATTCCGCCATTAGACCTTTTCTTTCGAATAATGGGGTTTTTTTGTTTGCCACTTTTTGCTTGATGTAGATTTTCAAATTAAACTTGCGAATAAAGTCGTTTTGTTAAATTCCAGTTTATTTTAAGTTTATTTTCTCCAACGGGATAAAATTTACGCCATAAGAGACAGCTGCGTCATGATTAGCGTTTAGTTTAAAGTCAGTATCATTGAAAATCAAGTCTTCCGCAATTACTTCATTCTTTAATCTTCTGTTTCGTTTTCGTAGGGAGCGTCTTCTGCGTGTTTTCCGCGTCGTCGTTTTACTGTTCAGATTAAGTTGTTCTTCTGCTGACGTTTCCTGTAGTTTTTTGGCCGTACTTCCTCGACTTCTGATACTTCATCTTCATTAGTGGAGGGGCTTCTGTTACGTTTACGTACGTTCTCCTTTCCGGCTTGTTCGTGGGCGTTCCTCTTTTGGTTTTTAGCTTCTAGGCGATCTGGATGGCTGTTTCTCTCATGGCGGAATCTACATTTATCGCCGTATTTGCAAGTTCCCTTGGGGAAGAATTTGCATTTGGCTCGTTGTTCCCGTTGTTTCGTCGGATCTCCGCCGAAACTTTTACCAGTTTTCCCGTGTCTTTGCACCTCGTCGCTCGGTCCTAACGCCGCGTATTTCCGCGCTGGATCGGGACGCCTGATGTAAGTATTCGTTTTCGAGAATTCGGTCTTAACGCGCTTTTCTTCGCTACTGAACCATTGTCTCGCCAGTTCTTGCGCTGCCTTCCACTGCTCTGCTGACAGCTCGCTTTTGATCTCCTTCAATTCCCTCTACTAGCTGTTCGAAATATTTCTTCTCCTCATCTAGCAGGATGTTAGAGCACAGCATGCTCGCTTGGTGGATAACGTGATCTAGATTCTTGTATACTTCATCGCTCAAGTGGTGCAGACCGGGCTTCTGTGTCCAAGGGAAAATCAGCTTGATGGTGGCGCTGTCGTTGCTAGCGGCCATTACTTCCGCGTAAATTGATTTTTCCGCGTAAATTTATTTTTCCACTTCTAAGATACGCTGACACACCACTGCTGCATGTCGCACCATTGGATCATCGCTGTTTTTCAGGATTTCTTTGGATCTTACTGCTTGAGCTAGAATCCTAGATCTTCAGACCCGTTACCTGGTTGGTTGCTGGAGAGCAGTCGGGGAAGCTTTGCTGTATTACGTCAGGTACTCGGCGTTCTCTGGGGGTTGGCTTGCACGAGGGCTGCTTGCGCTCCCTGGGGTTGATCGTTCGGGTCTTGGCCGTTTTGTACCTCATCCATAATTTCTACTTCGTTTCTGGCAGGTTTGCTGTTACTTTGGTAAACTGATGCAGCTGGTTGTGGATTGTGAATTGCCGCAGCATTGCGTAGCATCGCCTGGATCGTCGGCTGTACGGGAATATTTTCGTAGTAATCGGCAGAGAGGATTGTAATGCCGTACGTATCAGCGTGGATCATCACCATATTGAGGCCTTGGTAGAATGTATAAACCGATTTTTGCAGGCGTTAATATAATTTAGTATTTTTTGTAGAGAATTGTCGAAGGAATCGGATACGCTTCGACTGAAAATTCGCGTAGCATACTAAACACGTATTTTGTCAGTATTGTTCAGAATCGTACTGCGCTGGGAAATGTTCCGAAGCAGTTTGTAATGTCTTTTATAGTCTTGTAACATCGGTTTTTAAATGAAATCTTATGACACCTTTTCTCCATCGATGGCAGAATCATACTTCGAAAGGTTATTCCTCACACTTTAAAGTAAGTGTGGGTTACGTTAAGTTGACCTAATCCCCGCGTAAACCCGTTTCTTATTAACCTCGAAATATGCCCTGTCTTCCGCGGCTCACAGTAATTTGGAAGCGGCAAAAAAATTACCGCTTTGGTCGGCGATACACACTCGATTATCAACACCGGCTTCTGAAAAGTCGGGTGATACATTCTACGATTTTCCTTTGAATAGCTTCGGCATTCTGGTCACCATTTCCAAAGAAAACGCAAACTGGAAGCTTCCAGGACTCAAGGACCCCAAAAAGTGTCACCTTGTCTGCGACGCAATTTTCATCCCCCAGCTTTGCTTGTTGATATTTAATCGGGCCTACAATTTTGCCTTCCTTGTTGTTGTGTTGCACGTGAGGTTTAAGCGACATTTCATCGAAACAAAGACTCGCTATTTTCTCGCGAGTTTCGCAAGCAGGAAGAAAATTTACTCATAAAAGCCATTTTAACATCAGCAAGTTGTATTTTCCCCATAATGAAATTCCTCGCGATTCCTTCAGGAATAATTTCCTCGATGACGACCACAAGGTTACTTCTATGTGTGACGCCTTTTTTGCCTGAACTTCTTTGGCCTTCTTTCTCCATTTGCCGCACTTGACTAAACTGCGTTGTAGTTTTCGATTCAACAGGCGATTACGCTTCTTCAGGATTGCATTTTCATGTTTCAACTTTTCCATTTCGTGAGAAACAATAGGTCTTGAAGTTCCAGACAAAGAATTGCTTTCCTCAGCCATGTTATTTTCCGGGGCCTCTGCATAAGACTCACAGTTTGAATCGTATGCCACTAGTGAAGAAGAAGCAGTAGTGTGAGATTCAAAGCCGTCAAGAGGTTCAAGACCTTTTGAATAACGAAAAATGGAATGCTGGAAAATCAATAACCGGGTTCACATACTTGCTTGATTATCTGGGCGAACCTGTGCTGAAAAAGCTCCCTGAATCATGTCCATCGCCCCAGCGCCGGAGTAGTCTCGCTCACTTTTCCAAAGAGGAGTAGGAAGTTTACAGGTTAGAAAGTGAATAAGGTGACAATTCTCAATGTAAACCCAAAAAAAAACGTCAGAACTGTCCCATGGCATCAGAAGGCACTATCGTAGAACTACGAGCATAAGAAACTGGTGCATTTACCTAATTTGGTAGGAATAGCATTTTGTTGTCAGCTAGCTCCGGTGTTGGTTGTTTAAGAACGTTTCTTCATCGAAATGTAAAGAGCACAAGTACAAATATGTCCAGCTCGAGCTGATCAATGGCAACTTGGCAATTCCTGAGCCAGAGACCAGCTCGTCCTCTTCTTTGGGGAAACGAAAGAACGATATGTTGCTAGACGAGCCTGGTTGCCGCTGAGAACCGCTGTCTACCGTGGCGCACTTTTTACCTTCGCTAGTTTTCGGCACATGGATCTCTGTAGATTGGTTTATCAATACAGGCGTCTGCTAAGCAAAAACTCCCAATAGATGTCCACAGATCCAAATATTAAAATAATTTTTATAATTGTAAATCACTGCAATTTTGGTTGTTACTTCGTGGTTCCTGGAAGGCCAGAAGTACAGGAATTTAGAATAAAAATCAGAAACGAGGAATTTAAAAACAGACCCGAGAAACTGGCCGACGCGATGAACACGCTGAGTTGTCTAAAAAATTTTCTCGACCAACTCTGTACGACACTCGAAACATTTGCTCAGAGAAACCGATATCATAAGATTAATTATCATGTGAAGAATTTAATGGTTGCAGAAAGAATTCCATTGGGCCACTGGTTGATTTAGTAAAAGCCGCAAATATGTGTTTTGTTTGCACGTATTCATGAGAAGTACGTTCACTTTGAACTCATTTTGCAGCAAGCAGGCGAAATTTCACAGCACAATTCCACAACTCGGTGGTTCACTAGATAATGTGGTTTCTGAAAATGTATTAATATCAGCAAATCCACTCGTAAGTTGTCCAAAAAAATAGAAAAACTTCAGAACTCACTTCAAATCACACCTGACAAGTTCTGTCAAGACCGACCATGCACACTCGTCTGCAATTTGTCCGAGACGGCAACGCTGCTTTGAACTTTCTCTTTCATTCATGCGCCAAACCTGAACTGGGAAATTTAACGTGCAGACTGAAGTATTCATTAAAAAGTGCGATAGAAAACGGAGATGGTATGTGATTTTTATATTTTTTTTAAAGCGAGACTGAATAAATCCATAGCGTTCCCACAATAAACAATAAGTGAAATATTCTTTCTTCATATGGGTTTTTCTATTGACCGTAATAGCCAAAAATAACGTTAAGTTTTATTTATGTTAATAACAAGGATTGTTAACAATTGTAATTATATGAACGTTATACGTTATACATTATACTGCAGTATGAAATGGAGTAATGTTTAAATACCCGTATCCTGTTTTCAGAGTAAAAGTAAATAGCGTGTAATGTATGTGAGATATATCTATTTTATTTTTTAATTCAAGGTTTAATATTCGACATACTGTTCAGTGCTGTACAGGAGGAAATTATTTACATGGCTCCTTTCCTGTCTAAATCAAACCATATTTTTATGTGTGCTAGGGAGCAACACGTCCTGCGTGCAAGCGCAAAGCCGGAGAGAAGACCAGTAGCAAGGGTCAAAAACCGAGGAAAAGGCTTCATGAAGAAGGCCAATTCAATCCTGAAGAGCTGCGAAAGGCTTCGGCAAGGCGACGAGCTCGGGAGTACAGAGAAAATAAGCGTAGACTGGAAGAGGAGAAACGGCTGAAAGAAGAGCGTCGCCGTGAACATAGAAGAGTTTCGGCGCAGCATCGCCTCGCTGAAAAGAAGCGCGAGCACGAAATCTCTGAGACCCCGATGACCGCACCTCCTGATCCAATGCCTAATCCAGTGCCTAACCTTCCTTCACCATGCTCCAGCGAGTCTAGATCAGCATCCTCCAGCAACAGCTGCTCGACATGCAGTTCCTCACACGTTGTTTCCAACATTATGGAGCGCATGGAATGCTTGAAGTTGCAGGGAGGCCTAAGAAGAATACCCGCCTGGTTCGCCACACATTGGTCACCACGGCTGTACAGGGCTCCAAGAATGTATCAACAGGTAGTGATCTGAAATTACGTTTCATATTTGTCATATATGTAATGTTACTTATTGGTAGGGGAGATTTCGAAGACCCTGCACGTGTCCAGGAAGTACGCGGAGCGAGCTTTACGCCGCCGGAATGTGAATGTCGACCCATGCGAACCACCGAAAACAAAGAAGCGTAGCGATTCCCTTGCGGAGGAAACGAAGGAATTGGTCAGGAACTTTTGGATAAGCTCATCGTATGGTACAGCAGGGAAAAAGGACGTCAAGAAACTGAAGAACGGTGAGAAAATCCAGCGACTTGTGGCATCTGATACGTACAAGCAATTGTACAGGATGTTTACAATGATGTCGGATACTGTAAAGGTAGGTTTTTCAACATTCAAAAAATTGAAGCCTCCCCATGTTAGACCACCAAGAAAGTCAGATGCTATGACATGCATGTGCAAGAAGCACGTCAAGATACAGTATCTGTGGCAGCCACTGCAGAAGTACCTGAAGTCGGAGATGACAGTAAGTGAAGTTTCTGCTTTAATGGTGTGTGAGAACGAAGATCGTCTCTTCCCCAAGTTGTCTCGTTTGAATGTCGACTGTGCCACCTGGGGGATTTCTGAGATAACGAAGGCCTGTCCAGCGGCTTCGCAAGATGCTGAGACAAAAATGCAGGTAGAGTTACTTCTTACGGTCAATAAGAAAACGTTGCAGAAGTCTACCATGCTACCTGTAAGTGAAATTTTTGCTATTTTTTGTAAAGAAATGGCCACATTCCCGTTGCACTGCTTTGTACATAGGTGGCAACAACAGCAGATCAAAAACTTGCTTGCCATCTTACCCGAAGGTACATTGCTTTTGTTTCAAGACTTTAGTGAAAAGTATGCTTGTAAAAATTTTTGCGAAGTTCAATCTCTGTATTTTTCCCAGGTTGCTGTTACATTGCTGGTAACTGTTGCTTATTTCAAAAAAGGGGGTAAAACATTCAAGTACAATTGTTAAACCTTGTCTGATATGCCCAAACAAGATACCGAGTTCGTAATTAACGCAGATGCACAAATCTTTGAGTTTTGAAGGAGAAAGATGTCCCATATGAACGAATACTTAAAGTTTCAGATAACTGCAGGGGACAGTTTAAAAATAATATGCATTTTTATTATGCTACGAACCAGGAGATCCCCACTAAGCTGTGGTACACGGTGGCAGGCCACGGTAAGGGAGAACACGACGGAGCCGGTGTTCACGTTAAGAGGAGATTGACAGCCGACATCATCAAATATCATGACGCTCTGAGGCTGCACAACACGTATGAAGTATACCGTTACTGTGTTTCTACGATGGAATCTAAGGAGGTACCGCAGAAAAAGGACGGAAATGGGGCACAACTCCTCCAGCGAAAATTCTTCTTCCTATCAGAGGGAGATATGAAATTGAAGGTAACTAACTGTTACACAATTGATGCAACGAGAATTTTTCACGAATGAAAAAAATTATCGCTCGAGGAACGTACTGCTTTACAATCTGCAGGCTCTGCAGCGCAAGCGTTGCCAGATGCCCACATCAAGTGTCGCCAGGTATCATGTCTTTGTCGTGCATGTCTTGAAAATGAGGAATGCCCGAGTCCGTGGATGTCGGACTTCCAAGTGAAGCCAGTTTGGCCCAAAAAGACTAAGGCTGTTGAGACAAATCAGGAAGAGTTAGACACCGAATTCAATTATCTCGATCTCGTTACGTCTGAAACCATTGACGTAGCTTACGAAGAGGTCGTAGGTGAATATACGGAAGAAGTCACAGCCATAGATGGTTCAGAATGTGAGGTAGGCAACATCGTAGGAAATCAGTGTGAAAATGATGAAGACTACCGCTTCTACGTCGGAGAGATGACCCACTTTCCTTATAAGCTTACGCGTAACGTGACCGACCCATAGGGGAATTCATTTAAGAAGGGTGATGTAGTTCTTAAGGGACTATATTTCGAAAGAGTCACTGAAGCTGGCCTGTCTCTTCATTGCAATTATGTTTATAGCGACAAAAAGAAATATTTTCTCGTGAAACCGAGTGAAATCTTTTGCAGGCTCAATATAGCTGTCAGCAACGATAAGATAATCATTTTTGATTACATGGAACAGTCGATTTTGCGGTTGCTTGAATCGTAACAACGTTCGAATTAATGCTAACCTAAACAGACTCGGTTGCAGTTTCTGCACGGTTTGTGCATTCCTGGTGTTGCGGTTTTGTACACCAGGCGGATCGACTTCGAGCTCTGTGAGCTGCACGGTTTTGTGCTAGCAAGTGACTTTATTATAGGGCAAGACAGGAAGTACAGGACAAATCCCAAGAACTGATCGAAGGTATATCATGATTCTGTCGGTTGTTGTTTATAATTTTTTTTTCTCTCGCAAGGCAATTATTATACAGAGAACAAGACACTTGACTACTCCATAACAGAATCTTCGGCACCTGCTGCGCTGCCTTCTGTTGAGGGCCTAGTCGGGCCGGTCCCGTGGGTCGCTTCCTGTATCAACGAGACAAACAAAATCAGTTTTAATATGTACAATTGTTACACGATAAATCAAACAGCAACAAACCGTTCGTTTCCGTTGCGGGCAGGCCTGCCGCCTGCGGCCCGTCTTGCCACACGAAAAACAACGTCCCGAGAAGCAGTGGGCAGCATTGTGTCCCGTCTTCCCACAGCTTTGACATCTATGAAATATCCTAAAGGTTTAGTTAGCAACGAACTGGTAATATGTTCTTGGTGCATTCTGGTCACCTCACTCCCGCCTGCTTCTTAGGGCGACGGACCGGCCCACCTCCACTTATAATCTGGTCCCCAGTAGCGATGTTGATCGTCCGGACATTCAACTTCCGGACGTTCTTGAAGAGCCCTGCGAGCAATTGTTCCCCTCGTTGTGCTGCAGCAGGGCCCACTTCTGCACTTACCGCACCTCCAGTACGAACAGCAGGCGGATTACCTGAGGGATCTTCCAGCAAACGTGCCTCCTTCGCCTCACTCATTGTGGAAAGGTTCGGTTCACTCATCGTCGAAGAAGGTCTAGAACTCAGAAATGTTCACTTTCCAGCACGCCTTTTACATACGGTCATTTTTTCCTGATGCTACTTTCTTGTAGAAAGAAAATTAAGTCACGTAAATTAGACATTATCATCCTGCATCAAGTCGAGTTGTCTTGCATTTGATTCATGTAAATTTGTGCAGCACCGGGTACTGAATTATATTATATTTACCTTGAAAGACTTGTACGTTTAATATATTATTGATCGGTTATTGTTAAAACATATGTAATATATTGTATATAAATAATATGAAATATAGATTACGCTGTTTTTTTTTCATTCATTGTCATTCATTAAAGAGCTTATTTCATCATTTGAGTCTGATATAACTCTAAAGGATTTCCTTGGTGAAATTGGAAACCAACTAACGAACATTACATTATCGGAAAATTTTCAAGATATAGAGGATTGACAATCTGTTTGTACGCAAAAAGAGATAATACTAAAATTATTAATTATACGATTCCTTGCATTGAGTCCGCGAAGGTTTGAATGCCGGCTTTTCCGCGCCGCAGCGCTTGCGCAGTTTACAAACCTACGGTCAGTCAGTGACGTTGCCAGAACATTCAATCTAATTATATTACAGAACTATAAATTACATCTATACTGGTAATAATTACAAAATAATAATTAGAATTTTACATTTCCCATTCTTCTAATTTTTGTGACAGGCAGTAATTTTATTTTTCGTTCAACTGTCTGGGTCGTTTTAATCCAATATAAATTTCGCAACTGATTTGTAAGACAAATGCATATTTTTGCTGTATTCTGCAAATTTTTCTCTCCAAATGGATATGCAACACTTAATATTTGGTTTACATGAATTTTTTAATTTTTCAAACTCCCGCCAGTTTGCCCTGGGAACTTTAGCAAAGCTGATGCCTACATCATTACAACCAGTACCCAATGCCAAAAGTAGCACATCGTAAGCATCCTGAATCATGTGCTAATATGTCCTGAATGCCTACAGAACGGGATAGGTGGCGTTCAGCATTCAACCCCTCCTGAATTTGGCCGACATAGGCTTTTTTCTTAGCATGCTTAATTTTTTAAGCCTCACATACTGAGTAGTGCTCATCGTAGCATGCCTCTAAGGTGGTGCACATAGAACTCTTCAGCATCCTGCGTGGGCTTCTTGCAGTACGATATTTAGTAGCTCTAGTATCCTAGGCATTTGTATGTAGCATGCTGCTTGTCAATTTGCAGCATTTCATGCAGAATACTTTGGCATGTTGCTTAGCCGGTCTCAGTATTCCTCTTGATATGCTACTGCAATGCACTTAGATGCAGGTCCTCTTTTCTAGTTTTATAATAGTCAGTCAAGCTATTAGTATTAAGTTTGTAAAAAAGACCACACATACTTTAGCAAGTTCGACTTCCTTCTGAGGTGCGTTTTCCTGCAGAATGTTCTCCAACTCGTCCTCCACCTTTGCACGATTCTCTGCATGTAAAAACGAAGATTGGATTCACAAGTGTAACCATAATAATTTCTATTATTAACGTTACCATGCTTAAAAAGGACCCGTCCAGGATACGCTTTGAATCTTCTATAATCGGTTGCACCCTCCACAATGTGATATATGTCTCCTATTTTGTTCGCGTCGCTCAGCAGTTCTGGCGCTAATACAGCGTCGGCTGGTTGGACCGAGTACTCATTGTCGAGTACCCATAAAACCAGTACCCATTGACTTCCTACAGATTTGCAGGAAGGAATGTCCTTGTCAGCGCGTGAATTTTCCCCATGTTTCTTTTTCTTGCCGGCCTTGTCTAAAGTAATTGTTATGTTACATTAGTTTTGAATAAAATAATGCACGTAATTCAAATACGTGCTGTAAACAATAATACTCACAACGAAACTTACCTTTTGTAGTCGATGCCATTGCAAAATACTTCAAATTAAGTTTACAGTAAAATGTAGAGCAATGGCGTGGTTTACAAGCTGGGTGTTTTCTAGGGGGTCTTCTTCGTTCTTCCTTCAAGCTTGGGAAGTTGCCCGTTGTTGCCATATAAATATTGCCATATAATATAAACATAGTTCATGTAACTAAAAACCTTGGGTTAAATTGGACTAAGTATAGAGTGTGTAAATTAATTATTTAATATTATTAAAAATTATTTTCGAGTAACAGTTCAATTTATGGAAATTCAAAACATGAAAATAAAAATTCATATGTTTGGCTCCGCATAGATGTCTATAGTATCGTACACCAGTTCGACAGTTGAGTTTGACATTTAGTTATTAACGTTTTCGTCTGGTCTACGATTTCAAACAAAACGACAGTAAGTATCGAATAATTATTCAGCAAGTTTTATTGTTCTTGGAAAATAATGTGTGTTAATATTTAGTAGTCCTCTCTATTTTATCGATTCTTGTCAAGTTTCTGTGCAATAGAATAATAACAATTCGTCAACGAAAAAAATGCCTGGACAACGTGGAGCGTCCCGATGGAAAATTCAGCAAAGATTCAGGGACCTGGATGTACCCCTGACCACCCCCTTAAACTTCAATGAGAGGATAGGCTATGGCCAGGTACCTGAAAACCATGAAATTGGCCGCTTTCCAGTGGTTTCAGGTACCTGGAGAAAGTGATCTCATTCTTTAATTTGAGGGACCTTGAAGGGGGCCTTTCAGGTCCCTTACCGACCCTCTGACTAATGCCTGAGAAGGTTCCTGTACAGCTGCATCATCCCTTTCTCAGGTCCCTTAGCCCAATACTGAACCTTCAAGAAAAGGCCCCTTATGCTGTACCTGAACAGGCCCTCATTCAGGTCCCTTAACCCAATACTGAACCTTTGAGAAAAGGCCCCTTATGCTGTACCTGAACAGGCCCTCATTCAGGTCCCTTAACTCAATACTGAACCTTTGAGAAAAGGCCCCTTATCTTGTACCTGAACAGCCCTCATTCAGGTACCTTAGCACACTACTAAACGCCAGGGTATAGCTCCCTTGTTACTAAATATCCTGGCTAACTACTGGATTACGGGATTTCCTACGGTACGTTACCAACTATGACAAAAGATTCAAATAACAACAGAGATTTCGTACAGAATAAAGCGTGTATTTGATAATAGTAATGGAGTATGGAGAATAAATGTAAGTCAGTAAGATCCTTTGATGCGTGATATCCAATCAAGAGGTGATCTATGGAAAAAAGGACATGAGATTAGCACAACTACCATCAAGTATTGCATAGATATTTTGTTACCTAAGACGAGTCTCCGAACAGATCTGTGTCCGTATCGCTCTCGCTTACGTGCCAGTCGCCAGATTCATTAGCTGGAGAGGGCACTCGACGAGCTCCCGATGGTCCAGCAACAAGGGCAGGAGATGTAGCACCAGCAACAGGCTGAAGTTTTTGCCGTTTTCTGCGCGACACGTAACTTTTCCTGTTGTCCAAATGCTTTCCAAGTTTTTGCCGTACGGCCTGGCGAGTGCAGCTCGGGTCGCTCCGAGAGCAAGTAAGGAAAACGAAATCTAGATAACCAATGATGGAATAATAAAACACGAAACAAAATAAGGAATAAAAACAAGGAAGGAATGAACAAGGAAGGAATACAAAAAAAATTTCATTAAGCAAACAAATTTACTTATGATTGCACCCAGTTTCGCTTTCTCGATTTGGGAAATCGTGATTCCTCGGGCGCCGAATCCACGCACGAGACATCTACCCATCTGCCCGAAGTCGCCGCGAAGCTTGGCCTCTCTGATGGTTTCTTGTGGTAAAAAGTCGGCCAAAGTTGTCTTTGAAAAGAAAGAAAGAAAAACAAACAAAAAAAAAAAAACAAAAAGGAATAATTGCCTAATCGAATTTGTTGGATCAATTTTTGCATTTGTTATTACCTCTGACTGCATCAACTCAGTGCTCAAGTCCGAACCGGCCGATCGTATTAGAGTTTGGACCTCGTTTGCAGTCACAAACCCTGGAGAGAAAACGTTTTGCATAATCATGAGAGAACCTCTGCTTAAGTGATAATACCTTTCTGAAGAATTTCTTGAATATCACGTTCCATTTTTGATTGCTTCGTTTTGAGTTCATCAAGCTGTTTTTCCAGCTCCTTGATCCTTTCGCCTTTCCTCCGTACCGACTGGGCAAGGTGCTTCACATCTACATGAAAATTTAAGCTTAGTTTATTAAAAGTTACTCAATTAAATTATCTCAGTTTTAAGTTATTAACGAAATTCATAATTCAACAATATTAATTAGAATTAAAATATTGTTATAGAACATAAAATAAAAATTTCAATTTAAACTTAAGTTAAAAGTTATATTTAATTAAAAAAATAACAGATACTATCGCATACCGGCTTGAAGTTTCGGGCAAGAAGGACATGGCTCATCTTCAACATCTGACTCGCAGCCTTCTTGCGTAGATGTTTTTCGCTGGAACTGTTCCAGTAGCATCCTTTTTCGGGCCCAGTCCTGAGAATACGGGCCACATAAGCCTGAGAGATAAGTTGAGACAATAGCTGAGGCTCTGAAATAACAGGATAATATGATAAATGAACCTTTACCTTTTTCTGGAGTTCCACTGATCTTTGAATTTCTCTCCCGCTTCTGATGGCTGCGTACCTCTCTTCCAAATGAGATACTGACCCTAGCCGAACAAATTGTGTGAGTATATATGGCTAATTTTGTTGCTTTAATGCAAAACTTACGACTCGTTGCCACCACACTGCCAGGGAACTTTTTCAAATTGGTGTATGGTGGCTTTGCTCGGCTTTCCACTTCTCCTGTATAGTAAATGTCTCCGACTTTATCCGGGTCCTCGAGGAGACTTTGGTCCAGGACACTGTCTATCGGCTGAATTGTATATGTTTTTTCGCGTGTCCAGAAAACCAGCACCCATAATTCGTTTCTGGGTGCTGATGATGGGGCTTCATCTCGATCAGAAAGGGTATTCTGGGTTGCCCCTAGTTTGATGAAAAAAGATTGATTAAATAGAGTCCAATTTATCTACTAAATGTCGTATTTTGTGCAACAAAATGGCAACTTACCTTTGCTTGTCTTACGCGATGTCATCCTTCGACTTGTTTGTAAAGAAGCTAAAACTTGACTAAAAAATGGAGTAAGTTTCCAAGACCGACGCCGACGAAGTCTCAGGGGAGCCGTTGCTTCTAGTGAAACGGCTTAAAGAAGGGGCCTACGGGGTTGCCAAATTTTTTCTTTATGAATCAGCAATTTATGACAATACTTTTTTGGTATTTACGTTATCATATAGCTTTAATAACAAAAGCTAAGAAATAAATTTTCTTTTAATTAAAACCTACAAATTCATATTCTGTAGTTAGAATATAGGTATAAAATTTTTTTAATGTGCGTCCACAACTTGGCAACACTGTTCAAAAGTTTGTTGTCAATGTCAACTGACAGAACGTTAACAACAGATAATAATTCAAGCAAACCTGTGGCCAGCTCGATCTTCAAAACGATAAACTGTTTCCAAAAATGCGACCCTAATTTAACTCAAGACTGCGGGAATACTAACAGAAAAATTTTAAAGTGAGTGAACAACGAAGGTCAACCCTAGACCATATACGTTATTTGTTCTGAAGGAAGGTAACTAGTATTTTCCCATAAATCCACATAAATCACGACTCTACTTCATTCATTCATTTACTTCATTAGGCTGAATGTTTTGGTGCGTTCATACAAATGACATCAAAACGTGGACCATACAAACGATACGTGGAGGATTACAGTGTACCTGTACCGAGCCGCACCAGGCGAAGGAAAAACGCTAAATTACGTCAACTTCAAAGTTGCGTTGAAGCTGGAACAAGTAGTAGCAATAACCTGTGCGTCAGTCTCTCTGTGGCATCGCACAGCATAGAAATACCGGAGGCTCTCGTTTGCATTCCCAGCATTGCCGAAACTAACGACAATTGTAGCATGAGCATGATGGTATACTTCATTTGTCTGTCTGTATTATCACATATCTTAATTTTTCCCTCTGTATGTTGTTTTCAGGAAGACTTGGCATGCACTCCCGTTTCTACCAACCTTCATTGCGAGCAAGCTCACTATGATCAAACTTCCCAGAGGTATCTAAGTTTCTGCATACACAGAGAATTTATCCACCTTTTCTCTTACATTTATTCTTTGAAATATCATCTGCTAAAACTGAATAATCTCATTTACAGAGTGCAGACGATACAGACGTGCTGGAGAATACAGAAAATGATCCAGAAGATGAAGATTCGGGTGATCATGGACCATATTCTGGGGACCAAATTGATCAACATAAAGATTTTGATAAAAATCTCTACAGTCGTGCTGGCGTGACGTTACGTGTGGCTGTCTTTCTCATCCTGGGATTCATCATTTCTGCGGGCATTGGCAAGCGTCACGTCCAAATGCTTCTTGAAATTTTGAGCGTTCTATTACCAGCCGATTCCCTGGTACCAAAAACGTTTTATCTCTTCATGAAGTACGTCAACCGTGGTGGCTATGTGAAGGTACTTATCTGCCCCGAATGCAGCAGCGTCGTCGGAGAAGTTCTGTGTGGAGCTAAGACAAACGACGACACTATTTTGAGCTGCAGCTGCTGTGAGAAAGAACATTCACAAAAGGAACTTCTGAACCAAAGTTCATTCTTCATCCACATCCCCACGGAAAATCAACTGAGATACTTGCTCGAAGATTTGAAACTTGGAGAGCTCCTCGATTACCGATTTAAACGAGAGAGAGCTAATGAATTATCAGATATTTATGATGGTCGCATCTACAAAACATTTCTCAACGGAGAACTACTGGAGAACGAACATGCGATAAGCCTTTCTGCTAACACGGACGGTGTACCTTTATTTGAGTCTTCTAAAAGTTCTATTTGGCCGCTTTATTCCATTATTAACGAGCTTCCACCGGATGTTAGAAAGAAGAACATCATTCTCCACGGAATTTGGTGTGGCCGCGAAAGTAAACCTGACTTCAGAAGCTTCACGTCGTATTTCGTGAGGGAACTAGTAGGGCTTAGCGAAAAAGGCTTCACGTGGTTTAGAAAGGGGAAAAAAATTTGCTCGAACGTCTATCTACTGGTTTTCTGCTGCGACAGCCCTGTACGATGCCAACTTCAAAATGCAAAACAATTTAACGGTAAAGTGGCCTGTACTTGGTGCACCCTGCCCGGACTTTATCTTGCTGACAAAAGCAAACTCGTTTACCCGTTCCAAGAAGCATTCAAACTGAGAAGTGACTCCGAAACCAGACAGGACGGCTAGAAAGCTTTAGAACAAGGAACTATCGTCCAAGGGATAAAAGGACCCTCTTGCTTTACTGACATCCAATATTTCGATACTGTTAAAGGATTTGCAGTGGACGTTATGCATTGTGTGGATCTTGGGGTTGTGCGCTAGCTGATGAACAACTTGTGGTTCAACTCCACTCATCATCGTCAGCCCTACTATCTGGGTGCACCAAGCACGCTGGAAAAACTCAATTCTGCAATTTCAAATATCAAAGTAACCAAGGACTTCACTCGAGTCCCGAGAAGATTAGACGAAAGATCATATTGGAAGGCTTCTGAGTTTAGGAATTTCTTTTTTTTTTTACTTTCCCATCGTGCAAATTATCTTCCGAAGAAATATTTCTACCATTTTGTGTCACTTTCCGAAGCGGTCTACCTGTTATCGAAGCCGTGTTCGCAAATAGACCTGTACAACGCTTCTAAAATGCTGAAAAAATTCGTCAAAGATTTTGAAGTACTCTATGGTCTTGAAAATATGAGTTTCAATGTTCACCAACTTCTTCATATCCACGAGTGTGTCAGCTATTGGGGCCCGCTGTGGTATTACCACAACTACGAATTTGAAGGAGCCAATGGAATCCTTTTAGAGTCGTTTAATGGTTCACAAACTGTTGCTGGACAAATTGCAGACCGACTCGCTTACACCCAGCAGCTACAGAAAGAACTACCAATGCTAGAAAAGACAGACCCTCGGATATCCAGACTACTTTCATCAGTTCTCAGAAGAACTTGTGAAGCAAAGAAAGCTGTTCAAGTGCGAGGGTGTACTTTATTAGGTAGCCCTGCAATTCATGAACTCTCGCCTACGTACCAAGATCTTCTCAAGGCAAACAATATTCCTGCAGCACCCAGCGCAAGTTTTTACAAGCGCATGGTCTTCTCCGGTCACGTTTTAACTACTTCAGATTATCACAGAAGCACCAGACGCGTTGACTGGATGATTTGTTCACGGAGTGGCGTTTTACTTGAAATCAAAGATATTACATTACTGAAGTGTCCGGAACAAGGCGACACGGACATGATCGTGCTTTTCTGTCAGAAGATACGTCACTCTCGGCCTGCTTTTATGACATCAGATGTTCAGTTACTTTACGTGGAAGGGTTAAGCAGTCCCTCTAGTGGGTTATTTGCCTTGTTGGCTTCGCATATAGCCACAAAAGCATGTCTTATGGAACTTGGATCCCAAACTGCCGCTGCGTTGCTACCTAGCATCTATTAAGGCTACGTGAATTCTAATTTTTTGCATTGTTTTGAGCTTACCAGGTCACCTGTATTTAAATGAATTACAAAGAAATTATCCATGGGCAACATTTCTTTGTACATTTTAATGGTTTTAATATCTATTACCAGTAATGTCAGTGTTTTGCGCACGAGTATAACAAATATATTTTTAAGCTTCTGTGGCAAGAGACTTTCCAGTAGTTGTCAATTTATTCATCCCTGAAAGATGGACTAGGAGAGCCCTTACTTTCAGGTCCCTGAAAGGTAAACTACACGGACCCTTATTTTCAGGTACCGGGAGGGTGGACTAGAAGGGTCGTTGTTCTCAGGTCCCTGAAAGGCGGACTAGAAGGGCCCTTACTTTCAGGTGTATCCAGGGGCAAATTCATGCAGTTGACTATCGAGAATCTTGTCAGGGCCTGATTCAGGTTCCAAAAATTTTTCATAAGGGTTTGTTAAGGTTGCGTTTAAGGGTGGTCAGGCCGTCTCAGGTTGACTTTCAGGGTGTGCTCAGCTCCCTGAATTTTCCATCGGGTTGTCGAAAGGGCTTAAAATAACAAAAATCGACTAGGGGGACAACTTACTGAATAGCTTTAAGTATAGGAATTAAAACACCGATCGAAACTGCTGGCTTAAATAAACTACAGAAATTTCATGCGGAGTTACAAAAATGTGGCAATTTACATGAAAATAACTATAGGAAGCTTGCCGATCGCGAAAAAAGCTTCCGTAATTTCGCTCTATAGTTTACTTAGTATCATCAACCCAAATATACTGACGGGCTTTGTATTTGGCATACGCTTCAAAACATTTAACGGTCTTGAACGTAAAGCAAAGCACGCTTCTACGGTAAGTCTAAAACTGTCCTTGCCATGAATTCAGATGCCGCAAACAGCTACACATCCTTTCACAGTTTTTCATTAGTTCTTTTTCGTATCTTCAAACTTTCGACAGTTAACGTAACGAGGGTTTGCTACTACACGCAACTTTTTTCTGTTCACACTCAGTACAGAAGATGTATTCTGCATTTGAGTCCCACAGCCAGGCAAGTCAAGTTTCTTACTACGTTTCAGTAAGTACAAGTTTACATACAAGTGAGTGGCCAGAAGTAGCAACACCTTGTTCCAGTACCTGAAATATTCAGTTACTTTTTATACAGTTTATATGGCACCATCACCTGAATCCCCTGGGTTTAACGGCATCGTATTTTCTGAATTCTCCTTACTCTAAGTTCTGCTCTCAGTTTTTTCTCTCCCATTAGAAACTAAACACGAAAAGACGAAGTACGATTTCATACTAAATAGAGCACGTTTCAAAGGCTTTAGAGTGTTTAATAAACCTCAAACTTAGCGGTCAGAGGTACAAAAGGCAAGATATGACCTAGGAAGGGTAGTTGAACAGAGTTTGGTCTGGGTTTCACCCCTAACTGAGGTTGAAAAAAGGGCTATGAAATTTTTAAAACCATTCCTAATGAACACGCCAATAATCCCCCTGAAGCAGTGGTGTAGCAAGGTACAGTACGTTCTAGAATGCAAAGAAACTACGCACAGAGAGGAATCATAATGCGGTAGTGCCGTTTTCAACAAAATTTACTTCAGTTCTAAGTAACTTGAGTATTTGGATACTCAAAACCGGGGGACAAATTCAGTTTACTGGGGGGACATTTAAGGACACTGCGGGGACAATTGTCCCCCTATTTTATATGTTATTTTAAGCCCTGGTCGAAGGCCACTTTTATATTGATAAAAGCACAGGCAGTGTATTTCTTCTGTGTAAAACCCTTCTTAATGAACGATTAAAAGAATGTAGTGCCATTTCGATCGACCTGTCCTCTCTAAAACCGTGTTTCCGATTAGATAACTAAAACCAATTTTGTGTGCATACCAACTTAAGTCGCGTGTCTATTAATTTTCCAAAATTCTTTCCCAGAACGTTTTGAGGACATATAGGTCTAAAACTGCGAGGCTCTTTGTATGATTCTTTCTTGGGCTTGCATAAAATGCCGACTCCAGCAGCTTTCCACGCCATAGGGAATAAAATAATTTTAAACAACTATTGTATGTTAAAAGCAACCGTGTTTTGATCGTGTCGTACGCCACTTGCACTGATTCGGCCGATATGCCATCTGGGCCCCGGGCTTCTTTTTTTCATTTAAGATACTACCCACCCTTATTCTTCTTCTATTATCTATGGCCCTTCTTCTGCTGGGCTGTGAGTTAAAAGGTTATGAACCTTCCGTTCAGTTTCTGTGTGAGCTGAATTAGAAGGAGCCTCTGTTGGAAAAAAGGTTTTGGCAAGTTCTCTAAGGATTTCTCTATTTTCTGGCATTTCTATGCCATTAACGACAATGAACTCGGGTGCTGTACTTGGCCGAGTGAGGTTAATTAATTTCTTCATTTCTTGAAAAAAGTTTTTATTAAGAATGGTGGAACAAAATTCTTTCCATTTCGAGTTTTAGTCTTTCGTAAAGTCCGTAGGTTTTCCCCTTTCAGTTCTTTATAATGCCCAAAGCTTTCCTTAGTGGGGTGCTTACTTCTGCCTTTCGATAAGCCTGCCTCAGTTTGTTTCTTAGGGTTCATAATTCTTTCCACCAGAATACTGCATTCCTGTGGACTTCCCTTGTTTGTATATTTTCCAAACTTCCTTTTGCACTGTTTATTAGAGATCGTTTGATGTTTTGTACTTCTTGGTCAATTAACGATGTAAAAAGGTTGGAGAGAGAATGCGTGGTCAGCGAGTTTCTTAACAGGTCAATAAAAATATTGGTGCCTGGAAGTTTCGCCCACAATTCATTTTCGCCCACACCATATCGCCCACAATACGTTTTCGCCCACACTACATCTCTGCTCAAATTTATTCATTTTGTAACTTAGAGGCGACGTCCATACATATAAATAAATCAAAGTAACAATTAACGTTATAAATAATATGAATTTTTTGAAAAATAGAAAAAGATACATCTGAGGTTGTTAGCAACGCCATCTACCATCAAAGTTTCAAATAATTTCGAAAAAGCCCATCTAATTTAAATACTTCTTTCCATCCGGAAAGTCACGCAATTATTACTTTAATTCTTGAAGCCACTGCAGACTTGGTCGTAACAGTCGCAATTATTAGTTTTTAATTTATAATTTGTTCTTTATTCTGGTAATTTAATTATAATTAATATCAAGCGTCTAGTTGTAGTTAGGTATTTAATTGGTTATGGGCGAAAATGCATTGTGGGTGAAAATTCCCGAAACCAAAATATTCCTATTGATATTGTTTAAAATGGGAATTCTTAGCTCGTTATGGTCAGGCTTAGGAAAAGCTTTCTAAGTTTCTATTATAAAATAGATAAAAGGATGATCAGATACAGATGGAACGTCCAAGTATTTCCAGGTGGAGCAGTTAACGTTGTCCCCTACTAGTGTTAACTCGACAAAAGTCGTTTCTTCTGGTATATATAAGACACAATATATATAATAATCGGCCTCTAAGATTCATTGTAATCGTTCAGCTGAAGCCTGTTTAATAAAAGATCGCGAAAGTCTTATTGATTTCTATTTTATTAAATCAATTCCAAACTTTGTGCCACAGCCTACCGAGTGGCGGGAGACCTACTCGTAACCTTCCTACTTGTTCCTGCCGTCGGGGCTACAGCAATTTCTGAACTGAGGGATCTACGTGGGCTTACTTGTTGTCGCTGACAACGCGACTGGAGCAGCTTAAACATCGTCTCCAGGTTCCGTACCCGCAAATCTTCTTGAGACGTACCCACCGCGAGGAAGGAACATCCGCCAAACCTCAATCATACTGGTACATTTTCATTCATACAGAATTGGTTCAGATCCACGACCCTCCGCTGGTAATCCCCGTGGACGTCGAGGGAAGGAGCTACTGCTTCCGTTGGCTCCGTGGGATTTTTCAACAGCTGCCTCAACACAACAAAAACTCACCGCTCCTAACCTGCCGTGGTGGACGCTCTCACCTCAGGATAAGATTCTGACATCAGTGATCTTTGCACCCGCACCATTTGCAGAACTGGTAAAACTTTATCTTCTTCAGTATCCAGCTACCTCTCTACCTTTACCAGCCCCGCTCCAAAACTCTCTACTCCCGCACTACCCACTCCTAAACCGTTGTCTGACTACAATCCGTCCCTTGACACCACCTTGGAGGAACCTGAAGATCCTAACGAAACTTATTACCTAACAGCCTTATCTTTAGGGCCAGGGAGCCCCCCTGACCCACCAAACCTACCACAAACCATCAGTGATACCTCACGTACCCCAATCATTGATCCTACCACCGATCCGATTCCTGAAGCACCTATACCTACCCCTAGTCTACCTATGCCACCAACCACTCCAAATACCATGGCTAATGC
Organism: Eulimnadia texana; assembly: GCA_002872375.1. Taxonomy (NCBI): domain Eukaryota; kingdom Metazoa; phylum Arthropoda; class Branchiopoda; order Diplostraca; family Limnadiidae; genus Eulimnadia; species Eulimnadia texana. The sequence goes on along the minus strand of NKDA01000002.1, from coordinate 14,694,945 downwards.
CCGTATCTCTGCTCTCAATCGGCAAATCAATGCTTTACCCTCTAGAAATAACCCATCTACCCTCACCATTTCTGAAATCCATCCTCGAAATACCATTCAACAACAACCGAGCCACCAACCAAACCCCCAATCCGATCCGATTACCCAGGCTTTTGCCAGAAACTTTCAACCTGTTCCTTCCCCGTCCACCACGGATGAACAGGTTAGGTCGCTGGCATTTATGATGTCATCAACCCAACGAGGAATGGACCACTACCGCTGGATGGCTTCGCAGAATCCGGCATGACTGTGCCACCAACGCACGTTGTTCCGGTGATCTTCCAAGCCCCATTGGTGACATCCTTCCGCCCTAATTTCTACGAGCACTGGAACCGAAGGTTTTTGGACTGGTCCTTCGAATGGTCCCAGAGCCTCATGGAGGAGGAGAGATGGTGTCTTGAGGACCTCAATAACAAGATGCGCACCTACGCCGCAGAGTACGCCCTGTCATCCGAAAAGATTGACGCCGCTGGTGATATATCCTGGTCTCTCAGCAAAAATACACCCCGGAACCCTCCACCGGCCCTCAGCACCGTCCTGGAGTACATCAGTCGTCCCGATGCTGCCAAGAACAGGAGGAACATCCAGGCTCATGAGGGCATCGCGAAAATGCTGTCGACGGGTACTAGAACTTCCGGTAAAAAACCCAACCAAACAACCCCAATCCAACTCCCAATACTCAACCGAATAATCCTAATCAAGGCAAACCTAATCGACCAACCCTACCGAACAACCCGAACAACCCCAACAGCCCCCGTCCTTCGAATAACGCTTCCACAAACCGACCACCCCGACCCCAAAATTTTCAACAGAATGTCCAACCCCTACCGCCAAATTACCAACAAGCATACTGCCAACAAGCCAATTTCCAACAATTTAACCCTTACCAAGCTCTCTTGTGCTTTCTTTTTCTCTCTTACTATCCACCCCAACCTCAACGACCACGATTCAGAGGCAAGCAGCATCAACATCAGCAGCAGCAACAACAGGCAGCCATTCTGCAAGTCGATCAACAGACGAACTAGCCGACAGTGCGCCGCCGACCTCAGGCTCTCCGAAACAGTTGACGAACTTGTTCTCAAAGATGCCGGTATTGAATTAACTATCCCCAGAAAGTTCTATAATCCAAGGGCTTGTCTTTCTCCCGCGACCCGGCATAGCAGTCCGCCTCCAAAGTTACTGAAAGTGAAAATAGATTTCTAAGATTACTGAACCTCCGCATTCGCTTTTTTCACTCTACGTCTGTTAAACCCCGAGGTATCCCTTCGAATATCTACAAATCCAATTGGTTACCCCCGAACTACCTTTCTAATTCCCCTGCTTGGCTTAAGTTTTCCAATTACATCTCTTCGACTTCCTTTAATTAATATCCCCATTCGAATTGGAATTTGTCTACTAAAAATACATGGTCCCAACTTATCCAAATCCCTAGCATTTTTGTTACGCAAGCTGACAAAGGGGGAAAAATTGTTTTGTGGGCTCGAACCGACTACCTTAAAGAAGTCAACCGGCAACTTTCATCCTCCCAAACCTACTTAGCAATCTCTCAATCTGAAACTGAGCTCCGAACTGAATCCCTTAATAAGTTAAATCTCATCTTTGCTCAGAGCTCGATCTTAAGTGTATTACTAACAACGAAAAAGTAATTATGTCCCAACACTCCACTTCCCTCCCTCCAATTTACTTTCTACCCCTAATACACAAACCCAAGAACTCCACTGGTGCCTTTGCAGGCCGCCCCATTGTCGCTCATTTTAATTCTTCCTTAAAGCCCTTAGATTATTTCTTATCCATTCTGGTTACTCCGATTATGGAAAAGATCCCCAGTTCTTTAAAAGACAGCTTTCATTTTATCGAACAAGTGAAAAACTTCCATCCTCCAACTAACCAGAGTGTCAAAATTGCCACAGTCGACGTGGAAGCCCTTTACCCCAGCATCCCCTGGGATGAGGGTATCTTAGCTTGCTTTTTGTTTCATTCAAAACATTATCATTGGTTCACCCGCCACCACTTATCAAACAATCTCCTCCTCCCTCCCCCACCCTCCCTCTTCAAGAAGATCTTCACCCTTGTTGTGGAAAACAACATTTTCCACTTTCAAAACACTCGCTTCTTTGTTGAAACAAACGGCACTGCCGTGGGCAACTCCATTTCTGTCTTTTTGCAAACGACTATATGTACTCAGTTACGAGACGATTAATTCAAAACCCTCCCCCCCTTTGTCCACCTTTTTCTTCGGTATACCGACAATATTTTTCTCTATTCTGGCCCAGAATCTCAAATTGAAGCACTTTTTCAACAATTTTCCCGACTAAGCTTCACTTTTAATTTTTCCCCTACTGAATCACCCTTTCTTGATATCCTGGTAAGATGAAATAATCCCTCCTCCCCTTGGTTCTCCACCACGATCTACCGCAAACCCACCGACGCACACCAACACTTATACTGAACCTCCTGTCATTCCCCCCGCTGTCGAAAGAGCCTCCGCTTTGCACAACTGGTGCGCGCACGAGCAATCTGTTCTTGTGTCGCAGACCTCCGAAGAAACATCGAGGAAATCACGGGGCGCTTTCACCGCCGGAGTTATCCACACCAGATCCTGCAGGAGGCCGCAACCAAGGTCCTACATCCAACTGAGACTTCCTGCAGCCGACCCCCTGCCGAAGACACCCTACGATCTGTCGTCCCATACCACCCCAACTGGTCAACCCTCCAAGCCGAGCTCAACTCCTTACTATCCAGTCTGCGGGACGAGTACCCGGGAGTCTTCGACGGGGCGTTCGTGCAAATCGCGTACCAACGCTCCCCTTCACTCAAGGACTTCACTGGCCCTCAATCTAAACGTGCCCCTGCACCTCTATCGCACCAAAATTCCTACTGAGCGGCGGGACCCCTACTCGTATCCTTCGCAGTGTTGCAAAGTGTTAGTTTTTCTGTCGTCATTATATCTTCTAGTTTTATTCGCTTATAATCTAATTCCATAGTGCGCGGTATTATCAATGTGCTTTTCAGCAAAGTATTCCAGGCGGTTTAGTACCATCCTTTCCATCACTTTACCTACACATGATGTTAAACTAATTGGCCTGTATGCGTCCGCTTCCCACTTATCTTTTCCTGGTTTATGTATCGGTAGGATGACTGAATCCTTCCGGGCTCTAGGGACTTCGCCTGATTCCCAGATGTTGTTGAATATGCCCAACAATTTTTCCTTCGCTTTAGTCGGTAGTTTTTAAATAATTTTGTTTTGTATTTTATCAGGTCCCATCGCTGTATTTTTTAAATTCTGGATGGCCCATTCAAATTCTGTTCTTTGGAACGGTTTATTTAGTACGTTGTTTATGGTCATTGATGCGGCTCAGATTTTGTTTTCAATTCTTTGTTTGAAGTCTTCTTCTAGTCTATGGTCAACTTCGGAATTTTTCTCGAAGTGATCTGGTAAAGTTTCGACTATGTTCTCATCCTCGTACAAAATATACCCAAATTGGTCCTTAATTCCAAATATTTTGTGTGTTGGTGGACTATGCTCTGAATTACAGCCTACTTTTCTAATAAAGTTCCACACTTTTGTTGGGCTCGTTTGAAAAGGTTGTTGCAGAATTTGGTCCTCGTTTCTGTCCTCTCTATTTTTATTGTTTTTATTTTCAAAGCTTCCATTTTTTTAAAAACGCCTTGTTCCGCTCTGTTGGCGAGGTCCAATACTTCCTGAAAGCCTGTCTTGCCTGAGCTATTGCTTTTATTACTCCTGATATTTTACCCCTGTTTTTATGGGTGTTTGTTACTGTAAGTATAAATCGATTGTTGGCATTTTCTAGAATCTCGATAAATTCTTCATAGGAAAGTGTGTTCATGTTTCTCATTTTTTCAGATATCTCTGACGTCCACTCCATCCACTTCGGTCTTTTAAAATTCCAGCGATCAGACGCTCTTTGATCTCCCTCCGTTAGTGAGATATCGAATTTATAGGGAAGTGATCACTGCTGGAATCGGGACCTCTGGTGGTTTCTATCAAAGGGAACAGGTCGGCTGAACTGAATACAAGGTCAGGGGAAGATAGCTCATTTCTTCCGTGTATGATATGGGTCCCCAGGTTTATGGGATTACATATGGAGATGGAATTGTTTTCGCCCAAAAACTCTACTATTTTTTTACCTGCCTCATTTTCTTGCACCACCGTGTCTCAGAGGGGATGGTCTGCGTTAAAGTCCCCTACCATAATAACTCCCCTTCCTGCATTCGCCTGTAGAGCTTATAGGTCATCTTTTGTTATATACTCCTGTCTGGGATTGCAGATACATGTTACCGTTAGAGGGTTTTGTCGCTCTGCGACTTGGGCTAGTACACTTACAGCTTCTATTTTTGAATAAACCGGTAGGTTGATCTCAGATTCCGTTGTTTTCATCGTTGTTTTGGTATAGATGGCTACTCCCCCGTATCCATCGTTTCTGTTTTTATATTTACATGTATAGCCTGGTATTGAGTCAGGGTTCTGTGCCCATTCGCCACCACGTTTCGCACAGACATATCATATCAAGGTCATACCGTACAGCGCAGTTTTTTTATCTCCTCTATCTTAGCAGTTGTCAAGCTTCTACTATTCAAAACCAATAGCCTCATTCTAGTTTTGATCTATTTGTTCAAGTATTACGGTTTGGGTTGTGTTTGTCGTACTCAAGTGTATTTGGTGTAGGGTTTCGAAGACTTCTTCGACTTCCCTCTCGCTCATTTTTGAATGTGCTTGGAATAGTTGGAGCAGGATTGGCATGACTTGTTGGTTTTGCATGTTTGCCATAACAGAATTCATGGGAGTACAAACCATAACTATATCTTTTAGATTGCTCATTTGGTATTTCTGCTCTGGTTGATGTGGTCCTCGTATTTGTCTGGGTGTGGTTGTTGTACTTCCATTTTGGACGTTTTCTGTTTGTGCAGCCGATTGTACGACGGGGCTTTCTTCTACAGGGGTTCTACCCTTCCCTTTTGTACCTTTGACACAGTTTTTGACCATTTCTCCAACGCTTCTTTATAGCTGATTCGCAGCTTGTTTAGGATTTTAAGCACTTGGGTCTCTTTCGAGTATTTCCAGCATTTTAGTGTGACCGGGAGGTGGTTTCCGCCACAGTTCACACATTTTTGCTTTTCTTTGTATGGTTTGTTCGGACACTCTGTTTCCAGGTGATTTTCTCCACAAAACAGGCATCGTTTTTGTCTTTTGCATTTTTCTTGCGTATGTCTAAGGCCTTGAAATTTAAAATACCTTATGGGTTTTTCTTCAAAATCGTACACACGTTTTATCTCGTAGAAGAGTACAATGTGAGATGGCTTCTTGTCACCCTTGAAGGTCAGGACGACTTTTAGTATTGCGGTTTTCTTGCCACTTCCGAACTAGCGCAGTCTCCTCACACCTGTGACCTCATATTTAACTCCGATTTCTTCCAGTATTTCTGATTCTTTCAACTGCGTGTCAACGTCAGATATTACCCCTCGAATACTGTTTTCTCTAGCCGGCTTACGTGCTACCATCTCTTTTGATAAGATTTTTCCGATACTTAACAGCTTTTTTCTTCGCTCTGCATCCACAGGCCAGACGATCAAATCCCCCATAGTTGCATGAATTGCTATTTGTTATAATGTTATACACTGGTTAAACAAAAAAAAATATTTCATTAGTTCATTTACATAAAGAGCACTAGGGTTCATGTCTAATGGAAAAATAGAGTTTCGAACTCGATTCGCACTAAACCAGTCGTGTTTAATTCCGTCTGAATACCGCAGTTATACCACTATTTGTTTAACATCTTTTTTTAGCTGTTTCTTTAGATCTTCTCCGATCTCTTTCCTGCGTTGGAACGGTATTTTCGAGAAATTCGTATTTGTATCTATAAAGCGGAATAATACCGACCATTCCGTAAAGTTTTCTTTCGTCCCAATTGGGTTTAATTTCCTTTCTAATTCTCGGTCGATTTCCATACTCAGTTCGGCAAAACTCTCTGCAGGTCTCTCTTCATTTCCCTTTCTCTTTAAATTCCAAACCAGGGAAAACTCCCCCCTCCGGCGGTTCTTTTGAATCCATTTTCCCGTCACCAACACAGAAAAGATTTTTTTTAAAATAACTATAATAAATATCAATTGTGAGGTGTACTTTAGCAATCAGTGCAAAATAAGTGCATCCAAAAGGGTACTTAAGGTTTATTTCTATCAGGTAGATTTGGTAATCGCAGCGAAGAGCTCCCAGCACGTCCGTCCGCTTCTGAAGTCTGACCACAGCGTAATAACAGAACCAGTAGTGACACTCCCTATCTTCTCCATTATAAGAAAAATGACCACGATGGAACTTCCGTCATCTAGCAACTAGCTAGGGAACTAAATGTGTTTTCCTAAAACGATGTTTTCTACTTAAAATTTAAGCAACTGTATCTCCATTAATAAATAAGTTAGAACCACTAAGTTTCTAACAACATAGTATGAATTGTGGGCTATATCCCCGTTTAATTTCAGCTGAGATGTTTTGTTCCAAAAATGAGATATTGCTCGCATATGTTAAAACATTACATTCATGTTTCTCAAAGCCGCGCGAATGTTGGAACTTTTTATTCGCGGCTTCGTATTCTTCATGATGTAAGCTACAAGCCCTGACAAGCTCGTAGCTCGCATTTTGTTTTCAAGCGAGTAATCGCGTAGGAAACTTAAGGATAAAGAATATCGGACTCAGTTTGACACTCGCGGCTTCTTAACAGTAAATTACTCCGAAATGATGTTAGGTATGGTTGGGTACGCTAAACAATTGATGTTTTGTCTCACACAGAAAAGTAACACAAAAAATTAGCAAGGTGTATTACAAGCAGTAGAAGAAATTCGCTTTGATATCTGTATTGTTAGAAGCTACTTCTTCAGAAGTTTTTTCACCTTTCGTTGATTTGCTGCATCCTTTAATCTCTGCTGCAATTCCATGTTTGCGAATTTGCAGCAAAAGAATAGTCGTAGAATGATGTATCCCAGAATAAATTTCTCCTTGTTGAAAATCTTACACACAGGAGGAAAATCGCAATCCATCATTTCTGGTGTAAGGTATTCCACAATACCACCCAGTTTTGATCTGTGTAGATAGTTGTTAATGAAGATCTTCTCGTATTCCACCAGGGTCTAAAAAAATTTGTTCTGAGGGAACGCACAAGTTTCCTAGTTCACTTTCCTTTGACTCGTAGGCTTTAAAATAAGTGTAAAGCTTGTGATTCTGGAAAAGGTCCTTCGTTGGGGCTGTTAGTAGTGCTCTGCATTGATCGTAGTTGTGCACTGCTAAAGATTTTCGAACATAGAAACCAAAAGCATAGAAAGCGACATTTTTTTCTGTGCTGTCAACAAACACATTAGGAGACTCCATTTCTGGACGAATTGGAGTATCCCGTAAATCGTTGAACGTGGCCGAACCGAAGGACTCGCTGGTGAAGCCGTCGTTTGATATTCTAGTGACCACCAGCAACATCTCCGCCTGGTCAGGTTCGCAGCTGCCAGTATCATAAGGGAGGAGAAGGCTTGTGGCAGACATTTTCGAAATAAATTTTGAAAATATATAGCTGTGGGGTTGTCGCACAGACCTCCTCCACGACGAAGAGTCCCAAAGAAGTTTTCCAAGCAGTCTTGCGTTAAGTTTCTAGTGGGAAGGCACTCGAAGTTCTGTTCGGTCTCCAGAAGCATTTTGGTTATCTCTTGAATACATGCAATGCTCTGACGCCAGCCTCGAAAGCACCTGATTTTCGACGTCACATCCTTCCCTGATTTTCGGCAAACCGCTTTTATACTGGAAAATGTTTTTCTACCCTTAATAAGAATTTGTTCAGCGATTTTCCAGTTCTTTGATTAATTGGATGTCTTAGAAAAGAATTGTCATTATAGAATTTTGAATTGGAGATATCGAACAAATCGTTCATAAGAAGTACAAAATTCGCTGTTAGACGGGCATCTTTACTGAGGATACTTAGCGAAATACACAAACGCATCCCAGCGTTCACCGACCTGCTGAATATTTTAGCAGCAAATTTTACTCTCATCTTCTGAGCATTTGTCAATGTTAAGCACTGTGGGCTTATCCTCTGGAATGCCCGGAACTTCCGGGGTTTATCACCGTCAATGACCGTCTTGATGTGTTTCCAGGAGACTCGTGTTTTATCCATTATGAAATCGTAATTTGCGAGGTTATTTCTGACGCTTTTCAATAAATGCGACACATCGAACATCGCAAATACCTTTTTTTGAGTTCCCTTGCTATTTAGGAAGAAGTATGGGCGGTCTTCCGTAGCTCCCAAGAGAGTGGATATCTTCATAAATCCACCACCTTGTTCAGCAACGCAAACAATTACATTCAAACCGATACTATCGAGTTTCTCGATACACTGAATAAGCTTGGCTTTCAGTGAAAGCCCCGTTTGACCACACCCAAAGAAATACGCCAGCGGGAACTTCCAGGAGGCAAGCAGTCCTCTAATAAGGAACACAGTCGCTTTATCTGCAATACAGGCTTCCTCTGCCAGCGATTTTTTCGGGGTTCCAGCGAGACCCACAATACGGTCCTCTCCTCTGTGGTATTGTAGATGAGGTTTTATACTCATCTCGTCTACGCATAGCACTGTATAGCGCTCTAGCTGCTTCATGCTGGACACCTTCTCTTTCAAAAGCTGGAACACAGAATCCTGAAAGCCTTCAGTTACCTGAAGGCTTCTTAACCAGCGTTTCAGAGTTCTGCTGGACGGTATAGCAAAAAGTTTGGCCCATCTAACATATGCTCTAGGGCTCCAGAAGTATAGTGAGAGGGCGATCATTCTTTCTCTTGATGAATATCGTCGTCCATGTTTGTTGCAGCAAGCCGTATTTGGCTGACAACAAAATCTCTTGCAACGCCCTCTGGTAGGAACTGTTGAACAGCTGCTATGAGTTTGTTCCGTTCTTCAGTGGTCTTGGACTTGGTGACTGGTCTTGTCGCTCAAAGCTCCTGTTTGTACTTGTCACATTGAAACTTACTGCGGTCAAGCTTCTTTTTCAGAAGGTAATTTTCTTTACGCAGTCGCTAATTTTCGAGATGAAGTCTCTTCTCTCTTGGAGTTTCTAATGCCAGTTGGGTTTCACGATTCTGTCCGGCTGGTTGGTTGCTGTTACTCTGCGGATCAAGACGACTAAGAGCTTGCCGAACCTCAAGGTGGTCTCTTCCCTGGGACTCGTCTGCTTCGTCACGTATGGAACCATAGTTTTGCTCTCTTGAAATAGCTTGAGAACTGGACGGATAAACGTGGTCTTCTATTCCCGTTAATTCGAATGGAAATGTGAGCAAGGAAATATATGTGTAAGCACAAATGCTTCTTCTTCAATTTGTTATTAATTGGAAACGCTAGTTGACGAACCTGAGGTGGTACTTGTTCCAGTAACGTAGATGTCACATCTGTCCACTTCGGAGTCAGTATCATCAATCAAGGAATTGGTTGAAGTCCGTGTTACCGATTCAACTTGACAGGCACTATTTTCTGCTACAAGTTTTCGTCATTAAGATTACATACGGATTTTCTCAAAGTATAAAAAACCATTTATGGATATCGTGGGTACTGCATTCCGCAGAAGCCGCTTCGCCCCGTCACCCAAAAAGATGTTTTCGATGTGACGCGAACATATGTGGAATGTTTCCCTGTTCTCGAACGATTCCCTGGGTGTAACAAGGGATTTTATTTTACCTTCGTTTTTCATCCATTCACAGGATATGAATTGATGTTTAATTTACACGATCACTTTCTTGTGTTACACCCCTTGGTCAAATGATACTCCAAACGTTACATTGAATTTTCGAATATACATGTAGCAAAATGTTGGTTCGGAGACTACCATACTTACATTTCACGCATTGCTCATGGAACTATTTTGGAACTTAAGATTTTGGGTTTTGTATGAATGTGGCCTAAGGCGCCTAATTGAATTAATGTGACCAAGTCTCGTTTGATTTGAATATGAAGTGTATTTTCATTCGCCAGCTTTACATGCAAATTATATTCGTTGTGATCAAATCTGAACACTGATACTCTGTCACTTAGTCGCTGTCGCTTAGTCACTATATCGCTGTGCACTAGTACAGCATTGTTGTCCTTTGGGCAAAAGTTGATGCCCGTCCCTTCCGGCGGCTTCGAGAAAACACACATGAAACTTCGCACTTCTTTTCTTTATAACTAATAAGTTTACCCAAAAATGTTTATTTCCTTATGCACAATCAATTCTTATACACACTTTAAATTTATTCCGCTGGTTTCATCCACATATATTGCTTGGCTGAATTTATTTGCTATTTTAAAGTTTTCCTCCGTCGTTGGAATCTTCAGTCTGTATTTAGTAATGAAGCTGTAACCCAGATGGCAGTGTTGAAGTGTGACGACTTTGGGCTAGACTGTCACTACTGGTTCTGTTATTATGCTATGCTTCTAAAGCACAGTATATAGGGTTCCAGTATGGACAAGGGAAGGGATTTGCCAGAAGCCTTCACAGTCAGTGGAAATTAGCGCCACCGGTGTGGGATCCCATGAACTACGGGTATATGAAGCCAGGAGTTTGCGGGAAAAAAATGTTCAGCTTAAAACTGCTCTCCCACCTATTGGTGTACATCTTTACTAAAGGATTTTCCCAATAAACACTGATCGTTTGTTACTCCTTGTATTGAAATGTAGCCTTTCATCAGAGTACAATGCTCGTAATTAACTTCAAAATATATACGGTCTTCTCAATCTAATCCCACTGCCAACATTCCCAACTTGAAAGAAAGGAAAGGTTTAAGCATTACCTTCATGATTATTTCGACGATATATATTACCGTCAGTTTCTTTCGCTATAATCAACAGATTGAAGCAATATTCAACGAGCAATATGGGGATCTACCAGTTATTTGTTTTTTACATTTCGTGGCTCCTGACTCGGCTTCTGACTGTTGTTGGTCATAAGTGACGTATTAATAAATTTCAACGTATAATAAATTCTTTTTCTAACGAAGAGGTTTACAAATTTTGTTAGAGGAAATTCAGCGCGGCAACTGGGGAAAGGAGCCCACAATATTTCGGAAACGATGCCTCGGAGTATTCCTTGTTGGTGCCCAGTTTTGCTGAGAACAGCGTAAAAAATTTATTCGCATGAGTTCAGATATTTCACAAATGGTTCGCTTGGCATTGAAAGACCACCGAATTCCTTTGAGTTATCATATTGTTTGTAAGTAAGGAACAAAATTGATTCTGCACTCTCGTTTCCCTGAATAGAGCACCACTGATTGCATTTAGCGCACGCATGCATGGACTAAATTCTTTTCCCAAAGGAAAAAATAAAATAAAAAAACAGAGAAATACACAAAACCGACTTTTCCCGCTTCTTCCATGACATTGTGGGTAGGAAATATTATAGGCGGGGATATCCAACACCGCGTCAGACTTGCTAGTTTCATTACAGGAGTCTTCATTCATCGGAGGTTCTTTTAGGGAGCTCAAAGTTGTTAGGCTACCTTCGTCATTGTCACAGTTATCACCAGAACTTTGCTTTTCAGTTAGGGAGTTGAAGGAAATTATTTTTCTGAAGGAATGGAAAAATCGATACGCTGTAGGGTTGAGGCCCCATCCACCAATACGTCTGATGCGCCCGAAGAAATTCTGCAAACAGTCTTGGTTGCGTCTCCGGATGAACAAAAATCCAAACTGAAGCTTGGATAGGTCTGTGATAAGTTCAGTCAAAGCGTTGATTGTGAGAATCCATCCACTAAGACACTTAATTGAGTTAGTGACATACTTTTTCGTGACCTCGTCAAATATGGCAATGGACGATACGAATTTTCTGAGCTCGTACAATTGTTGTAACGTACGATTTTTCGATTGGTCATCTAGGAATATCGGCCTGCGATATTTCTTCTTTTCGTGTAAGTTGCTACTGTTAAAAATATCGAAAAGGCGTTTGATATTTTTCAAAAGCACCCCAAGGCCTAAAGCTTCTGGAGGTAACAGCCCCATGCTGACGGAGATTCGCACACCAGCGCTTACGGAGCTACTTAAAGTCTCTGTTGCCCACTGAACTTTCATTTTGGCGAAAGATGAAAACTTCTCCCTTGGAATATGATGTTGCGCCAGTCTAGAAGGAAGCCGGAATCTTCGCCTCACATCCTGGTTTTAGAAAAGCCACCAAGTGCTTCCATTTTGCCTTAGAACTGTTGAACTCGAAGGTGTACTTCTCTAGGTTGTTTCTGATTACTTTTTGTCAAGTGCGGTGGGTCAAATTGTATTTTTCATCTTATAGAAAAAATACGGTGCCTCGGTGGTAGCCCCCATATGACGCGCTGCTTTAGACACAGCGGAGCCCTGATCAGACACAATCACTGTAACATCTGCCCCAATGTCCTGTAGTTTGATCAAGCAGTTTGGAGGATCCCCATTACCCAATGACCCGAGATGGATTTGCTGCAGAAGGCATAGTCAACTGGAAGCTTCCAGTTGCCTTTTAAAGAGCGCACCATAAAAACTATGGCCGATTCGGCAAGTTCCGTAGAACCCCCAGTTCCGTAGCTCTGAAATCCAAATATCTGGTCCCTATGTTTGTCAAAGTACAAGTTTTTCTTCAAACTCATCTCGTCAATAGACAAAATGAGGATCCGTTCTTTATGGGATTCGCACTTTTCTAATTAAAGTGATAAATTGCGAAGAGCGACATCGGAAATCCCGGACTGTATGTCATACTTTCCTAACCTTATCTGAAGAGTTTGCAAAGATGGCAGAATAAGTAACTGGGCCAGCTTTTCGTAGGCTAGGCGGCTTGCTAAATAAACCGCGACTGCCATTGTTATATCATGATCTGTGTATGTTCGCTGAGAAGGGACAACGGAGCTGTTCCTGATCTAGCCTTCAATGAATGCAAGAACTGTTTGGGCCAGATGAATCCCAGCGTCGCTTAAAATTTTTCCGATGTTTCGATTTGACAAGTTCTTCAAATCATTTTCCAACTGCTGGATTCGTTTAGCTTGGGAGTCGAACCTTTCGTTTGCCTTGTGGAGCTGGCGCTTCGATTCCTGGAGTTTTCTGGTCAATTGCGCAATCTTTTGCCTCATTGTGGCTTCTGCTTTTGGCATTATTTTTCCACTACCCACTGGTCTGCCGCGACGAGCAAATGATTTAACATTTGATTGTAATAACCGTGGGCGATTCCTTGTTCCCTTGGAGACGCCTGTATTCAAAGACAACAGGTTAGTACCGCACAGTACCTTACATTTAATAGAAAGGTACCTGCGTTCGAGGTTTGCGTAAGAATTGGCGCATCTAAGTGTGGGGCCTCATTGGTACCTTCAAAAGTGCTGCAGTCTGTAGTCCCAAGAAGGGAAACGGGCAACTCACAGACGTCCCTGCTTGCCCCTCCTGCTTCCCCAGCTGTTACTTCTCTGGCTGAAGTGATAGTTCCTTATGTGGCACATTTGTTAGGATAACCACAATTGTTACTTGAATGGTGTTATACCTGAAGTTGGCATTGGATAAGTTTCGTTACAGATTTCTCCGGGAACTAGTTCCATCCAAGCACATCGTTCTCAGCCTAATAGTTTGGTTTAGTTAGTGCGACTTTAATTTTTTTATAAAGGTTACGTGTTTTAATCAATACTAGAATAGACCCTTGATAAACATACCGTTCGGTAAATTCCTACTAGGCACAGCGCAACGCCGAAGCCTGTTTCGATCAGTCGATGCGTACATCACATCGTCAAAATGCTCACTGCAAATTAGAAGCGACCGTCTCTTGAATGTGCGGTAGAATGGTATGACATCCTCACGATTTATTTTCAAGGCCCACTGTCTATATAACCTAATAAGACTATTTGAGTGACTGCGTCGTAAGATATAACCTGCACATACCCGTAATCCGAAGGAAATTTATGAAACTTAATATCTTCGTGAGATTTTGTCGGTACTATCGCAACAGTTTACCGCACATTTTTTACGAGATGGCATGGTGTTACTCTAAGACAGTGGTTATTGAGTAAACCGCAGCTCATTGAAAACTGAAGTACTAATATTAATTAAACGCCTACGATATAAATTCAGCCTTGTGTACAATTCGTAAATAATGCAATGTTTCGGAGGTACTGCGAAGTTCCTTATTTATTCCATATTCATGCAAATGCAAATTTAGGAAGCCACGTCCATGATTATATTATTTGTTAGTTCATTCATGTAGTTGATATTTTGTTAAGAGTTTCCTCATGGTTCGTAATGCTTAACTAGATAGTTGTTAATAACTTCTATTAGTCCACATTGTACTAATATTGCACATTTGATAATTTTGAAATTGGAATTAGATTGAGAAGACCGTATATACTCAGACATAAAGAATCAAGCATGTGTCTAATCTGGATACCAGGCCACCACGGTTTAGCGGGGAACGAGCACGCCGACTACCTGGCCAAACTTGCGACCTCCAGATCCAATCCTTTGCCAGCGATCGACCTAGGCTATCCTCTACGCGAACTCAAGAACTTGATGAAACGGAGAATAAAAGCGCAGTGGACAGAGAGGCTGGCTCAGCACTCAGCATGCCAAAGAATGACGAATCTGAGGATCACACCTTCGTCGCCTCTTCTCCTATACAAACTGAACTTGCCTCGGCCTCTCTCTTCAACGTTAATTCAACTCAGGTCCCACCATTACCGAACAACCGAATACTTAAACAGGATTCGGAAGAGGGATAACCCTTACTGCGTGTGCCCTGATCGACCTGTACAAAACATTTGGCGCATTTTCTATTTCTGTCCTATTGTAAATAAAGAAAGAGCGCTTTTAATTAGGGAATGCTCCAAACTTGGACTCAATTTCAACATAGCAAACCTCCTTACTGTCCCAAAGCTGTTCCCAGCAGTACAGGAGTTTCTAAGGAGTGTCACAAAAATGTATTAAAATTAAGATCGAATATTTTCTATTTTATATAATTTTTTTGGATTTAATCTTCCTGCGCATTTAAATTGTCTCCTTCATTAACTGATTGATTTTAATTATGTCACGTCTTCTTCACCATTCATTTTACTTGTTCTGCACTTAATGTCACTACTAGCCTTAATTGTCACGCACTTTTAATATTGAATCGAACTTAACTTAGATTACTCAGTTTCAATTTTCTGACTTTTCTATATTTGTTCTTATATAATCTTGTACTAGCCATGGGCCTAGGCCTACGTGCTTTAATGAGAAAAAAAGACCGTATATATTTTGAAGTTAATTACGAGCATTGCATTCTGATGAAAGGCTACATTTCAATACAAAGAGTAACAAACGATCAGTGTTTATTGGGAAAATCCTTTAGTAAAGATGTACACCAATAGGTGGCGAGCAGTTTTAAGCTGAACATTTTTTCCCCGCAAACTCCTGGCTTCATATACCCATAGTTCAAGGGATCCCACCACCGGTGGCGCTAATTTCCACTGACTGTGAAGGCTTACGGTAAATCCCTTCCCTTGTCCATACTAGGACCCTTTATACTGTGTTCTGAAGTCTGACGTGGAATCCATAAACAGTGTTACAAAATCGTCTGCTACTAGGAGTCGACAAGGATTTTAACTAGCTCTCTTGATCACGTGACCGGTGAGAACCAATCAGATCGTGTGCTCACTTCCCAGCGTTGCAACGTGCATTTTCAAACTTCAATACATTTTTGCGGCCAAACGATAGAACATTGAGACAGGGACATTATACATATTCGGAATCAGCGTGAAAAGTTCTATAACATACATTTTTCTCCCAAGTGTCCTGACTTGCTCTTTAAGTTTCAACCATTTGCTATATTTCTACGTTTCATTTAGCACTGACGATAATTCCGATACAGAAGACTTGGAAGAAATAATACATGTATAAAAAGCTAATAATGGCATAACTCGTTACTGGACTAAAAAAAGTACTCTTCATAGTGTATTTCTCTCTCTAAAGCAATAAGATATTCAGTTTGTCTTTTCAGTTTTCAGTTGCAGTCAAACATCTTCCTGAAATACACATCAGTCCGGGTTTCAGTTCAACATTGAATTCCTCAATTAACCTGTAGTAGAAGGGAAGTACACTTTTTCAAAAATAAAAAACGAAGGGCTTACACGTTCACTTGTCAGAATAGAAAAATTAAAGATAACTAAACAAGGCTACTTAACTCTAATAGAAATTAAACTGTAGAAGATTTTTCCCTGGAAAAATAACTTGAAAAAGAAGATATAGGAAGACTAGTACAGGTTTTCAAATTTTCTGCCAAGAAAAAAAGGATATGCTCGTATTTCATTAGATTTTTTTCCCTAAATTTTCCCACGAGCGGCAAGATTTTCCCACGGTCTGAATTTTTATTCCCACGATCCCCATTACCAAGATTTGCCAAAGTTTCTCGTTTTGTTCTTTGAAAAGTTTGCTGTTCCAGAGTTCAACTCGGCCGTGTGTTGAATCAAAAAGAGTTTGCAACAACGACTAGTTCGGCCTAGAACTTTCCCCAAAAAGTCAATTACACCCAAAGAAAAAAAAAGTTCAAAAATCTAGAAAATTTAGAAAAATCGTTCCAAACATCAAGTCTCAAAGTCTCTCTTTTTTTCATTTTTTCCAACACAAAAACAAGGTCGCATTCAAAGATCTGATTCTCCATAGAGCGCAGTCGAGAAGGTGGTGTAGTCCAAGGCTCCGGGTTCAGCGTCGCCCAGGTAGGGCTGCATGCGCTGGATGCAGTACTCGGCCTGGTCAGGCGGCAGTTCTCGGCGGAGTTCGTCGGGCAAGATGTACGGCTTGTCTGTGGCCAGGATGCGGAACGAGTCGATGACCTGCTCCGCCGTGTCAGAGTCGGTCGACTCGCGCGTCATGAAGTCGAGGAAGGCGTCGAAGAGGACGTGGCCCGTGTTGTTGGGGTCTACCACAGCCATGATCCGCTGGAAGTCAATGTCGCCCTGCTTGTCCTTACCCAGCGAGTAGCCCACGCTCACCAGGCAGCACTTGAACTCGTCCGGCTTGAGATGGCCCACCCGGTTCTTGTCAAAGTGGTTGAATGAACTGCGGAATTCGTTCAATTGCTCTTGAGTTATACCCTAGAGTTAGAAAAATATATTACAATTTAATTTTTTATGTTCTATATTTATTTAATATTTATTTTTATATATAATATCTTTTAATATTGACAATTATATTTAATATTTTAATATAATTTAAGATTAATATTTTAAGGACTTAATGTTATTTTTTAAAGAGACCTTAGAGTCTCGGGTGAGGATTTGATTCTCGACTTCGTTGATGCTGCGGTTGATGGAGGTGAGCAGCTGTTCCCAGCCGATTCGCAGGGTCTCCATCGTGTACTGCGTGTACTGGTTCTCGAAGATCATGGCTTCCTGGATCCCCTGGTTCAGTTTCTCCAGTTCGTCCATGTGGGACTTGTATCCGTAGACGATCTGCTCGTACTCCTTCAGGCGGACCAGCTGATCTTCCAAAGATCCCTGCACAATAATAATGCATATTCATACAGTATTAATAATAAGTTATAGCGAACTTATACGCATTATATTTTGTATATATATATTGTTTATGAGTAAATATATTGTGGGGTAATTAGAATATTTAATAATATTACTAATTTCATACATACTTAACACGTATTAAGTTACCTGCATTCCCATGGCAATGGATACAACAGCGTCCATTTGACGTTCCATCCAGGGTCCGACGGCGTTGGCCTTTTCCGCGAACTGGCGTCGCAGCATTTCGTTGTTTTGCTGCTTGCGCAGCTCCTGCTGCAGCGTGTCGTCGCGCTGCGGAACCAGTTGACGCACTTCGCTCCATTTCGTCGTGATATCCTACAGAAAAAATCCATAAGATTTGTGTTCACAGGCTGTTTCAGGCTTTCTCAAACTCTTTAATTGTCTTCCTAAGCTTTCCCAAGGTCTCTAAAGGTCTTCCCAAGCCTTCCTGTAATCTCTAACAAGTTTCCCAAAGCTCTTCCCGCGTGTTAAAATTACCTTAGCAGTAAGCGTAGTGTACGGATTGTCCAGTCCTCCGGGGATATGGTGCTGCTGAGCAATGGTCTCCACTTGCTGGACGAACCCGACAATCGACTGGTGCTCTTTGTCAGCTTCCCCAAGCGTGGCTTTGAACTGTTCGTGGGCGTCCATCAAACCCTGGATCTCCTCCATCGTGTGGACGATGAACATATCGACCAGGTCCTCGCGAGCCCCATCCAGCCAATTGTTGAACGGCTACACAGAAAAATTCAATAAAATATTTGCACGTCAAAGTATACGGAGACTAGACTTACAGCGGCACGCTTAGCGAACTCGAGGTGAAGCTGGTCGATCTTCTCAAGGACTAGTTCGGCCTCGTCCAGGTCCTGACGGCGGGTCTGCGTCAACGTGCCCAGCCGATCCCACTGGTCGCAGATGCGCTGGCAGCGACTGTTCACCGAGGCCACGTCGTGGTAATCCAACGCGCTGCGAGGAAATTATTATTAATATTTTACGACAATATTTTCAAAACCATAAACGGTTTTTAGTACTTGAGTTCTTGAGCTATGGCTGCGATCTGGTCGACGCGGTCCTGGTGAGCTGCCAGGTCGCTCTCGAAGGCCTCGTGCTTCTTCTTCAGGGCCTTCAGCTCGGGCAAGCGACAGTTACGAAAATCCTGCACCAAATATTCCAGGTTAGTTATGATACTAATTGACATTTATTATTAATATTATTATTATATTACTGTTATTATCACTAGTGCTACTGCTGCTGCTACTACTACTATTACTATTACTACTATTATTATCAATATTACTACTAGCATTATTATTATTATTAATTCTACCACTTATATTATATGCACTACTTCTACTGCCGCTACTACTATTATAATTATTACTGCTGCTGCTACTACTACTATTATTATTAGTTCTATGTAAATTACTTCAGAGGAGAGCATTTCCTCTTTGCCCTGGGTCCAGGATTCGTGGATATCGCACTTGTGTCTGAACTTCTGAGCCAAGTGGTCCAGACGCTCCAACCTACAACACAACCAAAGTTATTTATACAAAATAAATTACCAATTAATCTCAATTAATGGTGTATATCAAATGTTATTTATTTTTTATGAAGAATATAATTAATAGCAATAGTAAAACTAATTTACTAAAATTAACACTTAAAATAATAATCAACTAATTTATATCATTAAAATAAATAATAAAATATTAAACAATAATGAATAAAGTTAATTGATAATAAATCAAATAATAATAAAATTAATACTTAGAGTAAAACTAATCCTAAGGCTCCCTATTATAGCTTATAATACATATTTAATATTAATTTAAATTATTATATATAATTAAATACCGCATCATTTCCGAGAGTAGCCACTCCTCGAACAGCTTTTCGGCCGTGTCCAGACCCTTCCATGCATTCGATATATCCTTTAAAACAGGAAAATTCATTAAATTCAGTTAATACTGATATTTATAATGTTGATTTATAATAATATATTTATAGTTTACTTTGGGCTATTCAATGTTTATTCATGTGGTTTATTTGACAAATTAGCAACTGATTGCTTGAAAATAATTTATTAATTTCATGGAAAAAAATTTAAGTTTTATTTGTATATATATATATATATATATATATACGTGTGTAGATATTTATAATATAATAATTTATCAGTGTTTCCACTTCCAGTTTACCCTTTTTCCCCTCTTTCTTTATTTTTCCCCTTTTCAGATCCTATCTTCCCCTAACTTTCAGGGAATTTCCCCGCAAAGTGGAAACAACGTAATTTATATTTCTGGCATACCGAGACCATTTTTCCTTCAGTGGGGATGTAAGCTGGTCTGTTGGACAGGCGTAGTTTGGTCTGGAGTGTATTGAAGTTCGTCTCCAGCTTAGCTTTCTGCTCTACGCGAGGCGGCTTGTGCTTGCGACGGTACTGGCGGTACTCGTCCAGCTTCTTCTGCACGCCGGCCAGCGAGTTGTCCGTCTGTCGGGACTCGAGCCACGGCAAAGTTTTCCGGATCCATTCCAGTAACTAAATCAATTAAATCTGAATTAATGTCGAGTTAATTTTAATTAGAAGTACTAGTAAATTACATCAGAGGCGAGTCTTTCGTACTCTTCCATCAGCAGCTCGTTCTCCTGGTTGACTTTCAGCACTTTGCAGATGCGATTGGCTGCAGTCTCGGCCTTTAATTAGAAATACTAATTACTCTAAATGATTTTAATAATACAAAAATTGATCCCGTATAGAGCAAAGGGCCTGGAGAAGCTTTTTATTCACAATAATTTGCATAAATAAAATCTTCCAGGACTGCATGCGATTCAAGTCATTCAAATCAAACAAAAGCCATTCCATTCATTGCTTCTTGGGCAAATAATTAAGGAAAATAGTGTATTTAGTGGTTAATAGAGGGAAATGCAGTTAGTGATACCTTAATCTTTCCGGCAAAGCAATGGTAGTACGAAGAGACGTATGTCATAATGGCGCGTTCATCGGGTTTAGCAGAACTGGATAAATCTACTCAGGCCGAAAAAAAACCCCAAAACGCGATTTTGTTATTTAGTTTGGCGAAGTTTTAATAGAAGTTTAAAAAACAGGCAAAAATTCTTAATTAGAAAAAGCAGTTAATTAAAACTAACATTATTAAAATGCAAACGAAAATGTAGATCCTCTGGTCTTAAAACAGTGCTTCCACTTTCAGTTTTCCCTTCTCCCTTAAAGAAGCACGATTCTCCCTTTTTTCCCCGGCCCTTGTTTAAAGAGGCTACGATTTTCCCTTTTTCCCTTCCCTTGTTTGAAGAGGCTACGATTCTCCCTTTTTCCCCGGCCCTTGTTAAAAGAGGCTACGATTTTCCCCTTTTCCCTCTCCCTTTGTTTAAAGAGGCCAAGATTTTCCCTTTTTCTCCCTTCCCTTGTAGTTATCAAGTAACCTTTTCCCCTCCATCAAGGATATCAACCTATACTCTTCCCTTTTTCCCCCTTATTTTTTCTCTTTGAGACCCAGTTTTTCCCTTTTAAAGGGAATTTCCCTGCAAAGTAGAAGCACTGTCTTCAATGTAAATAAAATGCGTGTTAATTCATCATCAGAGCAAATAGGTTAAACGTCATGCCGTGTTAATTTTTCTTTTTTTAAAAAAAAAGCTTGTTAAATCAGCAAAATGAAGTTTAGATTTGAATTTTTTTAAAGTGTTTTTTGTTTTTTTTTGCTTGGCGAATCATTTCAAGTCCCAGGCTCATTCGAGTATCTAACCTGATGCGCGCCCTGGAACGCGTGGTAGAAGCACGAAACGTAAGTCATGATTGCACGTTCGTCCGGTTTGGGCGTATTGACCAAATCTGTGTTTTGTGTGTTCAGATTTCAATTTCATTTTTAGTATTTCAAGTGATAATGCTTTTCTGGTTTTAGTCAAATATTCTCAAAAATTTCAATTAAATGAAACTTTGGAGGATTTGAAAAATGGCGGGAAAACATACCTTCAGGATCCAACATGCGAGGAATATCCAGGTACTTCTCGGCAACGTCAAAGGCCATGGTCAAGTTTTCCAGAGGATTGTCCTGAATAAGACGACCCAAGTAAAAATTTACTCTAGTGTACTGTAGTAATACTATGTACTATAATTGCTAAATACTAGAGTACCACGTTACAGTGCCACACTTAAGTTGAAAACTATAGTGCAGTATAGTAAAACTATATACAGGGTTCCCACTGAAAAATCTCAATCAAATTTCCTGACTTTTCCCTGATTTCCCTGACAACTTTTCCCACTTTTCCCTGACTTTTTAAACGCATTATACTTTCTAGAAGTTATTCACTAGAGGCTTGAGCAATGGTTAGCTGAAACTGAGTAAAAACTTGAGTGGAGTGGCAACTCAAATTCCCTGACCTTTTCCTCATTTATTACCAATTCCCTGATATTTCCCTGTATTCCCTGATTTCCCGGTTTTCCAAGTCGGTGGGAACCCTGTATATAGTTCAGCATAGTATAACTATAGCGCGCTATGTTGCAAAATACTAGAGTGCCACAAAATAGTTTACAGCTAGTGTTTCCACTCTTCAGGGAAATTCCCTGAAAAAGGGGACAATGGCGCCTGGAAGGGGAAAAATAAATGAAGAGGGAAAAGGAAAAATCTAAATATACGGCCTGCATTCTAGTACGGAGGGGAAAGAGGGAAAAATAAGGGAAAAGGGAAGAAAAGTGAAAATGAAAGTGGAAACACTGTTTACAGCCATAGTAGATCTTTACTTGGGGATATTGTATTGGGTTTTCTTATAAAAAGTGAGTTACTTGGTACCTTCGACAGTTTGTGGTAGTCCATCAGGTCTGGACGATGGCGGTGGATCAGGGCGCAGAAGGCGAGACCGTCTTTGAAGCTGAGGTGGAAGTTCTGGACGTTGACGTTTTTGTAAGGGGCAGTTTTGCGCTGACACCAGAGCAGCAGACCTTCCTTGGCCGTCATCTCTTCCACGGAGATGTCCTGGATGGCGAAGCGCAGGATGATGGTCCAGATCATACCCAGCGTCATCTTCACATTCCCATCGACGATTTCTACAAGAAACAAGTCAGCGGTGAATGTGAAAAGTTCATAATATACATTTCCCTTACTTATAAATTCTTATTATATATTTGTATATTTCCCTCTTCCCTTATTTTCCCCTTTTTACCCTCCGTACGTCGTTGTTTGAGGGGTTACCTTCAGCTCCGATGGAGACGAGCTTGACCCCTTTGCTGGCGATGAAGTCGAGCGCCTTGTTGACGTTGGCGATCTTGTGGAAGCGCATCTTGCCGCGGTCCGGCCGGGGCAGCGTCTCGCCGGAGATGACCTCGAGCAGCAGCATCAGCTTGAGGCCGTTGCGGAAGTCCTCCTCGATGTTGTCGATGCCCGTGCCGGCCTTGCGCAGGTGGGAATTACACCACGCCGTGAAAGTCTGTTTGGGGGGGAAAAAAAATCATTAAATTCCATATTGCATTGGATAAATTAAACTTAAAATTATCTCTCTGGTTTGACATAACATTAAAATCAAATGAATTTCAACTGAAAAACCACGCCTTTGTCTGTAAAATCGTTCCAGACAAGTGAATTCTGGTTCCCACAGAAGTAAACTGTGAAAGACTCCAGATGGGAAATCATTCACACCAACAAGACGATGCGTGAACCATCTGCTACTCCAATACCGATGAAAAAGACATCTGATACGTTTGATTTTGTCCTTAAAAAGTTTTTCTAATCGACTCCAGAACTTGGATAAAAACTCTGAAACTATAATAATGGCAAAATAAATAATATATCGATAATAGTAAATAGTTGTAGTGGTCCTCGAAGCAGTGTTTCCACTTTCAAATTTCCCCTTTTCACCCCTCTTCCCTGATTTTTCCCTTTTCAGGGAATTTCCCTGTCTCGAAGATATGACGAGAGGCTTGGAGACGAATCTATTTCTATCTAGCCAGACTAATAGTTGGGACTTTTAAAAATAGTTTCCACTAGCTGCACAAACTATCAACACACTTTTCAACAGTGACAGTAGTTAGTGGTCGACAACCTTCATCTCCAAAACAAAAGAAAAAGAAACGAATGTTATCACTTGTTATCACCCTGTTATCACATCCCTTGACCTTTGACCTCGGATATTTTTTTCCAAATTTAAATGTCCGATAGCACTTGAAAAATTTCAATCCAAAATTTGAACCACTTGAGATTCTTGACCTAAAATGCCTGAAACGGGGTTCGCTACTAGATGTTATCAACTTTGAGTTGCGGACCCCCTCTCTGAGAACCCGGAAGTGACAGATTTTTTATTTTTTTTTTTCAAAATTTTCCCGTTGTTTGAAGCTTGAATTGTCACGCGGGGGTGGACACACTCTTCTTCATTGAATTCGAACGAGAAAATCTACACAAAATGGCCGTGCCCGATTAAAAATGCGGGAAATTTGGTCAGAGTCACGTTGCTGGAAAATGTTAAAATGTCGTACGTGTTTAATGCGGGGAAAAGAAAGAGAAAAAAAAACTATAAAAAGATCGACAGCAGCAGACAGAAGACGTCAGCCATGTTTGGACGTGGCGAAATACGAGAAGCATATGACAGAAAAAAAATTAAAAATTAATGAATTTAATATCAAAGTTCTAATTAATTATTCGTATATTATGATATTATGATTTGTGCGGTAGACGTCTGGTTGCCATGGAGATGAAATAACAGAAGTCTTCCACTGGGTTAGCCACTTCCGCAGGAAGAAACGTCCGTACGGCATCACGTTTCACTTTTTATGCAAAAAGATATTTTATTTGGAAAAATGTAAGGGTCAATAGAAGCCATTAATGTGTCCGAAAAAGGCTGCGGGAAACACTGCTCGACAAAACAATGTCCGCGTTTTTGCGGCATACGGACGGACGTCTGGAAACGAAAAACTCGAGAACATGTTAATCAGTCCAGAACGACAATCTAGCTCTCGAGCGCTTCGTTTTTGGCTCAAGAGCGACAAGTAACCATAAACGAGAAACAAGAAAGAAAGAATTCAAGTCTGCGTTTCACGGCAAACAAATAAACGAACATTTCACGGAAAACGAAAACTCAAGAATGCATTAATCAGTCCAGAACAACAATCTGTCTCTCAAGAAGTTTGTTTTTTGCTAGAGAGTGACGAGTTAAGATAAGCGATCTTCGAATAAGTGACTATTCAAGTTAACGAAGCTTTTCACTGGTTCGAAAACTTACTTTCCGCTGCTGTTTCTCCCAGGCGGGATCGAGCAGACCTTCCCGCTCCCACTCTTCTTCCTGCTCCATGTATCCGTTGGGTTTTCGCTCGTTTCGCCCATTCCTGTTTAGTCCCAGAGACGCAGGAATATCCACGTACGATTGCCTGTTGTCGACTGATTCGAAAATAAAAGTTGGTTTGTTTCACGGGCGGCCGGGTCTTCTATATATTTCTTAATGGCTCTCTTACGGCAGGGCTGTTTGCTTTTAGTTGACGCCTCCTTCCTCCTTCTCTCTGTATTTAGACGTGGCTTTTAAACATTAGCAAAGAAAAACGTTAGCCCCGTCTCTTCTCGATGCTTGTTTAAGTGTATCTAATGGCTAAATTCTTGTAACGGCTTTTTTCCCCCCTCTTGGGTCTTACGTATACAACCACTACTGCAGTGTTTCCACTTTCAGTTTTCCCTATTCCATTCAAGAGGTCTCTGTTTTCCCTTTTCTCCCCTCTTGGGTCTTACGTATACAACCACTCTGCAGTGTTTCCACTTTCAGTTTTCCCTATTCCATTCAAGAGGTCTCTGTTTTCCCTTTTTCCCCCCTATCTTTTCCCAAGTTCCCTTTTTCAGGGAAATTTCCCTGCGAAGTGGAAAAACTGCAGCATTGGGCGTAATCGTTCGTCTGCTTTTGTATTCGTTACTTCCTAGTACAATGGATCCGATTACAAAGTGATTACTAAATAAATTCACTAAATAGTTTTGTTATTTTGAAATATTATTTGAGTTTTTACTTTAGCTTAAGTATGATTACTAAGTAGTACGAATGGTTTAAAATTAAGTATTTTATCTTGTAACCTGTGTACTTGATAAGGAACAGATAAGCTTCAATTGAAAATAAATTCCTGATTTCTAGATTACTTTATAAATTTTTGATAAATAAATACTAATGCTATCTCAATTCTGCATTTACAATGTCAATAACACTTCAATCAAACAAATATATCTGTTTATTGACATTATTAACTATCATAAAGTAAATTTCAGTCTAGATTACAAATCTTAAGGATATACTTAACTTTTACGCAGCTATAGCGCCATCTAGCGGTAAAATAAAGAACTATTTAAACCTATTTACTCCCCGCGTCCGCAAGATGCATCTTTAGCGATAATAGTAATAATAATAATTATAAATAACAATAACAGTAAATAATAATAATAATAATGTATTGTAATATTTATACAACAAAATAATTTATTTCTTCTTGTTATTGCAACGTCATCTAGCCGTAAAACGTGGAAGTATTTATTAAATAATACGTTTTTGATCCCCAACTCCCAGGGTGCATCTTTAGCGATAATAATAATAATAATAATAATTATAAATAACAATAACAGTAAATAATAATAATAATGTATTGTAATATTTAAACAAAAAAATAATTTATTTCTTCTTTTGTTGCAACGCCATCTAGTGGTAAAATAAAGAACTAATTATTAAATAATACCTATTGGCTCCCCATGTCCGCAGGATGCATCTTTAGCGATAATAATAATAGTAATAAATAATAACAATGCATTAAATAGTTACACAACAATAAATTTATTTTGTCAAAAACTTTCTACTTCATTTTTTTAAATAAACACACAATACATTTTTTAAAAAATAAATAGCTGCATAGATAAAAAAAAAGAAGCTTTACTTCAGTTTTTTTTAATTAATGCTATTCATAATAGACTTTCATATTTTTGCTATATAGAAACAATGTAGACATTTTTGCTAGAAGAACAGATCTCATTTATGAAAACAGTTATTAAATGAAAAAATAAATGTGAAAGTATACGTTCATAATGTAATAATTAGCATAATTAAATAATAATTCACATAATACTTACTTCATAACAAGCAGGGTTTCCACTTTGCAGGGAAATTCCCTGGAAAACGAGGAGATGGGGACTGAAAAGGGGAAAATAAGAGAAGAGGGAAAATGGAAGACCTAGAAGTACACCCTTGCATTCTAGCACGAGGGGAAAAGGGAAAAACAAGGGAAGCGGGAAAATGGAGGACCTGGAAGGACACCCTTATATTCTAGCACCAGGGGGAAAAGGGAAAAATAAGGGAAGAGGGAAAATGAGAGACTTAGAAGTGCACCTTATATTCTAGCACGAGAGGAAAAAGGGAAAAATAAGGGAAGATGGAAAATGGGAGACTTAGAAGTGCACCCTTATATTCTAGCACCAGGGGGAAAAGGGAAAAATAAGGGAAGAGGGAAAATGGGAGATTTAGAAGTACACCCTTATATCCAATTACGAGGGGAAAAGGGAAAAATAAGGGAAAATTGAAAAGTGGAAAATACTGAATCCCGCTATAACTATGATATCATTATATTTACCCAAGGGGTCCGAAACTTCCAATAATCTTCGTAACACCTAGGTCGTGTTATCACTGTTATCAACCTGTTATCTCGATGTTATCTCCGTGTTATCAGGTGTTATCAAATAATCTTCGTACACTTTCCCTCAGAGTTTCGGACCCCTTGTATTTACCTTTCAATAGCATTATAAATTCACTAATAATTAACTTTTCGTATTCATCGTTTTTAATATAGATTAATTTTTAAATTATAATATATTTTTTGTTCTGCTTTCTCTTGTAGAGAACATTTTATAATCTTCACAAACTCGTTTTTCAAATTTGACTCGAGTGAAATTTCCCTATTAGATTCCCTTATACAAATGCGTGAAAGCAAAAATTTTCAAAGTCAGTTAATTTAATTCATTCATTTTACCATATTAGATTTGTAGCAAATCAGGAATTTAGAATTTACAATAAAATCAGTGTTTCCACTTTTCAGTTTTCCCTTTTTCCCCTCTTCCCATATCTTTCCCCTTTTCCCCTCTCCGTGCCAGAATATACGGGGTCTAGATTTCCTCTCGACTCTCTTCTCTTCGTCTTCCCTTATCTTTCCCCTTTTCCCCCTCCGTGCAAGAATATACGGGGTCTAGATTTCCTCTCGACTCTCTTCTCTTCGTCTTCCCTTATTTTTCCCCTTTTCCCTCGCCGTGCAAGAATATACGGGATCTAGATTTCCTCTCGACTCTCTTCTCTTCGTCTTCCCTTATCTTTCCCCTTTTCCCCCTCCGTGCAAGAATATACGGGATCTAGATTTCCTCTCGACTCTCTTCTCTTCGTCTTCCCTTATCTTTCCCCTTTTCCCCCCTCCGTGCAAGAATATACAGGGTCTAGATTTCCTCTCGACTCTCTTCTCTTCTTCTTCCCTTATTTTTCCCCTTTTCCCCTCGCCGTGCAAGAATATACGGGATCTAGATTTCCTCTCGACTCTCTTCTCTTCGTCTTCCCTTATCTTTCCCCTTTTCCCCTCTCCGTGCAAGAATATACAGATTTCCTCTTGACTCTCTTCTCTTTTTCTTCCCTTTTCAGGCCCCATTTCCCCGCCTTTTTCAGGGAGTTTCCCTGCAAAAGTAGAAACGCTGAATAAAATAGTACATATCAAAGATAGATTTACTAGTTTTTATGTATTTACGTTTAAAGGTAACTTGATCTGAAGGTCGTATTGAATATTTTCAGGATAGTTTGGGTCGAACTACTGGATTGTTTCAACTATTTAATTGACTAATAATTATTCAGTACACATCTCTTACTATCCAGGAAGTCTAAACTACTTTTTTTGATTTAATTAAATGTAAATCAATTAAAATATAGTAAATCTAACCTAGCGGAAAATTAAGGATGTCGGCTACATCCTGAACTACATCCGTAACATATCCCGAATATCCTGAACCACGTCCGATCGTGGATGAGTAAAAAAAATTGTGTTGAGAATTGTGAATCTTGATTACTGAGGGCACCGTTAAGCATCCTGAAAAGCGTTTTTTCAGGACGCTGTTAAGTACCCTGAACATGTGTTATTCAGGCATTCCAATGTCAGGGTCCTGAATATCCTGGAAATGGGCCAGTTTCACTGCATTCAGAGTCCCGATTGGCATCCTGAAAATGTCCATTTCAGGATGTTTTCAGGGTCCTGAAACTAGTTCCAGTAAAAAAGTGCTGATTCATCGTGGTTATTTACTAACTGTTCGCAAGTAGTTGGCGGAATGTTTTACACTACCAAACGATGTAAGTACAACGAGATAAGCGAAAGACAGTGTTGGAGAAAGCTTGGATAACGGCCAAGGCTATTTTTCTATACAACACTCTCATCGGTTTTCTCATTCAAGGACGAATCAGTTGTTTCCAAGTCGAAATAATAATAATTATAATAATAATAATAATAACTTCATTTCTGCATTCATTTTGGATACGCCAAACGCACAGCGTTACGTTTGACTGCAGATTATAAATCGGGTGCTTGTTTTAGCGTAAGTTAGAATGAACCATGTTGTAGAGAAATCTGTGCTGAATCAGAATATATAAAGTTTGTAATTTTAATATTAATAATTAAGCTGCAATTTCAGCTCAAAGTTGTATGGCGAACTGGCAACGTCGCATTTTGCGCTACGCGCTAGTAGGCGGCTGTAGAAAACGAATATTAACATTTTCATTGTTCTAAATAGTAAAATACGTTTATTAAATATGGGATTTATGCGATTCTTAAGATTCTCAAGATTCTTATCGATTAGAATCTTTTGATATTTTGATTTGTTTTCGAACATTTTTCTGTGAAATGTGTACGGAATGTCAACTGACGTCAATTGACGCTTTCTGCACACGATGTGATGTAAGAATCATGGTTAAGAATCATAAAACGAAACGGAAAGTAAGAAAAACCATTAACTATCCTTGGAAGTAGTGTTTTTTCTGTAAAGTCCTGGTTTAGTTTGAGGTTTGTAATCGACATGCTCGGCAGGTATGGATATAACCAGAAGGCTTTTGAGATTCGTGCGCAGTTAGTTAAGAATCATGGAAAGAATCTATGAATCTTGGAATCTGGTTGGTACAGTGGAAGTGTGAGAATCTTGGGAAGAATCTAGAAATCATGGAAAGAATCTTAGAATCATGGTTGGTACAGTGGAAGTGTGAGAATCTTGGGAAGAATCTAGAAATCATGACAAGAATCTAAGAATCTTGTTGATGTGTTTGGAATGTAAGAATCATTGTAAGAATCTGAGAATCATGACAAGAATCTAAGAACCATGAAGAATCTGAGAATCGTGGTAAGAATGTAAGAATCATGATGAAGAATCTAAGAATCATGAAAAGAATCGGAGAATCATGACAAGAATCTGAGAATCGTGGTAAGAATGTAAGAATAACGATGAAGAATCTAAGAATCATGAAAAGAATCTGAGAATCATGACAAGACTCTTTGGCATCATTCTTAGGAATCAAGAATCATACTGTGATACACTTGGAATGCAAGAATCTTAAAATGAATTTAAGAATCATGGCAAGATTCTTGGCATCATTCTTAGGAATAAAGAATCATATTGCGATACCTTTAGTAAAGTAAGAATCCTGGAAGAATCTAAGAATCATGGAAGAATCTTGAAAAGAATCTGGGAATCACGGCAAGAATCTGAGAATCATGACAAGAATCTGAGAATCTTGGGAAGAATCTGGGAATCATGACAAGAATCTTTTGGCATCATTCTTAGGAATCAAGAATCATATTGTGATACACCTTTAGTAAAGTAAGAATCCTGGAAGAATCTAAGAATCATGGAAGAATCTGAGAATCATGAAAAGAATCTGAGAATCATGACAAGAATCTTTGGCATCATTCTTAGGAATCAAGAATCATATTGTGATACACCTGCAATAAAGTAAGAATCCTGGGAAGAATCTAAGAATCATGGAAGAATCTTGAAAAGAATCTGAGAATCATGGCAAGAATCAGATGTTCAATGACAAATAACCACGCAAAGTGCGGTTTTCCGTAATTTTTCGTACATTCAACCCGTCGTGTTATCAATGTTATCAACGTGTTATCAAAATGTTATCAAAATGTTATCAGTTGTTATCAGTTGTCAACAAGCTTTCAATGACCATACTACTGACTTACGAGACTTCCCTGCGAAAGTTTTAGCAAAGGAGTGTACGATTACACAGTGATAACATTGATAACACGTTGATAACATGTTGATAACACTTTTCTATATCATCGCAGCGATAAATCGGATGAATGTAAGTTTCATTGATATAATTTATTAAAATTAACTTTATTATCGTATAACGTGATTGGATGATAACATGATGATAACAGGTTGATAACATCCGATAACAACTATACGAATATACAAAGACGAATCAATTTCTGTCGATTACCAATATGAACTATTGTACAACCTGATCGAATGATAACAGGATGATAACACGTTGATAACATGGTGATAACAGGTTGATAACATCCGATAACAACTATACGAATATACAAAGACGAATCAATTTTTGCCGACTATCAAAATTAACTATTGCACAACCTGATCGATTGATAACAGGGTGATAACACGTTGATAACATGATGATAACAGGGCGATAACAGGTCGATAACATCCGATAACAACTATACGTATAAACAAAGACGAATCAATTTTTGTCGATTATCAATATGAACTATTGCACAACCTGATCGAATGATAACACGTTGATAACATGGTGATAACAGGTTGATAACATCCGATAACAACTATACGAATTTACAAAGACGAATCAATATTTACCAATTATCAAAATTAACTATTGCACAACCTGATCGATTGATAACAGGATGATAACAGGGTGATAACAGGGTGATAACACGTTCTAGAGAAGCGCGGGAGAAAGTGTTTTGGAGTGGATCATCATCACGTAAGCGTTTTTCTTCAAGGTCAAACTCATTTCTATAGGCCGTGTGCTATTTCTCCTCAAAATTCGAAAGTTTGACCACCCCCCCCCCCCCCCCACCATTACTTGCGTAACCCCGAACCCCCTGCCCCTGTTATCAAGTGTTATCAGAGGTTAAGAAGTGTTATCAGAGGTTATCAAGTGTTTTCACAGGTTAAGAAGTGTTACCAGAGGTTATCAAGTGTTATCAGAGGTTAACAAGTGTTATCAGAGGTTAACAAGTGTTATCAGAGGTTAACAAGTGTTACAAGAGGTTATCAAGTGTTATCAGAGGATATCAAGTGTTATCAGAGGTTAACAAGTGTTATCAGAGGTTATCAAGTGTTATCAGAGGTTAACAAGTGTTATCAGAGGTTATCAAGTGTTATCAGAGGTTAGAACCATCGTTGATATAAAGGTTTGTCAGCTGATGTGAAGAGTGCTATGCAGTGCAGTGTTTCCACTTTGCAGGGAAATTCCCCGAAAAAGGGGAAAATGGGGTCTAAAAAGGGAAAAATAAGAGAAGCAGGAAAAGGGAAAATCTAGAAGTAAAGCCTGTATTCTAGCACAGAAGGAGAAAAAGGAGAGAATAAGGGAAGAGGGAAAAAGGGAAAATCTAGAAGTAAAGCCTATATTTTAGCACAGAAGGGGAATAGGGGAGAATAAGGGAAGAGGGAAAAAGGGAAAATCCTAGAAGTAAAGCCTGTATTCTACCATAGAAGGAGAAAAAGGGGAGAATAAGGGAAGAGGGAAAAAGGGAAAATCTAGAAGTAAAGCCTGTATTCTACCATAGAAGGGGAAAAGCGGGAAAAAAAGGGAAGAGGGAAAAAGGGGGATATTGAAAGTGGAAACACTGATGCAGTGTTATCAAATGTTAACAAGTGTTATCAAGTGTTATCAAGTGTTATCAACACCACTACCAATTTCATTACATTTTACCTATCAACTAAAATTCTGACATTCGTCAGAATTTAACCAAGAACTCATAAAATAATAATAATATCACAAGGGGTCCGAAACTCCGAGGAAAAGTATACGAAGATTATTTGATAACATATGATAATACGGAGATAACAGGTCGATAACAGTGATCACATGGCCTAGGTGTACGAAGATTATTGCAAGTTTCGGACCCCTTGTAATATTATTATTATTATTTTCATACTTTATTTAAAATAAATATCAATAATAATAAATTTTTCAAACGACTATTACAGTTTTCTGGAACAAAAATCCCAAAATCTTATAGTTTATATTATTATTATTATTATTATTATTATTCTATTAATATTGTTATTATTATTATTATAATTATTATTATTACTATTATTATTACTATTATTATTATTACTACTATTATTCTATTATTAATATACAAAGAGAACTTTCAAATTAAAATAAAATAAAAACGAAATAAATTTTACGCAGAAAAAAAATGACAGGTACTGCACTTTCTCGACTTAGAAAAGCAAAACCTGTTTTCCATCCTTTTCATTCAATCGCCTACACAGTAACAGTGTTTCCACTTTGCAGGGAAATTCCCTGGAAAAGGGGAAAATGGGGTATGAAAAGGGAGAAATAAGGGAAGGAGAGAAAACGGGAATCTAGAAACACAGCGTCATATGCTGGCACGGAGGGGAAAAAGGGAAAAATAAGGCAAGGAGAGAAAACGGGAATCTAGAAACACAGCTTCATATGCTGGCACGGAGGGGAAACAGGGAAAAATAAGGGAAGAGAGAAAACGGGAATCTGGAAATACAGCCTCATTTGCTGGCACGGAGGGGAGAAAAAGGGAAAAATAAGGGAAGAGAGAAAACGGGAATCTGGAAATACAGCTTCATATGCTGGCACGGAGGGGAAAAAGGGAAAAATAAGGCAAGGAGAGAAAACGAGAATCTGGAAATGCAGCTTCATTTGCTGGCACGGAGGGAAAAAAGGGAAAAATAAGGCAAGGAGAGAAAACGGGAATCTAGAAACACAGCTTCATATGCTGGCACGGAGGGGAAACAGGGAAAAATAAGGGAAGAGAGAAAACGGGAATCTGGAAATACAGCCTCATTTGCTGGCACGGAGGGGAAACAGGGAAAAATAAGGCAAGGAGAGAAAACGAGAATCTGGAAATGCAGCCTCATATGCTGGCACAGAGGGGAAAACGGGAAAAAGGGAAAAAGGGAAAAGGGGAAAAAGGGGAAATTGAAAGTGGAATCACTGACAGTAACACCCGCCCATGAGATTCAGGCAAAAATCCTAGTCCTAAAGAAAAGAGTTTAAATAGAACTATTCAAAGTCTGTAGTTTGGAGAGTTCAGTGTTTTTGTAGTAGGTTCTTGTTTGAATTGAAATGCACAGGTTTTTGGTCTTCTTTGTGAGTTAAGCAGTGCTTCCACTTTTAGGGAAAATTCCCTGTTTTCAGGGAAACTTGGCACTAGTAAGGGGAAAAGAGGGGAAG
Organism: Eulimnadia texana; assembly: GCA_002872375.1. NCBI lineage: Eukaryota > Metazoa > Arthropoda > Branchiopoda > Diplostraca > Limnadiidae > Eulimnadia > Eulimnadia texana. The sequence goes on along the minus strand of NKDA01000002.1, from coordinate 14,660,948 downwards.
AGGGAAAAACCAGGGAAACTTCTTTCTATAGCGACATGTTATTTGACGCTTTTTTTGTCAACAGTAATTAGATTTCCCTTTGTAAATCAATAACTGTGTTTTTCACTAATTATAAATGGAAGGGAAGAACGAGGGAAAACGGGGAAATGGGAGGGGAAAATAGGGGGAAATTAAAAAAATGGTTGTCTGAGGGGGAAAAAAAAGGGAAAATAGAGGCTCCTACCAGGGAAAGTCCAACGTTGAAAGTGGAAGCACTGGAGTTACGGGATAATTTTCTCAAGGAAATAGAAAATGCGACCTCGAGATGTCGAGAGTGAGAGAGTAAAGGCAAGAGAGGCAGGGCCCTGGTTTTCAGGGTCCTGAGTCTGGCTGGCTGCTTATAAATGGGGCCGACAACAGTAGTGGTTTTCACTCTCCACCAGGCGACAGGTTGGCGTGGTTCTTCCAGCAAAACCGAGCCCAGACTTTCTACACAACTGAGATAAAAAGTTTATTCTAGAATAACAAGTTAAGGAACGGGTTCAAACAAAAAAAATGAATTACTTTGTCGTCGTCTGTCTCGCTTCGCTTGTCGCCCTGACGTCCGCGCAACGCCCTGGACTACCTGTCAAGTCTTGCGGAGGTAAATTTAGAGAGTATATACCGTTAGCTTGACCTGTTTTCTGACCTTTGACCTGAGATTTTGCAATCCACAAGTTCCAGGATATCCCGTTTGAATAAAAACTAGCTTTATATGCCAAGTGAAAACTTTAAGTTTCAGTTAATTTTAATAAATTCTTGCAGGAACTGGTCAATTACTGAACGTCCAGATCAGCAACTGCAACAGGTTTCCCTGTATCCTACGCAAGAACAGTAAAGTAACAATCAATTTCGATTTTATTCCAGGTAAACTACATTACTTCAATCATATACTTCATTTATGAGTAATTACAAATTAATTTGGTTACCTAGCAACGCCAAGTAACAACGTAGTGACTGGAGCCTTTGGAAGGATCGCTAATATTCCTTTACCGTTCATCGGGACTAACGGCAGTCCCGCGTGTCAGAAGGTCGGGTCCCAGCGATCTGCGCAGAACTCGTGTCCCCTGGTCCCTGGGTTCCCGCACTCCTACACCAACACCTTCCCGATCCTCCCCATCTACCCCACGGTAAGCCACTGAATCTACTAACTCCAACAAAATGTCTAAAATATTTATATAGAATAGTTATTAAGTGCAAAATTAAAGCAATTGAATCTACTAAATCCAACAAAATGTCTAGAATATTTATGTATAATAATTATTAAGTATGAAATTAAAGCCATTGAATCTACTAACTCCAACAAAATGTCTAAAATATTTATATATAATAATTATTAAGTATAAAATTAATAATAACCAATAAATAAGCTGAATCTATTAATTAATATTAGGTATTATTGTAATTTTGAATCTACTAACTCAAACAAAATGTCTAAATTTTATTTATATATAATAATTATTAAGTGCAAAATTAAAGCAACTGAATCTACTAACTCCAAAAAAATTGTCTAAAATATTTATATATAATAATTATTAAGTGCAAAATTTAGGCAATTGAATCTACTAACTCCAACAAAATGTCTAAATATTTATATATAATAATTATTAAGTATAAAATTAATAATAACCAATATATAAGCTGAATCTATTAATTAATATTAGGTATTATTGTAATTTTGAATCTACTAACTCAAACAAAATGTCTAAATTTTATTTATATATAATAATTATTAAGTGTAAAATTAAAGCCATTGAATCTACTAAATCCAACAAAATGTCTAAAATATATATACATAATAATTATTAGGTGTAAAATTAAAGCCATTGAATCTACTAACTCCGACAAAATGGGTAAAATATTTATATATAATAATAATTAAATATAAAATTAATAATAACAAATAAATAAGCTAAATCTATTAACTAATATTAGTTATTATTGTAATTTTGAATCTACTAACTCCGACAAAATGTCTAAAATATTTATATATAATAATTATTAAGTATGAAATTAATAATAACCAATGAATAAGCTGAATCTATTAATTAATATTAGGTATTATTGTAATTTTGAATCTACTAACTCAAACAAAATGTCTGAATATTTATATAGAATAATTATTAAGTGTAAAATTAAAGCCATTGAATCTACTTACTCCAACAAAATGTCTAAAATATTTATATATAATAATTATTAAGTGCAAAATTAAAGCAATTGAATCTACTAAATCCAAGAAAATGTCTAAAATATTTATATATAATAATTATTAAGTGCAAAATTAAAGCCATTGAATCTACTAACTCAAACAAAATGTCTAAATATTTATATATAATAATAATTAAATATAAAATTAATAATAACCAATAAATAAGCTGAATCTATTAATTATATTAGTTATTATTGTAACTGACATATATCCCACGTAAAAACAACGGTGTTTTATACCGTACAAAACACTATAGAAAGGAACCGTTACAGTGCCTTTTTCATAGTTTCTTGGTCTCTTTTAACAGTACCTTTTCACAGTAGCCTGAATTGCCTTAAGGTACCCTAATTTTTAAACTGTACGTTAAAACTAACTAGTTCAACGCCACCAAAAAGGCACTGCAAAGGGCACCGTAATTTTTACGCGGGGGTACGTTATTTATACGATTTTATTGTTAAAAAATACAGTTATAAGTTTTTTCGTTAGAATTTAATGTTTAGTATATTTGTGTAATTCATTATCTAATTTTATTTTAAATATTCAATTAGCTTTAACTTAATTAATCAATTTTTTTCTGAATTTTTTTTAGACGAACGTGGATGTACAGTGGGAACTACTGGACGACTTCAACCAGAAAATCATTTGTTTCAATGTTCCCGCCAAAATTGTTTAAATTTTGTCGGCATTTTTTTTTTTTTTTTTTTTACTTCGTGTGTTTCCTCCAAATATGTTTTACGAAAGAAAGATATACAAAATAAACTCAATTTTATAATTAAAACGTAACCCCCTAGCGGAAAATTAAGGATGTCGGCTACATCCTGAACGATACCCGTAATATGTCCTGAATATCCTGAACCACGTCCGATCGTGAATGAGTAAAAGAGAATTGGGAATTTTGATTACTGAATAACCATTAAGCATCCTGAAAAGCGTTTTTTTTCAGGACGCTATTAAGTACCCTGAACATGTATTTTTCAGGCATTCCAATATCAGGGTCCTGAACAACCTGGAAGTGGGCCAATTTCACAGCACTCACTGAGTCCTGATTGGCATCCTGAAAATGTCCTTTTCAGGATGTTTTCAGGGTCCTGAAGCCATCCTGAATTTTCTGCTGGGCTGTATATCTGTACAAGGATCAATCGTATTATAGTTGCTATAGCAACCTATGAAGCACAACACAACAGTGCAAAAGTAAGACTTATTCACGGCCGGGACGACGTAATACAAACTTTTCTGCATAACGAAACTAAGAAAATGTCGGTGGAGAACAGAGAAGTCGCTCCGGCCGACAGCGGGAACGATCCCGACTGGATCCTCGACTCGCTTGTCGCTTACCTCCGCAGCCCCGTCTGGAACATCCCCATCCAGAACTTCATGGAACAGAAATCCGTCAGTAAGTCAATCAATTATAATTGAATTTTTCTAGTTTATGGAAATTTTAAAAAATTAACATACGTTTGCTCGAACGAACAGTTTTCGATCCCGATACCGCGAACGACGACGAGTATCGCAAAGTCCACGAAGAGTTCCGAAACCTCGTAAGTCGAAAAATTTACGACAAAAATAATAGTTTACATTAAATTTTGGTTTTATTTTAAATAGTTTAATTTTATGAATTTTACTAATTTTTACTGATTTAATTTTAACTAATTTTATTCAATTATAATTATTAATTTCTATTTTAATTTTAATTAAATAATAATATTAAAATCATATTAGGTTGATTTGATGCTTGGTGCTTATATGGACGACCTTTCACTTCAGCCAGACGTCCTGGAAAAAGCCTTACTGAGTATTCATCCATCAGTTCGATCAGCAGCTCTGGAAGTAATTAAAACATTATTAAATTAAACTAATAAAATTTACCCACGTAAAAATGAATCCAAGTTTCTATACCGTAAAAAAAAGCACTGTAAAACGGCACTACGATAGTACCTTTTTGTACTTTCTCAGTTCAGTTCAAACTACCTAGTTCAAGGTTACTAAAAAAAAAGGCACCACAAAAAGGCACCGTCATTTTTACGTGGGGATATTTAACAGGTGTGGATTATACAGGAGTTGCTGGAACCAGTCAAAGCTGCTGGAGATTTCGAGTGTTTCGTTCATCTGATGCAAATGAAGAACCGCCAACTGCATCGTCAGGCCCTGGAGATCCTTCAACAGCAGAGGGAAATGAACGGAGTCTTCGAAGGGATCCCTTCACTAGAAGACGATCACATCCCTACAGTTATCGATGAATCCTTCGAAGAGGAAATCAGGGAAGCCCTGAGGTAAATTCCCACGCAGTGCTTTTTACGGTGCCTTTTTTGTGACATTGAACCTGCAGATTAGAAACTTTAATTTAAAACTGGATATTGCTAGGAAGACGAAAGTATACTGTGAAAAGGCACCGTAGTAGTGCTTTTTGCGGTGCCTTTTTTCTGACATTGAACCGGCAGATTATAAACTTTAATTAACAACTGGATATTGTTAGGAAGACGAAAGTATACTGTGAAAAGGCACTATAGAAAGGAACCGAGATACTACGAAAAGGCACCGTAGTAGTGCTTTTTGCGGTGCCTTTTTTCTGACATTGAACCGGTAATCTATAAACTTTTGATTAAAAACTGGATATTGTTTGGAAGATGAAAGTCTACTGTGAAAAGGCACTGTAAAAAGGAACCGAGATAGTACGAAAAGGCACCGTAGCAGTGCTTTTTGCGGTGCCTTTTTTCTGACATTGAACCGGTAATCTATAAACTTTTGATTAAAAACTGGATATTGTTTGGAAGATGAAAGTCTACTGTGAAAAGGCACTGTAAAAAGGAACCGAGATAGTACGAAAAGGCACCGTAGCAGTGCTTTTTGCGGTGCCTTTTTTCTGACATTGAACCGGTAATCTATAGACTTTTGATTAAAAACTGGATGTTGTTAGGAAGACGAAAGTCTACTGTGAAAAGGCACTGTAAAAAGGAACCGAGATAGTGCGAAAAGGCACCGTAGTAGTGCTTTTTGCGGTGCCTTTTTTCTGACATTGAACCGGTAATCTATAGAGTTTTGATTAAAAACTGGATGTTGTTAGGAAGACGGAAGTCTACTGTGAAAAGGCACTGTAGAAAGGAACCGAGATACTACAAAAAGGCACCGTAGTAGTGCTTTTTGCGGTGCCTTTTTTCTGACATTGAACCGGTAATCTATAGAGTTTTGATTAAAAACTGGATGCTGTTAGGAAGACGAAAGTATACTGTGAAAAGGCACTATAAAAAGGAACCGAGATAGTACGAAAAGGCACCGTAGCAGTGCTTTTTGCGGGGCCTGTTTTTGTGACATTGAACCGGCGATCTATAAACTTCAATTAAAAACTGGATATTGTTAGGAAGATGAAAGTCTACTGTGAAAAGGCACTGTAAAAAGGAACCGAGATACTACGAAAAGGCACTGTAGTAGTGCCTTTTGCGGTTCCGTACTACGTGAAAATGTGTTTCAGCAACTTTTAATACCGTAAAAAAAACCGTAAAAAAGCACCACTACCGCTACAGTGTCTTTTCAAGAAGCTTTCATCGTCCTAACAAGAATCCAAGTTAAGTTCTAAAAATAATATTTAGACCGCAAGTTCAAGGTACCAAAAAAGGCACCGCAAAAGGCACTACCATTTTTGTTGTGGGCACGGTATAAAACACCGTTACTTTTACGCATTATATTAATTAGTTAGTTTGTGAAATAATTGATAGGTTGTCTCTACTGGAACAAGAAAAGGACAAGAACTGTGCGGTTCTGGAACAGAGAGATCTGGAACGAGCCTTGGCTGTTTCAGTGGCCCACACTTTCACTGCTGCTGATAAAGTCCAAGAGAAACAACAGCAATCAACCCTACAAACCCTAGAAGGTATTATTTTAATTTATTTCAGTACAAAGAATAAGTAAGCAAAGTATTTTATTTGACTGTTACTTTTAAATATATTACTATATTTTATTTTATTATTCATTGGTATTTTACCAGTATTATTTCAGTATACAGAGTAACAAAGTTTAATGTTTTTCCCCGACACAGAGAACGAGGAACCGGCACTTCTCGAGCGAGGAGGGACCGATGTCGAGTCCCGCAGAGCCCTGCTGCGTGCACAGAGGGATCGGCTTCTCGCTTTCAAGCAGCAGGAGCGTCAGAAGCAGCTCAAGCAGCTCGAGGACCTCCAGCAAACCTCTGGAGGAACGGCTGCTGATTTCCAGCTTCGTCCGAAGTCCGGAACGATGGCTCGGGCCGTACTGGCGGGCAAAGCCAGCGAAACGGCAGTCGACGAGAAAACGCTCCAGTACCGCCGTCTTCTGCTGCAGAAGATTCGCAATGAAGTCGAAGGAGAAACTGAGAAAAAATAATTTATTTTTCGCTTAACTTTGCTATTAGCTGCAAGTATCTTAACACTTGAATATTTAATATTCACTATTTGACTTATCCCCGATTAGCGACTTACACTGGAATAAATGTTAAAATCAGTTATTTTTTGGGTTTTGAGTTTTATTTCAAAAGACGGGAAAACAAGAATTTTGAAAGACGAACAACGCGTCAGAGAAGTCGGTTAATCGTTTGTGCATCTCTGGCCGAGCGGGTTGAACAGCCGACAAACGGGACGAGGAAATCTTTTCAAGTAAATCAAATTACACGCTGAAATTTTGGTCGTGCGAACAGCGATTATTAGAAGCTGCCCTCATTTTTTATCAAATTTTCTTTCGTTTAAACAATCAAAAACTTAAAAAATTTCTCAATGATTTTTCAAAGATTTTTAATTTCACTTTCAGAAAGTTTTAAAAAAATTCTCGTTTCAATCAATTTTAATTCGTTTCAGCTCGCTCTCCGCGTGGTTTGTCGTCTTTTCTTCTTCTCGGCTGCCTTCTGCTGCTTCGTCTTCTTCCTCGTCCGAATCGCAAACCTCGTAGTCAACAAGCGACTGTTCAAAACACGTTTAAAAATTATTTCTGAAGGAACTTACAAAGAAAATTTAATTTACCCGTTTCAGGTGGACTGGAGATTTCGATTCCGTGCTCTTGTCGCTGGTACTCGGTGCCAGGTCGGGGTCAGAATCAGAACTACTGGATGGATAGACGGGGGACGCGTCTTTTTTTGGCGAAATTTCTGGTTTGCTTTCAGCGTCATTGTCGTCGGGATTGATCCAGCCTTCGTCGCTTTCTAGGGAATGAAGCTCTCTCCTGTAGCGACTACCACGCAGAACAGTGGAAGCTCTAAAATTTACAAAATGTTATGAAGGAACGAAAGAACAAATGAAGCATAGTTTTGGATGATGCTATTATTCATTTGTTAAGAAGCTTAGAAGGTAGTTGACTAGAAGGGATCTGGATCAGAACTAACTAAAGATGGAACAATGAGCACTTGTATAGGTCAGTGTTTCCACTTTGCAGGGAAATTCCCTGGAAAAGGGGAAAATGGGGTTTGAAAAGGGAGAAACAAGAGAAGAGGGAAAACGGGAATCTAGAAATACAGCCTCATATGCTGGCACGGAGGGGAAAAAGGGAAAAATAAGGGAAGAGGGGAAAAAGGGGAGATTGAAAGTGGAAATACTGATATAGGTGAAGCAGAAGGTCAACGAATTATACAGGAACTTCTAGGGAAAAGGAATTAAAAATAATTAAAGACTATTATTTACATGGAACATAACACAAAATTTGTATAATTAAGAGTAACTAGTAAACTAGAACTTGGAACGTACTCTTCAATGAGCAGCGAGTCTCTGGTTCTGCTGGCAGCGAGATCGTGATTCTGGTCGTATCTGTTCTGCAGGGACTTGAAGGTCTGAACGTACTGGATTTTGGCCAGGTCGTCACCGTAGGCCTCGATGATGTAAACGTACAGCGACTGAATGTCCTCCAGCCGGATAAACTCGAAGAGATCCAGAATGGCCGAGTCGAGCAGGTTGTAGCGACCCTTGTTGCGGAGCAGCGCCTGAACAACAGGAGCCAGGAGGTCGCCCTTGATGATGTGACGAATGTAGAACTCGTCTTAAAAAAAATAAATAAATAAAATAAAACAAAATAATACAAACAAAAAATTATGAAAAATGCTTGAAAACTTTACCTTTCAACGATATGACTTTCCGCAGAAACCTTAAAGCGCTGAGTGCAAGAAACATGTGTCTCGAGCCCATGAGAACCAGAACTCGCTTGACGAGGTCTCGGTTGCAGTTGCTGATGTAATTTTTAATGTGATACGAATGATGTTCAACGCAGAAGGATAGCAGCTCGAGAACGAGTCCCAGGAGCTGGACCGTGTGATAGTCTTCGTTGGGCGAGATTTCCTCCTTGGTGTTGGCCAGCAGCGGAGCAATAAGTAAGTGCATGCTGTGCTTGTAGAAAAAATTGAGAAATTCCGTTTTCTCGGATTTGTTGATGGTCGTCACCATGTTGTCAGGGTCGATAATCAGTCGTAAAATGCCGCTGAGCTGAACCGCACCTCCCAGCTCCGGGTCCGAGTCGCAGAGCATCTGCTCGATGATGATGTTGACGAGAAATTCATCATTTTCCGAGTTTGTCGCTTCTTGGTAAATATAGTCGCGAACCATAGAAGGAGAAAATTCTACTACACAGGCTAGGATATCGATAGAAGCCGATTTGGTGGCGGGGTCGTTCGAACTCAGCGTTATTTCGAGAGCGGGGAGCACGCCAAAGTTCATCAGAGTCTTGAAGAAAATCTCACGGTTCTGTGGCTGAAGCGTGTGGGAAAACGAGACAAGTTCTTTGAGGAAGAGTACTAAATCTCTTCGTTTGCTGGCCGGTATGTATTCGTCCGCCAGCTGAGTGAATAAATCGCTCAAAAATTTCTCGTCTTCCTGGATGAGACTGACGATCTCGATTTTATTGAAATAGATGAAACTGGAAAGTGTTGAAAGCATGTTCTCTTCCAGGATACTAGGTGCAGGGAAAACTACATCCTGGATGTACTGCACTCGATACGTTTGGTGTATCTTCGCTAAAAGTTCCGGGTTGGTTATGGGTATAACCTCTCTGAAGTGCGTCATTTCTCTGAGATACTCGCGATGCTTTTTCCGCGTCCTGTTGTTGGGATCGTACTCGAGACAGCCGACCACGTCAAAAATGGCGTCGTCAGAGAACATGATCTCAAAGAGAGCGTTCTTGTTCAAGAGGAAAATGTTTTTAAAGATATCATACAAGTGATGGAGGCCCTCTACATTGCCAGATTTTTCGCACAGGTGGAATGAGTGCAGCAGTTTCTTGACGTAATTCTCTGTCTCTAACAAACTCGCAAGTTTTTCTCTGCGAATACTGGAAGCCAGGCTGTTGGAAATAATCTGAAATAAAACAGTTTACATAAAACTAATGACAGAAAACGATTAATTTTTCACCTCGCTTATCGTTTCGAGCCTCTCCGGGTCGCAGGGGGGTAGTTCGGGACTTCTATCCCGTCTAGCTGATTCATCAAACCTCTCATCATCCGATTCCTCCATAAAGTCCTGCGTGATATTTACAGAGGGATCTTTTCCCTGGACCTGGCAAATGAGTTCCCATATTTCATCACAGCCCGTTTTTTCCTGGAAACTGAGGGCCAGGTCGCAGTTCTCGCCCTCGGACCAGACAATCAGCGTCTCCTGCTGTTTCTGGTAGGCAGTGTCGGGTTGTACTTTGGACTCTAATAATAATGCACCTGAACAAAAGTAAACAAAAGAGTTAAGATCTCGGAAAGTACAAAAACAAAGAGTTCAGTACTACTGTCTGTTTCGGCCTTAACAACGAGAGACACTCCTTTGAGCCGCTCAACAAACGTGCAGGTCACGTGTCCCGTCCCTTTATCGTCCCACTGCCTTTCAGCGTTCAGGGCGTAAAGTTTGACTCTCCGTTTCGTTTCAGCCATTTCCGGTTTTCAACAAACCTGGGGAAGAAAAACGCAGACAAGTAGCTTTTAGTGTTAGTTTCATTGGAACTCATAGTGCTTAATATTTTTTTTTGCAAATGATGAGGGATTTTAGCCAGTGTCAATTATGGCGAATACGCCGAAAGCAATGTAGGCCATAACTTGCACGTAAGCGGTAGCCGCCAGCTTTTTATGGCTGTGGCATCACAATAAAAACCATATTATCCTACCTAATTTTTCAATATCTTGGTTCAATCACAAGTGTTAAGTAGGACTTATTCAGTTAGGTAAAGACGATGCTTGTCCGGCCGCTCATTTATTATGGTTTCGATATGAATGAAAACCGTTCTGTGGCGAAATTTTAAACGAAAAATAATCTCTTACGTTTCACGGTTTTGTTGTCTTACAACTCCATGGTCTTGTGAAAGCAAGGTCTGTGAGCGCTTTATGCTGTTGAGCAACAGCGCCATCTAGCCGTAGCTCGGAGAACTACGTACTGGAAAATCATTAATTTCTCTGTCTTTATTTTTATTTCGTCTTTTTATTAAGTTTATTTTATATGATAAAATACATTGCTAGATGAAAACAGCTATAATATTTATTTCGGTTTGCTTTTCCTTAGCCCAAGGGATCTAAAATTCCATCTGAATTAATTGAAGTTAAATTTAATGAACTTTTGTTATGGTTTAAGTCGTAATGCGTAATTCGCTTTTACTGCTAATTAACTGCACTATACTATAATCACACAATATAGACTACAGCTATTTGTGGAACAATAACTTTTAAAATAATTTTTGTGTTGTTATTTTTTTTCCGAGGCAGAAGGTCGTTTGCTAAACGTTCGCTAAGTTTCCAGTTGCTCAGCTCATTCACTCGTTCAGTAAATTCGCTTTAGATTTGGATTATGTGTAAGTGATAGAGCCGATAAATTAACTACAGTTGCTAATGCGATGCCTGGATGCAGTGGTAAATCCAATATCAAAATTAAGTAAGTAGTTTTTATTGTATTAAGACTTAAAATAGCGTAAGGAGTATAGCGGATTGCTAAATTTATGACTTAAATTTTGTATGATTAGAGCTCGTGATTTAACATTTCCCTCTACAGTGTGTTAACGATTATGTTTGAGAAGAGAGCTTATGGTTATTGAGCACTTAATGGTTTAAATATAGCAAAAATGTCTGAAAAATTTCGCTAATAAAACTTGGGTTTTATGTGTGATCCATCACCGTTAATTCGTGGAACAGTGTATCTAGACTATTTTTGTAATTTCTAGTTAAATGCTTTGTGACAGGCAAACCTTCCAGACAAAGATAGGAAGTCTGAACAAGTTTCTAGTTCGTGTAGTCTGCATATTTGTACAGTTCTGGTATTTCAAAGTTTAAAGATCGAATTAACATTTCAGAGAATCTTCAGTTTAGGGTCCATTCAAACTCATTTGTAAGATTTGAGACGGTAGGGACGACCCTAAATCTGTACTTGCGAGGTAAGTTGGAAAATCGGTTAAGATTTTCCCTATTTCGGGTGCATTTGACGTAGTTGTAAAAAGATCTTTTCTTAGTCTTGAAGCCAGGTTTAAAGCTACCGACTATTTATAGGCGCGGGGCTCGGTGCTTTTCACACAGTTAACCAATGCTGCTGCTGGTACAGTTCCTGCTGCTGCTGATCTATTTCGGTCAGACCCAGCATCTCTGGCCAGCTGTCGGTGCAGTACCTATACCATCCACGTTTGTGTGTGCACCCTACTAACCTGTTCTCACAGCCTATCTTTGATCAGTTTCAATCAAGTCATTTGGTTTTCCAGGCGGTAGAAAAAAAAGATCCTGGCCCTGGGTGTAGGCAGATGGAAGGATCTTTAATCGTTTGAACAAGGGCGGCTGGCCTCGATTATGGCCGATCGTCTTGATGATCTAATCTGTGCTTTCCACCCCGGGGCTTCTGCAATGGAGACCCTCGCTATTCTTCTCTTGGGTTGGATCGTTTTCGGTGCCATTTTGACTCTTGTCGGCAAGTTTTTCTACGCTAGAATACTCGACGTACCTGTTCAAAGTGCTAGCTATCAGAATGCTGATAGTCAGCAACAGCCAAAGGTGGAATCACCGGCCCCGGCTCAGCCGAAACCAAGCATCTCCAACACGGAGAGGTTCATCAACACCCTGAAAGCTAATCCACCCCCGACCCTTCCCAAATCGACGCTATCGAGATCACGCAGTGGGTCAACCAAATCTGTGAACTCGCCTTCAGCCGCTTCTCCAACGTCGACTTGCCTGTGGTTAGCGGTCCGAATGCAGACTGCGTCAAGTGGGTCACTTCTGCATTAGCATGGATCCTCACCCACCAACAGGCCGTCAACGATATACAGAATCTTTGGAAGGAGGCTCTTAACTATATTTCCAAAACTTCAGAAGCCGAGGTAAGTTCTCTTCAGTTTTTTGGTTTAGTAAGCAAATTTCATGCAGCTGTTTGTTCTGCAGACTGGAGTCTCGGTCGAGTTCCAGGAAATTATGTTTGGAGAACCACCGGTGTTGAACAATGTATTCTGCGAAGTTTCAGGCAGCGAGAGGATTGTAAGTTTTTGCCATTCGTTCTCTTAGAAATTCCTTCATTGTTTTGTATGTATTGTCTTGTCTGTTTAAACAGACGGTTACTTGCGATTTTGAATCGCGACTGGTATTGCTCATTCGCGCCAGACGACCTTGTAAAGAATCGGAGTTGATCTCCGATTACCGGATTCAAGTGGAACGACTACGAGGCAGGATGAACGTTACTTCCAACACTGCCGAACTGAACGCTGCGGCTAAATTTGACGGCTGGCCGGAGGTTGCATTCTAAACAAAGCTCCCTTTTTACGACATTGAACACAAGCCATTATTCTGCAGGTCCGGCTGAGTCTGGTCATGGATAACGCAATCGTCGACAACGACGAACTGCATCTGCAGGATATTGTAGTGGAGACGGTGACGTCTGCTCTTCGTTCGGCAGTTCTCAATCTGAACTGGTCGCGATATTCTGATTTCCCCCGTTTCAGCCGAACTCAGAATCAAGCGGAGCCTCTCCTCCCAGTGCATTACGATAGCATGGTACTTTTTAATCCAGTTCGCATTAACCGTCATTTATTAATGAAGCCAAATGTTTCTAGCTGGAAGTCACGAATCGCACGGCTGCTGGTCGAGACAAGAAACTTCTGGTCAAAGTGGTTAAAGCAAATAATCTTGGAATGCAAAACGGTATGTTATACCATTTGATTTTTATGTTTGCAGTCTTTTATTATGCTGTTATTTGCGTTTTGAGCAGGTTGCAAAGAAGTTTTCTGCGTTATCGAAATGGACGAACCTTCGCAGCGCCATCAGACGTCCAAGAAACAAGACACCGATAGTCCATTCTGGGACGAGAGTTTCCTATTGTAAGTAAATTTTGAAATTAACGAATTTGAATAATTTAGACCTGTTTTTGGATGAACAGCGACATTGGATTCAAGACTGAAGAAATTCTCTTCGAAATCTACGATAACGTCAGAGGTCGAGAAAAGTTCCTGGGCTTGGGAATCGTCGGCATGGAGGAATTACTAATGAATCCCAGTCAGCGACAAATCATCCCGCTTCAGTCTCGTCCGTACGAAAATGATCAGATTTCCGGGACACTTACTCTTGAGGTACATTCCTTGAGAACGTGAACTTGGACAATGTAAACTAAATTTTTATTTTTCGGAATTCAAGTTCTTGTTTGTGGATCCTGCGCATATCCCTGCCAATTTAGCGGAATTGCATATGAAGAATCCTCGTAAGTATTGCACAGTTTTCATTTGTGATGTTCTTTTAAAGCAAATCCTTATTAACAGAAAGTGGTAATGGTCAGAGGATCGTACGCAGGGACTCGTACGATCGCGCAACCAAAGAAGAATCTGGTAAGCAGAAAAATACTTAAACTATATTAAATTTGGAAAAAAATAAATACCTGCTTGTTGTAGAATTGCAGTTTCCTAACGGGAATAACGGGCAGCCTGCAATTCCGCGTGAATACCAGCCGCCAAAGCGTATTGCTAGTCCGAATCGCAGTGGAGGATTAGTCGTCCACCAGATGCCCCACGTAAGCTTTTACCAACTCAAGTTTTTTTGCATTCCAGTACTCGAGATAAAAGTTTGGTAAACCAGGGCGGTGACAATGATATCCACGAGTACAAGGATCCGCTATACGGCGATCAGGGTTTGAATGTGGCTATGGGAAGTGTTCCGTCCTCGTTGAGTTCTAAAGGAGAAGAAGGTGTATTAATTCACTAATTAGCACTTCCAATTTTCGATAATAATAGTTTCGGTTGTTAATTCAGATCGCAGTCGCAGCAGGAAGCGCAACAAGAGAACATTTTTCCGCACACTGAAGGAGCGCTTGAGCCGATCAAAGGATCGATCCCACTCTGTGGATCCTATGGGCATGAGAGATGATTCTCTGACCCGAGACGATCCACTTCTGCGGTCCGTTTCTGCCGATAGAGCGACCTCCATTCCCGCTTCGCTGGCATCGAGTACCTACACCTCGAGTAATGATTATTGACATTATTCAACTTTTGTAGCCTTATGAATTAATTTAGTTCAGGGTATAAAATTAAACTGAATTATTTGTTTTGGTGCAGGCCAACTGCTGGCCGTCCCGGGAATGCCTGGTGAAATTGACTCGGCCCGATCCAGCTTGAGCGAGGCCTCGGGAATCAGCAACTCTTCCATTCGTACTTACGTTGACGAGGCTTCTACGCTGGTTCTTGAAACCATGGAAAACGGAACTAGAAAGTAAATCCTCTTTCTTTGTAAAGTTACACCTACCTCCAGTATGCTGTGCTTTCACAGCGAAGTTTCAACGCTACCCAGTATCGGGACACGAATGAAATTAAAATTGTTGAACACATTATTATTATTATTATTATTATTATTTGCAGGCATTACCTGATTCCGCACAAAATAGCCGAAAAACGCAAATGGAAGAAGAAGGGAACCAAGTTGCACATCTACGGTGACCATGTTTTCGTGGCACGCCATTTGCCTGGGTAATTTTGCCGCCAAAATTTCAACTGAAGTCAAATCAGAATCTAAAATTTTTATTTGACTATTAAATTTCACACATCATATAAGTTTCAAAAGTTGTTCATAAAATTAAAATATGAATTATTATAATGTAATTTTATGATAAATATAATTGTAATATTGTTTGGAAATACAGGGGCAGCCCGTGTCAGGTCTGCGGACTTCCGCTGAGTCGGCGCCCGGGTAAACAGGGATACGAATGCCGGGACTGTCTGCTACGTTGTCACAAGCCCTGCCACGTGAAGGTGGAAACTCTCTGCCCGAATTCAACTGTCCACTACATGGAACTGTAATCCATTTAACAAATATTCATCTATTTAAAATATTCATTTGAATGTTTTTCTTGCAGAGAAATCGTGGAGTTGGCCCCAACCGACAGAAAGGGACGCCGTTTTTAAATTTCTGACAAATTTTAATTGAATAGTTATTTTCTCATTCATGTTTTATTTACATATATAATTATTAGCTGTTAGTTTTAATATATTTAGCGTGTGGTTGTGTGTTAACCTTATATAATGAGACAAAAATTAAGTTAATACATTTATTTCATTGTATGCTTTCAGTGAATAGGTAGGACAGAAATCTTTGTGTTTTTTTGGCCTTCTTTGTGAAAGGAGGAAGAAGAGTTTTATGTTATGAATAATACACGAAACATGATAGTCTCCCAAACATCAAAATGAATGAATGTAAGTAAATTACTCTGTATATTATGAACTGTAAACGACATTTAGCCGCGAAGACAGGATTTTGCGTAACCCCAGCAAGTTTTTCTACCACAAATCTTCCACAGCAGTGATCTTCTTGCCAAAGAGTTCCATTTCAAGACTGCTGAGGACCTCAAGATGTGAAGCACAAGGCTGGACTGCAGGACGTAGGCCTTTCGTGTAATAGAAAGCATCTTCCAGAGTACAGTTGCGTAGATGCATTAAGAAGGCAATGACCAGGGTAGCACTCCTATTCACACCCTGGTCTCCGAGAACTAGAACCCTTCCCCGTTCTCCGACAGCTGCTTTCATAGAAGATACAGCCCCTTTGATCGCGTTGCAGAGCTCCGGACCTGTGTAAACAGTCACAAACCTAGTTATCTCTCTAGTACGTGAAGTTAGTAAGGTAGAACCTTTCAGATTTTCGGTCCAGGGAACAGTTAGACATGTCATTCCAGGGAATGCCAGGGCGGGTTTGGTTTGTCCAACCATTACTAGATGTGTTAGGTTAAGATCGAGCAGGATTGCTGTGTTTGCTCCTTGTTCTGCACGTCCCAGCCATAGAGTGGATTCGATGATGATCGAAGGGTACCAGCTGAGGGCCAGTTGATGTTCTGGAACGCCCAGTACGTTGGAAGTAACCATGTAAGGTAGCACCTTCTCCACGGTACTGATCCCCCCAGCCACGCAAAGGGGGTCCAGCTTTTTCTCTTTGAGCTGCTGCTGGATGTATTTCAATACTGATTCGTCACCGTGGATACCTTTTAATAGAAACCAAGTGGTTTGGGTATCAGTAAGTAGCGAAGTAACTGAATAGTAAATAGTTAGTTATTTTGTTTCATCTGTTATATGCGGAAAGTTTGCAGAACTTGGTTAAACTATTCGTAGTAGTTGTAGTAGTAGTTCGTGGCATTTTTTGGTAAAATAATGCCACTGCTACCATTTCTAGTACCAGTACTTGAACAACTGCTACTTCTACCACTAAAATGAACGTTAATTCTGTTGCTAAGACTACTGTTGCATCTACTGCAATTGCTACTCCTGCTACTACACCAAGTATACTACTGCCAGTGCTACTATTTATTAGTACACATAGTAGAGGTTTTGGTACCTTTACTAAAGCTACTACTACTACCATTACAGTCAGTACTGTCACAACTACTCCATTAACATTAACACTGCTACTACTACCACTTTCAAACTATTACTTTTAATTCTGTTACTACTGAAATTTACTACTTACATTAGAACTGCTAACAAGAAAGAAAGCATTTAATAGTACAGCTGCTGCTTTTCCTACTACTACCAGCATTTCTCCTACTACATCTCCTTCTACCACTACCACCGCTACTACCACGTACTCTTCATAATAGTACTGCTATACAAGGATAGAAAGCAACGCTACCTCCGCTACACTAGCTACTGCAGCTATTACTACGACTATTTCCTATAACTACTATCTACTAACTACTTTTTTACTACCAAATACTAACTTTTGCCATCCTGATCATACAGAACGATGAGCGTATATTTCGAGAGACTGGGATCTTCCATGGAAACGGTTCCATGCCACCTAGCCGAGAGGATATGCCGTTCCAGGAACGAGTTCTCATCCCTGGTGTCTAGAAGGAGCATATAATCGGGATTGCTCATGTAAGGGGCGTAGAATCCATCGTAGAAAAGGTTATGAAACTGGCGCACTGATAAGATGTTCTGGAAATCGTCTTCCAGTTCCAGAGGCTCAGGGTTTATCTTCAGGCCGCGTGTTTCTTCCAGCGATGCTTGAAAAACACCAAATTCATATATTTATATATAGATACAATAATACAAGAGCCCAGCTGAAATGATATGTTGGTATATTTGATTTGGCAATTTGGCAAAACGTTCTTTTTAATCTACTGGAATAGGTTTTAGGTGATTATAAATAACTCTGGCGTAAGTCTTAGCAATCTGAAGTGCTTCAATCGGCAATGAGCCAATGCAATTCCCACAATTTACCTTTCAAGTTAAGCAAACGTTTAAAAGACTGAATTAAGAGGAGACAAACGTATAAGGATATCCTGCACACTAAACAGGATAGCAATTAAAGAAGTTTGAAAGATTTAATTAAAAAATTTTTAATTAACTTATTAGACTTACCTAGTTGGTATTTCGACAGGCGATTGAAAATGGCTTTTTTATCGTTTTTGCTTTGCGTGCAGCCCATTATAGCGAATTCTTCAAACTGCGGGCTTTCCAGAAAAATGACTCGAAACAGTGAACACCACGATCAAGTAGCTGCACTTTGAGTTCACTTTACTCACTACCCATTACTGGAGCAAGCAACCGATAAGTTGAACGCGTTTTCAAGCAGAGAGTTGCTATTAGTACCAGCGCTGTAAGTAGTTTCGGTGCTCAGCAGAGCGATGCATCGACTGGTAGTCTGTCAGAGTTGCACGAAGGGACCTTACCCCTCTCTAAAGATAGACTCGCCTTTTCCCAAAGTGTTATCAGAGTGTTATCAACGTGTTATCAAGTGTTTTGAAGCTACAGCATCACCATTTCCAAAAATAAATTCTGTCAAGAGCGCCACGGAAAAAGGGCATGCGAGTGATAATGATTTAAGACAACAACAGTTGATGTTATCACCTGTTATCAGCTGTTATCAGTCATTGTCTTAAATGTTATTCTGGGACTTGTCACTCTTCTTGAGTGTTGGTGAAACGGGAGGCGTCAAATAATAGACCAAGTGAAGAAAGATGAATGAATAATTATGTTTGGAAATCCGTGAGAAACGCGAGGGAAATTCGTGGGGAAATTCCCTGGACAATGGGAAATTGCACAGAAAGCATGGGATATATTTAATGTATATGAGAACACCTTGGGAAAAGCATAGGAAACCTTTGGAAACATTAGGAAAATCTGGAAAATAATTTTGGAAAATGTCATGGGAGCTTGGGAAGTAATACTGGAGTCTAAAGCAATGTAATGGAAGTGGAGTAGGGACCATTTGCAGGTTTAACGAGTGTGGGGCGATGTAGCACAAAGGTTAATGTGAAGGGCCGCTGAAGAAAAACAGTAGCTAAAATGGGTAAACTTTTCCCCGGATCTTTCCCCACACTCTCGTAACTTGTAAAGTACACAAATGTGGACAAAATTATAGCATTTTATCTAGTTTTTTTTCAATACATATTAAAAAATAACCGTAATGCGGATATCAGTAATTATTTTTACGAATATTAGGAGTTACTGAATATGTGTAGAATATCTGAAACCGTGCTTTGTTTATAGGTATTCCCGAAACAGCGAATACACGGTGGACAAGAGGTGCGAATCTTCAACAGCAGCTTCCACACACAGCGAATCTCCATTCACGGAAACGATCCTAGTGAATATTCTCTGGAAGTGGGTGTTACGAACACAGCTTCCCACTGAGAATGGGGATCCCAGTCTCACATAAGACCCCCAAGCGAAAAGGGGACAGTTTCCCACGTTCCAGGTCGCTTAATAGGCGTTTCCCAACGACGGAGATAAGCGTGGTGAACGGTAATGAGCTTCCATGATGTCATATTTGCTGCGTTCCATGATCCTGGAATTATCCTGGAATTTTAAGGGAACCAGCTGCTGATGTACTGGAACGTACAGCTCTCCAACAGGACTGGTTTTGACTGTGCCGTCTAGGGTTACGAAGAGACACCTAGAATTGTTTAGATGGTAAGTTGTGGTAGATAAAAACGTAGAAAGTGGCAGGGGTGGTAGTAGTAGTATGCAGACTTGGGAAGCAGGAGTAACACTATTAGTAGAAGTAGCAGTAGTAGAAGCAGTATTGGCAGTAGCGCTAGTAGAAGTACTAGTGGTGGCAGTAATAATATTAGTAGTAGTAGTGGTGGTAATGATGGGGTGGTGGTGGTAGTAGTAGTGCGCAGATTAGGAGGAGGATTAATAGTAAGTAGTAGTAGTAGTAGAAGCAGTGGTAGTATCAAGCAAAGTTCCCAGATTAGGAAGAGGAGGATGTGGAGGAGGAGCAGAGGTAATAGTATATCAGCAATTTCCTGGATAAGGAAGAGGGGTAGTAGTATTAGTGGAAGTAATAGTAGTAGTAGAAGTAATAGTATAGTAGTAAATTTGGGAGATAAGGAGGAGTAGTAGTATTAGTAGAAGTAGTAGTAGTAGTAGTAGTGCTAGTAGTAGTAAGATCTGCAGTAAACCAATTATTATCGTATCTGTAGTATGTATTAGTCACCGTAGTTGCAGTAGCAGAGAGAGCAGTTTAGGAGCAGTGGTAGTAAGAAAAGTTGCACTTTTACTAACTAGCTAATACCAATTAACTAACTAGCTAGCTAAGACTAACAACTCGTACGCATCAGCATCTAACTATATACAATTAACCGAATTAACTAATGCTAAGAATAAACTAACACTAGCCACTAACATACTTACTAACTAGCTACCTGGCTAGTACTAATAACTGAGATACAACTAACATATTAACTGACTAACTAATGCTAATAACTAACTTACTTACTAGTTAACATACTAACTGGCTGCCTGATTACTACTAATAACTGACTAGCATACTAGCTAATCAACCGGCTAACTAACGCTATTTAAGCTAAGCAACTAATAACTAACTAGCGAACCAACTAAACACTAATACTATTAACTAACTAACCGACCAACTAATACTGAGAACCGACTGAGTAACTAAGTAATACGCTAACTTACTAACTAATATACTAGTTAACATATTAAATAGCTGCTTGATTACTACTAATAACAGGCTAACATAATAACTAACTAATTAACTAACTTCTACTAATTAAGTTAAGCAACGAATAACTAACAAAGCTAACCAACCAAAAGCTAATACTATCAACTAAATAACCGACCAACTAACACTGAGAACCAACTGACTAACTAACTAGCATACTACCTAACGAACGCTATAACTAACTAACTAACTTATTAACTTGCACATAAACTTGCCTATATTTTATATCGACGGGAGCGGCGATTTTGGGCTGGATTTTCAAGGTTGTAACGCAGTCCTGATGCGTCTGGAAGATTGGAATATAAATAGATTCCACGACCCCCAGGTTCCATCAACAGCCAACTGGATTCTTAAACCTTCCGCAGCAAACAACAACAAAAAGGCAAACAAATTAATCCACCATTTTTACGGGCAATAAAAACTCAAGTCTACGGGAAAATCCACATGCAATTAAATTTTACAAACATAGAAATAATAAATTTACGAAATAATAATAATAATAGCAATAATAACAGTAATAGTAATCATAATAGTAGTTATAATAGTAGTATATACCATAAACTACTGAATATTTTTCTTGTAAGTCTGCAGTGGCCTGGATGAGTAACGGGATTTCGTATGGAACACATTTTGCAGCAGGATCTGTAATAACAAAATATTGTTTCATTAGAATGTATAAAAATTAATACAAAATTCATGCATAATAATAATAGTAGTAGTGGTAGTTGTAATAATGATAATAATTTAGCCATTGGCTTAGGCCTGCATGTTAGTGAAATACAGTGTTTCCATTTTTGGTTTCCCCTTTTCCCTCTATTTTCTTATTTCCCCCTTTTCCCCTCCGTACTAGAATATAAAGCGTACTTAAGATTTTCTCTCTTTCCTATTTCCTTACATTTCCCTTTTCAGGCCCCATTTTTTCCTTATTCAGGGAATTTCTCTGCAAAGTGGAAACACTGGTGAAATACGAAAAATAATGATAATTATATTTGTTATGAAACCATTAATAATAATAATAAATAACAGCAAAAAATGGCATTTAAGAATAACTATTTAATCGATACTTCAACACAGTATCAATCAACCCTATGTAAATAAATAACGATGTTCAATCAATCTAAATAGTATAGAAATTCGTCAATAAGGAGATGTATTCAGTTTATAAATAAGGTTTTACCCTGAAGTGTTAGAACGAATGAAGTTTCCCGCGTCTCGTCCAAACAGCCGATTCGCTGCACGCCAGTGGGAAGATCCAACGAATTGCGCAACTTGTAAACGAAATACAAGGAAATAGTAAAATATTCATAATCTATAATATTCTTATGATACAATGTGTTATTAAAAATATTTACCAGAATACATTATATTATGCAAATAAACAGAAATGCAATGTATTGTCATAATTGAGAAGGTGTCGCTAAACAATTATTCCTAATTCATTAAAAAACAAATAATTATTATATTAATTTAAATTACATTAACTAAATTGTAGTGTAAGAATACCATTAGTTTGTTATAACTTAGTAAAAACAGTAATATAATAATACTAATCCCAGTTTCCCGAGAAACACTAAAAGGACAGTAGTTCGGCTGTTCCACTTTGCAGGGAAATTCCGTGAAAAGGGGAAGACTAGGTCTCAAAATGGGAAAAATTAAAGGGGGGGGGGAGGGAATTTTGAGGTACTGCTTTATTTCCTAGCATGGAGGGGGGAAAAGAGAAAATGATGTCTTCAAGCGAATTGGGGAGAAAGGGAAAAGAGAGTCCTCTTCAAGGGAGAGAAGAAACTGAATGAGGAAACGCTGCAGTAGTAGTAAACAAAATAGTAGTAGAAAATGGTTTACTTCGTCAGCAGGGAAGTTGGCTATCAGAGAACGGAGGATCCAAGTCCGCTGCCGGATTTCGTGGTTCTTATGGCTCTTCTCCATGGTCTCCATAACGTCGTCCAGCTCTTAAACAACATATAGAATTATTATTATTACTACTACTACTACTATTTTAACTACCACATTTCTGTTGTTACTACTACCTGTATTACTATTACTGCTGTCATTATTACTAGTATAATTACTATGCCACAACAACTACCACAAGTACTACTAATACTGCTACTATTACTACTACCAATAATAATAATAATAATAGTATTATTATTCTTATTACTATAACTATCACCGTCCTACTATTGCTACTACTTGTATTACTAATACTACTTTTACCGCTACTACTGCAACAACATCGACTACTACTACCTGTCCAGCTACTACTACTACCTATATCACTACTGATGTACTATTTTAACTAGTCAATTACTTATGTTATAACAACTACACAAGTACCACTGCGCCAATGCTACTACTACTATTACTACTATTGCTATTACTACTACAACAACTACTAATACTACTAGTAATCCTCCTCCTACTACTACTATTACAATTACTACTCCAGCTACTACTACCATTACAATTACTAGTACAACTACTGCTACTACTAACAATAATGGTTATTACCGGGTAGGAATATTTCGATATCTTGATTTTTTATCAAACTCTGACAGAATTCCAGGATTCCAGCAGCTTCATGATCCTTTTCCAGAATTGAGGTCCCTGGCAACTTCAAGCAGCGACGCACCATGTTTACAATTACCTAGTCCATATAATTTATATCAATAACATTTAATTTTCATTCTATTATACAATAAAATCCAATGCTGTCAAACGTATCGAAATTACTGTATGTAACAAGTTTCTTATTTTCTTGATATACTAAAATCAACTTAATGTAGAACAGACTATACGTTAGCCTGTTGCATAACATTTAATTAAGATTTTATTTTTTATTATATAATGTATTATTTATTAATATTCTTCAATTTTTACTTTATTTCACGATGTAACTGAAATATTATTACTTGCCTAGTAATATAATAACTCATCTACGTTAATATATAAGTATTAATATGCATCTTAATTTTTATTAAATTTTATAAAATGCGGTTAGATTATGTATTGAATAATAATAAGATATACCATAATTACTTTATCTAGATACATTCTTGTTAATAAAATGTAATTCCTGTTTTTATTTTAATATTATAAAGTATTATTTATGAAATACCCTGGGTTGGCAATCAGCGCAGCACTCCTTTGTGGCTTCGCAGAAAAGTGGCAAATAATTTTGCAAATTTTTCGCTAAAGTCTCGAGAGGCAACTGGTTGAGATTGTGGACGAGTTTGGCGATCAGATCAGCGCAGAAAGGGGATTGGTTGTTGCTTCGCAGATAGCCGATGAAATCCACCAAGTGCGGCATCAGGTTGGCTGTCTTAATGGCCAAATCAACGATAATCCTTGAAAGGGAGGAAAATATTCAAAAATAGTTTGTGAAACATAATATACAGAAACAATAATAATAATAATAATAATAATAATAATAGTAATAATGGTAACAATAATAATAATAATAATAACAATAGTAATAGTAGTAGTAGTAGTAGTAACAGAAGTAGTAGTAGCGGTGGTAGTAACAGTAGAAGTAGTAGTAGTAATAGTACTAGTAGTAGCAGTAGCAGTAGCAGTGTTACTACTAGTGGTAGTAGTAGTTGTTGTTGTTGTTGTTATTGCAATAATGATAACGGTAGTAGAAGTATATAGCAGCAGTAGTAGCAGTTGAACTAATAATAATAACAATAATATTATTATTATTAACTTTATGATACTGTTAACCTGTATTTACTACAACTATTATTTTAACTATAGCTATCATAACAGTTAAAAATAATTTCTATTACTTGATGAAGCGTTCGGTGAAGTTCCCGCAGCTTTCAGGTTTTCGTAGAAACAGGATCAGACCTCGGAAGACCGCTGCCAGCGAGCGACTTGACTGATTCCGCATGGCAAAGCTCGTCAGCTTCTCAAAGACTTCGATTGGTATAACGCTATCTGTTCAACATGTAAAAGACAAAAATGATTCAACATTACCTTTATAGATTAATGTAATCATGAAAGTAACAGTCGTAGTATTAGTAGAAGTAGTAATAGTAGTGATACTCGTAGTAGTAGTAGTAGTACTGTAGTAGTCGCAGAATAAGTTTTATAGAGGAGTGGCTGTCGTAGAACTAGCAGCAGTAGCAGTAACAGTAACAGTAAAAGTTATGGTAATAATAGTAATAGTAGTGGTAGTGGTAGTAGCAGTAGTAGTAGTAGTAGTAGTAGTAGTAGTAGTAGTAGTAGTAGTAGTAGTACTAGTAGTAGTAGTAGTAGTAGTAGTAGTAGTAGTAGTAGTGGTAGTAGTAGTAGTAGTAGACGTGTTAACAGATTTGTAATGGTCGAAATGCTAGCAGCAGTAACACTAGTAGTAATAGTAGTAAATATTAATTAGTAGTAATAGTAATAGTAACAGTACAATAATAATAATGACACTACTACTACTACTACCATTATTACTACAACTATTACTACAACTACAACTACTACTATTACTACTACTACTACTACTACTACTACTACTGCTACTGCTATTACTACGACTACTACTTCTACTAATCATAATAATAATAATATTCACAATATCAAAAATCCATACTTTTTTCGTTTTGGTTGACGATATTCGTTATGGCTCCCAGTTTCTTCAGCAAACTATCCGCTCCGTCAAAAGGTGCGGGAATCAGATTTTCCTCAGTCTGCCGTACAAAGTTAACATCACGTATTCTTACAGGAAGAAGGGTCATCCAGTCCAGAAAGAGTAAGTTACGCGCCACGGTAAGTCCACTGTGAGTCGAGCAACGAATTAAAGCGTTCACTATCAGTTTTTCGTCTTTTTCTTCGGTACAAAATTCCTATTACAATACAATAACAACATAGTAAACTATACTCTATTACTACATATTTTAACTATAGTCTAAAGCATTCAATATCAGTTTTCCTCCTTTTTCTTCCGTACAAAATTCCCATCAAAATACTCTAACAACATTATCAGTGTTTCCACTGTAGAGGGAAATTTCCCGAAAAAGGAGAAGATGTGATCAGAAAACGGGGAAAATGAGAGAAGAGGGAAAAGGTCAAATCTAAACGCACAGCCTGTATTCTGAAACAGAGGGAAAAAGGGAAAGACAAGGGAAGAGGGGGAAAAGGGAAAATTAAACGTGGGAACACTGAACATTATAAATATGAAAAATATTTCAAAAATACACATACTAAATATTTTATATATTTATTGTTATATACATATATGTATTATTATTTATACGAAATATTTATAAGCAAACAATTTTTACTATTAATACAAATAACGTATTTATTGCACACAGCTTAATTAATTAATTAATTAATTAATAAAAACGAAATAAAGCAAATTTCTCTCCAAGTAGATAACATAACTATTCATTATTATTACTAGTATATTACCATATTATTAATCGTTGTAATTATATTACAATATTTAAATTATTATTTAATAATTTTACACACACAGAATAAATTTAAAAATTCTTTCTTCAAATAAAATTTTCAATTTTTAATTAAAATAAAACTCAAACAAAACATAGTCTTACCAGTAGCAACGCTAAGGAGTGCATTATACAGGCATTGTAGCAGTTCGAGTATTTGTTAACAAGTAACGAAACCGCAGTCTCAAAATCAGCATTCGGGTATCATTCCGCAGAGTCTGCGTTAAGTTCGACGTAGCCGCTAACAACGTAAACGGGTCCAAGAAAACCAGGTTTTCATATATCTTTCCTGTAACCTGGAATTCAAAACAAAAAATTAATATTTAATATTAATTAAATTACATAATTAATTATTAAATAGTGAATTTCGTAAAGTTAACCTTTTGCTGGATTTCAGACGCGTCCATATTAGGTAAAAGTGACGACAGGAATAAAGTGTAATACTGGTCTATCGAAAGGTCTCGGTCTCGGGAATCGTTGAAAATGTGGTCCAGCTTAGCTGTAAAAGCTTCCTAAGAATAAAATTAAGCTTGGTTTTATCTAATTAGCAAATTAAAAGTCTGAAAAAAAGAAACATTTCATACTTTATCTTCATTATTATTATTATTATCATTATTATTATTATGAGAACTAAATTATGTGAATAACAGTAGCAAAAGTTACACAAAATATTAAATCGATCATTTATAACACAGAAATAGGTTTTATACTATCTAATTTGCATACTAGAGCTTTCTAATTAAAATTAATAATAATGTATAATATATTATCTCATTATTTGAACTATACAAGGTGTAACCAATAACTTCTAAGAGAATTAATACAAAATCTAGTAATAAATAATATAAAATAATAATAAAATAGGATAAAAATAATAAAAATAATTCATAATTTTTTTGGAAATTTTGCTTTACAGGTACAGAGTTGTGGATTTCCAGCAAACAGTCGCAAGCCCAGCTGCTTAACGGCGACTTCGTTGTAGCCGCTACAAGTAGGAAAAAATCGATCACTTCGCTCAGTGTTTCCTTTCCCGAGGGTTGCAGCAACAGAAGAAGTGTCATTGCGTTCAACAAATCGCCCTTGATTGTGATTTTCTCCGTCGACTCGTAAACGTTCTGCAAAATAAATTAATCAAACATACGCATTATTTAACATAATCTAAAATATATAATATGATATAAAAAATAATACAAAAAAACACCCTTTTAATATTTCTTTTTAATTCTGTTTTACATTAACTGGGCTAATACTTAATAATCGTAGATATTTTTATTTTATTGATATAATATGTAGATTTTTAGTTTTTTTTAAACATGTTATGTTATAATTTTATAATTTGCAATTAATTTTATAATACTTTTAGTGTTAAAATGACAAATTCTGTTTCCTCGGTTTTCAGCGTTAACGTCGGTGCGACATCTTGGAGGATGTGTGTTATCGCTTCTTTCGTCTTATCGTCAGTCGTGGCATCTCCAAGCATCTGCCAAATAATAATATTGTTGACAAAATAAATAATTTTTTTGATACGATTTTTCGTATTTAATCCTACAGGCTCCATCACAGATCCAGAATTTTAATTTTACTTAAAACTAATAACACTGAACAACAAGTTAGATTTCATATTTAGTAAATATTTTGTAATTTTATAATAACATTACCTTAAGAATTTGATCGAGGAATTCGTTAAGATCTTCAGCTCTCGACAAAACATTTCTCGTTGGAATATTCAGGTTTTTATTCGACCTTAAAATGGTCAAAATATTCGGTGGGATTTTTTCCGCGGCCATTTGTTTTGTTTGTAAACAACGCTGCGTAGCCATCTAGCGGCAAAAATATTAACTACATAATATGTTAATTTTAGTACAATAGTATAACTTTCACAGGGAATTCATAGGAAAATATTATTAATTGATAACTATAGCTATCATAAGGTATAAGAAATTACTAATACTTAAATTCACAGTACATTTTGCAGTTTCGCCATTGAATTTAAAACAAACCTTGGCCTTTAAAGTAAATTATTTATTTATTTTTAATGAAGGGGAAGCAGAGAGAAAGTCTTGAAAATAAGAACTGGATAGGACTGGTAAACGGCATCCCACTATTCAACCTACGAACATTAAAAAAAAAAATTATTATTACTATTATTACTATCATTATAATCAATTATGCATACTATCACCCAGCGGAAAATTAAGGATGTGTCGGCGACATCCTGAACGATATCCGTAAAATATCCAGAATATCCTGAACCACGTCCGATCGTTGATGAGTAAAAAAAAAAAATTGTGTTGGGAATTGTGAATCTTCATTATTGAGGGCACCATTAAGTATCCTGAAAAGCCTTTTTTTTCAGGACGCTGTTAAGTACCCTGAACATGTATTATTCAGGCATACCAATGTCAGGGTCCTGGACATCCTTCAGAGCCCTGATTGGCATCTTGAAAATGTCCTTTTCGGGATATTTTCAGGGTCCTGAAACTATCCTGAATTTTCTACTGGGCATGCATTGTTTGTGTTGGCAACTACTTGACATAAGAAAATAGGACTTCGTTAAGTTAAAAGTTTTAAATTTAATTATTTACTTGAAACTATATAACCAGACCCCAAAGAAGGCTTTTTTTTACAATAATCCGGTTTTCAATTAAATCAGCATCTAATTAATCTAAAGGTAAAATACAAAAACAGTGGGTGACAATTGCGATTTCATATTTGGTTTGTTAGTTCTTTTTTCTTTTTCCTTCACTTTTTGGGAGACAAAAATAACCTGTTACTCCATCAACTGATCAAGTCGGAATGAAAACAATGGCGTTCGAAACCAGATAGAACACTGCAAAATAATTTATGTATTTTAATATTTTAAATAAATATATTTAAATATATATTTATAAAGATTTATTTATAACTTTTATAAACAAAATTACCTGTTTCTCCATCAAGTTCTAACGGCTGTGTAAATATACATAACGGACGGTGTTCCAAACCGGAAAGAACATCCCAACTAAATTTTAATTAAATTATATTATATTATATTATATCGTTTTACTATTAAAATATTATTAAAAAGCTATATTTAATTTGAAAACATTAAATTTATTAATTGGCATTTAATAAATTTAATTCTTATTCGATCACGTGACGTTCGAAAACGTAAAGAACATTGGAGAATGATTATATTTTGATTTAGCTTATATATTAAGTGAACTAGTATTAAATATTTAAATATTTAAATTTAATATTTCACGTTTTTTTTTTGCATGATATTCACGAATTGAATTTGAATAAAATGTGAGTGGGAAATTCTTCACCAACAACGATGCGGATCCGGTTTTCGGTTTCGTGAATCCGAATTCGGAAGTAATCGTTCTGACAATCCGGCTACTAGCGCAAATCTGATTACAATATTCAATTATTCATTAACGCCACACATATGTGCATTTACAAATATATATTAAAGCAATCGTCATATTCAAAGTGTTTTAAGTAACCGTTACTTTTCCGGTCCAGTAATCACATAGCAATCAAAGTAACCGTTTCCAAATATGATTACTAATAATGTTTTTAATTAGGAAAATTATTAATTCTAGCAACGTCATCGTTCATTATCTCTGTTTTGTCACAGGTTATCACCTGTTATCACATTAATCTTTTGCTTAGTTGTCAACCCCTTCTACTGGTCGGTAGTGGCTTTCCTTCAGCCCAAACCAGGGCAAACAAGATTCTTCCAGTTCTGCTATAGACCTTCTCACAAAAAGGCCACTGAAGACCAACCCTTCTACTACGGACACGCCTATACAATACGTTTATTGAAAAAAGTCACCAAAAAATTACCTTAAAAATCACAAAAAATTCGAGAAAAATTTCGGTATAAAGAAAGTTAAAAAATTCTTTAAGGCTGATTTAATAACGGTGTCCGCTATAGCGAGGCGCGCGTTTAGAAATATGGCCTGTTGCTGAAGCAAGCGGACGTTTTCAAGGCGATTCCCTCACAATACAACGGCAGTAGCGCAGCAGCTTTCGTTTAAACAAGTTTACTCTGTGACTCACAAAGATTCTTAAAAGATTCCCTAAAGATTCTTGCCCCCGATTCTGGCGCCAAAATTTCCAGAATTCGAAATGCCAACCGCCATTTTTCGATTATTTGCTGTGATCTGCTTAGCGGCCAGTGCCTTAGGATTTTCATTCAATCTCGGGAGATGTCCCAGTGTACAAAATACAAACAGCTTCAATCTAGACAAGGTAATATAGTCTAACCTAAAAAAAAATAATAATAATAAAATAAGATAATAACAATTATTTCTAAATTAAGTTATCAGGTCTATGGTACGTTGTCCAGAAGCTGTCCGGCTATTCGGCATGTTGGACCTACGAATTCGTTAAAATCAATGGAACGGTTCAGTTAATCGAGAAACGCAATCAAATGGTCGACCACGACGATCCCGAAGAACTCAGCTACACGACCGGACTTTTTGAATACGAGACAGCCAACAAAACGGGAAATCTATACATCCAATACCCTTTGAGTGAGACTACATAGTTATAGATCAATATAAATTAACTGAATTAATATTAAATTTGGATAGGAATAACCGGTAGGGCCAGTTTTCACGTTATTGATACGGATCTAGAACACTACGCAGGGATCTATACCTGTCAGCAGATTTTGCTGGGGTACACGTCTTCAGCTGTGATCTTGTCCAGGAAACCTTACCTGGAACGCAAATATTCATCTGCGGTAATAATTTCATTGATTATTAATTAGATTTCTCAAAGAATCAATCGATAAATTGGTTATTCATGAGCAATCATCGATACAATCTATAAATCGATCATGTAGTTAACCAACCGTTAAGTTCCCAAATGTAAGTGACGGTGCCTTTTGTGGTGCCTTTTGGTGGTGACCTTGAACTAGGATGGTCTGAACGTTGTTTTAAAACTTGGATGCGTTGGAGAGATGCAGTCAACTGTGCAAAAAGGCACTGCAGAAAGGAACTGAGAAACTAATGAAAAGACATTGGTGTCTTTTTGCAGTGTTTTTTTACGGTATAAAACACCGTTGCTCGGACCCATTTTTACTTGGGTTGGTAGTCAATCAATCATTCATTTAATCGATCGATCGAATCAATGAATCGATTAATTTTACATGTGAGATAACACGCAATTAAACTACAAACGAGCTACACATTTCAGATTACTTCTGCTTCTACTTCTACTACTACTACTGCTACTACTCCTACTACTACCAACTACTACGATTTTGGTGTGACTACTATTATTAATGAGTATTAATCTACTACTGTTACTACAGCTACTGAAAATTAACTCTACTACTGCTATTCCCACAACAAGTAACTACTACCACCACCCATCCTGCTACAACTACCTGTATAACTACTGCTTGTACTATCACAACTACTACATCTACTAACGCTACTACAGCAAGTACAACTGCTACATTCACCGCGACAGCAGTGTTGGTTTTGCTACCATCACCACTATTACTACTACCACCCGTCCTACTACTACAACTACCTGCATTGCTACTGCTACTGCTACTGCTACTACTACCCACATAACTAGTACTACTGCTGCTACTACTACTATTTCTATTACAACTACTAATGTTACCACAACAAGTGCCACTACTACAACCACCATTACAATAGCGCTAGTTCTATTACCACCACTATTACTAGTACTACTGCTACTACCACATCCAGTGTTACTACTAGTATTAAGAATAATAATACTAATTCTGTACAGGTAAGGGAGAGACTAGCCGGATACGGTATCGACTTGAAGGATATGAACACCATTTCTCACATCGGTTGTAAGTACTACCCTCCGCTCATTCCGGACGCGATAGAAGATTTCAATTCCCTGGAAACTTTTTACTAATTTTTTGCTTTTCAGTCTCGTTCACTGCCATAATGAATACAAATCGTACATTCGTATTGCTACCTTGTGCGTCTTATTCCTACACAGATAACAAGGAACTCGTCTATTCTAAAATATTCAAACTACTTTTTTCGGAGTTGTTAAAAATAAATAAAAAATTCTTTAGACGTTTTGGAGAGTGATTTGATTTGCTTATCAGGTTTTTTAATCAATTTCATTACTGCTATCGTAGTTAGTCGACTTTTCTCCAGACAAAAAACTGGAAACGATTGTATTTTAGAAGAAGTTCAGAGCAGATTTCATAAAAATTTCTCAAAAAAAAAATCGCAGCTCGAAATACGAATGAAACGCAGAGAAAAATCCTATATTACAAACGTAAAATTTTTCCACAACTTTTTTTCCCACAGGTTTCTCATAGCTTTCCATTTGAAATTTAAATCTGCAAATCAAAAAATCTTATGATAAAATATCCTTTCAATCAAACTAGTGTTAAAATATTAAATTCAGTATTTATTATGGAATTTTTACCATTTTCGTAAGTTCAGGTATCACCATTATTCGAATTCCTCTCGCTTTTCCACTGAATCTTGTCTTCATTGCCTTGCGAGGTCTGCGTAGAGGGTAGCGACGATATCAAACCTTGTTATGAAATTAATCATTCATTAATATTACTACATTAAATAGTTTACACAATAACCCTATTCTGAAAAATACATTTAAAAAAATGCAAAAAATACAATAGAGAAAACTAACAAATGAATCGAACCTGTTCCTCTGTACTGGGTCAGCTGCTGGTAAACCTGCTTCATCCGCTCGATATTGACTCGGGAGACCTGACTGTGATTGACCATGGGGAGTGGGTAATCTTTACCGATAATGCATTTGGCCGCTCGCTGAACCGTCTCTGGAGCGTTCCACGGTTCATGGATATACTGCACGGGAAAATTCTTCAACACCGGTTGATATTTTCTATTAAAAGTTCAATAAACATTATATTAATTGAGTAAAAGAAAAATAATTTTTTTTTTACTTGATGAAATCTCCATTGGGATCTGCTTTACGTCCAAAGCGCACAGGACAATAGCAATGGAAAAACTGCTGGAAAAACGAGGAACACGACAACCACATCCACGTCCCGGCATTTACTGACCAGTCAGCGTCTAAAAGCAGCTCCTCGAATACCTTCAAACAGTGAAATTATACTAATTAATTACGAATAGATGAGAAGCATATATGTATTAACTTATGTATATATATACATAAGTATACGATACACGATTAGATTACATAAAGTTTACAATGTAAATCGATACAGCACTTAGAACTCAGTTACCGATTTATTCATTTAAATTTAATTAGTATGAATATTTATGTATTTCGCTATTATTATTATTATTATCATTATTTATGTTATTTACTTTCATTCCTTCTTCCAGGAGATCCATAAGTCGCCTCTGGTTAGGAAGCAGGCTACTGCATGTCTGGCTAGGTGATGGATCCACCCCTCCTGTCTCAGTTGCGTCATGATGGCGTCGATCCAGGGGAAGCCTGTCTGACCCTACGCAAACCAGACAACTTGTAAAATCAACTACTACAAATAAATAATGATTAGTAATATTAATGATGATGATAATAATAATAGTAATAATAGTAATAATAATAATAATAATAATAATAATAGATAATATTGTCTTTCTGATTTAAAAAATATGGAAAACTTTGCTTACGTTTGCCCATTTAGCGAGGGCTTCGTTATTCTTGTCCCAAGGTATTTGGACACAGATGGGGTTTCCGGCCATTCGGTCAAAGTTCGGGTTGTTGGTAGCAGCGCAGTAGAAGAATTCTCTCCATAATACTTGACCGTGAAGTGACAATGGAGGCTGAGCTTTCTTTATCTACTCACATTAACAAAACAAAGGGCGAGTTAGTACATTTTAGGAGAAGCAGGAATAGAAGGAGAGTAGTAGTAGTAGAAGTAGAAGCAGAAGTAGTAGTAGTAGCAGTAGTAGTAGTGGTAGAAGTAGAAGCAGTAGTAGTAGCAGTAGTATCAGTAGTGGTAGTAGTGGTAGTAGGTAGAGTAGTAATAGTAAGAGGAGTAGTATTAAGAGTATTAGTAGTAGTAAGGGCAGTAGTATTAGTAGTAGTAGTATTAATAGTAAGAGTAGTAGTAGTGGTAGTAGCAGTAAGAGTAGTAGTAGCAGTAAGAGTAGTAGTAGTAGCAGTAGTAGTATTACTAGTAGCAGTAGCAGCAGCAGTAGCAGTAGTAGTAGTAGTAGTAATATAATACTTGTATCACCTTTTTGTACAGATCGGTGAGCTGCTGGTAGAAGAGTCTCACTGAGAGACACCCAAATCTCAGGTACGGACTAAGGCCAGTCTGGCTGGCCAGCAGCGACTGAGGCGTCATCTTGGGGCGTCCGAAGGAGGCCACCCACGCCTTGCGTTCCAGGTGTCGTTCCAGTCGCGTCAGCGCCTCCGTCTCCCCGCCTTTCCAGACGGCAGGCATTAGCCCATCCGTGTCAAAACCTGTTCATTCAATAAAACTTCTAATATATTGTTATATTAATTATATATAATAAATATATCAATCAAATTAAGAAATAATATTGATATACAATGACATTTATGAATGTAATTGATTTATTTATGAATATGTGTATAGAAAATTTTACACGAAAACTTAACTCTTATCTCTTCACCGATTATTTATTACAAAAATTTTTCATTTTATATGATTAATAGTTATTGAATTATTACTGTACTTATTTGAATGAAATGCTTTATTACTTATAGTGCTTTTATGATATATTTCTACCTTAATTTACATTCATAACAAAAAAAATCAAATATAACACTACCAAAATTTTACATATATTTTAATATATTATATGCAAAGTTGTTATACCAAGTTCTTCTAATGTTGGCACGCTGTACTTGTCATCGTATTCGTCTACTGAAGGTGTGTGGGCTCTTCTTAGGTGACTGAAAACTATTGCTGGTTCAGGGGCTGGCGGGGGTTCAAGCCCCGCCACAATGTTCTGGAACTGTCGATACGTTAACGGGGCCTTCCCTCCGTTTTTATCGATTATTCTGCAAAAAATGAAATCATTGTTAACTTCATCAGATGGCAGAGCAAGCACAAAAAATAGAAGTTTTTAAGCTGTCGTAAGAAAACTAACATCGTAGTAGTGTAGCTAATTGTTATATGTATTTTTTCCGTATTATATGACGCAGTCGCTCATTTATTCATTAACTTATTTATAAGCGAATATTACAACATAATTTAACATTTTTTAACGTTTTGCTTATATGTAGTAATAGTTATAGTTAATTAAACGAGATTTATTTTTGAATAATTACTTCTGGAGATTATATAGTGTGTGAGAGGAACGGACAATGACTTCGATATTCATTTCTCGACACATGGTGACAATATTTTGGTCCCGTATTCTTCCGAATGGCTCGGGGTCTTCCTCAAACGACAGGCAGGTTGTTCCCCACTCCTTCAAATATTGCAAAAACATACGAAATTAAATATTATCAGAATATGGTACCAATATGAAATGCTAATTTACTTTAAAAAGCTTTGGCAAGACTCCGGCCGGCTGTCCGCGGATGACGAACAGTCTCGAGTTGAGTTTCCGCAAACTCTGGTCCAGATCTTCAAGCGATTGTAACAAAAACCTGCAAAAAAATATGTTAATTCAACACATATTTAAACCAATACTTCCATTCTGAAGGAAAATTCCCTTAAAAATGGAAAAGGGATGCTCAAAAGGGGAAAATAAGGGAAAAGATAAAATGGAACGGAAAGGGAAAAGTAAGGAGCCAAGGGAAAAAAGAGAACTTCCCTACTCAAGTGGAAGCTTAGCTAAAAACTACATACAAGAGTAATTTTAATGGACTTTTGTTTACCTCCATTTATTAATGCCAACGTTTGAGGATCCCGCAAACCAGGGGTCAAGCACGAAAATGCATCTGAACGTGGTGCAGTCCTTAAGACCTTCCCGCAGGCTCGGATTATCGTGGAGTCGTAACCCTCTCCGAAACCAGTGGACCAAATGTTTCTCCTTCTCCGTCTGTTTTTCATTCCCGCTCATTTTTCGCACAATACTGTCATTAAAATTCAACTCGATTTTTTAAAAACGACGGAAACTTCCGGAGATTTCCCTCACATTTTCTCTCCAAATTTAGCACAAGAGTCTCACGCGGCAACCTCTAAGATGCGAAATGGGAGTAATTTTAACTTACAAATAATTTTCAAGTAAAAATTCACCTTTCCCTCTTCAATTCAACAAGGTTTCACAATTGTTTGTGGGTTCCATAGAAGTAAAGATAGTAAAATAAATTATAATTTCCCTGAATTTGTACCAAAGCAGAAGATTTGTCTAAAAATTATGGTGAACTAGGTTAAGTGCTGAAATTTGAATTTCTTTTTTTCATTGGAATACGTGAGAAAATATTACGTAAAAAAACAACTTCAATGATTGTGTTGCAGTCGATCTTTGCAGGGCTTAATGTGACAACTGCGCAGCGTTGCCAGATTTCCAATAAACATTCCGTACACGAAATAATAATTAAATAATTAATTCATAAAAAGTTACTATAAGAATAAATGTACGTAAAAAAATAGAAAATTAAATTTAAAAAATAATGAGAACTAATTAATTAATTGATTAATACTTCATTCAGATATTATTATTTCGGTACGTGTAATTCATTCAGTATAATTAAATAGTTTATTATTTAATTCATTAAGAAATTCATTTACGTATAAAATCTGTCGAATTATAACAGTATCTTACAGAATTATAATTGTTGGGTGCAAATTTAATTTTCATTTATATTTAGTAACCATTTTTGTTTATTCAATTCATCCGCAATCGTTCTGGTAATTGGCCGTTCATAATTTTGATGAAAAAAATTAAGAAAAATTTCACACTTCGACTATTACACATACAAATAATAATTAACTAAATTATTAAAAATTTGCGGAATTAATCCACCGTATAAATATTAAAATCAAGGGGTCTGAAACTTCCAATAATCTTCATACACCTGGGTCACGTTATCGGTGTTATCAACCCGTTATCTCCATGTTATCTCCGTGTTATCACATGTTATCAAGTAATCTTCGTACACTTTTCCTCGGAGTTTCGGACCCCCTGATTGAAGTATAGTACGTAGATGTTGAGAATAAATAAAATAATGAGACCTGTGCGAAAGATCACGTTGACCATGGCATTGCATTACCAAAAGCCAATTTCGTCCTAGACCCACACAGTCCTTTATTTGCAAAAAGAAAATTGCAAATTCGATCATAAATCCTATATTCTAAATGCAAGTTCCACGATAATATTCAGTTTTATTTCAAACATGAATTATTATTTTTAATCAAGTGAAGGCAAGGGCGTCCATTGCTTTATACGACGCAGCGCTCGACACACATACAGTAAAACACTTTTAAAAACCTCTAGAAATAAATGAATTTTACCTTGATTTTTTTGTTCAGATCTTCCTATTCGACTAACTGCTAACTTGGAATGGCAAAGCTACGAAGCAAAGTTTGTAAGTGTGTCTTGATTTAGCAGCAAAATGTTGATCATCTGACCGCTTTTTGGCAACGGGTTTCGGACGCACGTGTAGCACCACGAAGCCACGGCAGCTTTGACTCGTAAGCCGCGCCCCGTACCACGCCAGATGCCACGTGACTCTTACCCAATGTTTCCACTTTTTAGTTTCCCCTTTTTCCCTCTACCCTTTTTTTTTTTTTCTTTTTTTTTTTTTTTTTTTTCTTTTTTTTTTTTTCCCTCCATGCTAGTTTGAAGAGTTACTTACAAGTTTCCCTTTTTCCCCTCTACCCTGTTTTTTCCCTTTTTTCCCTCCATGCTAGGATTGAAGAGTTTACTTACAAGTTTCCCCTTTTTCCCCTCTACCCTGTTTTTCCCTTTTTTCCCTCCGTTTTCCCTTTTTTCCCTTTTTTTCCCTCCATGCTAGGTTTGAAGAGTATACTTACAAGTTTCCCCTTTTTCCCCTCTACCCTGTTTTTTTTCCCTTTTTCCCCTCCATGCTAGGATTGAAGAGTATACTTACAAGTTTCCCTTTTCCCTCTTCTCTTATTTTTCTCTTTTCAGACCCCTTCTCCCCTTTTTTTCAGGGAATTTCCCTGCAAAGTTGAAACACTGCTCTCACTTACTCTCTGCAAAACAATTTATTAGCTCGTCTTATTAACATATACAAGTGAATTTAAACATTTCTGGCCCTTCAGATGATTTTCCAAACTACACATTTAACAAAATTCATTAGCTAATATTGTTTTAAAAGTATTTTAGTTCTAAATTTTAGTGCTAGAGTACCTTCGGATTATCAAACTTGATAGCTATTCAGTATTCATTTTTAATCTCGTAATGAACTTGTACTGGGGATTTAATAAATTCTTGCCCTTTAAATGATTCTCCAACTACACACTTAAAAAAAATCATTAATTAATATTTTTTTAAAAGTATTTTAGTTCTAAATTTTATTAATAGAGTACCTTTACATGATCGAACGTGAACATTATAGTCAATTAATTTCCCGTTACAGCGCATTTACCAAATATATTTCATATTTATTACTTGGTTTTACATAAATTATGAATCAGTATGTACCAGCTTGTTATTTCTAGGTTTATAAATACAACTCCTATATACGAATAATTTCAGAAACCAGGTAAAAAAAAAAAAATAGTATACTTTTAGTATACTAATTTGGGACGTATACTTAATACTGTTAAAATACTTGTAGTATATACTTCCAGCATATTGATAGTATACTTAAATTATGTTGTAGTATACTTTAGGCATACTAAAGTATATGTCAGTATAATTTAAGTACGTGCTAGTATACTATTAGTATAGTTAAGTATATTTACGTGTACTTGAAGTATACTGCAGAATATTTTGAGTAAACTAGCAATATGCTAGAAATATACTATACAAGTATTCTAACAGTATTAAGTATATTGTCCAAATTATAATACTAAAAGTATATTATTTTTTTACTTGGAAACGAGTGCAGTACGACGAGCCTTTGTAGCAAAGATCAATGTTTTCACGTCATATTTGTTATCACTGTGTTATGAAAATATTATCGTCGTGTTATCTCGTTGTTATCATGCATCAAGGCTTGAGTCTCAAATGTTTTCCCAATAATGGGTATTATGGTTACGCACTGTGAAACTGAGTTATATTTACTACTACTACTACTACTACCACCTCTACGACCACTACTACTACTACTACTACTACTACTACTACTACTACAACTACTACTACTACTACTACCTCTACTACTACTACTACTACTACCTCCACTACTACTACTACTACTACCTCTACTACTACTACTACTACTACTACCACCTCTACTACTACTACTACTACTACTATTACTACCACCTCCACTACTATTACTACCACCTCTACTACTACTACTACTACTACTACTACTACTACTACTACTACTACTACTACTCTACTACTACTACTTCTATTGCTGTTGCTGCTACTACTAGTGTTGTACTAATACAGCTATACCGTCAAGCTACCTGCTAAGGTTATACCGCTACATTACTACTACTATAATCAGCTTTTACTACCACCACCTATTATTACGATGCTATCATATTCTAACAATTACATATAGTGTAATTATTGCGTTTAAATTAACGGACTGGTGAAAGTACTATTTGGAATACTTTTAATATTTGCGAGAAAAAAGTCTTTAAATATCAGAATTACGTATTATTACATGGACTTGACTTATATAACTATATAACATTCTTACCCATTATTATACAAATAATATTAGTAAAATCAACTATAATCAATATAATGATCAACACAAACAGATAAGAAATAAAATTAGAATACAATATAAGGACTGTACCGAAGATAGCGAATTCAAGTGCGTTGGAAAGTCCACAAAACGGAACTTCGATTAACTCAAATAAAAATCGAAACATATATAAAATCGTAAGAATTAATAGTAACTAACAGCCTGAGTAATGAAGCGATGATACATCGAGTAAATAAATCAAATAATTACTCGTTTATCGTCTAAACAACTGAATTAAGTATTCCGTACATTCTCTCAATTTTTAGAAGTTAGTAGTAGTATATTCTTCACGGAAATTTTCTCTGTCAGCTAAATATTTTGATTAATATAACAGATTTAAAACCGATGTTGAAATATGTTGGTAAACAAATTTAAAAAATTTGCTGAGTAATACGTAGTTCTATTTTTGACCGCTAGATGGCAGCAAAAGACGTTCGATTCGTTTTAGAACGTCTTTTCGCCCAGTCGAATGTGTATCCTTGGCACTAGAATTCCTGTCCAAGATTTTCGTTCATCATAATTGAGTTTAACACACTTTAACAGGTAACTGAAAATAAAACATTTGATATAAGTTTACCTTTATTAGGTACACAATATAATATTATGTGAAATTTTAGAAACAGAGTCGAATATGTTCATTTCTCCAGTTCCGTGTGTTCAGACGTTTCAACTCCAAATCTTACTGTGAACTTCTAAAAGACAGCTTTTTTGCCGCAAACACGTTGTAGAGGGAAAAATGAGCTTTCGTTTGCTTTAAATTTCATTTCTCTACGTTGCGGTTCCATCTTATACTTTTATTTCAAAGTGTCCTATAAGATTAGCATGGGGAAGGCTTAGGGATTAGGGATTTTTATTAAAATATCTGCTTAGTTAAAACAAACTGAAACAAAGTTACGTGATCATCTAGTATTGTGACTATGATTCGCAACAATTCCTAGTTTTCTACGACTATTTTTGTAATTTTAGCAAATTTTTCCGCAACGAGACTTTCCTTGACGCCATCTAGCGGGTTTCTTATGGACTTTACGAGCGAAGTTGTCAAAGCGGCATGCACGATATCCCTTTCTTAAGGTTTAAGTCTTTTCTCAAGTTCTTAAGGTTTCTTAAGTCTTCACCTTACTCCTCTAGATTGTTCGCTCATTTTCAAATCATGCATTGACTCGAATTGTATTGAAATATCCTGGACCCCCCATTCATGCTCTATATAGTCTATCTTATATGGTCTATCTAGGCGTAAAGCCTGTATGCTTGCAAATGTGATTTATCGAAAGAGGAGTCCCCAGGGCAATGCAATTTTTTTTATGCAATAGCCGAAGGGTATCCCGCGTGTTTAATGTGCTAGATTGTTAGGATGAGAAGTTAAAACCGATCAGTTGAATATACGGGAAAAAAATTAGTTGCAAGCACGTGGTCGTGATGTTAACAGCAACTTTCCTGTTGTCGTTCAACGCAAAGCTGTAGCAAGAATGAACTGTTCGGTTGGCAAACAAAAGGATCCGTGTCATCAGAAGCATTTTACAAAGTCGACAGTTATATACAACTTACCTTGTGAACAAGTATCAGGTGATGATCTTGAGTTATTAAAACTATTATCTGGTGTTACTGGTGTAATTTCGACCGTCTGTGCTCATCACAAGCTCAAGTATACGAAATACTATGAGCAGAACGCAACTAAATATTGTTGTGATCCCTTCTCCGAACACAGGAAAAAGAAATTAGTTGGTAAACATAAAGTTCAACTAGCCCTTGCATCTTCTAAAGTGGGCCGGGAGTTAGGCTTGATGCCTGGCAAACTACTTTGTGTAAGCTGTTTTGCGTTAACAACCCAAAAGGACTTGATCATTCAAGAGACTCATTTGGGCTCCGCTGGAAATCTGGGTCGTGAGTAACGTTCACAAAATAATTTTCCAGCGTGATGTAATATTTTAATGACAATGCAATTTTATAAGTAGGCGATACTTTTAAAACTGGCGGGGGAAAGAAATGTGCAGCAGTTAACAGCAATTCTACAAGTGGCCTAGCTATTTCGTTCTTCCATTTTCCAAAGGAAGAAGACAGAGCAAAGCTCTGGATGGAGAACTGCAGTATTGAAGGACGAACAGCGATATGTCGGAACACTTATTTGTGCTCTTTACATTTTGAGCAAAATATGTTCACGAACACGAAAAAAAACCCGACTGGTCTGGAACGCTGTCCCAACTTTACTTCCTGCCTTCTCGGGTAACAGTTTATCTTGTAAAATCAAGCAAAAGTGTAATGGACATTTGTCGTAAAATACCTGAACTAATTAATTTGTCGAATCTTAACTTAGCAAGTAAATATATACAAATTCTTATAATAAAGTTTGATGTAAGTACTATTAAGCTATACCTTCAGAATTCATACTTATACCTGAACGTTTAGGAGATTGTCAGTCATCTGGAATACCCATTCGGATAGATAGTAGTCCTTTACAAGATGAACCAGTCAATTCCTCAGAATTCTGTATCACAGGTATACAGCATTAATGTAATCAGGTTACATTGATTCTAAAAAGAGCTAATCGTTTCATAGCTAGCGGAGTATCGGGCGGCTTTACCACTCCGGCTGGTGTTCCGATGCCGTCTCCTGGCTTTGTTGATCCTGGAGCGTCGCTTGATGGGGCCAACATTCCTCAAATTTCACCAACTTCATCACATATTTATCTGTCGGATAACAAGGCTCCTTCAAGGGTCGTGAAGACTTATAGCCGTGCAACTCCGAGGATGAAAGGACCCGCGAAGAAGACCGGGAGCACCAGACTCAGCTGGAGGGAGGCTCAAGAGCTTGACAGGTTCCGGAAAGAAAATGCCGCGTTAAAAAAGGCAAACTTGCTGTTGAAAGGAAAGCTAGAGCGCAGCAGGGTTTTGTGTGGGAAGTGGAAAAAGACTGCAGAAGAACGGGAGTCCGAAGCAGAAAATGCTCAGAAACAATCCCTCATTGCTGCAGTCAAGGAAATCGTCCCAAAGGGGTTGCAAGAGACTTCATCGTGGGCCAAATTAACCTTGCAAGCTCCAAAAAGCGCGCGACAAATAGAACGCGACATCGCGCGTAAACGTCTGCGATCTCTGTTGAATAAGCTGCGTTCGAACCCCGAACACCTAGCCGCGTATGATCGAGTCATCCGACAACAACTGGAGGCTGGATATATCGAAGAGGTTGTCGATGACGCCGCCGTAACCCCACAAGCGAAGTTACACTATCTGCCCCACCGCGCCGTATTCTAAGACTCGCCCACTACTCCTCTCCGAGTGGTTTTCGATGCGTCAGCGAGAGGCAGTCCTGGTGAGCCCAGCCTAAACGACTGTCTGTTTAGTGGACCATCTCTAAATCATGAAACCCCCAAACTACTCGTGCTGTTTCGTCAGGGCCATTTTGCCGCCGTCGCGGATATCAGCAAAGCGTATTTACAAATTGGTCTTGACGAGAGAGATCAAGAATCTACTCGTTTTTTCTGGCCTTCGAATCCCGAAAATCCATCGAGTCCTTGAAAACGTATCGGTTTAGAGTGGTATTTTTCGGTGCCACTTGCAGTCAGTTTTTACTGAACGCTACCTTACGACGACATCTGTTTTATCGTTCGGAGAAGGCTGCCCGTGACCTTCAAGACCACATTTATGTTGACAATGTCTTGTACGCCACTGATTTCGAAGAAGGGTTGATCGTGTTTTACCGTGATTCGCGCCGAATCTTGAAAGAAGCTGGTTTTGAACTTGGTCAGTGGGCTACAAATTCCGAGAAATTAACTAAGTTGTGCAAATTTGAGGGGACAAAATGTTCGGCATCCGCCGCTGAGCCAGTGTCTGTCCTAGGAATCAAATGGGATCGTCTTGAGGACGTGCTTTATGTCTCTTTACCGAATTGGGAACCTTTCGAAGCCTTGACGAAAAGAATTGTGGTACGTGAGGCAGCCCAGCTATTTGATCCGTTAGGCTGGCTTTCCCCTGTGACGATGAGAGCTAAGATTTTCGTACAGCAGTTATGGAAGACACAAGTTCCCTGGGATGAAGTCCTGGACGCAGAGCAACAGACAGCATGGCAGAAGTGGAAAGCTGACGTTCGGATTGCCGCTCAGATACGTTTTCGACGTCCGTTTGGAACAGCTCGAGAAACAGAGTTCCATCTATTCACAGATGCTAGCTGCAAGGCGTATGGCGCCGTCGTGTATTTACGGAATTCGGATTCTTCCCAGCTGGTCATGTCAAAGAGCCGCATTGCTCCGGTCGTTCCCCCTACCATCCCGCACATGGAACTTCTTGCCGCAGTGCTAGGCTCTCGGATGCTGAATTATCTTAAGGAAATCGTGGAGAACATGGGTATGCACCTAGCTAACGTTTATTGCTGGTGTGACAGCAAGGTTGTCTTGAACTGGATCAATTCCAGAAACCCGTCCAAGGGACACATCGCTAAACGCATCGAAGAGGTTAGACAATTATTGCCCGTGGCCCCCTGGAGATATGTGCCGAGTGACGAAAATCCTGCCGACCTATTTACTCGTGGGATTAGCGGCCAAGCGTTCCTGCAAGCCAAACTCTGGTTTCATGGACCTTCGTGGTTAACCACTCGCGTCGGCGTCCCGTCGTATTCGGATGGCGCCCTCCCTGAAGAAATCTTTACAACCACTACTGTTTCCGTTAAACCAGACGAGAACTTTCCTTCCTTTGCCACGATTCTGGCCGAACGCTCTAGCAGT
The DNA here is from genome assembly GCA_002872375.1 of Eulimnadia texana. NCBI lineage: Eukaryota > Metazoa > Arthropoda > Branchiopoda > Diplostraca > Limnadiidae > Eulimnadia > Eulimnadia texana. Next base: position 14,616,411 of record NKDA01000002.1, on the reverse strand, counting down.
CTGCAGAAATTCTTACGTGTTGTAGCCGTCGTTCTTCGCGCTGTTTCTCGGTGGAAAGGTCAGTTAGAAAGGAAGGAACTTAGGTCGAACGCCATAGAACCGTTGAATGCAGCTGACATTATCGTAGCCGAGTTGTGTAGCATCCGTATAATTCAACGCGAAAATTTCCCAGCGGTATTTTCGTACTTTGGCGACGGTTCCTCCCCGAAACCCAGCATAGTTGATCAGTTGAATCTTTTCCTTGATGATGGAATTTTGCGTTCTCGTACTCGCTTAACCAATTCAGACCTGCCGACAGATGCGCAAACACCAATTCTTCTACCACGCCGACACCCGTTTACGTTCCGTGTGATTCGTTTTATCCATGAATCACAAAACCATGGGGGAGTGGGAGTAGTTCTCGCTAGTCTTCGTCAACGCTGGTGGGTCCCGCAAGCCCGCCAGGCTATTAAAGCAGAATTAAGACGGTGCGTGCGTTGCCGTCGAATTCAGGGTTCACCCTATCAGAAACCTCCCGAACCTCCTTTACCCTCCTTTCGAGTTCGTGAGAGCCGCCCGTTTTCTGTCATCGGAGTGGATCTAACTGGAGCACTCATTGTTAAAGATCTTCCCCTGGCGTCAGCCTACATCTGTCTTTTCACTTGCATGGCAACCCGGGCCGTACATTTGGAAGTGCTGACGGGCCTTGACGCAGATTCTTTTCTTCTCGCCTTACGCAGGTTCGTCGGTAGACGAGGCTGTCCAAGCAGAATTCTATCCGATAACGGAACTAATTTCGTCGGAGCGACGACCCAACTGCGCGCATTTTCTTCCTCGGAAAAGCTTGCAGGTTTTCTTGCCTTTAATCGTATCGTATGGCAATTTAATCCCGCCAAAGCCCCTTGGTTTGGTGGAGCATAGGAGGCATTAATCGGAGTTATGAAGAGGGCACTTCAAAAAACTTTGGGAACCGCATTAGTAAGCCTGGAAGAATTGATAACAGTTGTTACCGAGATCGAAGAAGAATGAACGACCGACCGCTCACCTATGTTTACGACCGACCCAGTGAGCTCCTACCACTGACGCCATCAATGCTGTTATACGGTTATCGACTCTCTGACTGCCCTGATTCTCATGCTCCCGTCACGTCGGAAGAAGACCCTGAGTTCGGGACATCCGTGAAGCTCAACCGTCGATTCTTGTATTTGACGGAGTTAGGCATGCGGTTATGGAGACGCTGGCAACGCGATTACTTGACCTCTTTACGAGAGCGTTATACTAGTAGATCTCGCAAAACGCAGATGTGGCCCTCTGTTGGGGGTGTGGTGTTAGTCGCTGCTGAGGGGAAACGTATGAGTTGGCCATTAGGGCGTATCAGCGAATTACACGTTGGACGTGATGGGCAAATAGGTCCGCAACCGTAAGAACTGGTTCATCGACGATAACTCGCCCGGTAACCAGTTTATACCCTCTGGAATGCTCTTCCGGGGATGACCAATCCGAAGATGCTTATGGGGCTCACGCTGCCGTGCCGAATGAACCTGCTGAACCAGCTCGAGGGTCTGCAGTAGAAAAACTTAATACCTCGCAACGAGGACCGAGTCGCCGTTCCGCCGCCGAAGCACGTCAACGGTGGCTATCCTGGATCAACGAAGCCGAAGACGAAAATGTTGCAGCCCCGGGGGAGGATGTCGCGAAATAGTTAGTTATGTCGTGTACTACTAGATGTCAGTACACGATTTCTGAGATTCTATGCACCCTAAAACTTCCTTCACTACCTTTTTTCCTTTTTTTTGCTTGCTATTCAGTGCATTTTTTCCTGTTAAAGGGTTGGGCAACATACAAGATGTTCAGTTAATAAAGCATTCAAACTTTCGAGTTCGAACTTATTAGTACCTGGTTTATTTCTAACAGGTACACAGCGAACGGCCGCATGATTGCTATTTCTCTCTTTTTTGGAGCCCCAAGGCCTATGCACGATGGTCGCGTCTTTTTTTCATGCCTTCCACCAGAACTATTAAACGGTGGTTAAGCAGTATACACCTGACGAAAGGCTTCCAAGATACGGTATTCTATCTTCTCAAGAAAAAACTGCAAACAATGAAGTCCGCAGGAAAAATTGCCAGTCTCTGTGTGGGCGAGATGAGTTTGAAACCTCATTTGCAATACAACAAAAGAGAGGATAAAATCGATGGCCTCATAAGGAACCCAACGACAGACCTGGGTGAGGTAGATTGTATTGCGGATAAGGTGACGGTTTTCCTGGTCCGAGGGATTTTTTTCTCTTGGAAGATCCCGGTGGCGTATTTTTTTGGAAGAGGAGATCAGACAGGTGAGGGTCTGAAGGCGAAACTTGCAGAATGCATAGAGCGCCTTCAAGAAGCTGGGCTTGATATCAAAGTATGTGTCGCGGACCAAGGGGGTGACTTTTTTAAAGCAGCTGCTCTTCTAGGGGCAACCGTAGCACAACCCTTTTTCAAAGTAAGGGAACAAAAGATCTATGCCATGTTCGATGTGCCACATCTTCTCAAAAGTGTCGGGAATAATCTAGTCAAATACGACTTCGAAATCAACGAAACTGTTGTGAAGTGGAAGCATATTGAACAGTCCGTTTTGCAGGATTTTAAAAGGCACAAACGGCTTTTTCCAAAACTTTCAACACACTGTTTGCGCTTGAACAACGCGGAGAAAATGCGAGTTAAATTCGCTACAAAAATGTTTAGTCGCACTGTGTCAGATGGTTTAGAATTGTTAATTGCCATGAGCCATTTGCCGAGGGAAGCAAAGGCTACTGCATCATTTGTTCAGTTTATGAATGATTTATTTGATGTTTGCAATTCTTCTTCTTTCCGGGATAGTTCAATACTTAGCCGACCTCTTCATCGTAGTAGTAGTAAGAAACAGATGAACGTCCTCAACAAGGCCAGTGAACTATTTTCCGGCATCAAAGTTATCTCTCGAAAGACATGTAAAGACGTGACGAGATTGTTTAATTGTCTTGAGGATTGGAAGCAGAGCATTGAGTGCACAAAGGGTCTCTGGACCGACTTCTGTGCAGACGGTTCAACAGATGTTTTATGCACTAGAGATCTCACTCAAGTTTGTTTAGAAAATTATTTCGGGTTTTGAGAAAAGGTGGTGGACTCTGTGATACACCTACACCATCTTCTTTCCAAGAACTTTTCCGTCAGTCTTTGGCCACACGACTATTGAATTCGATTGGTACAGGAAATTGTGAAGTTGACCAAACAGAATTTCTGTTTGAAATCAACAAAGCTTCTTGCGAGGTTATGAAAGAAAGTACCGTTACAAACAAAATGTTCAAAGATATGCTCAGTAATTGTAGCGATAACGAGAAAAACACGAGCGTAGACCTAACGAATACCAAGTTGACAAAAGACCTTGCATGCTTCGACGAGGTCGAACCAAGTGTTGTGTATTATGTTGCAGGCTATATTTTGCGGCGCATCCTCCGTCAACATGATTGCGAAGTATGTAAAAGTGCATTAACAGGGTCGACCAAAGCATTAGAATTCAATGACCAATTGTACACCTTTTTCAAGGCGTACGAAAATTAGGAGAAGCAGCTGGGTAACTTGTGTGTGGTGAGTCAGAGGATGTTCGAAGTTTTCCACCAGTATGACAGCATCTTCCGTAAAAATTTTTTGAAATATGCGAAAGAGCAAGGCGTTGCTAAAATTCTAGCTTGGATGATGATCTCGTGCCCGGTGCCCACAACATGTGAAAACTTTCCGACAGCGTCTTTAGTTCTGTTTTATCTTACTGTGCGTTTAAATTACGAATGCAAGTTTGCCAACGGAAAAATTTATTACAACTCAAGAGATAATGCCAATAAGAAGAAAATGAAGAAACTTTGGAAGCAATAACTTCTAGAATTAATTTTTTCTGTTCGTTCGATTTTCCTACTGTTTGTTCCCTATTTTTTGTTGTTTCATTCCAAATTCAGAATCAAAGCCCATGTATACGAAGATTTATTATGTTATGTTGTTCACTTCCTTGAATCGTTCTGTGATTTTTGTGATTGATAATGAAATTCAGTCCATGAATGGCATCTAATAAGAGTATTAATTTGGTTTGGAAAACATCGAACGTTTTTAGTTGAAATAAAAAGTTAAATATTTGGTTTCAGTTCGGATTTCACTGGACGTTTCATTATTGTTTGTGCTGGAGTTTCTCACATAGCATGATGGAGTCGAGTATAAGCTTAGCACCTTTAGAAATATTGTTTAACATAAATTCTCATACGAAGGTCATTCTAATGATTGGCCATATTTGCATAACAAGAGTCAAGTTGTTGTCTTTCCCCTAGTCCATTCAGGCCAATCTTAATTAGGGCAAAACTCAAGTAAAAGTGTCATATTTCGGCCTTTATTATTTATTCTAAACTTAAAGTGGAAAATATAAAACCTATATGGATGGATAGTACTGAGCTTGGGCTACAAAATTATAACAGGTTTGTGTGTCAGATCGGTTAGAGATTTTAGAAAACACGCATGAAATATGCGAGAAACATGTGTGATTTTCAGTTCATCTGTACATTTCGGAGCAAACAGCTATAGCACTTCTCGTAGAGGATGCTATTATAAACCTACATATCAAGTTTGGCGAAGATCTGGTGAAACGGTGATTTATTAAAAATTTTTAAAGATTTTCCGTGCGACGTCATATTCACTTCGAAATGAAGTTCCGCGCCCCATTTACGGATGGCGTTGATAGTCAGTCGTGTACGACTTCAGGGCCCCAGTGTCCGTACTGGTTAGTTCTTATACTGTGCAATCTTGCCAATTTTTTATTAGCACCCTTCCAATCATCATCAATTTAATTGATGTGTTGGCAG